>CM062816.1:535965005-536565005 GCA_031772625.1 Pinus tabuliformis
GGTTGGATTTTGAATTTGGAGGTCTGGAGGTGCTTTGGCAGCTGCAACGGCTATCTCTTCCTTTACGCGAAAATGACATAAAAACTGCCCAAAACATGACTTTAACGACAAAATTCGGAAAATATGGGTAATTGGCGCCTTTCCGCCGATGACGTCAGCATGACGTCATGGCGGGCCCGGGTACGGAGGATGACGTGGCTGCTGAGGTGTAGGCCAGGGTGGCAGGACACGGTGGCGGGTGGATAAGGTGGCAGGGCTACGTGGAGGATCATATGGCGCGGGGGCAGAGGAGGGCGCTACGTCATGCTGACGTAGTGATGACGTAAGGGAAAGCGGTAAAGGAACGGTGGTAAGCGGGTTCCCCGCACCACCTTTGGGCAAAGGCGGTATCGGGGAGGGGGGCTCCAAACAACCCCACCGCCTGCCACGCGTCCCTTGTACGGGGCGGAAAACCACTTTCCCCGGACGCTAAAGGTCGGCAGGTCGGGGAGTGAAAATTACCGCCCACTGTTAGATCTGGGCAGCGGAGATCTGACGGCTGGCGGGTCCTCCGACGGATCGTGCAGGTTGGGGGGTCCCGCTGGCCTATTAAAATATTAAATTAAATATTTTCGGGCGGAGAACCTTAGGGTTAGGGGTTTTTGCATGTGTTTTTTGAGCAGAGGGAAGGTGAGGGCTTAGGGGAAAGGTTGTTGCTCATAACCAGAGGTTAGAGCAGCCCCAAGACAGGGTTGACCATAGCCCCTGGTGGACTGAAGTCTCCCTAAACAACTTATTTAGCTATAGTGCCAAAGGGGGGGAATATTTATACCATGTTTGGGGTTTATACACCATGGTGTTATAATAGTAGGGAAAGGGCCATTTAGGGGATTTAGATAATAGAATTTAGGGGTTAAGGTGAATGAGGAAAGTGAATGAGGAGTGATTTCATCAAGTGTATCTGAAAGTTACTTAGTTTAGGGAGTAGATCAACATGAAAAGATTTTTAGACAAGAAATGTGGCTTTTAAAGGAACAAGAACCACCATAAAACCTCAGATCTTTTCATCAATCTCCATGGATGAAGGGATGTTAGTAATAAGAGTTAAAGGGGGAATTTGGGAAGTTAGACATGCTTCCTTTCTTTGCTGCACCCTGATGGAGAAGAGGAGCTTCTCAACCATTGATTTTTCTTTGTGGACATTTCAGCACACACTTTTTTGCAAGGAATGATATTTCTGCAACCCCAACTGCCTACCCATCTACTTGCCTAGCATTTTTTGTTTCTTCTTGGAGGGTGCACTTGGATTTGCAGACCCTTATTTGCCTTTTCTTTTCTTTGGCTTTTTCCTTTTGATTTTCTATCTACTGCTACCCTTATTTCTTCCAAGGTCCCAGATTATGCAGTTGGGAGCCTTACTTCTCTACCTAAGCTACTTGTCTGCCAAGATTAAATAGTTTGGAAGACTTCTTTCTTCTTTCTCTATTCATTTAAATTGTTGATCCAGATTAGGCTGTTACCATCCATCAAAATTTAGACAACATCAAGCTATATACACAGATTGTTTTCTCTTGGAAATATGTGCTCTTTGCATGATCAAAGCAGAACATATTTGGAACTTTTCATTGTCAATCATGAAATATGAAACCTATTGGTATAGGTAGCTAACAGCAAGTTTGGTAAAGTGAGCACTAGTGCAGAGCAAAGGCGATGTTTCAACTCTGTGAATGCCTTCTATTGAGATTCAGACCAAAAGAATTTTTCTTTCACTCCTCCCTTGGTGACTTGACTCAAGGGCCAAGTGATATGAGAGAATCCAACATGAACCTGTGGTAGAAATTGGCAAGACCCAGAAAGCTACGGAGCTTTGTCAGAGTGGTTGGGGCTGGCTAATCCCAAATGACTTGGATCTTGGCTGGATCCACATGCACCCCTCGTTCATCAATAATGTATCCCAAATACTCAAACTGGGTCATGCCAAAAGTGCATTTATCCAAATTGGCACACAACTTGTGTTGCCGTAGTGTTTGGAGAACCTGTTGGATGTGGTGGAGGTGCTCATCCCAACTCTGGCTGAAGATCAGGATGTCATCCAAGTATACCACTACAAATGAGTTGGTGAATGGCCGCAATATGTCATCCATCATCCTCATGAAGGTTGCAGGAGCATTCGTCAACCCAAAAGGCATAATCAACCATTCGAAAAGGCTCTCCTTGGCTTTGAAGGAAATCTTCCACACATCGGAGGGTTCAATTGGTACCTAGTGATAGCTGGACTTAAAGTCGATCTTGCTGAAATATTTCCCCCCTTCAGTTGGTCCAGAAGGTCATCAATCCGTGGGATCGGGTACCTATTCCAAACAGTGATCTTTTTGAACGCCCGGTAGTAAATACAGAGTCTCCAAGTCCCATCCTTCTTCTGTACTAACATGATCAGGCTCCCACAGGGCGATGAACTTGAATGGCTGTGACCTTTCTGCAGCAACTCCTGAATCTGCCTCTTGATTTCGTCATTCTCTAGAATGGAGCGCCGATAGATTGGTCCATTGGGCAGCGGTGCACCTGGGGTCAGATTGATGGAGTGCTTGACCTGGCAATGCAGAGGCACCCCTATGGGGGAGGTGAAGATGTCCTCGTACTCCTCCATGACCTTGTCCATCTATTGTTTCCATTCAGAGGGGGCCTGTCTGGAGGTTGTGGCCATCGTCTTCTTCTTTCCCCAAGGGTGTATCATCAAGAAAAAAAAATTCCCGGTTTTGGAAATGAGCTTACTGCATTGTTTTACAGTAACTAAAGAGATGGCAGTAGGCAGTGCTACCTCCGATATCTTGTACAACTTATTTCCCAAAGTAACAATAACAGCACAAGGCCTTGACTCATACACAACATTTTTCTTCCATAAGAATGGTTGGCCTAATAATACATCACAAACATCAAGGGGAGAAACATCACATAATACCTCATCCGTGAAGGGCTTGATGTTGTATGGAAGGCATCAATGCTGGCTCACGTGAAGATCCTGTCCTTGGTGAAGCCACTTGATGGTGTATGGTTGTGGATCTGTTGTGGTCGATAAGCCTAGCCGCTTCACGACCTTTACCAAAATGAAGTTCTTTTGGCTCCCACTATCGACAATGAACTGTAGCAAGGAACCCTTTACCCAGATCTGGGAATGGAAGAGGCGCTCCTCCTCCTCTGGATCTTCAAGTTCCTCCTTCTGGATCTTTGTGGTGGCAACGGTGGCATTGGGCTCCGCATCAATAATCTGCTTCCTTTTGTCATTCCCCTTGTCAGGTTCTGACTAAGAGTCGTGACATGCAGCTGATTCCAAAGCCTTTAGCTCGGCCACTAGTGATAGCCTGGCTCGACACTCACTTGTGTTGTGAGTGGAGCTCTTATGGAACTCACACCACTTTCCAGTGTCCTTCTTCGGCTTCGCAGCGTTGTTCTTTGCTTGCGGCTTTGGCAGGTTGCCCTGGGTCGTCCCGCCTTAGCTTTGTCCTTTGTTCTGTGGTTTGGGGGCACCTTTCTCTTGCTTCGAATTTGCAGATCCAAAGTCTCGCTTCTTCTGTTTAAACTTTTGCTCGATATTGACCGCATATTGGTATGTCATGCCGAGCAAGGAGATGTCCAGGAATTCCATCTCATCCTCGATGTACCTATGTAGGCAGCCGAGGTACTTGATAACCAAATGCTTCTCAGAATCCTTGATACCAAACTTCATGTGAAGGGTATGAAAAACATTGGTAAACTCTGGCACATCTTGGTCCCTTCCCTGTCACAACATTGTCCACTTTATGTATTTATCCTCATAGCTCCTAACAGGGTAGTACTACTCCTTGATGGCATCCCAGAACGAGTTCCAAGTGGGTGCGGCTGAAAACAGTGAGTTCGTACTTTCATCCTTCTGCTCACAGTAGGTTTCCCACTAGTCCTTGATGTGGGGGGCTACTTTGAGAAGTGCAAAGGTGATATTTTCTTAGCTGGAAAAATCATGAATGGAAAAATATCCTTCTAGCAGATTTAACCATTTATCTACAGCATCTGCATCTATCTGACCCTCAAATATGGGAATGTCAAAGTTAACTTGTACCTTAAAGGGTGTGGCGCTTCTAGAGTAGCTTCCGGAAGTAGATGTGTCGCCCTTGGGTAGTCGCTGAAGGATCTGGGCAAAGTTGTCTGTCATCGCGTTCCTTTGTTGCTCGAGGGCTTCCTCAAGAAGGATTTTGATAGAATCTCCTACCCCCTTGTCTTTCTTTTCATCCGCCATGGGAGGCTGTCAGGATTTGCGAGGCTGGTCTTGTAAAAGTCGACTAGTTCATGTTGAAAATAGCAACAAGAAATGCTAAAACTAGAAATGCTAAAACTAGAAATGCTAAAAATAGCATTGCTAAAGATATAATTTTAGGATATTCCAATTTTAATTTGTCCTTGAATTAAAATTTGAATTTAGTCCCGCTAGCTGCTTGAAAAATAATTAATTAATTTATCTTGAGTTAATTAGTTGGAGAAATTCAAGCTAGAAGTCTTTGTGAAGTCATGCAACAGTTATCCCTTAAATTAAGGAGATTATCCCTTAGTTAAGGAGATAAGGATGAGTTGTATTTGAGTTGCAATTAGTTAGCTCAGTTAACTTGGTTAAGTCCAGTTAAATTAGTTCCAAACAGTTGGAGGAATTATTGTGAGTTCAGTCAGTTAATGCATGCATGCATGCAACTAGTGTACTCCAGATAACTAAATATTCTCTCATCAATAACTTGTGCATGTCAGTTCAGACAAACACCTAGTTGAGATTAAAGGCAGGGACAGTGTACTATTAGTTGAAAGAATATTCCCATGAGGAAATCTCTTGCATGCAAAAAGAATTCCTTCCTTGAGGATTGCACAATTTTAGAGTGTGTAAGAGTAATGTTCCACTTGGTTGAAGGTGAATCATCCCAGAGGTATAGTGCAAGGAAATAGGAGGCTTGGAGGACAGAGGGAAAGGCATATGTGTTGTCTATTCTGTCTATGAGCAGCAGTGAGGGATTGTACTGAGAGCTGGATAGCTTGAGAGCTAAAGCTTTGTGTAATCCTGAGATATTTCCACTTGTATGATAATACAGATAGCGGGGTTTTTTAGTGGAGGCTTTCCCCAAAGTATTCTTCTATGTTTCATGTGTGATTGTTTCTTCTTCTCTGTTATATGTGTTATGTTTGATCTTGCTCAAAATCGATTAAGCTTCCGCAAGTTTGATTGTAGAAGTAGATTAAGTATTTTGCTTTAGTACATTGCATAATCAGATTAATCTATAGTGAGAATTTCTACATGGTATCAGAGCAAAGGTGATTAGAAGTTCGAAGTTTGAAGTTCTTGATTTCAGGTACAAAATCAATTTCTTATCACATCTCAAAGTTCACCAATGGCGTTCAATGGCTTGATACTCGAGTATGCCCTGGATGGCAGCTCGAATTACATAGCATGGCAGGATCACATGGAAGCGGTATTAGAAGACAATGGTTTGAAGGATTTCATTGATCAAGAAATCCCCAAGCCAGCAGCAGCAAATGCCCAAGAAATAGCGGAATGGAAGAAGTGTGTGGCGAAAGCGAGGAGGATTCTTCTAAAGGGAGTTCGAGAACATATTGTCTCGAGTCTCCATGGGAAGGAGACTTCATTCTCAATGTGGAAGACATTGAAGGACCTATATCAGAACAGTAACGACCAGAGGAAACTGGTGCTGAAGGACAAGCTTCAGAAAATCAAGTGTGAAAAGGGCAACACGATTTCTACATATCTGAACAAGCTCACCACCTACAGAGATGAGCTTGGCAGTGTAGGAATAACGACAGCCAATGATGATATGGTGAGTCTTGATCTCCTTGGTCTTCCTAAGAGCTGGCATAGCTACCAGGACTCAGTGAATGGAAGAGAGAAACTGCCAGATTGGGAACTACTATGGTCGGATCTGATGTGGGAGGAGATCAAGAGGAGCACCAGAGATGGTTCTTGATCTAAGCATGATGATGAAAAAAATCTAGCCTTAGCCAGTAAGGCAAGGAAAGGGAAAGGGAAGGCTTCCCATTCCAAATCAAGTTCTTCCCATGGTGGGAAGAAGATTGACAAATCCAAAGTGAGATGCTTTAATTGTCATGAGGTGGACCATTATGCAACAAATTGTCCATTGAAGAAATCCAAGAAGGGATCCGCGAAAGGATCAGAAAGTGAGGCACTAGCCTCTCAGTTCGAATTGGATTTTACCCTCATCCCATGCATGGTTTCATCGATGGCGGATTGTGTTTGGTACCTGGACAGTGGAGCCTCATTCCACATGACCAACGATAAGAGTTTATTCAGTACCTTGGAGGAGAAAGACCTCAAGATGTGCATAGAGATGGGTGATGATGGAAAGTACCGTGTTTCAGGTGAAGGTATGGTTGTTTTTCAAAGGGAGCATGGAGCTCCTCTCACCCTAACTGATGTAAAGTATGTGCCTGGACTGAAGAAGAACTTGGTATCGGTCGCAATGTTGGAAGACAAAGGCTATGATGTAGTCTTCAGTAAAGGAAAGGTGTTCCTGAGACACATAGCCACAGGTCAGACCAAGAGGATTGGGATTTGAGTGAAGAATCTCTACAAGCTGGAGGTAGATGACTGTGCTGCATTGAGTTCCAAAGCGGAATTGGTGCAAATACAAGATATTGACGAGTTATGGCATAGACTGTTGGGCCACTTGCATCATGGGGCCTTAAAGATAATGTAGCATATTTATACTAGACTTCCTAAAGGTAAACTTGAGCAAGTAGACACATGCAAATGTTGTACCTTGGGAAAGTACACCAAATATTCCTTTCATGATCGAGACAGTCGAGTTGAAGCAATCTTGGAGCGAGTTCATACAGATGTGTGTGGACCATTCTTGACAGCCTCCACCGCTAAACAAAGATATTATGTGATTTTCATTGATGATTTTTCTTGTAAATGCTGGATCTATTTCATGTAGAAGAAGGATCAAACCTTCTCAAAGTTTTGTGAGTTCAAAGCTTTGGTTGAGAAAGAATCAGGGAAGAAGATCAAGGCCTTGAGAAGCGACAATGGTGGAGAGTATGTCTCTCAAGAGTTTAAGGACTTCTGTGCAGTGGAAGGAATTAAACAGGAGTTGACGGCACCTCATAACCCACAGCAGAATGGGTTGGTCGAGAGGAAGAACAAACAATTTTGGGGGCAGCTCGGGTGATGTTGCATGACCAATGCCTACCACTTCATTTGTGGGCTGAGGCATGCAACACAACGGTCTATTTGCATAATAGAAGCCTACATCACATTCTTGGGATGAAGACACCAGAGGAAGCTTTCTCTGGGAGGAGAGCAGATGTGGGTCACTTTAGGATCTTTGGCTCATTGGTTTATTTCCATGTGACCAAGGATGCCCGGAAGAAACTTGAGTCGACAGCTGAGTTGGGGATACTTGTGGGGTACACTGATACACCCCACAACTATCGGGTGTATTTTCCTACCAGTCGGAAGATAGTGGTTTGCAGAGATCTTAAGTTTGATGAGCAGAAGGCCATGCAAGTTTCCCTTGAGAGGGAGCTCCAACTATAGGTTGTGGAGGAACTTTTGGTTCCTAAGGAGGAGGAGCCTCAGACTGATGCGGAGCAGCCGCATGCAGAGGTTCCAGGAGTGGAGACATCCACTCAAGCAGAGTCTTCCAGAGATGGGCAGAAGCACATGAGAGAAGCTGACAGATTGTTGTCGAATGCAAGAGAGAATGTGGGAGAACCATCTTCTCAGCGCAAACAGAGGAGGTCACCTGTTAGGTACACTAGATACATGGCCCTTATTGGGGATGTGTTGAGACCGAGCCATATTCCTTTGAGGAAGCAGTGCAACAACCGATTTGGGTTGATGCTATGGTGGAGAAGTATGACTCCATAGTTCAGAACAGTGTTTGGGATGTGGTTCCAAGACCAGAGAACAAGTCAGTTGTGAGTTCCCGTTAGCTTTACAAGGTAAAGCATGCTGCTGATGGTAGTGTGAAGAAACATAAGGCAAGGTTTGTTGCCCGTGGTTTCTCACAGGTCGAGGGGATCAACTATGATGACAATTTTTCTCCTGTAGCAAGGTACTCATCTATCAGATCGATGTTTGCACTATTAGCACAGATGGGTTGGAAGATCCATCAGATGGATGTGAAGACTGCATTCCTCAATGGCGAGATTGAGGAAGAGGTGTACATAGAGTAGCCGAAAGGTTTTGATACCTTCGATCATGAGTCGCATGTGTGCCGACTCAAGAGAGCTTTGTACGGGCTGAAGCAAGCACCTCATTCTTGGTACACCAGGATCGACAACTACTTCACCGGGTTGGGCTTCACAAAGAGTGAAGCGGATGTGAACTTGTACCACATCATGGTGGAAGGTAAGTAGTTGATCATTGTTCTTTATGTTGATGATCTGATATTGACAAGTGATGATCAGTTGATCATGTCTTGCAAGGAGGACCTTGCAAGAGAGTTCGAGATGAAATACATGGGTCTCATGCACTACTTTCTAAGCATGGAAGTGTGGCAGAAGGATGGGGAGGTGTTTTTGTCTCAAGGCAAGTATGCCAATGAGATACTCAAGAGATTCCACATGGAGAACTGCAAGCCCATGCAGACTCCTCTAGCAGGTAACTGGAGGAAGGAGGACGCTACTTCAAGAGAAGTAGTAGAAGTTGTTGTGTACAGGAAGCTTGTGGGTTCATTGATGTACTTAGTGAACACACGACCAGATTTGTGCTATGCGGTGAACCAACTAAGTCAAGCTATGGTTCAGCCTACCAAGCTGTTTTGGAAGGCGGCTAAGCATGTTTTGAGATACCTCAGAGGCACATCTCAGTATGGATTATGGTACAGACGGTCAGAGGGAGTGAAGCTACAGGGCTTCACAGATGTAGATTGGGCAGGGAGTCCATCAGATCAGAAGAGCACATCAGGAGGAATTTTCAACCTTGGTTCAGCTGCAGTTTCTTGGTACAGCAAGAAACAGAGGTCAGTTGCACTCAGCTCAGCAGAGGCTGAATACATGGCTGCAAGTCAGGCAGCATGTGAGGCCATTTGGATGCGGAAAATTCTAGTTGGTTTGTTTGATCAGAGGATGGATCCAACTGTGATCTATTGTGATAATAAAAGTTGTATCAAAATCTCTGAGAATCCAGTATTTCATGACAGGTCCAACCACATCGACATTCGATATCATCATCTCAGAGACTGTGTGGCGAGGAGGATCATGTTGCTGCAGTATATTTCGACCGAGGAGCAAGATGCTGACATTTTGACTAAGGCATTGTCAAAGTGTATTTTCGAGTTCCATAGAGATAGGATCGGGGTGGCAGATAATCCCTTTCTTGTTGAGAGGGAGTGTAGAAAATAGCAACAAGAAAGGCTAAATATAGAAATGATATAAATAGCATTGCTAAAGATAGCATTTCAAGATATTCTAATTTTAATTTGTCCTTGAATTAAAATTGAGAATTAAAATTCGAATTTAGTCTCACCAGCTGCTTGAAAAATAATTAATTAATTCATCTTGAGTTAATTAGTTGGAGAAATTCAAGCTAGAAGTCTTTGTGAAGTCATGAAATAATTATCCCTTAAATTAAGGAGATTATCCCTTAATTAAGGAGATAAGGATGAGTTGTACTTGAGTTGTAATTAGTTAGCGTAGTTAACTGAGTTAAGTCCAGCTAAATTAGTTCCAAACAGTTGGAGGAACTAACTATGAGTTCAGTCAGTTAATACATGCATGCATGAAACTAGTGTATTCCATATAACTGAATATTCTCTCATAAATAACTCATGCATGTCAGTTCAGACAAAAACCCAGTTGAGATTAAAGGCAGGGACAGTGTACTATCAGTTGCAAGAATATTCCCATGAGGCAATCTCTTGCATGTAGAAGGAATTCATTCCTTGAGGATTGCAGAGTTTTAGAGTGTGTAAGAGCAGTGTTCCACTTGGTTGAAGGTGAATCATCCCAGAGGAATAGTGCAAAGAAATAGGAGGCTTGGAGGACAGAGGGAAAGGCATATGTGTTGTCTATTTTGTCTATGAGCAGCAGTGAGGAATTGTCCTGAGAGCTGGATAGCTTGAGAGCTAAAGCTTTGTGTAATCCTAAGATATTTCCACTTGTATGATAATACAGATAGCGAGATTTTTTAGCTGAGGCTTTCCCCAGAGTATTCTTCTATGTTTCATGTGTGATTGTTTCTTCTTCTCTGTTATATGTGTTATGTTTGATCTTGCTCAAAATCGATTAAGCTTCCGCAGGTTTGATTGTAGAAATAGATTAAGTATTTTGCTTTAGTACATTGCATAATCAGATTAATCTATAGTGAGAATTTCTACAGTTCAAACCCTAACTCCATATATCCCGACCTCGTTGGGGACATGCAAAGAAAAACAGAGAGACTAGACCGCTCTGATACCACTGATCCGGATTTAAACAGGAATTCAAAAAACTATAGATATAACCATAAACACAAAGATGCAGTAGAAATAAAAGTTCATTTTATTTAATATCAAACACTGAAATATGCTTACAAATAGAATGGAAATAAGACTAGCTCAGGTGATGGTAGCTTATCTCTGAGAAGAGATGTGGCAGCTGCATGCCTTTGAAATGTGTTACCATGAGGCTCAAGGGCCTTTTGATTATTGAACAATAAGAGCAAACCCTAAACAACCAAAACCCTAACTCGAGGAGATGTAACACCAAGAGTTTATGGGCCCCGTTGGGGTGAGTTGGACAGCCAACTTCCCGGGGTCATGACTTGGTCATATTATCTCCGTTTGACGCGCATGATAACCCGTTGGAAAGATATATCTGAGGAATACAATGGAAAATACAATTATAGGCAAAAAATCATTAGCGGTAGATTGTCAAAAACACGTCGTTTAGGGCCTAAAAATGGCTCCGGAAGTTTAGGACCTGAAAAACTGCTAAAAATAGTAAACTGTGCTACAATTAAGGAAACTGGAAAACTGAAAGAAACAATGGTGGGGGTCCAAGTGGAATTGGCGGGTGGCCACCGATATCCACCTGGATCAGAAGGAGTCTTGGAGTAGTTCTTGAAGCCTATCTTGATGCCTGTTTCTGAGCATTTTGGAGTTGATTTGGATCCTATATTGGAATTTGTTTTCAAGCAGCTTTAAAGAAGTTTCTTGGACCATTTTTTGGATCTTATCTTTAAACATTTTTTTAGCAATTTTGAAGACTATCTTGGAAGCAGTTTATCAGGTGGGTGTCTGAAGAGAATTTGTGTCCTCATTCTTTTTCCAAGTTGGTGCCTGGACTTGTTCGAAAGGATTGGTGTCCTCACTCTATTACTAGGTTGGTACGTTGGTTTGGAAAAAAGAACTATCAGTGTCCTTATATGAAAGGATTGGTGTGCTCTTTTCCTCAACAAATTTTCCCGATGATGAGTCTTGTTTGTGCCTTAAAACATCAAATATTAAGATGTACACTATGGATCAATCTTTGATGCAATATTCTAACAAACACAACCATAGAATACATTTGATTCATTTTTTATATTGATATTTACCTTCCCAAATCCTTTTGTTGAACCCCCCTCTAAATACATCATTCCAATAAAACCACTATTTTTACTAGATATCCCCTAACTTTACCAAATACCCCTTTTTATACCCCCAATACCTAAAGTATATTGATTTTATTTTTCACAAATCTTAAATCCCCTTTATATATAACGATTGTCATATCCCAATGAGGGCATCAATAGTGTATTGGCCCTCATATTAACACTCCTAACATAATGATTGATTGATTGTAGTTTGTTTTGGTTTCTCTCTCCTCCTTTGTGTTTGTTATTGTTTTGTGCATGTGCCCCAATATAACTAGTGTACAATAAAGTTGGATACATTGTAAAGGTACAATCCAAGTATTCAATGTTTTGTCTTTTTTGGCTAAAACTTATAAAGCTCAAACTTACACTTGCAACAAATCCCTACCAAATTTCAAACAAAATTGACCAAAAAATATACTTGAAAAAGTCCAAACATCAAAAGTTAAGCTAGACTCAGTGTAAATAACATCATGCAAATACTATTCACAAAGATACCATTTAAAGTTCACATATACAAATCAAATATAAAATTAAATAAAAATTCATTAAACTTTAATGCAAATCAAAATGGAGTTAAAATAAAAATAAAAATACATAGTAAACAAACTCTAATGAGACAACTTAAACAATATAGATATAGTTTTAATATTATTAAATTTTTTTCAAAAGGAGAAAGGGCCTATATAAAATATTTTTGCACTTTATTAGAATAAATAAAATATAAAATAATTTATATAATTTATTCTTAAAAGAAATCTATAAAAAAATTATATAATTTATCTAAAAAAAATCAAATAATAATATTATTATAAGTGAAAATTTATAAATTTGAGTTATTGATTTTTATTTATATTGATATTTATTTAAATGATATTAATTATTCTATAAAATATAATTAGATAATCTGAATAAATTATAAGATAAAATTGTAAAGTGTAAATTTATAAAAATAAAAAATAAAAAAATTAAACAGTGAAAATTTATAAATTTTAATTTTTTAATATTAATATTTATTTAATTGATATAAATTATTCACTAAAATATAATTAAATAAAAATAATGATATATTTATATGATAAAATTGTAAATGTGAAGTAAGTTATTATTAAATAAATTTTTTTGGGATAGTCTAACCATATTGTTTTTTGTCTTGAAAATCATGGAAATTGAGATAATATTTTGATAAATTGTGGTAGGGATTTTTGCAAATCCACGTTAGAGTGGTCAAAATTCAAGCTTTTTGGTGTTCTAGAAGTTTTTGATGGTGTTGAATCCATTTCCACCATTAAAAACTTGAGTTAAACACTACTTCTACAAGATTTGTGGAAATTTTTTGCCTACATTCCAGCGATTTTTTATCGGGCAAATGCTCCGCCTAAGTAGACGACACCTTTGTTTCCTAAATTAAATATAAATTTAAAAGTTTTAGGTAATATAAATTTGACCATTTCCTTCCCAAATTATCTATTAAAAAAAATTATTATATATAATTTTTGAATTATATAAATGTGAGATATAAAAAGAAACGACAATAAAATATATTATTTAAAAAATAAAATATATATAATAAAATTGTAATTCAAATATATTTGTCTATTTTGATGTGATTATTGCGAAAACCATCTTAATAATTATGATAAAAGCTATAAAATTACAAGTGAAATTTGAAGTTTTATTTTTATATTATATTTTTGAATGTATAATTGAGTTTAATGTTGCAACAATTTTAAGTTAGATTTAGTTATATGTGTGAGAGATGTTGAAACATTTGGACTACATCTTTTATAAATGGATAATTCAATATTTTTTACATTTAAACTACAAATGTTATCTTAAACATTTAAATTAAGTCTTTATCATAAATGATATTTTAAATATTTCGATTCATTTTTTTTTATCATAAATACTACTTTAAACATTTAAACTACTTATCTCATAAATATCATATTAAAACATTTAAATTATACTTGTGAATGGTAAATGATATCTTCAACATTTAAACTAAGTCTCTTTATCATAAATAATATTTTAAATATTTAAACTACCTATCTCATAAATATCATATTAAAACATTTAAATTATATTTGTGAATTGTAAATGATATCTTAAACATTTAAACTAAGTCTCTTTATCATAAATGTTATCTTAAACATTTAAATTACGTCTCTCTATCATAAATGATATTTTAGACATTTAGATTACTTTTTTCTATCAAAACTGACATGTTAAACATTTAGATTACGTCTTTCTATTACAAATGATATGTCAAACTTCAAGGTTTTGGGTGCCCAAAAAGTTTTTGATGGTGCTGAATCCATTTCCACCATCAAAAACATGATTCAAACACTCCCAGTGCAAGATTTCTTGAATTTTAATTTTTTTTTTGCCTACTTTTAACTATCGAACAATTCTTGAGACTTGATAAACACTTCCATACGACTCTTTATCATAAATAATATTTTAAACATTTAAGCTACCTATCTCATAAATATCATATTAAAACATTTTAACTATATCTAAATATGTTAAATGACATTTTAGGGTAAATGATATCTTAGACCTTTAAGAAGATTAAAATAGTAGTGAAATATTAGATTTAAAAATTAATTAATTAATTAATATTTATTAAGAAAATGTATTTACAAGTTATCAAACATGAATCTAACATGTAAGAATTTTAGGAAATATAGGAAATATATTTTAAGTACCTTAAATACATCTAAATAGAAATTTGTAATCTGATTACCGAACTGTTTCCAATGTATTTGATCTGAGCAATGCTCGTTGACGGTTCAACCAGAACCAGGCATAAACCATAGTGCGTAAAAGGTGGACGAAACCATTACGAAAAGGGGAAAATTTGGCCGATTTAATATATAAAAATATTCCGCTGAGAGTAAGCCCACAACAACCAAATACAATTGCCGTAGTGACAGTGAGAACCTGAAAGGGCGTGGCGAGGAATGTGTCTATCATTGTTTCTGACTCCATTCAGAATCCGGCGGTGAGACAAGAGAGGAAAAACACGGTCAAATGAAGTATCTGCATGCGATGTGAGGTGGGGGGTCGCGAGAAACAGGGATCTCAAAATCCCACATATATATATATTCACATTGTTGATGTCTCTTATAATGCCCACGGAAACAAAACAGTACCTTACCTTTGCTTGGAAACAGCCATAGAAAAGGAGAGAGCGAAGTTTAGCATGGCTACAGTTGAGCAGACACCAGCTGCTATGTTCTTGATTTTCACAGCAGCGGTGGCGCTTATTATTTTTGTACTTGTCAAGGTCAGGAGATCGATTCCCACCCAGAGGATGAAATTACCACCAGGAACCATGGGGTGGCCGTTCGTTGGAGAGACAGTTGCTTACTTGAAGCCTCACCCTGCTACATCTCCGGGAACATTCATGGAAGAACATATATCTAGGTACAGCTTTTCATGGCACTAGTTTTTTTGGGTAAGGAATCTATTTAATTAGATTCATGGAAGAACCTAACATATATCTAGGTATAGGTATAGTTTTCATGAGACTTGTTTTATATTGGCTAAGGAATCTGCTAACTTAGTTTTTCTGAGTAATTTATTTGCAGATATATAAATATATAATTTTTGGCTTTATCCGCTAGGGATTTGAAAGATTTACATCATACTTCATAAACATGGTGATGGCCAAATTTATTTTGCAGATATGGAAAGGTATTCAAATCGCATTTATTTGGACATCCGACTGTTGTTTCAGTTGACCCAGAACTCAACAAGTTCATTCTTCAGAACGAAGATCGATTGTTCCAGTCTAGTTATCCTAGTACCATTGGTGGCATTCTGGGGAAATGGTCCATGTTGGTGTTGGTTGGAGACATGCACAAAGAAATGAGAGCCATAGCTTTGAATTTCATGGGCAACAACAAGCTGAAGAACTCCCTGTTACAAGATATACAGACACATGCTCTTCTCATTCTCAATTCATGGAAGGAAAACCAGGCCTTTTCTGCACAAGCTGAGACCAAAAAGGTCCCACAACATATCACACACTAGTTCTTGCATGCTCTAACCTTTTTCATGTTGGTTTGAATTTATATATACTTCTAATTGGCTCACACTATTCTGATTGCACAGTATACCTTCAACCTAATGGCGAAGGAAATAATGAGCTGCAATCCTGAGGATCTTGAGACCGAGTACCTGATGAAAGAATACTTTTCTTTCATGAAAGGGGTTGTGTCTGCACCTGTGAATTTTCCTGGTACTACGTACAGGAAAGCTTTGAAGGTGAAGTGTCCCTCTTCAACTCTTTCAATATAGATAACAGAAATGAAGTTGGGTTGCTTATTTGAAATTTGTTTTAACAGTCAAGAGCTGCAATACTTCAAGCAGTCAAGAACACCATGGACGAGAGAAGAAAACAACCTGCAATGACCTGGAACTCGGACCTGCTAAGCAGAATCATGGAGGAAGGCAGCCTCAATACTGAGCAGATTTTAGATCTTATTCTCAACTTGTTGTTCGCTGGTCATGAGACCTCTTCAATAGCCTTGTCTCTTGCAATATACTTTCTGGCGCAATCTCCTGAGTCAGCCAAGCAGCTTAGGGTATAAGAACATGACACATGTGTGTAATACGAGCTTTCTACTTAGGGTGTGATAATTTGTAATATGGCCTGAATGCTTCTCTGTTTTCTTTTTCATTTTTTGGGTGGGACAATGGGAGCATCTGGACATACGATGAACTATAGAGCAGCGGGGGACAGATTCAAATTTGCACTGGGACGATTATAAACGCATGGATTTCACCCAACAGGTCGGTCTTTTTGCCTGAGCACCATGATCTTCCACAAATTTATTGATAGTGGCATATAGGAATGTTGCATTTTCAAAACTCAAAAACTCAAACATTATGTCTTGATGATGAGTGTGTATTGGACTTACTAATAATACTGTGGATCATATTCTGGATTCACTCTCTTTATATTTCAACAGAAGCTTACAAACAAGAATCTCACACTAGAAGCTTACAAACAAGAATCTCACAATAGATGGTTCAAGAATCTCACACTAGAAGCTTACAAACAAGAATCTCACAAACTTTTAGCAAAACTTCTCCTAAGTGATCACTACCAAAAATATTTTGGTAATTATAAGAAGCCTAATTTCAAGAAGCTTTAATCTCACTCAACCTCTTATCCTTGCAGGTTATCAATGAAACCCTAAGGCTGGGGAACGTGGTGCGTTTTGTGCACAGGAAAGCCCTGCTAAACGTCCAATACAAAGGTATGTTGATATTCCATTTTGAAGAAATCTGACTTGCAAAACTCAAGCATTATAAACACTATGTTAGTCGCAAGTCACTAATTCTATAAACATAATGTGTTGTTACTAGTATGTTTGTTTCAAACATTTTAAAAAAACTTTCAAATCTAAAATATATTTTAAGATATCAAGAATTAATGTCCCACTGTTTATTAGCAGGCACTAATACCCATGAGGGGATCTTAGATTATTATTCCATAACGAGCTGTTACATGTATGATCTCATATTGTAGGATACGATATTCCTGCTGGATGGAAAGTTCTGCCAGTATTTGATGTTGTTCACTTAGATCCAGATGTCTACGACAATCCTCTTGTGTTTAACCCCTGGAGATGGCAGGTATTATAGGGTTGTCCAAATATTTTCTAAGATTGTGTGTTGATCAATCCAGATCATATGCACGTGCATTCCTTTATATTAAAAGACAAGTTGCTATTCCTTTGATTTTTCAGAAAGTTGAGGGGAGTACATATTTCACACCTTTTGGAGGGGGGCCAAGGCTGTGCACGGGGGTAGAACTTGCAAAACTGGAGATTGTTGTTTTCCTCCATCACCTCGTACTAAGCTACAGGTAAAGAATCGAATCCAGAGGCAAGAAAAATATTTATATGTTCCAGTACACTTGACTTCTTAATATAGACCAAGTAATATATATATATATATATATCTTTGGCAAAATGTCAGGAAAATAAGGGAATAGAATATTTATGTGTCATTGCTAACATGATTTACTGCATGCTTTGATTTAATGGATGCAGATTGGCAAAATGTCAGGCAAATAAGGGAATAGAATATTTCTGTGTCATTGCTAACATGATTTACTGCATGCTTTGATTTAATGGATGCAGATGGGAATTGGCAGAACCAGATCTCCCCCTTGTTTTCCCATTTGTGGAGTTTGAAAAGGGTCTTCCAGTTAGAGTTCAGTCTATCAGACAGAATTGATGATCAACATTCAGCTTTTGAAAGATTTATATATCATATAAATATATATATATATGATATGAAGCATATAGATTGATATAACCATACAAAAAGATACAGGCTCAGACTGGTTAGGGTTTTCAATATTCCCATTCTTTGTACATCACCTAGCAATCTGTATCTCTGTCCTGGTATATAATATAATGCTGGCATTCAGGCTGTGCACGTGCTTGCCCCTGGCCATTGATAGAGGCGAAGGGTCTATATTGTACGTCCTCTTCTTTCTATTAGAAGACGGAAAGTTGAATGGTCAGAGGAGGACAGTGCACTAGCCGAGGAGAAAATGAAAATAAATTCAGGCAACGACAAAGATATATGAACTGAAATCTCACGTGGAACTGTCACTAATAAATATATGAATACGAAGCTTCACATCCTGTGTACTGTGTTTATATTGAGGTGGTCCAGTGAAGACTATGCTTTTAATGATTGCCTGATTTTTGTACGGAGTTGACAAGCCCTCGTGAACTGAAAACATTGAAACAAACAAAAGAAAACACATGAATACGATTGCATGTATGTCTCATTTCCTTCATTTTTTCAAACCTTTGAATTGATGTGAGCAGTAAATAAAAATCTCTGACCATTGCCCACAGCCCATTCTAAATTTGATCCTCTCAAATATTGTCCATTTTATGATTCCTCCATGGTTTTGTCCATTTTGACGGCTCTGATTAGACTTCTGTCTATTGCTTAAAAGATGCAATCTTTGAAGTATCTCAGGATGTTGTTCAACATTATCCACCGTTATCTATTTCATTGTTCCTAACTCGTCTGTGGTCTTGTCCATTTTTTTACAGCCAAGATTAGATTCCTATGCTGTTCAACATTATCCACCGTTATCCATTGCATGGTTCCTAATTCGTCTGTGGTCTTGTCCATTTTTTGACAGCCATGATCAGATTCCTATCTGGTGCTTAAAGATCCATTGTTTGACTATCACAGGACCTCTAAATGACATTTTGAAGCATCATGCATGCACCATAATTCAGTCATAAAAGTTACAATATAGGTTCATAACATTATCATTTAACATTACTATAACATTATCATTTAACATTACTATAAGACAGGGATTTTGACATTTAAATGGTTGGTCATAGAGTATATTTTAGGTTTTTTATTAAAAATCTCAGGGTATCCAAAATTTTAAAACTTGTTATTTGACATTTAAATAGTTGGTCATAGAGTATATTTTGAGTTGTCTATCAAAAATTTAAATGATTAGTTATACCGTATATTTTGGATTGTCTATCAAAAATTCTAAAATTGTAATTTGAATTTTCAAAAATTTCCAATAAATTTTATTAAAATCATACTAAAATTTCCATTGTTTTCCAATCAAAACTTTAAACTATATTTTAACTTAACTTTTTTATAATTAAATATTTTAATTTCAACTTATTGCTATTTAATTTATATAACCTACTAATAATGAAACATATTTGAAAAATAAACTCTATCTCAAAATTTAAAACATATAAAAATAAATTCAATCTCAAAATTTAAAACATATAATCCACGATTAATCATTTTGAAATAAACTATATCCCAAAATTTAATACATCTCATCCTCAAACGGCTTATTCCAAAATAGTCTCAGCCATATGCAATATTTGTTTGTTAGGAATGCTACCTAACAGGGATGGATTTGACGTTTAATCATTGGTTGTGTTTAACCCTAAATAGTCTCAGCCATCTGCAATATTTGTTGTTTGTAATACTACCTAAAAGGGATGGATTTGACGTTTAATCATTGGTTAGGTTTAATTATTGGTTATGGAGTATGCTGTCTGTAATACTATCTAACAGGGATGGGAGTTGACGTTGAAATGGATGTTATGGAGTTTGAAAAAAATTCTAAATTTGTTTATGATATTTTGGCAGAGTTAAATATTTGAAAATGATAGATGAATATATATAGAGAGTCTTTGGACTTTCAATTTCAATTTTGTTGTTGGTTTATAAAAAATATTAATAATCAATTATTTTTATTATTAATTTTTTTTAATATATTAATTTTGTGTAGTTAGATTGCTGATAGTTGTTCATCAAGGTATGGGGAATTTTGTTTGTTTTTTCTATTATTACAAAACTTTCAAATAAAGTTGTGAAGTATTATATATGCACCATAATTTAGTCACAAAAGTTACAATATATGTTCATAATATTATTCATAAAAGGGAGAATTTTACATTTAAATGGTTAGTTATAGTGTATATTTTGAGTTTTCTATCAAAAATCTCAAAGTACTTAAAATTATGAAACTTGAATTTTACATTTAAATAACTGGTTATAGAATATATTTTGGGTTGTCTATCAAAAATTAGAAAGTATCAAAAATTCTAAAACTTCAATGATAACTTAAATTTCCTAAAAAATTTCTTAGATTTTATCAAAATCATATAGAAATTTCTATTGTTTTCCAAATCAAAACTTTACCTCTTAAACTAAGTAATATATTTTAACCTAAGTAATATATTTTAACCTAATTCTTTTGCATTTAAATATTTTGATCTTTAATTTTATTACTATACAAATTAACCCTACTAACCCTACTACTTACTTAGATTGAATATATTTTTAAAATAAACTCCATCTCAAAATTTAAAATTTATAACCCACAATTAATCAATCATATTACTGAAAATATTTTGAAACAAACTATATGCCAAAATTTAATACATCTCATCCGCAAACAGCTTATTCCACAATATTCTCAGCCATGTGCAATATTTGTTTGTAATACTACCTAACAGGGATGTGATTTGACATCTAATCATTGGTTATGGAGTATGTATGGAAGTCGACGTTGAAATGGATTGTTATGGAGCTGTTGACTGTCCAATATAATTGAAAAAAAACTAATTTTATCTATGAGATGTTGGTAAAGCTAAATAAAATATAGTTTTTGGATTTCATTTTTGTTATTTATTTATAAAAAATATTAATAATTAAATTATTTTTATTATATATTATTTTAATATATTTATATTAGGTAATTAATAATAAAATATGATATTGTTGTTAGTTGTTGTTGATCAGAGTTAAAGTTTTCTTTTTCAAGTGGGGTCAAGAATATAAGGAATTTTGTGTTTTCATTCCAATTAAAAAAAAAATAGATGAAATGATGTTTTTTCTAATATTTTTCCTGGTCAATTTTGTTCAATATATGGTACTGATTTTTAAAAATTATAAATTTAAGTTGTTTAATTTCTAAAATTATAGTGCCTAAGAATTTTTTGAAGGTGTTGAATGCATTTATGTATTTAAAAGTGTCTTTTAAATAATAAGGATCACAATCTAGCTAAAAATTGTATAAAAAAACTACTTCATCTATTAATTAAAACTGTGGTAAAACCTATCATGACTCAGTTGTCAAAACAGCAGTGAGGACAACCATCTCTAGCTGCTAACAACTAATGAGGCTGACTCGTCACCCTTATTCAAGAAAAACCACCTGGAATAACCTGCTTTCACTTCTACCACTAGGTCTTGGGTTGTTAACTTTTTTCTTAAATCCTAGAAAGACCAGCTCTTAGCCAAACAATAACACTTTTAAAACATACTCTAGGCCCATATTGATTAAACTACTACACCAACATATTTATTAAAAAGTAAAATAAAATTATTTTACTATTATGGAATGGTCAATATCACTTTTTTCAATGTATAAACCTGCACCATCACATTAATTCAATTCGGTAAACGTATTCAGATATAGGGGAGGGATGTCATTACCTGTGCGCCCTCCCCTCCACTTCGCCTACTGCCACGTGAACTGCATGCATTTCGTACGACAGGCGTCCACCATGGACTGCCACGTGTTGGGCACCATGTCAAGGTAATAAAACACGCTTCTGCATCGTGATTAGGGTTGTTTCCACCTCATTTCTACGATGTGTTGTTTCCCTCTTGTTTTTCTGTTCAGGTCCGGCTGTTGGGCAAAGCCCTCTGTCGATGATGGCACGGGATGGCTCCAGTACCTGCGCGCTTCGTCCGCCATGGTTGAGCTGATGTCTGCGAGACGCTCCCTGTTATTAGGTGAGACACCACCTGGTACCGATGCAGCAAAGTGAAAAATCCAACTTAGAAACAGTTCTTTAGTCATCCATGCATGGGGATGTGCAGCCATGCATGCACCTGGTTCATAGTTCTGTATATAGTTTTTTAGTTGATTTTTACCTTTGGATAGATAAAATCCTGGGATTGAAGTACCAATTGCATTGACACAACATAAAATAGCTATCCACTCCCTGCTCTTAGGCAAAATCTTTGGCACATTTCGGCTCCCTCTTTTGGCAATTACCTGCATGCCACAATTCCTCCCTGCCTGTAAACTTGTTTCATCACAGTTCCATATATAGTCTGCTCCATAAGGATGTTTATTGTAAGCACTAGAAAGTGTGTCATAGAACTTTTGCACAACTGCAGGGCGCAAATTTAATGCTCTGTCTCTGTCAAGGCCCTCAGCAGTACACAATACAAGTTCTGGATGCCTTTTTTTAAACCCAAACCACCATGATTTACCAGGAAACCCATCTTTGAATGGGTTTGGCCTCCCTTGACAAATTTGAGCAACTGTGGATTTGAGTTGTATCAACTCTAGCCCATGTCCCAATTGGGCCATCTCTTTACACCACTCAACCACCTCGGCCTCCTCCTCCTCAATCATAATTGTAAGAGGCCCTCTACATTTTTTATGAGTCAGTCCATTTATCCAATAATGTATTGATGAGGGAGGAATACCATGTTTTTTTGCAGATGCCCGAACTGAGTATCCATTAAACTTTATGTCGTCAATTGCAACTAACATTTGTTCTTTTGTCCATCCTCTTATAGCATTGATCTTTTTAGTTGAACTTGCTCCTTGGACTATTGTTGATGGTGGTTCTGTGGCTGATGGTGTGTTAACATCAGCGGCCGTCACATAGTCATCCTCAACAATGTTCCCTGGTGCATTGTTGACATTGACATCAACTGTCATGTCATCATCAGACGATGTGCATCGCAACTGCACACCCCTTGTCACTCTCCTGCCACTTCTCCTTGTCGAGCAACATAACTTCCTTTTGCTATAGATGCAACTACCTATAAAATTATTGCATGCATTTAGACATTAGAATATTTGTAAATTATGCTTTCATACAAGGCAAAAATACTTCTGCTTTATTACAGGAAATTATCAACATGTATGTTAGTATCCTTGAAAAATCAAATATACAAAATCATTTTGTTGTATGTCTTCAAAATTATCAGTGATTGTTGTTTTTATAACTTGTCTTTACACTTACAATACCATGACTGTATTGATTAGTTTTGTTATATATTTCCCAACAAAGCTATTGTTCAGTTTGACTACTTAAAATATTGTTTTCTTGTTTGTTGTTTTGTTGTTTTCTATAAGTGATTCGCTGACATTGGAATATGTATTATTACAAAAGTCGAAGATTACAAATAGAGTTCATGCCTCAACATCCCTTTCTCCAAACCTGTCCTTTGACCACATCCCTACGTTTCCATTGCAGTGATGTAACTCGATGGAAATGGAAGAAAACATAGATTTTTAGTAACAGCCAAATAGGAAACCAAAAGCCAAATTATCTTGAGTTTCTAGCTTAGTCGATTTTGATTATTACATTCTGAGTCTCTCCATTGACCTTTGTTCACCTATTTACACAGTGTTTTAGCTAAGGCATAAGCAAGAGAAATGTGCACATATATTTTGTTTCACTCTGTCTCGTATCATTTGCTAGTGATATTGCACATGCTAGCATCATTAGAACCATGGCTATGGCCAAGGAAGAAGTTCCTTCACATTCAGTTACTCTATTGATCACAACTTGTGATGTTTTGGTTATCGGTAGTTATGTGCATAAAAAGCCTTGAATCCATGCTTTCATCATGTAGAGAAAGAAATGCTCGATAATGGGGTAACTGAAATAAAGGAAAAGTCGGATCATGTTTCCCAGAAATCTTCTCAATTATAATATTTCATAGATTTGACTTCCAAAAAATCGAATTGCATTACTTCGTAGTCTCTCATTGTAAATTACAATTTTCTTTTGCCTCAGAAGATGGGTAGAAAGCTAGGAATAAGCAAGGCAAAAAGCCAAGGAAAAGAGCAAGGCCTGTGACCAAAAAGCGAAAATATACAAATCTAGACAAACTTGATCCATGTAGCACAAAAACAAAACGATAGTCAACACCCATAATTTGCATGACACACATAACATTAGTTTCCAGGTGATAGATCAAGATTAAAGTAAAATCTTGTCTGAGGTCATTCGGAGGATAGGCAACCAAAAGCCAAATTATCTTGAGTTACTAGCTTAGTTGATTTTGATTATTACATTTTGAGTCTCTCCATTGACCTTTGTTCACCTATTTACACAATGTTTTAGCTAAGACATAAGCAAGAGAAATGTGCACATATATTTTGTTTCACTCTGTCTCGTATCATTTGCTAGTGATATTGCACATGCTAGCATCATTAGAACCATGGCTATGACCACGGAAGAAGTTCCTTCACATTCAGTTACTCTATTGATCACAACTTGTGATGTTTTGGTTATCGGTAGTTATGTGCATAAAAAGCCTTGAATCCATGCTTTCATCATGCAGAGAAAGAAATCCTCGATAATGTGGTAACTAAAATAAAGGAAAAGTTGGATCATGTTTCCAAGAAATCTTCTCAATTATAATATTTCATAGATTTGACTTCCAAAAAATCGAATTGTATTACTTCGTAGTCTGTCATTGCAAATTACAACTTTCTTTTGCCTCAAAAGATGGGCAGAAAGCTAGGAATAAGCAAGACAAAAAGCCAAGGAAAAGAGGAAGGCCTGTGGCCAAAAAGCGAAAATATCCAAAGCTAGACAAACTTGATCCATGTAGCACAAAAACAAAATGATAGTCAGCACCCATAATTTGCATGACACACATAACATTGGTTTCCAGGTGATAGATCAAGATTAAAGTAAAATCTTATCTTATAAGAATGTTTTTGACATCCTTGGATTAAGCAAATAACACCTTCAATTATATAAATCTACAAAAAAATTTCCATATCTAAGAAAACGAATATATAGAACTTGTTCAAGAAATATACATTGGAAGGGTTGGGGAACTTTTAAGATAACCTACAACAGTAACTATGGGTTGCAGAGTTGCTGTCTACAGTTTGTAATACTGTACTAAAAAGGGATGACGATGATCATATTGATAGTGAGTTGGAAAAAGTGGTGAAGCTTATTATGTATGTGGGCAATAAAGATGTATTTTCTGAATTTTGCAGGAAAGAACTTTCTCGCAGATTGTTGTTCAATAATAAAAAGGTAATTGAAAATCATGAACAGAGTTTGTTGTCAAAGCTCAAGGTTCAGTGTGGTTCATAGCTTACATTCAAGATGGAGACCATGGTTAATGATTTTGTCCTTAACCAAGAAATGCAAGCTACCTTTCATGATATTTCGAAACAACGGAATCATCATACAATAGATTTCTCCCCTGCAGTGTTGAATATGGCAATGTGGCCAAACTACCGACGCTCCCAACTTAATCTGCCATCTCAGATGCTTACTTGTGTTGAGATTTTTGAGCACTTCTATTCTACCCAACATAAAAATCGGAAGCTTACATGGACACATTCACTGGGCACATCTGATATCATCTCCCACTTTGACCACAAGCGTCTAGACATGATAGTAACAACCTACCAAGCAGCTACGCTATTGTTGTTCAATGACTCTCAAAAATTGACTTACGAAGACATTAAATTTCTGTTGAATTTGCCAGATGAAGATGTTGAGAGATTGTTGCATTCACTTGCATGCAGAAATTACAAAATTCTTTTGAAGCAGCCACCCATCAAAACAATAGCTCCACATGATACTTTTGAATTCAATTCTGCTTTTACACATAAAATGGCCAGGATTAAGGTTCCACTTCCCAGCCTCGTGAATGAGAAGAAAAAAGTCATAGGGACGGTGGAAAAAGATAGAAAACCAGCCATTGAAGCCGCCATAGTTCGTATCATGAAAAGTAGAAAGGCTTTGCATCATCAATGATTATTGAGTGAATGTATCCAGCAACTTGAAGGCACGTTCAAACCCAACATTAAATCACTGGAAAAAGGCATTAAAGATTTGATATCAAGGGATTTCTTGCAACCAGACCAACAAGATCCCAATATATACATATACGTAACCTGATCAAAACTCCGCTCTTGTGGTGGTGGAGTTAATAAAATGTGGTCATGCATATGTTGATCATCAAACCAAGAGAAGGAAAGGAGTATAGAGAGGAAAAGATAAATTCTCCATGGAGAAATTGACCTATTGCAAAGTCTTTAATGTTGTTTTATGAAATCTAAGTACTCTATTTTCCTTACTGTATGGTTTCATACAAATGGACAACAATATTTTCCTTACTGTATGTTTTCATCTTATAACTCGGTTCCCCTTAACAGTGTTTCCGTTACTATCTATTTTTGTCATATCCTTGTGGTTATATCTTGGTGCTCCTTAACAATATTTTCTTTACAATCTGGTTTCTTCTGATCCTCCTGGTTATATGTCGACTCTTCTTAAGTAGTAGTCATTTGATTATGCTTTTCAATAAAATCTTGTCGGGCACATCAATACGTCTATAAGTCTGAACATAGAAATAGAAATAGGTGAATTGTGAAATAGAACTGTAGGCTGTGTGTTTATTTTCATGAAAGTGAAACTGAATCTGTAAGAAGGTGATTTGTGAAATAGAACTGTAGGCTGTGTGCTGATTTTCATGAAAGTGAAACTAAATCTGTAAGAACGGAAACTGTAAGAACTTTGATAAATGAAAACAGAACTGTAAGAAGAATGTGTTGTAATTGATATAACTAATCTGGATATACTGGCAACTGTTTTGTGATGTTGTCTTCAAGTTCGTTGAATAGTTTGAAAGCATAAGATGCAACTTCAACAATGGTTGAACTTCTTTTATAGCTTTTGGCACTTGAATTTAATTGGTGGACATGGATGGACATGGATTGCAATGGCTTCATTTTGAATGTGTGGTCTGGATTTAATTTGATGTGATCTAAGGTTTGAGAATTTGTTATTTGTTGATCCATGTGCTTTGATCTGTTTTAATGAGAAATAGAGTGAATTGGGTGTCATTTATTGCAGTGATTGGGTTTGGGTGTCATTTATTGAACAAAGTGGGTTTAAATGTTATTGGGTTGGGTGTCATTTATTGAACATAAGGGGTTTAGTTGTTGCACAACACAACAATTATAGCTGACATACATTCCCTTTTATTATGTGCAGGTATGGATATTTATTTGCGATACAAAGCTTCAATTCTGATGAGTGGGGGTTGAAGTGACTGCTACTTTATACTTCTGGAATAGACCATTTTGGAAGAATTTATGGTTTTAGCTGTTTTCTAGTTGGGTCAATATGGTTTGCACTCTTAAGTATTAAGATACTATTTATGGACAGTTGTGGTCCTAGTCAATGTATGGGGAAATTTTGGACATAAATTAATACTTATTTATACTTAATGTTATTTATCTTTGTTTAAATATTGATTGTAAAAGTCTCAATTTCTGGTGGTTCGGTGGGACCAGTACTATATCAATTACTGGTCCCTGCACGACATTAAGAATCTCTCCCCTATTAAACCGCCTTCAATCTTTTTCTATATACAACCATCGAGAAAAGGCGAAACCTCACAACTGTTAGCTGGTTTCTTGACAAGAATGTGCATGGTGGAGAATGTTTGACTTTAAGGATTTGCCATTTTAAACTAAAGTTTCTCCAGTGGAACAAACGCGGAAAAATCTTTGTAGGTATCTTGTGTCAAAGGGCCGTGTTACAGTCGTGTGCAACTGATACATTATTAGTGTTAATTCAATACTAAACTCATCTCATATGTCTCGCGGGCGCTGGCAGTATTCTGTGGTATTGACTTTGACGAGTGGCAACTGACAGGCTCACTCACAACAGTGTACTGTGAGTATCTCTGCATTGAGGGTTTGAACGTTTTGCGATTATGAACTACGGCAATAAATAAGTTGCATTAATTGTAGAATATCTCGGGATTTATCCACTCTGATTTGATATGGACAGCCTACATTGCATTGCATTGTCTAGATATTGACTAAATTTTTCCCGTGTATTTATGAACTAATAAATAAGCTGCATTAATGGTAGTATATTTCGGAATTTATCCAGTCTGATTTGATACGGACAGTTTACATTATTGTTCAGATATTGATTATATGTGGTATATATTTGAACTTATCTTCTATGCAGATTTCTGTTTGTCCATTGGGTATACAGAGTCTGCGGTTAATGTAAAGATGGTTTCATCACAGAATTGCAGCGAATGTAAAGATGGTTTCATGATTTCTACATTATTAAATACGCAGAATTTGTACTTAACATAAAGATGGTTCAATATAAAGTTGATTGTTGTATGGACCAACTTAGATAGTATAATGTTAAAGACACTAATATTTAATATGGTTCAACGTAAAGTTGATTGTTGTATGGACAAACTTAGACAGTATAATGTTAGAGACACTAATATTTAATACGCATTCAAAGTTAAATTGATTTACACATGGACATTTTTTAAGCTTTTCAATTTATTTTCATTGATATGATAAGCTTTCGAGTTTTAATGATGATTATTTGAAAATGGTTGGTGTCATTACTATTCAATGTACATTAAAAAGTTGAAAGGGTTTATATATTTAATAGTTTTGAAAATTTTAATTTTGGTTTAATGAATTTGTTAATAATTTTAGGGTAGTTATATAAATTAAATAATTGATAAATGACTATAAATTTCAATCTATAACAAATTAAATAGTTGATAAATGAGGATAGTTCTTAAGTAGTTAAAATTAAGCATCATAATACTTTTATAATATCATGGATATTTTAAAGTTGAAAATAAGTTTTGTTACAATAACTTGGGCCAATATCATAGTTAATCAATACCACATGCCCAATCAATCATAATTCATGTCATATGACACGTTCATATAACATTAACCACATTAACGTGACATTTTTTAATAAATGAATTTAATTAAAAGGAAAAAAATGCATAACTATTTTGAAAATAAATCTTAACTTTTTCTTTGTGTGTTATTACTAAAAATATTCTAAAATATTTTATGGAAATTAATAATTATTGATGATCAAATTAAAATTATGGATTCTAAAATTAAGAATTCCAAAATAGACATACTTATGACATTAATAATTAATCTATAACATATATTTTAAATTTAAAAATTTTACATATTCAATATTTTAAAAGTTTTTCAATTATTTTATCCATTAATGTGGCAATTTTTTTTTTTAAACTTACATATTCAACCTTTTAAACCTTTTCAATTATTTTATCAATTAATGTGGCAAAAAAATTTATATTAAAATTTTAATTTTAATTTAAAATTAAACAAGTTATAAATATTATTATAAAATATATTTTAATTATAAATTTAATTATAGAACATTATTAATATTATTTTAAAATATATTTAAACTTGGAATAAAAAAGCTTTATATTATTATAATTTTATTTTCAAATTTAATATTAACCATATAATAATTTCCTTTTTAAATTTAATATATTATAAAATAAATTAAATTCTTAAAATCAAAGAATCAGATATTTCCCTCCTTATTAACTTATTTCCTTTAAAAACTTTTATTATACTTAAATCAATCTATGCAAATATTTATTATATAATGTTAATATGGGTTATATACTTTAATTATAATTTCTTTTTAAAAATCACTCTCTTTATATATAAATATTGTATTTATTGGTTTTTTGGAAAAGCTTAAAAATAAGATAACAATAAAATTTTATTATATAAATAATTTGAACTTAATAACAAATTATAGATATTTTCAATATTTTTTTTTATCAATTAGGATATATAATATTAATTATTATTATATTAGTTGTTTAATTGTTAGATTTTTTTGTCTTTTATCCTAGAATTGATAATACAATTTTTGATAATAATAATGAATCTAAATTGTTTAAGATATGTTTTTTTAGTATATAAATAAATTCAAGGCTTGAAAAACCTTAAAACACTAGATTTCCACGCATTACATCTTTTTTTTGCTAAAGCAAGAGTCGTACCTTCTATTTCATTAAATTGGAAAACAAATTACATAAAATACAATAGTCCCAGAGGAACTGTGGGCCAAAGAAATATCTATCAGCTTAAAGCCTAGGTCATCAGTTTTAAGGCTTAAAAATTGAGCCAAGGGCCCACAAACATAACTACAAAACCCTCAAAATACAAGCAAAAAGCGAGACCGTTCGATCCGCCCTCAGAGATCTGACGAATCAGGCTCAAATCGGGGCGAGAACATGCAAACACTTTAAAAGTAGAATCAGACCCGATGAGCAAATAGGGACCATTCAAAAAAGATTTTGGGTCCGAAAGGGGGGATAAGCCTCAAACATGTAGTTCGCCCGAAATCCACCGATTCCCACCATGAAGCAAAACAAGCACAGAAGATAACCCTCACCCGGACCTGCATACTTTTCCTTAACCGTCGATTCTCCTTGCCAGATACAACAACAGAGGATAATATCGCAAGACCTAAAAGCACAAAGAATTACCGCATGATAAACGACTTGGACCCACCAACATGCTCGCTTAATCTTGACCGTAGAATCGATGTGCTTGATCCAACGGCTGAGGAGCATATCGCACGAGCCAAAAGCGGCGAGAATTACCTCGCGATGAGGATGGTATTCCCTCCCCTCCCTAGGCCACGTGTTGCTTGGTGAGTGGAATCGCTCCTAACTCCAAAATACCGCTTCCAGCTTGAAGGTCATGCAAAAAACCAGAAACCACCCCAAGAGCCGTATTGCCACCATAGAAAGAAAAACGGGTGTTTTGAGTCTGTCGAGAATGCCTGGACTTCGGCCCCTCGCACCATCCCATCTCCTTAGGTGAATGAACCAAAGGAAGATGAAAAACCAACCATCCAGCCGTCCATCCGAGAAACAGCGCCTGCCGAGCAACATCCACCTGAGACTTATGTGTTTGTACTTACCAGGGTTGACGAGGCCGACAGTGACCTGCAACCCAAAAATGACCTCACTTCAGAAATAACACTTCATAATGAATCGAAATCAATTAGACCCCGTCTCTGTGGCTCTATTTCGATACACCATTATGTCCTCATCCTCTTGATCTTGACAATGTGCCTTTAATCTATTCTAAGGCATCTCTTGCCAATTCATCTCGACCCTGCTTTTGGTGCAGAGCACCCCTTGATTGGCTAGAATATCCTCCAATTTATTTGCAGTCCTTCGTACATGGGTAAAACTCACGGTACGTAAGCATGGGAGGTGAAGCTGAATCCGTTGAAAGACCTGAAGTATCCTCCAGTGTTTTGATACTTTTCCGGCTTCGAACCATAGTTGATTCTCTTGACCGAGTTAATGATTAGCTCGGAATCAGCTTCAACTATTATTTTTGGAGATTATCCTGCTTCAAGAATTCTAAACATTGCTCAAGTGCCATTAATTCCGCCATATTGTTAGTAACTCTTCCCAAATGGCAATGGAAAATAAAAAGGATGCAACCATTTTCATCCCTTAACACCCCTCCAAAGCCAGCAATACCCGGGTTGCCTTTTGAGGCCCCATCAATGTTGTATTTCAAAAAACCCTAAGGGGGAGGATGCCAGTAATCCTGCTTAGTGTCCAGTTTCATTACCTTCCTATCCAAGCCCTGTGGTATAAGCCCCTGCATACCCAACTGAAGAAGTATATGCATTTTAGCTTCTGAAGGTGGATTCTTTGGGGAAGTTCGCACTATAGTACCTACTGTCTCCTTAAGCTGTCTTAGGATCTGCTAAAAAATCCATTGGGAGGAACGTTTTTCATTTTTGAAGATTCTGTTGTTCCTTTCTTTCCAAACATTCCATATTATAAAGCTTGGCATTAAAGCCCAAGTTGCGCAAAGAAATTCATACTGAGAGAAATTTCGTCTCCAGTTATTTAAGGCGTTGATGATGCTTCCTTTGTCCCTGTCGGTCTGTTTGAAATGGTGGCAAAAGTATCCCACAACCTGGAGGTGAAAGTACAATTATTGAGAAGGTGCTCCGTTGTTTCCTCTTGGGCTTCACAGAGTTGGCATATGGAAGGACCCAGAACACCCCTCTTCCGAATGTTTTCCCATGTCAGAATTTTCTTATGATGAACCAACCACATGAAAAGTTTGATCTTCATCCATCCTTGATGCCTCCATAGGTTCTGCCAAACCCTGTCTGGTACATTGGAGTCCAGTTCAAGGAGTATGTGTTTAGCCTCCTTAAGATTGAAGGTACCTTCATTATTTTTGCCCCATCTAAGTTGGTCATGCCCCTCTGTCACTAAAATTTTCCTTTGGTCCAACATTTTAGAAGTGCCTCAGCTTTTGTTTTCAAGGGGCTATCATCCCTATAATCTACATTCTTCCAGGTTCTCCCTTTTCCTTCTCTACTGGTTCGATCCGAAAAATATTTTACCCTAAGTAACCCTTTGGTATCATTTTCTTTCTTGAGGTCCAAAAAGTCCTCTCTTAACAGTGTAGGTTCTTGTTGCCATTTATCCTCCCAAAACAAAGCAAGATCTCCCTCTCTGATTTCCCAGAAGCTATTTTTTTTATACTAAGCCTCTATTCTTCGAGGCCTTATTCTAGATGTGTGAGCCTTTTATGATGCCAATCATCCTTATGTGATCATTATCTTGCCAAATGCTGGCATCTTTTTCTTTCCAGATACTAGCCCACTAAGCCTTTGGATCTTTTACTCAACGCCACAATAATTTTGCCCCTAAAACTTTGCTTAGTATTTCTGGATCATCCAATCCAAGACCCCCATGGTTTTTAGGTTTGAAAATCTTATCCCAGGCTACCAAGGCCCATTTATTTCTCTCCTCCCCCTTACCCCAAAGAAAGTCTCTTTGAATGGTTCTAAATTATTGCAAAACTCCTTTTGGAGCAGGTAGGGCTAATAGCATGAAGACGGGGATAGATTGAATTATAGCTTTTGTAAGCACTAACCGACCAGCCAAATTTAAATATCTGATAGTCCATTTCCTGATTTTATCCTGCATCTTATTAATCACCGGCTCCCAAATGCTCTTGTGCAAAGGTTTATCAGTTAGAGGAACTCCCAAGTATTTGGAAGGAAAGACATCCCTTTGAAAGACCATAATTCTGGAGATATTTCTCTGAATAGCAATATTGGTATTAAAGAAAAAAATCTTAGATTTGGAGAGGTTAATTCGATACCTGTAGCCATGGCAAAGTCACACAAGATTTGTTTATAAGCTAGTGCTTCTTTGACTGTGGGGATTCCCTGCAATATAGTGTCATCAACAAATTATTGATGGGTCAAAGCCTGTCCAGTCTCAAAAAGTTGGAGACCCTTGATGTTACCAACTTCTTTCGCATGCTTGATTGACCGACCAAGTCCTTCCATCATGAGGATGAAGAGAAAGGGAGAGAGCGGATCTCCCTATTTGAGGCCTCTTGAAGGAGTAAAAGTCTTGGAAGGAGAAACATTAACTAGAATTGAAAAGCTAGAAGAAGTTACCAGGGCCATGACCCATCTTACCCAGTTATGATCAAACCCAAAGCCTATAAGGACCTTCCTGATATAGGTCCAATTCAACTTATTGTAAGCTTTGGCTAGGTCTAATTGCATAATCATGCTAGCCTTCCTATTGCTTAACAATGAGTACACCACCTCATGCGCTTGAATGATGTTATTGAGAATTTATCTGCCCTCCACATAACCAGATTGCTCCACAGAAACTAGAGTAGGAAGAAGTGGTTTGAGTCTATTGGCAACAACCTTGGATATTATCTTGTACACCACATTGCACAAAGCTATGGGTCTAAACCTGTCTGGAGTCTGAGCATTGTCCTGTTTGGGGATCAAGGAGATGAAAGAAGTATTGAGCACCTTCAAAATGGTTCTATTCATCTTGGAATCCTCCACCACATTCAGAATGTCTTGTTTAACAATGTTCCATCAAGCTTTAAAGAAATCCACATTGAAACCATCAAGGCCTGGCGCTTTACCATTCTGCATTTCTTTGATGACATCATTAACCTCCTCTTCAGTCACTGGCCTATTAAGATTGAAATTTTCCTCTCTTGTTACAAGCCTAGGTATATGCCTTGTTAAGTCCTTGATAAAATGATCTCTCTCTGAAATGGTTTCCTTTGTTATACCTCGAAAGTGCTGAACTAACATAATTTCTATATCTTCATGGGAATTAAGAAGATTACCTCCCTCGTCCTTGATCGAAGAGATCCTATTATGAGATCTATTCGCCATGGTGGATCTGTGGAAAAATCTAGTGTTTCGCTCCCCTTCTTTTAGCCATTGAACTCTAGATTTTTGTCTCCAAAATATTTCCTCTTGTTTACATAAATTCTCCCAGTCTTGATGATGTTTGGTGACTTGATCATTTCTGACTTTATCAAAGCCATCTGTGATAAGGGCTTGATTGAGTTCCTGCATTTTGTCTTCAACAACTTTTTTCACTTCAAAAATATTTCCAAATTCATTCTTGTTCCAATCTTTAAGTCTGAGCTTGATGTGCTTCAGTCTTTTGTGTAACAGAAACATTCTTGTACCCTGAATATGCAGATCTTCTGTCCACCAATTTGCAATGTTGCTTATGAAATCTGGGTGGGTGAGCTAGATATTCTCAAATCTAAAAGGTCTTTTCTTGGGGGTACCAATGCCCTGAACCTCAAGTTGTACAGGCCAATGGTCCGAGCCTCCAAAGGGGAGAATTCTCGCTATCATTTCCTTGTTGGTGAGCATAAGGTCCTCTAAGATTATGAATTTGTCTAACTTTGAGGCTACTTGAGACTCTCCTCCTCTTTTATTGTTCCAAGTAAAGAGGCCATTACTCATATCAGTGTCAACTAGCTTCATATTATCTATAAAAGTTTGAAATGCTATAGAGTCTTTGCTTAAAGTTCTGGTTCCCCCTTTTTTCTCTGAAAGTGATTTGATCATGTTGAAGTCCCCACCCATGATCCATGGTACTCCTGCATGTCTATCTCCTAGATCCACAAGAAAGTTTAGAAACCCGAGTTTATCATCCATTCTTTGAGGGCCATAAACATTCATGACCAGATAAGTCTCTCTATCTCCCACAGGCTGAATAACCACTGATAAATAATTCCTAGATGCCTCAACATCTATTATGCCAATCTTTTGGGGGTTCCAAAGAGTGAGTATGCCTCGTGCTGTATTATCTGCTTTAACTTCTAGAAACTCAAATCTATTGAGCCATTTGCTGTGAATTTATTTTATTTTTTGAATGGAACATTTAGTTTCCTCGATGAATATCATATCCGGAGCTTCTTGTTTCATTCTATTTCTAAATGTTCTTTGATTTCCGCGCATTACAACACTAAAGCTTAAGTTAAAAAAAAAAACAATACCAATCAAAATCAACTTTAAAAAATTACCTTTATATAAACCTAAAAAAGTAAACTACTTCTTATATTCTATTTATACACCCTCTATCTTCCATCATCACATTTATCTCAATCTATCTGATTTATATAAACCTAAAAAAAATAAGCTACTTCTTATTCTATGTATACACCATCTATCTTCAATCATCACATTTATCTCAATCCATCCCATTTATTTATTAATGATAAAATTTCTCCCTTAATTTCTTTATTGCCTAAATGAACCTGACCTAAAACCATGCAGATCCTTAAAATCGATCGATTGCTAAATCAACTAAAACCTTATTTTCCTTGAAAATTTTCCAAATGAAATGAACACAAGCCAAACATTTTAAATGTCAGTTACCACTACGAAGCTGCTATTTCTAGCTACTCGAGAAATTCTACTTCAACATGTACCTTAAATGCAAGTGACTACAGCACATCTGATTTATAACGTATCTGCGCTGTTTGCCTTGAGCCCAACAAACCTTAAATGAAAAGTCTTCAGCCCCCTATTATTATCCTGCTTTTATGGGGCTAGGGTTTCCTCACTGTGCTGTCCACACCCACTCTGAACATGAGAGACTGGTTTTTGCACTGTGTTGTCCACACCCTCTCTGAAACTAACACGATTTTTCATGTTTGTGACTGCATCAATTTTACTGAGTCCACGCAGGTATCCCGTTTTCTGTTTCATTACGTGGTCGGCTGTACACTTCCCAGCGTTTAATCCAACCTTTAATCTTTAGATTCCGTAAACTAAGGAGATTTTCTGGCCTTTAAAAAACCTAGACTACGGTTATTCGGAGATAAATAATAATTGAATGGACAAATATCCCGATTCCCTTTATAATGCAATTTGCATAAATTTTACTTAAAACCTTGAAGTGACAAGCAGAATCTGTTAAAACCATTATAGCTTATGATTCCGCCTTGCACTATCTATCACTTAATAATTCTGCCAGAGATCTCTGTTCGATGAATAACTTTTTCCTCCCTGTTACCTCTGATCATTTCACACGTTCATACTTTACCAAGGTACGGAAAGGCATTGATCCCCGTGAAGGATCATGATAATTGAGGAACAATCTCAAACCCATTGACTCTAAAGTCATTATCCACTCTCCATTGCTGGACCCTTTAGAAACTCTAATGGCGTACGACACAACCCTCAAGCATTCGTGCAAATGGCTAACATGATTTGGACCGTATGTAAAACTACCCACAGTACAGGCTGAACTTTCCGTTTATCTATGAAACTCTTTTAATTAGATAGGAGAAATGACTTGCACAGTAACCCAAAGCTTAAAATAGAGGAAAAAGGTTGATTAGTTATGTCACTAACGCGTTTTCAGCATCAGTAAGTTTTCATCAGTCAATGGACAAAACTGGTTTTTTTTCTTTTTCCTAGAAACTTCTGGCCTATATTAAAAGATTGATTAGTTATGTCACTAACGCATTTTAGTTTTCATCCGTCAATGGACAAAACTGGTTTTTTTTTTTTCCTAGAAACTTCTGGCCTATATTTTGCCTGGAATTTATAGCAGTGATTCATAGGCTCTATAATATTAGGAATCTGTATTAATCTTGGCATTTTGATCCATTTTTTCGTTGTACACTCCACAAACCAAAAAATAAACATATTATTATTTATTAATGAATTCAGCATTAAGCAATACCTATGATTAAACCATACAATCAAAATCATGATTTAACCTTTAACCAATTTACTTGTTAATGAATTCAGTGTTTATCAACATCTATGATGAAACTGTACAATCAAAATCATGATTTAACCATTAACTCCATTGAATCCTTATGAAAACCTCTAATTATTTTTTCCTTTCTAATTTCAATATTTTATTGTATTCCTGTAAAAATGATCACTCTGCACAATTTAAATTTAAATTATAATTATAATTAATTATATCTATATATATATATATATAAAATTGTTAATTAGATTGTTATCTTTTTTAGTTAGAAGAAATTATTGGAATCTTATTATCTAGATAATTTTCTCAAGTGATATGATAAATTTTGATGTAATGCCTTGGAACTAAAAGGTATATTCAATATATTCCTCATATAAAATCTAAACTTATTTTCCATTAAAAAAATTATTATATAATGTTAATTAGATTTAGTTGAAAACCTATTACCATTCTTTTTATCTAAAAGACACACACACACATACCCTAGGGAAAAAAATAGTAATTTCATTCAAAGAAAATGATAAAATTACATTTTGCATATGAAAGTTTTATGTGCATTCATGAAAAAAAACAGTAGAGTTATTAAAACAATAGATTTATACAACCCCTATGTGAAGATCATGAATTTGCATGTGAAATAAAATAGAAGTGGTGATGTTGTAGCCTCCCAAGGCCCTAATGTCATTAATAGACCACCTTTGAAAATGTTGTCTATGTCCTAATGCTTTTCCCTATAGATGTGGGAACACGTGAAATAGTTAATGAAGTTGATCAACCTCTTAGTTTCTTCAAAGATGGGCATGAGAGAAATGCTATAGCAGATTTGAATGTCATTTAACCAATTGATGATTAGCATGGAGTCCCCAAAAACTTGGATGTTGATACTAGCAAATTCTTGCAAGCTAGGAGTTCAACCTTGTTATTGGATCCTATGTCGACCTCCATTTTTAGTTCGAATAAGTGGGATACTGTAACGAAAAGGATAAAGCCCCCACCATTATTTTTTTAGGAGTTACTTGATGCACCATCGCAAAAATCCCGAGGGAAAAAATGGTGAGCGTTTTTTGCAATTACAATTCTCTGAGGGGGGCCCCTTTTTTTTGAGGGAAATGAGCTAAAATAGCCATGGATTCAGCCACGAAGTACTCAAAAATTAAACATTTTTCATAGAATAAAGCTCTACTTCAAGTCAGCCATACATCTTAGAATAGAATTAGGGGCAGAGCTTTGAAGGCACACCATGACAGACTCTAGAACCAATTCCTCGAGGCCCCTCCAGATTCTCCCCAACACATTCCCCTAAGTGACATGTAGCATGTTTGCATATATGCCAAACCTACTAAAAAATAAAGGGCAAGTCATGAAAATATGCATGGCTAATTCTTCAGTATTCTTACACAATGAGCACCAACTAGGTCGTACCAAATATCTTTTCTGAAGAAGTCCGATGTTGGGGCTTTGTTTTCCATCATGAACCACATGAAGAGCTTATAGTTTGTAGGGAATTTGGTGAGCTTAGATTTTGTAGGGCATTTGGCCTTTCAAATTGCCTTCCACCACCATTTGGTGAGAGCATCTTCTATGATTTCCATGAGAAAAATATAACCAAGCTTAGGGGTATAAGCACCAAAGGGGGATATGCTCCAAGAAAGTTCATCTTCCCTACAATCAACCAAATATGTTCAGTTGATAGAGTATCTGTGAAAGCAGTCCATGTCTCGCAATAGCCCTCATTAAAATTCAGGTCCCAACAGAAAGCCATTGTTGACTCTAGATTGGGTTTGCGGTATGGATGAGCTTGGAATGCTTCTGTCCCATAAGTGTTCTATGAAAGGAGGAGGGAGAATGTCATTTTGGCCATTGCCTAATCAAGGATTGAGGCCAATGTGAACCATGTCTCCTCTTCCAACTTTCCAAGCCAGCCCATTGCTAATGGCATCAAAGGAATTTAGGACCACCCTCTAGATCATAGAAATATTGGCCTACGATTTATCCTCTTGACAGATCCACTCTTCCAAAGAGTAGGGTGCAATATAATTATGGGTGACAATGGATGTCCATAGATTTTGAGAGGAGATGAACCTCCACCCACACTTAGATAATAGAAAAAGTTTTTTAAGCCCCATCCCCCTAGGAGTTTTAGCATTGCAACTTTTTCTCATTTGACCCAGGGGAGAACTCTGTGATCTTGATTCCCAACCCATAGAAAATTAAAGAAAAGTATATGGATTTTTTCCATAACAAATTTTGGAATCTATGCTATTATCATCCAATAGATAGAAATAACCTCAAGAACTGACTTTATTAGCATTAATCATCCAACATGAGAAAGCTAAGAAAAAGACGAGCTTTTCAGGTGTTTTTCAATCTTGGTTGTAATCCAAAGTTAGTAGTCTAGTCCTCCTTACGGTAACAAGTAGGCTTGAGATGGAATCCAAGGTACTTCAACCCCTTCTCGAGTTGTTTGGAGTCAAAGGGAAGTCTAGTCAAACGAGAGTGTCTTTTATATATATATATATATATATATATATATATATATATATATATATATATATATATATATATATATATAATGCCCTAAAATTGATTCTGCTTGTCTAAAATTGTTGAAAAATGTGCATCAAGAAATGTTAAATTTAGAATGTGCTAAAAATAGACCTACTAAAAATAGCATGTCTAAAAATAACAGTTTGGCCAGTGAGGTCATTGGCCACATTGGGTGAGAGGTGAAACTTCTAAAAATAGCATTTCTGGGTCGCTTCCTATTTATAGTAGTCCCTAGTCTATCTATAGGAAGTAATATTAATTTTGGTCTTAACAGCAGTTGGAAATATTAATTAATTAATTCAGTTGAGTTAATTAGTTAAGGAAATTCGAATTTTAAGTCTTTGTGAGCATGCACATGAGTTGTCCTACTGATTGAGAAATTTATCCTTAATTTCCTCCACTGATTGAGGGAATAAGTATGAGTTCTATAATGAGAGAATCAATTGACTTAGTTCTAACTAGTCAAGTCTAATTAGATTATTTTAACAAGTTGTTAAAATAATAAAATATAGTTTGTTAATGCTTGCATGCATGTGACAACTATTATTTTAGATAACTGAGAATTCACTCATGGATAACTGTTGCATGTCAGTTCTGTAAGAGACCCAGTTAAGATCAGATGTGGGATAGTGTACTATTAGATGCTAGGATATTTATAGTAAGTATTCCTTGCATGAGGAAGGAATATATTTTCTTCTATGACTATGTAGTTGGACCTGAGGTGACAGCAGGTATGATCAGGTCAACTTACAGCCTATATAATGAGGCCTAGATAGTCCATGATTTTCATCTTCTGATTGAAGATCATCAAAGTACAGAGAGAGCAGGATAGTTATTGAGCATATTCTTTTTGTATGTTGTTGAGGATTTCCACTTCATTGATAATACAGAGATGGGGTTTTAAGTTGGTGATTTTCTTGGATAAATTCTTCTATGTTATGTGTGATTGATTCCTTCTTATCAGTTATATGTGTTCTTATTGATGATGCTCATGGTTGATTAAACTTCTGCTAAATTGTTTGTAGAAGTAGATCAAGTGTTTTGGTTTAGTACATTGCATTACCAGGTTGATCTACAGGTGGGAAAGTTCTACAAGGTGTCAGAGTTGACTAATTTGTAGAAAAATTCTACAAGAAATCTACATGGTATTGGAGCACATGTGATCAAGGAAGAACAATATACAAGAAAGGAGATTTCGAAGTTTTGAGTTTTGGGCCGAGAGTTTGCAGAGTAGATCTGAAAATTTCTGTACAAAATTTTCAGAAACAAATAGCAGACTTGAATTCCTTGCGGAAAAACACCCAAATTCAAAAAAAAATCGGTTGAATCAGAGTTCGGATGAGGGAGATATCACTGATTTAAAGTCAGCTCTTTTTCTAGGAAATTTCGTGACGACGGGAAAGTGGAAATAGATTGGTGTGCTAGCCAAGAACCTATATGCACTTGAGGTACAAGATGCATGCAAAGCCTTGAGGAGCAAGGCAAAGGTTATATACTTGGTGGTTGAGAGGGAGAGTAAATTACCTCTCAACATGCAGAGCCAGAAGAAGTCTCAGACAATTGTGGAGGAGCCACGATTGGTGCAATAGCTTCAGGAGGTTGTGGAACAGCCACAGTAGGGGAAGCTGAGTGGAGATTGAGTAGAGACATCTACTCATGCAGAGACCTCCAGTAAGGGGAAACTTCGAGCCAAGTGGGCAGGGGGATCACATGCAGCCATACCTCTAGGTAGGAGGTGGGGTGATGTGGAGTGATCGTCCCAAGGAGGAGGGGCAGGATCCTTGAGGTACCCAACCTCTTGGATGATACCTTGCTATGGGAGCCCCGATGTGGAGTAGCAGGAACTGACTGATTGGGTAGATACAGATGCGGATGGAGCGGTAGAGAGAGAGACAGTGTAAGGAATCCTAGGACAACGCATAGCTAGCAGGCTGCAACAATGCAAGAGGCACAAGTGTTTTGCACAGTGCTAGGTGGCACAGAGAGGTGTGCAATGGTGCGAGATGCATGGAGATGTTGCAGTAGCGCAGATGTCAGAGAGGGAGCACTTGTCAACAGCAGGTAAAGCTTCAGCATCAGAGTATGTTCCTAACCCAACAGAGTGGTCAGTTGGGAGTGTTTTTGTTCCAAGTGTTGTTGGAGCAAGTGGACTGGGTAGATGTGTTGCATGCAGAACATTCCAAAGTTACAGGATCGGGTTTGAGAGAAAGCCTTTCTTGTTGAGAGGGAGTGTTGAAAAATGTGCAACAAGAAATGTTAAATTTAGAATGTGCTAAAAATAGACCTCCAAAAAATAGCATGTCTAAAAATAGCAGTTTTGCCAATGAGGTCATTGGCCACATTAGGTGAGAGGTGAAACTGCTAAAATTAGAAAGTTCTAAAAGTAGCATTTCTGGGTCCCTTCCTATTTATAGTAGTCCCTAGTCTATATATAGGAAGTAAAATTAATTTTGGTCTTAAAAGCAGTTGGAAATATTAATTAATTAATTCAATTGAGTTAATTAGTTAAGGAAATTCGAATTTTAAGTCTTTGTGAGCATGCACATGAGTTGTCCCACTGATTGAGGAATTTATCCTTAATTTCCTCCACTGATTGAGGGAATAAGTATGGGTTCTATAATGAGAGAATCAGTTGACTTAGTTCTAACTAGTCAAGTCCAGTTAGATTATTTTAACAAGTTGTTAAAATAATAAAATATAGTTTGTTAATGCTTGCATGCATGTGACAACTATTATTTTAGATAACTGAGAATTCACTCATGGATAACTGTTGCATGTCAGTTCTGTAAGATACCTAGTTGAGATCACATGTGGGACAATGTACTATCAGATGCTAGGATATTTCTAGTAAGTATTCCTTGCATGAGGAAGGAATCTATTTTCTTCTATGACTACGTAGTTGGACCTGAGGTGACAGTAGGTATGATCAGTCCAAATTACAGCCTATATAATGAGGCCTAGATAGTCCATGATTTTCATCTTTTGATTGAAGATCATCAGAGTATAGAGAGAGCAGGATAGCTATTGAGCATATTCTTTTTGTATGTTGTTGAGAATTTCCACTTGATTGATAATACAAAGATGGAGTTTTATGCTGGTGCTTTTCTTGGATAAATTCTTCTATGTTATGTGTGATTGATTCCTTCATTTCATTTATATGTGTTCTTATTGATGATGCTCATGGTTGATTAAGCTTCCACTAAATTGTTTGTAGAAGTAGATCAAGTGTTTTGCTTTAGTACATTGCATTACCAGGTTGATCTATAGGTGGGAAAGTTCTACAAGGTAGGTTGATCTATAGGTGGGAAAGTTCTACAAGGTATCAGAGTTGATTGATTTGTAGAAAAATTCTACAAAAATTCTACAAAAATCTCATTTAAAGATGGCTTGGTTTTCATTGAATAACAATAATGTTGTTGTTAATGCCATGGCTTAGAGCCAAGATATATTCAATACTATTCTCATATAGAATATAAACTTATTTTCCACTTAAAAATATATATTATACAATGTTAATTATATTTAGCTGACTAGGAAGAAACCTATTGTTATTCTTTTCATCTAAAATTCATGCAAATAACATGCTAAAGTCAAATTGGATATATTATTATAATTACTTTCAACTTAAATATATTAGCATAATGACTTTCAACAAAAACTTTTAAATCTTATTGTAAGAAATTTTAAAATGAAATACTTGGAAAATATATTTCTTGCACATTTAATTATAAACTATTTGTTAGGCATGAGACCAAATCAAGTCAAAGTTGTTAGTGCCCATGGTATTCACAACCCATGGTATTATAATGAAATATTTGTATATATAGGGGTTTGAGTAAAAAAAGAAATGTATGGGTGAGAAAGAATGAAGCGAGTGAAATGTATAGAGATTTTCATTGTGATAATAAAAATCCACTAAACCCTTTCCCCATGGTTTTTCTCCAAAATGGGGTTTTCCATGTAAATGTGGTGTTCTCTATTTGAGTAAATTTTCCGGGTTATTTCTTGCTTTAGTGAATCAATTTTTTTTATTTTGGGTTAAATAAATTTTGTGTTGTCTTTTATTAACAACTCGTATCAAAGCAAGGTTGTTCTATTTAATTTTTGGTGTATGTTAGGTTATTCTTGGAAAGAATTATTAGCATAGAGATAGCGACACTAAGTGATGTGGAGAAATTAAATGGGGTTGATTTTTCCTTATGGAAGGCGAAGATGGAGGACATATTCATTTTAAAGGATTAGTATTTTCCGATTGAGGGAGTAGCAAAGAAGCCCTCATCAATGACACATGGGTGTTGCAATTTGTCAATATTTGGCAAATAATGTATAGAATGCATATTTTAATGTCGCTGGAGAAAATACATCAGAAGAGTTGTGGAAAAGGCTGCATGATTTATATGAAAAGAACACGACATTAGACAAAGTCTTCTTGATGAAGAAGTTGTACAATCTCAAGATGAAGGAAGGTGCTTCAGTGGTGGAGCATTTGAACAAGTTTAATATAATAACAAGTGAGCTTGCCTCTATCAAAATTATTTTGGATGACGAGATTAGAGCCATCTTATTATTGTGCTCTATGCTAGATAGCTTGGAGAATTTGATAGTAGCTATTATATAATGACCAAAACAAATCCATCCCCAGTCTTCCCTTCTCAGCTACATAGTCCCTCAGGAAATCCGGTCAACCCCTTTTGTGCAATCACTCACTTTCCAAGTTCCACTGGCACCCCCATCTCAAGCAGTCCATCCCTTGGAAAGGCTTCCTCACAAAGGAAGATACAAAAGCTAAGGCGTATCCCTACCTCAAAACCATCATACTGGTCATAGCATGCTCATGGAAATCAATGGACATTATCGGGTACTAGTGTCCCACATTGGCCCTGTTCGTGAATGTTTTACTAGCATACTCCTACATTTTCCAATTTATTTTGTCGTTACAAATTCTTGCAGTTGATTTCAATCATCCAATCGGGCATTTCATGCATTCTTTTACCAAGCACATAACTTCCATTAGCTTTAAAATAAATTGAAATAAATTCACATCATACCTCATTTGTAGCTTGTTAATAAGGTACATTTGCAATCTTGTTCGCTTCCTGTCATAATAAGTCAAATTAGCATATTTGACCAAATCAAGATGTATAAAAATATCTCGTTAGGTCAGCTCAAAACATAACCATCATAGATCAAAATCATAAATCACATGTAACCATCACAAACCATAATCATAATTCACATGTAATAATCATATACCATAATCATAAATCACATGCATAATAAAACTAAAATTATATATCGATACTTATCCTTTAATCGATCCTTACTTCTGCCTTTGTTCTTCTTTCATACGCACACCGGATCAGTTGCCACACCTGACAAACACCCAGTGCATTCTCCTCGACTAGGTGCACATATACATAGTGTGCATCACACACATATGACCACACATGACATACAACTCCATGCAATACATGCACCTACACTTGACATACAACACATACACCTACAACCAGTGTATACAATACAGTACGTACACATACATCAAGTGCATAACATAATATATATACCTACACCTGGAGTACAAGAAAACACAATACATCTATACCTGATGTATGACACCACACAATACATGCACCTACACAATGCACATACCCAGTACCACATGCCCTCAACAGAGCATGTATGACATGTGCAAAATACCACACGTGCACTAGTACCATATGTACAACATGTACATAGTATCACCTGTACACCACACCACCTACATAATGTGTGCACAAATCACATGTACACAATGACACTTGCACAACATGTACATGATGCCACATGTACACTACATAACTTGTACAACGTGTACACAATACCACATGTACATAGTACCACATGCATGACATGTACGCGATGCCACATGTACACAGCGCCACATGCACTACATGTACACAACACCACCTGCACACGATGCCACTTGTACAACATGTAGACAACACCACATGTACAATCATGCACACCACACCATATGTACAACATGCATGCAACACCACATGTACATAGCACTGCATATCCAACATGTACATAGAATCATTTGTACACAACACCACATATTCAGCATGTGCAAAGAACCATATGCATCATTTGTACACATCACCATATATCCAACATGTACATAGCACCATCTATACCCAGCACTAAATATGCAACATTCATACAACATTATCTGTACTAATACCCTATACATAATATTGCATAAACAACATGTACACACACTACATATGCACAACACTGCATGTGCACAATCATCACAAACGCAACATGTATGACATATTCACAATAGTAATACCACACATCCGAAACCACACTATCTCTACCAAGAAACGTTACTTCCAATGTCTTATCCATGCTTGTCCTAACATGTCATAGACCACACTGCTTTCATTTTCCTAATGTATCCCTTGGTATAACCTGTCGATAACATGCACATAATATAATCACATTATATCAACTCATAACCACATGACATTGACCTCATATATTTTCCATGACTACTCTTCCACTTGATTCCTCATAAACCGAGAACCTCTTCATGTCATTTTCTTGCATAAGAAACCATTCTTCCACAAGAACAATTCCTAATGACCCTATCAGACAATGACATAGATACATAGATACATATACATAAACATTAGAATAAAATGATCATGCTCCTATCAGAAAATGACATACATACACACATATATATACATATAAATGTTAGCGTTAATAATCATGATCCATGACAACCCTATCAGACATGACATACATACACACCTACATGTATAAACATTAGCATATTCATGATCATAACATAATTACCAGATATCAAGGTCAATATTAAGAGAACATCCTTTATTCATGCACAACATGCAAAACATTGAGAACAACAGTTCCCAACATAGCCAAGGCATATCTTGCCTCAAGTGCATTCACCTTACCTTTTTTGGTTACCTTTCTCATGATTGTTTTTCCATCGTCCATTTACACCAATGGACCTAACCAGTCCAACCGACTATCATAGTCTTACCTTCCGCTACACTTACTCATGCACTGAGATTCATCCATGTCTTACATTCCCTGTTGGGTACCACAAATATCTCTTCGAGCTCCGTTAACTTTCCTCCTTCCCAACCAATTTCAAAGACACTTAAAACATAGAATGCAAGACAAAAAAACAAACAAGAAGAAAACCATGAAAACCAATAACAATATGACACCACAAACAAAGTAACATGATCATGCACTAGAAATAAAAAAAAATAAAAATCAAGCTCAAGAAAATCACTAAAGACCATAATCATAAGACTAACAATAGACACCATGACTCAATCCCCATGGTTCCCAGTGCTTCCAAAGGAAAACTCAACTAGAGCCTTCTTCAAGATTTCATGGAAACCTCTCTTTCCATGCAACTCCCTACATCATACTACCATAAAAAAATAACTTTGAGTGCATACTTAAACATAACAGTACACCAATTACCTTACTTTGTTGTGCCAAGCACTTTTCTTGCAACTGAACACAACCATGCCATCTTTGAAGGGACTCTAATTCCCTTGACAAATCCACCTGTAGCTAGAGACTGGCTAATATACCTGTCAAGTACATGTTCATGACTATAACACATATCCACATAATGTCAAACAAAATCAAGTTTAAGAAGAATTCTTGTATGTGAACCACTCATTTCTTTGGAATTAGGGTTTCCAAACATAGTGTTATCACTGTAAAACTTCCTTAAAAAGTTTGGACAACTTACATGGTTTCTCAATTCTTGTATCAGTCATGGTCAAGTCATTTTTATGTTTTAAAGTCTAAGTCATAGGGTTAGAGTCTCATGTCCATCTTCAAATAAAGTTTGATAGCCTCATTCCATGTCCTAGAAGCCTCACCATGTGTTTAGAAGACATATCTCACATAATTTCGGAGAAATTTTGAAACTAGCTACGAATCCACGTTTTCGTAGCGCAGACAGTGTAAAAATCCTGTTTTGCGCTACGAAATCAGTGTTTTCGCAGCGCGCTGCGAAACCCCTGTAGCAGCCTGTTTCAGCAGAAAAAACTGTTTTACTAAGTAACTTCCAGAAGCTTTTCAGAGCAGCTGAGAACTCAATTTTTCAAACTGAAAGAGGCTTTTCTTCCTAACATGTCGAATTACAAAAACCTCTTTCAGTTTCTTCAATTCCATTATGAGGTGGGAGAAATGTGTGGTTAAAATTGCGCTACGAAACTGCTGTAGCTGCCTATTTTGATGTAGTTAACCAATTTTGAGGGACAAAAGGGAAACCTTTTTTGAAAGGGAGTTTCTGAAGAATGATCATTTGCACAATGCAAGAATCCAGCAAGGGAAAAACGGGCAAAGGAAAAGCATATATGAACCATAAGCCATTTGTTATAAAAGTGATCACAGCTACTATTGTTCATCATACTTCAGGCAGCGTTGAAGAGGTTTTATTTTCACAGGGATGCATGAACAAGGTCTACAGCACATGAAGAACATGGCACTTCAATACATTTTTGTGTAATCAAAGAAGATCCTTGTGGAGACCAAAAGCAAAAAAGGAGAGACATTTTTGAACTCCAAACTTCATCAGTCAACTTATCAGTCAAACTGTCTTCTTGTTTTTACCAGTCAACGTCTAGAAGAGTTTCTGAGCAGTTGAAAACTTATCTCTGAAAAGTGAAAGAGGTTTTCATTCCTAAGATACTAAAGTGAAAAAAACTCTTCCACTTTCTTCAAATTGATTATGAGCTGGGAGAAAAGGGTGACCAAAGTTGCGCTACGAAACTGCTGTAGGTGCAGTTTTTCATCTCCTGTTTGACAACTGTTTTTCAAAGACTTATTCTGGGCAGCTGGAGTAGTGTTTCAAAAAACCAAAAGAGGTTTTTGTTCAGCATGGATTGTTTCACAAAAACATCCTTCAGATTTTTCAAATACATTTTTTAAGAGAAGTTATGACCTCTGTCCCAAGACCTATTTTTCAGCCAGAACAGAGCAAGGGACAGTTTCCTGTTTGACACGTGTTTTTCAAGGACAGATTCTGAACAGCTGGAGGAATGTTTTAAAAAACCAGGAGAGGTTTTTGTTCTAGACAACATGGGCTACAAAAACCTCCTTCCGTTTCATAAAATGTGTCATGGATGAGGAGATAAAGGCTCTGTCCCACGTGCCATTTTCAGGGATTCTAAACCTAAAAACAAGGAAACATGTTCCCTAATTTCTAGGGTTTGTCTTCAGAATTCAGATGACCACGTGGGAGGCTTCATCAAATTCGACTTCATGGAGTGTTAGGTGTCAAATAATGCTTTAAATGCTTAGATAAGGTTGTTGAATCATGATAAGGAGTTACACTCCTAGTTGTATTAGGTCTCTAGGACTGCTAGTTAGGTGTCATTTGCATTTAATAGTTAGTTTTGAGTGTCATTAGGTGTCAGGTCAGGAAGAATTCGAATTTTCCTCATCCTAGAAGAGGAATCTAAGTTGTGTAAAGAGCTCTATATATAGCAGAAGAGCTGATGTACAAAGGGTTGGATATTTTATAAAACAGAGTACTGTTTTGGCTTATGTAAAGAGAGAATTCAGTAATATAAGTTGGCTGTTTTTCTTCTCAGGATTCATGAGGGATTTCCATGTTTAGAATGTGTGATTTTGTTCTTTCCTTAAAGTCTTTTACAGTTGCATATATGTGTAATCACTCAGAATTCATTGATCATGCTCTGACTTCCTGTATGCATGTATGAACTGTGGTTTTATGTGAGTTGTGTTCTGAACATCTAAATGCCAAATGCCCTGACTTCTATGTAAAGGCAGTCTCATTATTTACTGAAGTATGATTGACTCCATAGGCCCAATGGAAACTTATGTAATGTTTGTCCAGCCTTTATATTTGTCACTGTTATTTCACAAGAGTTAGCCATCTTATTCTTAAATCCAAATCAATAACCCTTTGAGAGAGCCCTCTCAGGCTAAGGAGGCTAAGCCTTAGTCAAAAGATTGGTTTGAAACAGTTACTTGAAGTCTTCCTAGTTTGCAGCCTTCCAGGGCCTGATTTTGAGATAACACATAGGAAAAAAAATTCTTGCCCAATTCCTTTCTTTTACCTTTTTACTTTGTTGCAATCATGACTTACTTCATATTATCACATCACCCAACTATTAGTTATATAAACACATCAACTATTACCTTTTCATGGTAATACCCAACATGTTTCCTGCAACTGCTCACACATGTCAACCACATGTGCCAAATATCAAGACAATCATATCTATCAATTTGAAATCAACCTTTACCAAGACTAATAATCATGCCATAATCCATAGTCAACTCATATTCATTAGACCTAATGCTACAACTATCACCTACTACACTTAATTACATATCAACTCTTCGACACATATGCATATGACTATACTAATCAACTAGCATCTATCATGTATGTAACCATAACATCAAAATACATGTAAATAAACCTAATTTATATAACCTAATGCATATAACGATCCTTAACTAACATACCTGCATTCCAAACATACAATACATGTATGACGATCTGCTCTTACCCCAACGTCTAATGCTGCAACCTCATTATGATGATTTGTATCTCCTGATCTATCTCAGCCAACACATTAGTGTCAAAACAACCAATAGAACCATGGTGACCTAAATTTCATACAGTGGCTTCACAAAGGAATTTTTGACCTACTATTCATGCACAACTATAATCAAGACCATACATGCATAACAACTTCTTATATACATATAACACATGAGTACGAAACCATATACACATCATTATAGCTAGAGTCTAGTCATCAATGCATGACCATATCAACTACACAAACCATGACCTCATGCATAACAACAACAACCACCTCACGTGTACTTGATAACTTGTGAACACTAATACGCATGACAATGCATAATTAATCATACATTGATGATGACAGATGCCACAACAACACCTTAAAACTTCACATGGCGAAATCACTACAACCATGATCAACACCATGCAAATTAAACAAGAACATGGTCCTACAACAAAAGACACACACATGCAACCGACATGAATGCATCACCAACACACATCCCAAGGAGAGTGCAACTACGCTCTGTTACCACTCGGTCACACCCTCCTCCGACATCTACCTAAGAAACTGACCAGCCGAGGTAAATATGCAACGAGAGGCTACTATGATATGACTCGACCTCCTAAGTGACATTAAGAAAGTGGAACAAAAGGAAACACACCATAGAGACATCAATCATCAGCTACAGGACCCTTAGGAACCAATCCAATAATTTAGACATCTTGCCTTGGGGTCCCACTGATCTTTTGGAAAACTTAAGCCTCAGTCTCTCCCATTCTATAGGAATGAGGGCGAATAAAACCCAAAGTTACTCTCATAAGCTTGCATGCTAGCGACCAGAGACAAAAATTATTAGTGCTATGCTAGCGACTCCAGGAATTGAGCCACCTTTTCAGGCCCAGAGCCTAGGTCACTACCTAGAATTGAATCATCTCATCAAATCAGTAAAATAACATGGAAATGAGAGTACTAAAGCAAATACTTGTTCAAGACCTTGAATGGAACCTTACTAGCCATGACAGACATTTCATCAAACATATTGCAAATCTATAATCTACGGGTGTAATTAATAGTTCTGAGCATAGGGGTCTCATAATTATCTAAGATTCACCATGAAGCATTGCTTCCTTATCACTTTAGCTGTCATTCCATCCATTAGGTCATATATACATTGATCATTTATTTACAAGTAAAAACATGGTGAGAGCCATACATAGCTGCTATCATAAAACATATACATAACCAGCATAATAGGGACAAAAATATCAATGAAATAACATCCATATACACCACATATAATCCATCATAATACTCATAGAGATACTAGGAGAAATAAGCTTTCATTAATGATGCAAAATCCAAACCCAGGATGGAACTTCCACATTCGACCTGACTGTAGAATGGCTGAGCCAAATATCTCTTCAGCCATTCACCCTGATGCCATATTCCAAGCATGAATGTGGGATCTCATAGAACACATCAATCAAAACTTGTCCAAGGCTTCCAAAGGCCATCCACCTCAACCCATCAAACAGTGATTCCACCTCATGGTCGAACATCACAAAACCATCATTAGATTGGTGTCCGTCCAAGCCTTCCAGGGTGTCTAGAGTGTTTGTCCAACCAAGGCTTCTAGGAATAGTAACTCAACCCATAGCTTATTTAGGGCTTCTAGAGCGTTTGTACAGCTAGGGCTTCCAGGGCTAGTAACTCAACCCACCTAGGGCTTCTAGAGAATTTGTTCAACCAAGGCTTCCAGGACTAGTAACTCAACCGAAGCTATTACAAGCTTCCAGAGCGTTTGTACAGCTAGGGCTTATAGGACTAGTAACTCAAAACAAGCTAAGGAAACATGAGAACCAACAAAAACAAACAATGAAAGTAACCCACAATCACCATGACTATCAAATAAATGACAAGGCTAGGAAATCCACTATCAATCCCAGCCTTCTTCCATGCTAATGTCAGATCACAACCAAAACTCCACACACATATTCCATGCATTCCAAAACTAGTGAATTAAACATACATGCAATTTTGTACCTGCAAGAAAATCTGATGTAGTTTCTAATATCAATGCCTTATTGTGCTTTCTTGCTCTTCCTTTTCCTTCTTACTCCAAGAATCCAAGTATGCCACACCCTCCAAGAGTGCTGCAAGAATACTCTAAGTATCCAAGAATATGAGAGAGAGAGAGAATAATGAGAGAGAGCTCCAATGCTGAATTGACCAAGTCCTGCTCACTGATCCTCAAAAGCATTTTTATTAATGAGGCCTCTATTTTCTTCATTTTCCATTATTTCCCTTCATTTTCCTCCTCACATGAAACCTGTGACCTTTAACCTCCTTTTTCTCCTAATTTCCATTATTTTCATAAATAAATGCCTCATGCCTTTCGAAAGCCTTAGCCATTTACTTTGTCAATTTCCTTATCCATAATAAACCGAATCAACACCCATTAGGATGTTTCCCCCACTATTCATCTTGGAATATGTGTCCCATCACTGTGGCCTTATATATATTTTTACGTGGAATTTTCACCAAGGTTGTTACAATGTTTGTGCGTTTGAGTTGATCTTTCAAGGAAATGATTTCATTGAAATTGTTGACTTCATACATGCCAGTTATCTTATCATACATGTCCTTAGAATTCCTCAAATTTCCAACATATGCAAGTAAATTATATCATAAACATAAGCTATGATTTTCTTTTCTTTCAACTCACCTTTATTGTACTTATTCTTAGTAGTAGTAGAAGCATTCTCCATAGGATCAGGTACTTTTCCTTGAATGTATTCAAAAACATCATTGTTGTTAGATATTATCTCCAACCTGACTTTACATGCATCCAAATGGGATGAGTCATGCAACTTCTCATTTTCCTTGAAGAATACGGAAAACATCTTGAGTTGACTATATTGGCTCCTTCAACTTTCCTAAAGATGATTTCTTCAATGCTTGTCTTATTTTTGGCTTGTTCTTCACCTTAGCTTTGAAACCATGTTAAATTTTAAGATTTTTCTATGTTGTATCAATTAATTTATGCCAATTCAATACTTCAATTAGAAATCCTTCAAATAACAATTAGTCTTTCCAATCATCAACAATAATTGAAGATAGAGCAATAAATGCAATGACAAATGAGACAATAAACACATCAACAAGAGACACTAGGTTTGGTCAAAGACTAGGGGAAAACCCCACCAGGGGGAATACCCTTTGAAATTATTCTTCTAATATATAGGCATAAAATGTTCAACAGAGAGTATAATGAGACCAATACAATATCATCCAACAAAATAACCCAATAAAATTTATAAATATGTTTCCAGTGTCAGAATATATCAAGGACAAATTTTCCTATCTAAGGTCAATTGCGTTCAACTTCGGTTAAGGGTCAAATTTCGGTCAAACTTCCTCATCAAATGGAGGAGTTGTACGAATAACTGAAGGCTTCCAGTCACTCCCTTGAGCCTGCAAGACAGTGATGATCTAGGATGGATCTTGTTGAGTTTAGTCGAAGTTTTCTAGATAATGTTTGAAGACCAAGATGGTCCCAAAAAGCATCAGTTCTTGACATGCTCAAAATTTTACAGTCTCAAATGCTCCCAAAGATAGTTCCAAGCTGAAGAGCTCATCGCGTTGAATCTGAAAATATCTTCATTTTCGAAAAAGGCCTCCAGATGAAGGAGAAAACGCCTATTGAATTTTTTCCTCCAAACAAGTTAAAAGTCAAAGTCAACGCAGTAAAAGTCAAAAGGTCAAATTTTGATGTTTTATGATTGGTTGGTTTATTTTGACCAATATGGGAGAATCATGTGGGACTATGATTAGCTACCACGTGGCCTCCTCCTCGTGTATTAAAAGTTTGCTATGAGTTGCAGGGTCTCCAAGAGATTCGAACCCACAACCTTCAACGTTTTTCCACAAAGCATTACCAACATGCCATACTATGGTTTACTTACAAGGTGGGCGCATTAATGTTATAAATGTGCTAAAAGGGATGGTGGTAATAAACATATTACAATTTTTATTAAAGTGGCACATTCATATGCGGAGGTCATGGTAAGTTCAAACCATAAATATTATTACAACCACAAACTATGGAGCAAAGGTTTGTAATATGTTTATATTAACGCTGCAATCATATCTCCGCCAACGAACTTAATCAAACAACAAATGACAGGGTCACACAGTGCAGTGTAACTGCTAGAGTGTGGATGTCATGAGTCAGATGCCATCAAACCGCTGGGAGCAGGGTTTGATCATACACAAAAAATGTCAACAAATGTGCAATTCACCCGTCTTATGCCACGAGACTGTGACAACTTGGTGCGAAGGTCTTGACACATATGGCTCGAGTTTTTCATCATAAACACCAGAAATGTTATTATGTGGCAACCCAAAACAAAAATCCAAATGGTGTGGAGAATTTAGTATGTGTTATGGGAGGTGGCAGTCTAGGGGCGCATCAATGGAGGTGGCAACGTTGGTATAGTTATATGCCATGGGTTATGGAGTGGATGCGTCATATTCCACCAAATGGATATTGAATGGACCGTCGTATATGGTTATATTAAATATAATGTGCCATACGTTAAAATTATATTGTTAAAACAAATGCACTAGGTGTATTATAAAATTGCACTGAATGCAACAAACTCTAAATAAATAGTATAATTTATGCTATTTCAATTTAATTCGAATAGCCAATTTGTAATATTTTTAGAACATTTATTATAGTGTTATAACAAAAACTCTAAACTTAGAGTTGTAAAATGATATAAAAGGTGGTGAAATGCACCAATTCAAGCACAAGAAACTCGAAGGCAAGACAAGCCATTTGAAGCCAGTCGATGCCATTCCAAGGCCATTCGAAGCCATTCGAAGTTAAAGGCAATTGAAGCCTAGAGTGGTATTGAAGACTAGCTTTGAGAGGCAATTGTGCCATCGAAACAAGAAGGGAGTTGTGAGGAGCACAACTCGAAGTCGATGGTGAGAGCTATGTATAAGCTCATTTTGTAATTAGCGTTTCGAAGTCATTCAGAGACTGAATTGGGTGCTTGAAGAACCAAAATAGGGGTTTTGGTGCACTTCAGACAAATCGACAGAGCCTGTTCATCAGTTGCAACAGGTAATTATTCATAAAACAGTTACTGAACCGTTGTCTCTCCAAGTGAAGTTGAGACAGGTAATTGAATGATGTATTGTTGATGCATGATTGCTCAATTTTAGTTGAGGTTTAGAGTCCTTGCAGGAGACTCTTTGTTTTGTTGTAGATGACACGTTGATTGTAGGTTTTCAAGTATATTGTGAGAGTTCTTTTGTTGGGATAGGGTCCCTTGCATTAAATTTTGTAAATTTTTGGTAAATATTGTAAAGTCTCTGCATTTTGAGGAGCGGAGCGCGAGTAGCATAGCTCGATCGGAGTCAAAGGGGCTTTAGGAAGGTAAAAGCCCCTCAGTTTGTTAAGAGTTAAGCTCTTTTTTGACCCGCCCATGGTTTGTGGACCATGGTATTGTAATACATAATGACATAAAAGGAGTCTTCGACAGTGATATATTAATTAATCAATTATCTAAGAAAGAAGAACAAGATTTGGGTCTGTTTTCTGTACTTAGGCAAAGGGGAAGACTCTTGCAGTTGTGTGTGCGAAGACCTTGGTAAGTCTGCAACTAAGTGTGCGGGCCCCTGCAACTGTGTGCGCAAGGTTGAAATATTTTATAATTGAAGATCTAAGCATAATAAAGGTTGTTCTAAATAATTATCTGTTTATCTACGTAACATTTCTTTTCTCTGATTTTGCCATATGTTTTGATATGCTAAATGCAATTAATAATGAAAAGTACTTAATAGATGCGCAAAAGAAGTAGATATATTTATTTACATGATTTTATGAATGATTAGTGTAATAAAAGAAGGGTTTAAATATGTTAACTGTTAGTTGTAATTTCCAAGTTTTAAGGGTTAGGGTTCGCGAAGATCAGGATAAATCCCTAAGTTTAACATAAACACATCACATAGTCCTTTGGATGTAGAAACCTAGTTCTAGCATCCCCTAATACTGCCTCGGGTGAGACTAGATCCTGCGCTATGCTGGTTGTTGCTGAAAGGGCTCGTAGTGTTGGGTTTTGTTGGTTAGTGCAACTAACTATGAACGTAGGTCCAAGCTCCCTCAAGCCAACAAATGGTTATGTTGTTGGGACCAGGATCTATATGAGGAATGTGTGATGTGGCATAAGTGGATATCGACTAAGAAGGATATCGAAAAGTGGATAGATCGGAAGCTGCACAAGTTTGTATCCCTAGAGAACAAGAATTCATGCCTGTCGAAAGAAGAGTGGTTGAATAGATACTTGTATACAAAAGAACACAAAATTTTCTTCTACTCTTTTTCATGTGAGTTATACAAATGGTTGGCTAAATTTGTAGATGGTGAAGGTACTTGGAAGTTGGATAATCTTATTGTGTGGACTCCAGAGTTAGTAAGGCACCTAGAAGGATTAGAGAAAAAGATCATGAAGGTTGTCAATTATTGGATCGATCATATCTTGGGTGGATTTATTAGTTAGTTCGTGATTGACATGTCTGTCAGGTTGTTGGCATAGTGGGGCCTAAGCCAGGTTCAGAAGTGATTTAGCCAAGCAAATCTCGATACTACTAGCCCTTTCGGCAATAGGCCATGGAGCGCGGACTGAGGTCTCACACGAAGTAGTATGGGAGGGTGCTAGAACTAGGTTTCTGCACCAGGGGGATGTCTGATAGGAGGTGATTGGTACATGGTCTAACCTTCACACTTACTATGCTTTGCACATTAGCGGGCACCCCACGCCCTGTGATACTGTCTTCGTACAGTTATAGCCGCAACGCGACCTGTGTTATTTACCCAAATCTTCCTTAATTAGGCTCTGTTAGCTGATTACTTAGGTTATTTTCATATATAAGCATTCATACAAGTATTTATCAATTGCGCACAGTAAATAAACAGAGTAAAAGTAATGCATAACATCAAAATACGGATTCAAGAATAGATGCACAAAATAAAACTTCTTTTATTAACTTTCAATACCAAGTACAAACCCGACTCTACCCTTCGCACTCAACTGCAGGGGTCCACACACTCAGCTATAGAGCCTCTTCCTACTACTATGACCTAGTACACTTCAAGTCCAACTCTAACCTCGAATCATGTCTTCACTATTCTATCTATCAATACTTTTCTTTACACTTAGAGCCTTGCTCTATTTATACAATCCCATGGTTTGCGGACCATGGGTAGGCCGACACAGCTTTACATTAAATTACAATATTTTAGGGCGGACATCCCTATGACTCATCTTAGACTTTGCACTCCGTGCCCACAATTCATAGAGTCTTAGAATAATAGACCAAAACTTGGGTTTTAAGCCCCAAAAACATGTTACGAGGGATCCCATTCCCAACAGGCCCCCAATAAAATCATCATGACTCATCCTGAGTCACTCTACTGGTGTGGCGATCTTGGCACGGAGCCCCTCCAACTGTGCCTATGCTGCACGAAGGTCTGCAGCGCACTGTTCTGTCATTTGCTAGATCTGCTCGACTCTTTCGGCCGAATGCTTGTCGTAAGGGGAAAATCCTTGCCTTAATGCATGCATCACCTTCACCTGTGCAAGCATTCCTTTGATATTGGCAGTGATGAGGAAGGCCTCATCAATCTAAGGCTAGATGAGTGCTTTAAGTACTACCTCTTTCTGTTGCACAACATCCACCTGTTCCTTCAACACCTTTGCTTGTTGTAGCTTCGCCAACCATTGGGTCAGGAAAAATGTCTGTGCCATTTCATGCACACTGTCATATTGCATTTGAAGCTCCCGCGCCTCTATTTCTAGGCACTAGATGTTGGGGTCCTCCTGTAAGGAAGTGAGGGCCGCGAAGGATTCTTCCAACATAGTAGTATAGTTCTGCACTGCCTATCCTATTTCCCCCTACCCTGTGGACATTTCATGGCCCCCCTTGGCCTCGTTTATTGGTGCTATTGTTGTTTCTACCATCTGAGCCACTACTACTGTATCGACCATCTTCTGCTGTGCAGCTGCTTCTGTTGCTGCTTGTTCCTGACGCCTCTTTTCGGCCAGCTACGTGATGCGTAGCTTGGTGTCCTTCTTCCTTTGTTTGGTTGTGCCCTTCTCCATTCCTGCCAAGTTTGGGGCGTGCCACTCCAAAGGCCATGTTTCCAATGCTGTGAAGATGGCATCATCAGTAGCAATAAATAGAAGCTTTGTCCATTCGTTTGCTGGATCCTTTCGCACCTGGACATGAATGTTGTGCATGTCCACTTTAAACTTTGCAAAGCTTTGCAGAGTGGTGTACACTGTGGGAGACAACTGTGGTCTTCTATTGATCCACATCTGAATGCTTGCCTCCATCAGCACCCAAAAAACCTTTATCGAGTCAATCTTCTTTGCATCCTTTGTGGCCTAGAGCGAAGCATACTTTGTGACCTCAAGTAGGCCTTGGTCGATAGGCGGAAATTGGCTATCTACCGGTAGTTCGCCTGCTACCAACAAGATGGATAAGAGCAACCATGCGTAGTGGACGGTCTTACCCTTCTCTTGAGCCTCCTTGCAGTTCATAAAAAATTCCTCATAGAGGAACTCAACCCAGTTGAACTAGACCCCCTCCACGCACTGTTCGGCTAGTGTAACCACAGGCGTGGGTACTTCATCGGCATGGAACTTTTGCATTAATTTGTGAGCCAGGAGCTGGGTGGCTATGTGCACACCTTTGTCCTTGATACTCGCAATTGCATAGCCCTGCTTCTTCTTTTCCAGCTTGTATTTGGTTTTCATGGCTTCCGCGAGAGCCAATCGCTACTTTTACCAGCTATTTCCCCAGGTCCCTTCCCTTACAAGGAAGCCGAGAAATCTTATGAATAAGTTCCACCATGATGGGAATAGGCTCCTCCATCCATAGATACCCATCATGCACTAGGCACAACAGCTGCCTGATGGAAAAAATGGAGATGGGCATGCAGTGAAAGTGGGGTATCCATCGTAGATGAAGTAACCTAGCCTTCTCCACACCGCGCAGCCATTTTCATACCTCCAACATGATCACTGGCCCCTCCAACTTCTGTTTCATCAAGCTTTCTGTCGCCAGGTGTGGGAACTTCTCACTATCTGCGAGGTCCCAATCTTTGAATTTCAGGGTAGGCACCTAGCCAAGGGGTAGACCTTCAAAAGTAATGCCATCATGGAGGAGTGGGGTCTGGAGTGCACTCTTCGTGGCCTCTAGGTCTTTGCCCGCCCTAACTTTCCCTTTCCACGGAGGGACGTACGTGGGTAACATTGTTACGAAAGGCATTGGAGGGACATCCTCCTCCACATCGTCTTGCACCTCTATTTGATCGATTAGAGCCTGTAAGTCTTCGTCCTCTTCATCTGATTCAATGGTGATAGCTTTCCATTTTTCTTCCATTGACAACTTACCGAACCATGGGTTTCTTGGGGATATGCGGACTGGTCCCATAGTCTGCGTATCTTTCTTCAGCTATGGCATCTATGGTGATTTTGGAACTTCTGGCACAATCACCGCATATTCGGGCTCCTCATGGACCATATGGGGATCCATGGCCTCACTAGCTGTATCTTTGGTGAATCGCACTCCTGGTCTGGTTGCAGTCATCATGTTTGCACGAGATATGTTCTGTTGCATATTCAAAGGTGGTGAGAGTGCTCGGTGCTCAATTCTCTGTAATTGCTCAAATCTCAAACAACCAAGTGTTGTCTCGTGGCTAGCCCTGGGGGTTTTATAGCATTTTTTGAATTTGAATTCGACCATTCCCCCCACTTTTGAGTCATTAATGCCTTCTTTGCGACAGATCATCCCAAATCTAGCTCTTAATTAGTGTCTTAATTTCCCGCCACCCACTCCTCTTTGTCTGAAATTAGACATCTTGTAATGAATAGTGACACCAACGGTCACTTCCCAGCCTACCTGCGTGGCAGTGTAGCCCCCTCTGCATGGGTGCGACCCTTGTGACATTCTGATCTTGTGCGCAACCTATTTATCGCGTAGCTCCTCCTGTTATAGACATTTTTGTGCCTTGCAGCTCCAAGCATGAAATCTCCATAAACCAAGGGCTCCTAAGTCCCTAAAAGTGTTGTTCCAACCCCTAAAGGAACAAGGTCAACAAATTACAGCTTCTCCCAGAAGTTCTCCACCAGAAACTGCTCAGAATAAGTCAAAATAGGATCATTTCAGCTGCTCCACTAGCTAGCTGTGTTGCATAACACCTGAATACACTGGCTAGGTGCGTTGCAATGCACCTAAATGCACTACCAGGGTACGTTGAGCGGGAAATGACAAATGGCAGTGTCATTCCGCGAGGTGGAGAGACAATGGAAGCTTCCATAATCTTCTCCTATGACACTTGCCTCACTGAATTCGACCAAGGATGAGTAAGAGGCCTTCAGTCTCCAAGTGGAAGCAAGAACTGATAGAGAGAAGCCACTAATCAAATCATAAGCTGACTCATCCTCCTTGCATACATCTATATATGGATCCCTCATCCTAGAGATCAAGAGGCTGGAATTTTGTACATTGCAAGGAATTGTTGTTGGTTTTGAGATAGATATCAGAGTATTGGGTGATTTATGCTTTGTTGGAGGTGAAGAAGGGGCTTCTTTGCTGGGAGGTTGATGCTGGGTCAGGAATCATCGGTTGTAACTCCTCCTGGATCTTCTTGTATATCAATAAAAACTATTTGAGTTTCTCCTACATGCTTGTGTATCATTGATGCTTGTTACATTTGTATGTTTAGCTTAAATCTGATCCTAAGCTGTTTATGAATATAGATCCATGTCTTTGTATAGTTTTCTTCTTCTATGATCTTACAGGAACTTGGTGAAGCTGGGCAAGTAAGGGAGCAGGTAGCTGGAAGCTGTCAAAGAAGAGAGGGATTGGATCAAAGGATTAGCGCAAGACATAGGTCGGTTCTTTCTATCCCCCTCTATCTTTAATTCATAAAGGAAATACAAAAGTAGTTTTCTCTGTTTGTTTCTAAGGCAGCTGTCACACCTTAGTGGGATAGAGCAGTTCTAAATAGACACTTTTCCCAGTAACAAAATGGCGACTCCACTGGGGACGATTGTCTAATTAGTTTGTTTGTGTTTCTCTTGTTGTTTGTTTCATAAACTTATAAGTAGCCATCGAACTGCATTTGCCATAACAAATGCAAAGTATACATCTTCTACTTCAATCCATTCACTAGATCTGTTTATGATTTGAACAGCTGATTCACAAATGATCTGATTGCCCTTGTGATAGCTCTTAGACCCTCCTTAGATCTACCCCCTGATTGTGCATTACTGATTGCTTTTACTCGGCCAAAAACCAAAGACTAAACTGCAAACCGTGACCCAGAACCCGGATAGAATTCTTGTTTCTGCCCCAGCGCAGGCACTGTGAAGAGATCCTGCATTTCAACGTAGTTCCCGAAAGGGCAACCTGTGCTGCAATCCAGTTTCTCTGTGTTACAGGTGCGCTGATCAGACTAGCCCTGTGCAGCTGAGGTTCTTGTGCTTCATTCTTTCCAGTTTTGTCTCTGATTTTTGCAGCCTGTGATCAGTATATGTGTCTGTTTAAAAACCCCTTTTCCTTGCTGTAATTCCGCCTCCTTTGTACAAAAGAACTGTAGATGTTTTTGTGTGTTTGTTGCGTCATTTACAGTTTTCCATTGCAAAAGTAGAATAGTCGTACTGTCGTCCTTTGATTTAGATCTGTCGCAAGTGTCGATTTCGATCATAGGAGAAAGTTTGATTGTTGTTGATGGTCGATTATAATTGTACTATTGCCTTTGGTCTGAATTGGTGACTTTCTAGTGTCAAAAACGAGTACTTATTTCAAAATCGTAAAGCGTCGTAATCGTCTTTATCTTTTGATTTCGAAAAGAAGCTTGTTTGTGTTTGTCGCTTGAAAGCAAATTCAGATTTGTACATCAACTTTCTTTTTTGCATCAATATTAAGAAAGTCGAAAACAAATACATGCACATGTGCATTTGCATATTGACAGTCTGTTTGGCTTGATTTAGGAAAGTGCATTTACAGTGTGCTCTTTGCTCTTTGTGAAAAGATTGTGTCTTTCTTTTCCCCTAGTAGCTAGGATTTTCATTGCTGAAAAGAGATAAAAATTTGTGTATCATCTTTAGATTGCATTTTAGGAATTACATCTACATCTCGTGGTGAACCCAAAAGGAAAACTTCATAAGAAAGATCAACTTAAAATAAATTCAATGAATCTAACAACGCTTTGGAACTTAATGAACAACATTTAGAGGTCTAGGCTAGAGACGTATTCCGACGTCGTAAAGCCTGGTAACTGTTGTCCTCACTGATGGTTGGGTGATTCCTCCACTTTGAGACGATAAGTGCCAGTACGGACTTGTGCTCCCACATACTGTCGAGTATATTTTGGGAGACCCCTATAAGCTTAAATCCTTTATCCATATGAAGCCGTGTCTGCCGCCCTATCGATCGCAATGCACTGAACACAGCATTCGGGAAGATTGACTATAGTACTGTAAAAAGTATTCTGCAGTTTTGCGATTGGTTTGGTACTCCCTCTACCTAGATCTCCAGAGCAGTCCCTTTCGTTCCTTTTCAGACTCTTTAACGGAAAAGGTCCATCTGAGCACTTGTCACTTCAGGCTCATTAAAAATCGAAGGAGACTAGAGTCATCTTTTGTTTTTTCTCGACTCTTAAAAACTGAAAAAACAAGTTGTGTCAAAGCATCTAAAAATTTATTTTAAACGGAATATTCATTACCCTTTCCTACGTTGATCTTGGGTTGAGAAAATGGAGTCTACCAACCAAGGAATTCCCCTTGGAGGAAATCCTAGTCCCTTCTCCTCTTGGGGAGATGTTGGTGCGCCCCATATGGCCACATTGTCGCTTCCAGGACTGACAATTGGTTTGCCTGTATGGCTCTTCTCAACCTCCGTCGTTCAGAACGCCACTATTCCTGAACAATCGAATCAGCAATTAGACGAGTCCAGAGTTTCCCACCAGCCTTCTACTTCCTCTAATTCTTCTTCTCCTCCTTCCTCTTCGCTTGATGGGGCTGGTAAAGCCAAAAATCAAGTTCCTAAGGAGAAGAAGGAAAAGAAGAAGAAAGAGAAGAAGAAGAAGGAGCCAAAGGCGAATGGGGGAAAACGAGTGTCGTCTAACGAAAATCCACACACTGCACCGACAAGGCCTAAATCGCCATGTGTCATTTGCAAAGGAGACCACTTTCACAGAGATTGCCCTTGCATCCCTCGGATATTAAAGGACTGGTCTCCTAGATTGCACAACCCGGTGTCGTCAACCTCTGATGACATGTTGAAAGCACATCGTCAACTAGTGAAAGTGAAGCCCCAGGACAAAAAGGAAAGCTAGATTTCCTTGTAAACTGTGCGAAGGCGATCATGCCGTCCACCGTTGTCCCTTCTTAGATGAAGCCAAAAGAGTTTTGGATGATCGTCCGGTTTCACCGTTATGACTTCCTCCTGGATATAAAAAACTCTTGCCGAGTCCGTCACTAGTTGAAAATCCGGCTGGCCCGCTCAAGTGGTTGGCTGAAGCGCTTATCATTGAAGATAAACCATCTAGATCCATACCAGACGAAAGTCAAAAGGTCGAGGCGGCAGTTGACCCGATCTTGCCTCCAGAGGTTTCATCTTCAGATGATACAATCACTGAGGAGAACAAGGATGACACCGTCCAAATTCTCTTCATAAGCACAGACTCCAATGAACATGGGGGCAATTTACCCGTTCCTTTACCGCAGGAAGGAAGTTCGTCAGAGTCGTACCTGGCCGTCTATTTGGTCCCACCTCCAAGCAACCTAGTTGTCTCCTTCGACTGGAATCAACTAGGCAGACCCCGTTTACCAGCAAGCATACCATTCCGAATTATCGTTCAAATATATAGAATGGTTATGGTTGGTACCATCATAGATGAGGGGGCTTCTGTGAGTATCTTTTCCTCGACTACTTGGAAAGCGCTTGGTTCGCCATCGCTTTTGCCTGAGATGAGAAATCTGACAGGCTTTGATAAAGGAACCAGTCGACCTTTAGGGATCCTTCCCGATGTGCCCATAACATTGAGAAGGAAGACAGTTCGCATGAACGTAATGGTAGTTCAAGGACCCTTGGATTATAACCTACTCCTTGGACGAGACTATATTTATTGCATGGGAGCGATTGTCTCCTAACTCTTTAGAGTAATGTGTTTTCCGCACGAAGGGAGAGTTGTCAAGCTCGTGGACCAGCTTTCATTTCCTGGATCACGCATAGCAAATAGTCATATACCGTCCCTAAATGGTCTTTTCATGCAAGACATGTCTCAATCTCCAGTCCGTCCTCCCGATGAGCGCGAATAATTCGGAGGGATATGACTGAAACCCAGGGGGCATGCATCCTGGTCTGCTTCGGCAGGAAAACTTCGGGTATAAGGTAGGTTTCTGCGGGAGAATATGACTAGTCTGTAATTGGAAGAGGGGTTATTCTAGAACAAGATTCTCTTGTCAAAGTTATGTGAGTTGGCAGGCATCGTCGCTCACCTTTGTTTGTTTTGATAGACATCGCCGAAGAAGTGTTTTGTTTGCAGTGTGAATAGAACAATCTTTGGGTAACCTGTAAGAGGTAGGCCTCTCTCGGTAAAACAAGTGTTTTGGCGGATAGAAGTAGAGGTAATCTTGAAACTCTGTTTTATACCTGGGGGCATGCAAACCTTTTGGAGTGCAAGTGAAGAGCGATTATTTATCTGTTTTTTGGATTAGTCGTTTCCTAACTTGCATAAAAAAAGGATGTGGGGCAAAACTCTAAAAATTACCGTTTTATATGAGACATTCTTATCATATGACTGGATTATTCGAGTAGTGTTTACCGCGAGGTTCAAGCTCGTTAAAAAATAAACCCGGACCGAGAAAATGTTTCCACCCACATTTAAGCTCGTTAAAAAATGAACTATTCCCTGGTAAATGACCACCGTGAATGTAGCACTTCAGCCATTAAAGCCTTGGTCGTGTTTGCACCGTCACCTCCACTTTTTCATTGGCCGATCATTCACCTCCATTTGATTGTTTACCCATTTTGAGGAACAGCTGCGAAGAGTGATTTCACTAGCCATCCTTGTGACACTGCCGTGATTGGAAAATTCCAAACCTTACCTAGAATCAGCTGCTACCCATTTTATCACTCGTTCCTCAAAAGACGAGTCTCCTTTAAGCTCTTTTCAACTGACTAGTAAAATATGAAAATATTGCCGAGTCCTTGGCCTTCCAGCTCGTTAAAGGGACAGGAAGTGCTATCCCTCCTCTAGATTTTAATCTTTTTGGACCTGAGGGATTATTGCACAAAAATATCGAGCGCTTGTTTTGTTTGGCTCGTTAAAACTATCGAAAATTCATCCCTTCTGTATTGTTTTATACTTTTTCGGACTTAAGGGATTAGATGACGAAAAAGGAATTTTGGAGTTACCTTTATGTACCTTTTCAGACTCTCTAAAAATGAAAAGGACCGAGTTATCTTTGTCGTTAAACTCGTTAAAAAGATTAATAGCGACAAACTTGTCTTTAGACGAGAACGAGTTTCACTATCGCTGGGCTCGTTAAAACATAGCGATGGGTTTGCCCGAAGGGCAAATTATAGAACAAGCATATGTTACCCTCCTCAAGCTTGACAAAAATAAAGAGGTACTGGTCAGCAATGACTGGGGAAAAATTGGGAAGAAAACTCAAAGAATCTTTATTGGTAGCAAGTCGCTCTTGAACATGACACTTCCACTCCGTGTCCGAGTCAGGTTGGGTTGTTTCATTCACTGGTCACATCGCCATGGTCTCGCCATACCATCCACATTTGGGGTTAATGCTACCAATCCATCACATAAGTGTCGCCGACATGTTCAAGAGAAGTCATCCAGAGAAGTCACCTGTGTCCCACCCACTACCATACATTATACTCCATTCTTTCATGACCGCCACCCTGAACCATATATCATCAGATCGTTTTCACCTCCATCAAAATCATTTACTCCGTTCCATGTCATTGATGTGGGATTCATTAAGGCCCTCCTATGACAGATCACTTCTTGTCGACATCAGCTCATTATCCAAGAAGTTGGTCTAGGAACACCCCATTCAGTATTTTGAAGCTTGCATGCCTCAATGGGAAGTTTCTCACTTCCGGCGACAGGTTCACATCAATGACCTTCGACCGAAAGATTTTGCGTGGTGTTCGACGCCAAGTCCTTTATTCACACCACGTGAATTGTACTGCAGTACCTTGAGGATCATTATCATTATCGGTGATTCCTCTCGCGCTTGTTAACAGTTTACATCATTGACTGGTAATCAAGCGATGTCTTTCCATGTTCGACTTCAAAACATTTCTCACATGGATCGACTTGTACTTCGAGTGAAGATCGGACGAGATTGAAGACCCCGGATCTAGTTTCATCCATCCGGGCTGCGATATATATTCTGGAAAATAAAGACATTGAAATGTACAGCATTGCAGCAAAGATAATCATCCTACCAAAAGGATGATGGCTCTATCAGAATCATCAGTCTACCCTCAGATGATTGTATGTCCTATGTACATGAAAATGAATTTATAAAGCTGAGCATGGGAATGCCCGCCTCAGCTAGATCATGAAAAACAGTATGAAGATAATGTATTGTATTGTATCTTATTACAGGTCTCCTCCCGGCATTGAAAGAACTTCGGATCCTCATAATAAAGCATTTCACCCGATTAACGGCCTCATACTTTAGGGGGCAACTGTTATAGACATTTTTGTGCCTTGTAGCTCCAAGCATGAAATGTCCATAAACCAAGGGCTCCTAAGTCCCTAAAAGTGTTGTTCCAACCCCTAAAGGAACAAGGTCAACAAATTACAGCTTCTCCCAGAAGTTCTCCACCAGAAACTGCTCAGAATAAGTCAAAACAGGATCATTTCAGCTGCTCCACTAGCTAGCTGCGTTGCATAGCACCTGAATACACTGGCTAGGTGCGTTGCAACGCACCTAAATGCACTACCAGGGTGCATTGAGCGGGAAATGACAAATGGCAGTGTCATTCCGCGAGGTGGAGAGACAATGGAAGCTTCCAGAATCTTCTCCTATGACACTTGCCTCACTGAATTCGACCAAGGATGAGTAAGAGGCCTTCAGTCTCCAAGTGGAAGCAAGAACTGACAGAGAGAAGCCACTAATCAAATCATAAGCTGACTCATCCTCCTTGCATACATCTATATATGGATCCCTCATCCCAGAGATCAAGAGGCTGGAATTTTGTACATTGCAAGGAATTGTTGTTGGTTTTGAGATAGATATCAGAGTATTGGGTGATTTATGCTTTGTTGGAGGTGAAGAAGGGGCTTCTTTGCTGGGAGGTTGATGCTCCTCCTGGATCTTCTTGTATATCAATAAAAACTATTTGAGTTTCTCCTACATGCTTGTGTATCATTGATGCTTGTTACATTTGTATGTTTAGCTTAAATCTGATCCTAAGCTGTTTATGAATATAGATCCATGTCTTTGTATAGTTTTCTTCTTCTGTGATCTTACAAGAACTTGGTGAAGCTGGGCAAGTAAGGGAGCAGGTAGCTGGAAGCTGTCAAAGAAGAGAGGGATTGGATCAAAGGATTAGCGCAAGACACAGGTCGGTTCTTTCTATCCCCCTCTATCTTTAATTCATAAAGGAAATACAAAAGTAGTTTTCTCTGTTTGTTTCTAAGGCAGCTGTCACACCTTAGTGCGATAGAGCAGTTCTAAATAGACACTTTTCCCGGTAACACCCCCACAGACTCTTTTATAGTCCCACACTCTCTTTCAACTACTTGGAGCGCTGAGACTGTGCTCCCTATGGCTAGTCAGGAGGTTGCAACACCTATATGAGACTTCAATTCACCTTCCAGCCTAGTCCATGGGCACTCCTCAATTACCCTTGTGACAATCAGTGCTATGTGTTCTTCCTTATGCGGTGTGCTCCTGTCGCACAGAATGTGTCGATCTTGCGGACAAGATAGACCTTCCTAGAATCTAAAGAAGACCTAACGACAAGCAAACCAACCAGACACTATCTTTCTCTAAATATGCTTTAATAAACAATAGCAAACAAGTGTTTTTAGGGCCTACCTTTGGTCCAACGCAAGCTTGTGGATGCCCTCGCTCCTTTGATCCAAATGAGCTCCTTTTCGTGAACCTGCAAACACAAACAAGGCAAACAAATTAAATAGCACCTGAAAAGCCAATTGCATAAAACATATTTAACATGAAAGTCAAGGAGTCCATGAAACAAATAACATAAGATACTTGTTGAGAAAAATGAGTTTGATTGTATTAATTCAAAAGAAGAAGAACCTTACAACCTTTTCCTTGACGCTGTACAAGCTCCTCCTAGGGTCCAACAAGATGTCTCCTCTACTTTGACAAGTTTCACTCACTCTCCAATGGAACCAAGAGGTATGTGATCTCTCCTCTCAAGCTCAACCAAAGAGTCTCAATTTCACCAGCATTTACCCTCAAAATGTTCAGCTTCTAACCTCCCTAGTCCTCACCCCAATGCCTGTATTTATAGTGTAATGGAGGGAAGTTACTAGGTCCTCCTTCAAAGGGATAAAGCCCTCCTTCAAAGGGATAGCTCCTTTAGTCAAGGGATTAGCTCCTTCTCTTTTGGGATGCATGAAGCACCTCAGAGTGAACAATCCACGTCAAAATTCCTTCTAGAAAACTCTAGAATTAACCCAAAGTGAGTTTTTTAAGATAAAACTTGCGCCTTTTGACTTTCACAGGGGTCCGCACCTACATCGTTAGGAACAGAGCGGGTAGGTACGCAGCTTTTGTACACAGAAGGTGTGGGATCGCAGGTGACCATGAGAGAAAGTGTGGAACCAGAGTTACATTGATATTTAATGTCTTTCTCCCACTTCTAAAGCTTGATTTGAAGAGATGAGGTCTTAGACTTGCTTAGGAGGACAGTACAAGTGATGATAGACCCATACTGACTGCAAATAATCATGGTGACGATATTTTTGTGTAACAGATTGCCCCCTAAAGTGCGAAGTCTGTAGTAGATGAGGATTTCATTTATCATATAGGAAGAGTGAAGTACTTTATCATTTCGAGGATCATCTTGTGGAGAGCCCGGTCGGAACCTGTAAAAACATTCAATGCAAGATATATATATGAGATCATGTCATCGCTGAGGTAGGCATTCCCATACTCAGATCAAAACTAACTAGAAAACTATCTACTGCTATGATATAGGAATGATCTTGTAAAACATCATAAGTATAGACTCGTGTGAACACAGTATGGACGCAGCCATCTGTTTATGAATAGTCCACAACATAATGAATACAAAATTCCTCGCAGCCTGGATGGTGGAAACTAGATCCAGGGTCTTTATTTCTACTTCTCGAAATAGTACGATTCTATCCATGCGAATAAATGTGTTGATGTCGAACATGGTAGAAACCACTTGATTACTAGTCAATGATGTAAACTGTTAACAAGTGTGAGAGAAACCACCAGTGATGTCAATGGCTGTCAAAGTACCCAGTACAATCCATGAGATGTGAGTAAATGTGTTGATGTCGAACATATCACGGAATCCTTCGATCGAAAGTCAATGATGTAAACTGTCGGAATCCTTGGGACATCTAAGCTTCTCACAAATAAGGAAAGCATGCAAATATCAGGCAGTTCGCGATCTTCCAGATATCAAAATTCCAGACAACACCATATGCAAATCTTGTCAGTTTGGAAAGCAGACCAGAACTAACTTTCCAGAGAAGGAAGGGTCAGCTAGCTTGCCTCTTGAGCTAGTCCATACAGATGTATGTGGTCCATTTAGGAAAAGGTCACCTCGAGGAGAAGAATATCTGATATTATTCATTGATGATTTCTCAAGGTTTGTTTGGTTAGGGCTTATGAAGCACAAAGATGAAGCATTCGAAAAATTCAAATCCTTCAAAGCATTGGCCGAAAATGAATCAGGACACAAAATCAAGTGCCTCAGATCTGACAGAGGTGGGGAGTTCACATCAAATGAATTTTTTGATTTCTGCGATGAACATGGGATAAGAAGAGAATTCTCTACAGCTAGAACTCCTCAGCAAAATGGGGTTGTGGAAAGAATGAACAGAACTATCCAACAAATGGCTCGTGCTATGCTCGATGAATCAGGTACTCCTGCAACCTTCTGGGGAGAAGCCGCACATGCTGCTGTTATCATTCTTAACAAAACAAATGTCCGAGTAAACAGCACTCAAACACCTCATGAGCTTTGGAGTGGTAAAACTCCTTCCGTGAAGCATTTCAAAATCTTTGGGAGCAAATGTTATATTAAGAACACTGATGAGCAACTTGGCAAACTTGAACCTAGAGCAGATGAGGGCATTCTTCTTGGTTATTCTCCACATAGCAAAGCATACAAGTGCTACAATAAAAGACTTGGCAGAATTGTTGACAGTATTGATATAGTGGTTGATGAGAAGGGATATATTCCTAGGCAAGTTCATCATGAAGAAGATGAAGGTTACTCTCAAAGGCGAAATGATGAAGAAGAAGAACCTCAAGAAGAAGAAGAATCTCAAGAAGAACCAGAGGAGCAGACAAGAATAGAAGAGAAGACTCCATCCAGATATGTCCAAAAGAATCATCCAGAAACTCAGATTGTGGGGCAGAAAGAAGCAGGAGTACAAACAAGAAGGACACTTGCAGAAGCTTCAAGCTACTTGGCTCTACTCTCCTCCATTGAACCACAAAATGTGAAAGAAGCATGCAAAGATGAATGTTGGGTCAAAGCAATGGATGAAGAACTTGAGCAAATCGAAAGGAACAACACTTGGGAATTGGTTCCTAGACCAAAAGATAAGAATGTAATAGGAACAAAATGGGTCTTCAAGAATAAGTTAAATGAAAATGGAGAAGTAATTAGAAACAAGGCCAGACTTGTTTGTAAAGGGTATGCACAGCAAGAAGGAATAGATTTTGAAGAGACCTTTGCTCCTGTGGCAAGACTAGAGGCCATCCGAATGTTCCTTGCTCTCTCAAGCTTTCAAAACTTCAAGGTATTTCAAATGGACGTGAAATCAGCCTTCCTGAATGGAGACTTAGAAGAAGAAGTATATATTGAGCAGCCAGATGGGTTCATTCTTGGGAATGATCCAAACCTTGTATGCAGATTGAAAAAGGCTCTCTATGGGCTCAAACAAGCCCCAAGGGCTTGGTACTATCGGTTGGACAAATATCTTCACCAACAAGGCTTTTCAAAAGGATCAGCAGATAGCAATCTCTATATAAAAGTTGAAAATAACAAATTGCTAATTCTTGTTGTTTATGTAGATGATATTATTTTTGGCAGCAATGAAGAAACTATGAGTCAAAACTTTGCCTTGGTTATGCAGAAAGAGTTCGAAATGTCACTTCTTGGAGAATTGACATATTTTCTTGGATTGCAAATCCAACAAAATGAAGGAGGTATCTTCTTGTCTCAAACCAAATACCTCAAGCAGATCTTGAAGAAGTATGGCATGGAAGAGTCAAAACCAGTATGTACACCCATGGTTACAGGATGCAGCCTCAGTGCAAATGATGAATCAGCAGCAGTTCACCAACCCACTTATAGATCCATGATTGGGAGTTTGCTTTATTTGGCAGGTACTCGACCAGATATTACTCATGCAGTAGGGATGGTTGGAAGATTTCAAGCCAACCCAAAGGAAACCCATCTTCAGGCAGTCAAAAGAATCTTCAAATATCTTCAAGGGACCCAAAACTATGGCTTATGGTATCCTAGAAATACAGATCTCACTCTTCATGCTTACACAGATGCAGATTGGGCTGGAAGTGTGGATGATAGGAAAAGCACAAGTGGAGGTGCTTTCTTCATGGGTTCCAGATTAGTGTCTTGGTTCAGCAAGAAGCAAAGTTCGATTGCCTTATCTACAGCTGAAGCAGAATATGTGGCTGCAGCATCTTGTTGCACACAACTTCTTTGGATGATGCAGACCTTGCAGGACTTTCAAATCACTTGCACTCCACCTGTCTCTATCTTATGTGATAATACAAGTGCAATCAGCATTTCAAAGAATCCAGTCATGCACTCAAAGACCAAGCACATACCAATCAAGTACCATTTTCTTCGGGAACAAGTGCTTGAGCAGAAGGTCAAATTGGAGTATGTTCCTTCTAAGGAGCAAGTTGCTGATATTCTCACAAAACCACTGCCCAGGGAAACTTTTGAATATCTCAGACAAAAGCTGGGAGTAGTTGATGCTTCATCCTGTTGTTGAAATTTGTTTGTTCTACAGAAAAGTTGGTATACGCAGGTTACGGAAGGGATATGAGCGTATACACGCGGATTTATGTTGAGTAAGTCGCGTGTATGCTGGACGCTTGTTGCAGAAAGAATATCCGCGTACATACGCTGCTTTATACAGGATAAAACGCGTATATGAAGTTCTGAACAGCAAAGGAAAACTCTGAAGTTCTGAACAGCAATAGGAATGTCAGAAGTATTCAGGCACAGTTTCAGGGAGTGCAACAGGCACAGGTTCAGGGGGAGCAGCTCAAAAGTCTCATAAAGCATTGTTGGCATTCAGATGTTTTGGTTGATTGGTTTAAGAAGGAGCTCAGAAAGAAATTCTCGTTGCTGATCTAACAAGATGTTTATCAGATGCTGCTGGTGTCTTTCCTAAGTCTTGGTCTAGATCTGTTGTCTCTATGTCATGTATCTCTCTTGTCTCTTTTATGGTGTCAAGGTCATGTAACGACCTTTGTTGGTTTCCCCACTATGCCTGGGATGAATGATGAAATGTTCATGTATTATCATGGTTAGGTGGATGAGTCAATATTGATGTATCCCCACTTGGTTGGGTGGATGAGTCATTTTTTTGTATATCCTCACTTAGTTGAGAAATGGATGTATGTATGAGTCTTTGGTTATAGGAAGGTCTTTTATGATGTATAGAGTCATGTTCTTCTTGAAGAACATCTTTTGCAGATCTTGCCTACAGTCAAGGGGAGCATGAACAGCACTTGGTGAGCAGGATGGATAGATTGGTACTCTTTGGCATTCACAAAGGGGGAGCACACTTGGAGATTTCAGCATGTACTCAGGGGGAGTATGGACAGCAGTATGGACAGCAGAAGGATTACCAAGGAAGAGAATATCTTGGTCCTCCCTTTGCCCTTGATATCAAAGGGGGAGAGTGACTTGGTGTGGTGGTTGCCATCAAGTCCAAAGGGGGAGATTGTTGGCATTATGGTTCAAGTGTTGTCCTTGATGGCAACTCACTCAGTGGATGGTACAGGTGCTCAAAGGTTAGTACAGGTGATGGCAACTTAATCAGAAGACAGATCTCAGTACAGCATGGCAAGAAAGCTCATACACGCTGTTTCGTTAAGCCCAAGTCGCGTGTACACGCAAGTTCGATTCAGAAAAAGCGCGTGTATGTGGAAAGGTTCCTTTGGTTCATGGTGGTTAGACCTTGGAAGTTGTGCCTATGATTTCGGACCATTATGTCTCGACGGGCGTGTCGATCCCTAGTTTTAAAGTTGATGGTATTGTGTTACTATGGTTTTGGCTCTTGGTATTGAGAAAGGCCTAAGGCTATATAAGGAGAAGAAGATCATTAGGCAAAGATCATCTTTCGACAAGGCATGAATATCTAAGAGAGAAAGAGATCTGATATGCAGGTTCTGAGTTGGTTGATCTGAGCTAAGGAGAGATCTCATCGGTTGATGGAGAACTAGATCTAAGGAGAGATCGGGATCAAATGGTTTGAAATGCACTATCATGATATGGTTGATTATGCGTATTTCTAGATCTGCATATTGTCGCAATGTTACGTTCTGAGTCTAACTAATATCTGGTACAGCTGCAAGTTGAGAAAGTTTATTTTTAGATCTGTACGCAGGTTGGCTTCGGTAAAAGCGCGTGTATACGCGGTTTCTGCTCATTAAAGTAGCGTATATCTTTTGAAGCTTGATTTGGGTTTACAGTGGGATCTGACTGTTATTACAGAGTTCTGTAGTCTGCTCTGTGTTCTGGTAACTGGTGATTGACAGGGTTCAGTGGTTCAGTGATTCAAAGTTGGTTGTTTTATGCTTCAATGATCTGTTGTGAAAATTGAATGAATTGTGGTCTTCAGATTGTAATGTTGTGCTTCAGGAATATCCAAGTCTGAAAATGTATGAAAAGTGATACCTGGAAGAAGGAAGATTGTAGGTCAGCACCTACGTACTAGTATCTTGGCTAGTACAAAAGCAAAAGGGGGTTGGAGCTCCCTTCCAAGGAAGTTTGGAGAACGAGAGAAGGTTGAAGCCTTCTGCAGGTTGTAGCCTGCGTACTGGTATAAGGCTGCACCAGTACAAAAGATTGTAAACTGAAGTTTCATATTAAGAAAGATAGAGACAACTTGCAGCAGGTGGTTTTCACCCACATTGGGTTTCCACCTTATATCTTGGTGTTCATGTGTGTGGCTTTTTATCTGTTCTGTTATACTGCACATGTTTACTGTTAATATGATGAATAATGTCCTGATGCACTTAATTGAAGAATAAGCCAACTAAATTGTGAGTTTTCTGCTTATACGCTGTTTTACTTCGTCACAGTAGCGTGTACACGCTGGTTCACTTAACTGAAGTAGCGTATATGTTTTGGGCATTTGAAAAGTTTGATTAATCTGATAATACTGATTCACCCCCCCTCTCAGTATTATTTCCAACAATTGGTATCAGAGCAGGTCCTTCAGAGAAGCTTGATCGCTTGAAGGAAGATCATTCATCATGAGCAACTACGAGAAAGAAGCATCAATCAGGCCACCGGTTTTTGATGGAACAAATTTCAATTATTGGAAGGTAAGAGTTACTGCATATCTTCAATCTCTTGGTACAGAAGTTTGGGACATTGTAGAAAAAGGCTATGCTTTTCCTTCAGCTACTCCTACAGATCCAGATGAAAAAAAGGCATATGAAACAAATGCAAAAGCAGTCGTACCTATTAGGAAGTATATCTCAAACAGAATTCATGAAGGTCATGCACTTCAAATCAGCAAAAGAAATATGGGACAAAATGATCACTAGCTATGAAGGAGATGAACAGGTAAAGGAAGCTAAACTTCAAACACTCAGGATTCAATATGAGACTCTCAAGATGTATAATGATGAAAGTGTGGCTAATTATTTTCTCCGGGTAGATGAGATTGTTAATTGTATGAAAAATTTGGGTGAAGAAATAAGAGAAACTATAGTAGTTCAAAAGATTCTAAGATCTTTATCCCCCAAGTTTGAATCTAAAGTATCTGCAATAGAAGAAAAAGAAAATCTCCGTGTTCTCACTATGTCTCAGCTACATGGAATTCTAACCGCTTATGAAATGAGAAAGGGAGGTCCATCTGACAGAAGGGAAGCTGCTTTTAAGGCATCAGGAAAAGAAGATTACTATGAAGCAAGCCATGTTCCAGAAGAAGAGGAAGAAGAATCAAATTTTGTCAGAAATCTTCAAAGGGGTTCTGGAAGGTTCAGAGGTAAGCTACCTTTCAAATGCTTTGCTTGTGGGAAAGTAGGTCATTATGCTGCAAAATGTCCTTATAAGGATAAAGGAAAAGAACCTGCTAGATGGAACAAGAAACAAAGTGCAAATAGGAAAAGCTACTACACCCATGAAGATAGTGATGGCTTATCAAACAGTGATGAAGATGAACAAGGTAATAAATATAAGCTGTTAATGGCATTTGAAGATGATGATTATGAGGATGCTATAGATGTGGATAATCTCTATAATGAAATCACTAGACTCAAGAGAAGCATAGAAGAAAGGAATGTGATCATTGATACTTTGCAATTTCAAATTGATGAAAAGGAAAAACATCTTGAAAAACTAGAAGGTGAAATTGTTGGTCTCAGAAAAGAAATTGAGAAAACAAAAACTATTAATCTTAAATTTGTCAAAGGATCTGAAACTTGGATGAGATTATCAGTGTGCAGCGGTCTCCTCTAAACAAGACAGGTTTGGGCTATAATGGAGAAACCTCTCAAGCATCCACCTCAAAAAGTTATCTTGATGCAGCAAGAGGAAATGAGCGGAAGAACAATGAAGATAATCAGGTAAAGCAGGGACGAGTTACAAACAGAAACTATCAGGGACAATCCTCCTTAAGGATGAACAAAAGCTACAACCAACCACAGGTAAAATCTTCTCAGTTTGGCTCAAGAATAGATGAAAATAGAAATTACAATCAGTTGGCTGGTAGATTCAATAACCGCAGAAGCTTCTTCAATGGACAATGCTTTTCTTGCCACAACTTTGGTCACAGAGCAGCTCAATGTGTTGCATATAAAACAATCATGACTAGGGAAGCTCAAAAACAAAGAAGTATGACAGGGATTACAAAAAGGACCTATAACAACTTTTCGGTGCTTGAAAATGAAGTTGAATGTTCTATTTGCAATAATTTTGGTCATAAAGACTCTGAATGCAGGAGCAGGTTTCAGGAGAAAAAGGAACAAGCCACAAGCACCAAAACATGGAGAATAAAGGAACCTCAAACAGAAAGATGTGGGATAGCATTTTATGCAGAAGGACAGGAAAATCTATGGTACATTGACAGTGGATGTTCGAAACATATGACAGGTGATAAAGAAAAACTTGAATCTTATTCTACTTTAGAAAAGGGAAAGAAAGTTTCTTTTGGAAATGATACTCCTGCAACTATAAAAGGAAAAGGTATTGCTCCTTTGAAAGAAAAGGTCAAGGCTGGAAATGTTTTGTATGTTGATGGATTGAAGCATAATCTTCTAAGTGTCAGCCAGATGTGTGATCAAAAAACAGAGGTTATTTTCAGATCGAATGGATGTCTTGTTCGTGATCTTGATACAGGTAAAACAGTTCTCAAAGGCAAAAGAACTCCAAATAATCTGTACATATTTGAAGAAGGACAACAACAATGCTATCTTAGCAAGGATGAAGAGCACTGGTTATGGCATCGAAGGTTGGGACATCTAAGCTTCTCACAAATAAGGAAAGCATGCAAATATCAGGCAGTTCGCGATCTTCCAGATATCAAAATTCCAGACAACACCATATGCAAATCTTGTCAGTTTGGAAAGCAAACCAGAACTAACTTTCCAGAGAAGGAAGGATCAGCTAGCTTGCCTCTTGAGCTAGTCCATACAGATGTATGTGGTCCATTTAGGAAAAGGACACCTCGAGGAGAAGAATATCTGATATTATTCATTGATGATTTCTCAAGGTTTGTTTGGTTAGGGCTTATGAAGCACAAAGATGAAGCATTCGAAAAATTCAAATCCTTCAAAGCATTGGCTGAAAATGAATCAGGACACAAAATCAAGTGCCTCAGATCTGACAGAGGTGGGGAGTTCACATCAAATGAATTTTTTGATTTCTGCGATGAACATGGGATAAGAAGAGAATTCTCTACAGCTAGAACTCCTCAGCAAAATGGGGTTGTGGAAAGAATGAACAGAACTATCCAACAAATGGCTCGTGCTATGCTCGATGAATCAGGTACTCCTGCAACCTTCTGGGGAGAAGCCGCACATGCTGCTGTTATCATTCTTAACAAAACAAATGTCCGAGTAAACAGCACTCAAACACCTCATGAGCTTTGGAGTGGTAAAACTCCTTCCGTGAAGCATTTCAAAATCTTTGGGAGCAAATGTTATATTAAGAATACTGATGAGCAACTTGGCAAACTTGAACCTAGAGCAGATGAGGGCATTCTTCTTGGTTATTCTCCACATAGCAAAGCATACAAGTGCTACAATAAAAGACTTGGCAGAATTGTTGACAGTATTGATATAGTGGTTGATGAGAAGGGATATATTCCTAGGCAAGTTCATCATGAAGAAGATGAAGGTTACTCTCAAAGGCGAAATGATGAAGAAGAAGAACCTCAAGAAGAAGAAGAATCTCAAGAAGAACCAGAGGAGCAGACAAGAATAGAAGAGAAGACTCCATCCAGATATGTCCAAAAGAATCATCCAGAAACTCAGATTGTGGGGCAGAAAGAAGCAGGAGTACAAACAAGAAGGACACTTGCAGAAGCTTCAAGCTACTTGGCTCTACTCTCCTCCATTGAACCACAAAATGTGAAAGAAGCATGCAAAGATGAATGTTGGGTCAAAGCAATGGATGAAGAACTTGAGCAAATCGAAAGGAACAACACTTGGGAATTAGTTCCTAGACCAAAAGATAAGAATGTAATAGGAACAAAATGGGTCTTCAAGAATAAGTTAAATGAAAATGGAGAAGTAATTAGAAACAAGGCCAGACTTGTTTGTAAAGGGTATGCACAGCAAGAAGGAATAGATTTTGAAGAGACCTTTGCTCCTGTGGCAAGACTAGAGGCCATCCGAATGTTCCTTGCTCTCTCAAGCTTTCAAAACTTCAAGGTATTTCAAATGGACGTGAAATCAGCCTTCCTGAATGGAGACTTAGAAGAAGAAGTATATATTGAGCAGCCAGATGGGTTCATTCTTGGGAATGATCCAAACCTTGTATGCAGATTGAAAAAGGCTCTCTATGGGCTCAAACAAGCTCCAAGGGCTTGGTACTATCGGTTGGACAAATATCTTCACCAACAAGGCTTTTCAAAAGGATCAGCAGATAGCAATCTCTATATAAAAGTTGAAAATAACAAATTGCTAATTCTTGTTGTTTATGTAGATGATATTATTTTTGGCAGCAATGAAGAGACTATGAGTCAAAACTTTGCCTTGGTTATGCAGAAAGAATTCGAAATGTCACTTCTTGGAGAATTGACATATTTTCTTGGATTGCAAATCCAACAAAATGAAGGAGGTATCTTCTTGTCTCAAACCAAATACCTCAAGCAGATCTTGAAGAAGTATGGCATGGAAGAGTCAAAACCAGTATGTACACCCATGGTTACAGGATGCAGCCTCAGTGCAAATGATGAATCAGCAGCAGTTCACCAACCCACTTATAGATCCATGATTGGGAGTTTGCTTTATTTGACAGGTACTCGACCAGATATTACACATGCAGTAGGAATGGTTGGAAGATTTCAAGCCAACCCAAAGGAAACTCATCTTCAGGCAGTCAAAAGAATCTTCAAATATCTTCAAGGGACCCAAAACTATGGCTTATGGTATCCTAGAAATACAGATCTCACTCTTCATGCTTACACAGATGCAGATTGGGCTGGAAGTGTGGATGATAGGAAAAGCACAAGTGGAGGTGCTTTCTTCATGGGTTCCAGATTAGTATCTTGGTTCAGCAAGAAACAAAGTTCGATTGCCTTATCTACAGCTGAAGCAGAATATGTGGCTGCAGCATCTTGTTGCACACAACTTCTTTGGATGATGCAGACCTTGCAGGACTTTCAAATCACTTGCACTCCACCTGTCTCTATCTTATGTGATAATACAAGTGCAATCAGCATTTCAAAGAATCCAGTCATGCACTCAAAGACCAAGCACATACCAATCAAGTACCATTTTCTTCGGGAACAAGTGCTTGAGCAGAAGGTCAAGTTGGAGTATGTTCCTTCTAAGGAGCAAGTTGCTGATATTCTCACAAAACCACTGCCCAGGGAAACTTTTGAATATCTCAGACAAAAGCTGGGAGTAGTTGATGCTTCATCCTGTTGTTGAAATTTGTTTGTTCTACAGAAAAGTTGGTATACGCAGGTTACGGAAGGGATATGAGCGTATACACGCGGATTTATGTTGGGTAAGTCGCGTGTATGCTGGACGCTTGTTGCAGAAAGAATATCCGCGTACATACGCTGTTTTATACAGGATAAAACGCGTATATGAAGTTCTGAACAGCAAAGGAAGACTCTGAAGTTCTGAACAGCAATAGGAATGTCAGAATTATTCAGGCACAGTTTCAGGGAGTGCAACAGGCACAGGTTCAGGGGGAGCAGCTCAAAAGTCTCATAAAGCATTGTTGGCATTCAGATGTTTTGGTTGTTGGTTTAAGAAGGAGCTCAGAAAGAAATTCTAGTTGCTGATCTAACAAGATGTTTATCCGATGCTGCTGGTGTCTTTCCTAAGTCTTGGTCTAGATCTGTTGTCTCTATGTCATGTATCTCTCTTGTCTCTTTTATGGTGTCAAGGTCATGTAACGGCCTTTGTTGGTTTCCCCACTATGCCTGGGATGAATGATGAAATGTTCATGTATTATCATGGTTAGGTGGATGAGTCAATATTGATGTATCCCCACTTGGTTGGGTGGATGAGTCATTTTTTTGTATATCCTCACTTAGTTGAGAAATGGATGTATGTATGAGTCTTTGGTTATAGGAAGGTCTTTTATGATGTATAGAGTCATGTTCTTCTTGAAGAACATCTTTTGCAGATCTTGCCTACAGTCAAGGGGAGCATGAACAGCACTTGGTGAGCAGGATGGATAGATTGGTACTCTTTGGCATTCACAAAGGGGGAGCACACTTGGAGATTTCAGCATGTACTCAGGGGGAGTATGGACAGCAGTATGGACAGCAGAAGGATTACCAAGGAAGAGAATATCTTGGTCCTCCCTTTGCCCTTGATGTCAAAGGGGGAGAGTGACTTGGTGTGGTGGTTGCCATCAAGTCCAAAGGGGGAGATTGTTGGCATTATGGTTCAAGTGTTGTCCTTGATGGCAACTCACTCAGTGGATGGTACAGGTGCTCAAAGGTTAGTACAGGTGATGGCAACTTAATCAGAAGACAGATCTCAGTACAGCATGGCAAGAAAGCTCATACACGCTGTTTCGTTAAGCCCAAGTCGCGTGTACACGCAAGTTCGATTCAGAAAAAGCGCGTGTATGTGGAAAGGTTCCTTTGGTTCATGGTGGTTAGACCTTGGAAGTTGTGCCTATGATTTCGGACCATTATGTCTCGACGGGCGTGTCGATCCCTAGTTTTAAAGTTGATGGTATTGTGTTACTATGGTTTTGGCTCTTGGTATTGAGAAAGGCCTAAGGCTATATAAGGAGAAGAAGATCATTAGGCAAAGATCATCTTTCGACAAGGCATGAATATCTAAGAGAGAAAGAGATCTGATATGCAGGTTCTGAGTTGGTTGATCTGAGCTAAGGAGAGATCTCATCGGTTGATGGAGAACTAGATCTAAGGAGAGATCGGGATCAAATGGTTTGAAATGCACTATCATGATATGGTTGATTATGCGTATTTCTAGATCTGCATATTGTCGCAATGTTACGTTCTGAGTCTAACTAATATCTGGTACAGCTGCAAGTTGAGAAAGTTTATTTTTAGATCTGTACGCAGGTTGGCTTCGGTAAAAGCGCGTGTATACGCGGTTTCTGCTCATTAAAGTAGCGTATATCTTTTGAAGCTTGATTTGGGTTTACAGTGGGATCTGACTGTTATTACAGAGTTCTGTAGTCTGCTCTGTGTTCTGGTAACTGGTGATTGACAGGGTTCAGTGGTTCAGTGATTCAAAGTTGGTTGTTTTATGCTTCAATGATCTGTTGTGAAAATTGAATGAATTGTGGTCTTCAGATTGTAATGTTGTGCTTCAGGAATATCCAAGTCTGAAAATGTATGAAAAGTGATACCTGGAAGAAGGAAGATTGTAGGTCAGCACCTACGTACTAGTATCTTGGCTAGTACAAAAGCAAAAGGGGGTTGGAGCTCCCTTCCAAGGAAGTTTGGAGAACGAGAGAAGGTTGAAGCCTTCTGCAGGTTGTAGCCTGCGTACTGGTATAAGGCTGCACCAGTACAAAAGATTGTAAACTGAAGTTTCATATTAAGAAAGATAGAGACAACTTGCAGCAGGTGGTTTTCACCCACATTGGGTTTCCACCTTATATCTTGGTGTTCATGTGTGTGGCTTTTTATCTGTTCTGTTATACTGCACATGTTTACTGTTAATATGATGAATAATGTCCTGATGCACTTAATTGAAGAATAAGCCAACTAAATTGTGAGTTTTCTGCTTATACGCTGTTTTACTTCGTCACAGTAGCGTGTACACGCTGGTTCACTTAACTGAAGTAGCGTATATGTTTTGGGCATTTGAAAAGTTTGATTAATCTGATAATACTGATTCACCCCCCCTCTCAGTATTATTTCCAACATGACAATTTCTAGATCATCTTTCTAGATAATGAGCTGATGTCGATAGAAAGCGATCCGTCGTAGGCAAGCCCACAACACGAAATCATAGATTAAGTTGAAGAAATTTAGTTGCAAGGACTGACTCAGGGATGGTCAAGATGGATGACAGATATTTTGCAGATGAATGGCTTATTGGCAGTGACCTCTTGAGCACATAATGACACGACAGATGGCTTGGTGACAATTGACCCAAAGTTAATACCCAGAAACTGGCTGAAGACTTTCAATGTGGTTTGATCAACTGTTAGGCAAAGGATTTCCCAACCCGGGTGAATAAAAGTGTCGTGTTCAAGAGTGGTTACAAAGTATGACAAACAGACTCATTTTCCTCTCTTTTCCCCCACCATTTCTGGCAAGTACCTCTTTATTTTTGACAAGCTTGAGGAGGATAACATTTGCTTGATTATAAGCTCATCCTTCGGATGAGTCCAACTTAGTTTAGATTCAAACCCTAAGAAGGAGTGGTTCGTTCTTGTTTGTAATTGAATAGGTCCTTTACTGTGAAATTTTAACGAGCCCAGTATAGGAGAAACTCGGCGTTTTTCAATTTTAGAGAGTCTGAAAAAACCTAAGAAGACTCCAGGGTTGACCTTTTTCGTAAATTTGTGTCTCCCAAGTCCGAAAAAGTATAAAATAATACTTGAGAGAACTGCTTGATCTTTTACGACCAAGGAGTACTTTTCGTTATTAGTGTCACTGATTCGAAAAAGTAAAAAAACGATCAACGACGCGTCGTTTTATAACCAATATTGAATTCGAAACAACAAAAATCCGGCAATCTTTTCATGTTTTTACGGTCGGAAAAGAGCTGTAAGTGGACCGTCTTTTAATTCCGTTTTAACGAGTGTAAAAGAAACGCTCGGCAATCTTTTCATATTTTAGGAGTCAGAAAAGGGCTTAAAGATGACTCTACTTGTTTTTTCGTTGAAAATGATAGATTTCACCTGAATAATCCTTTATTCTGCACAGAAACACAAACATTACTCATACCTGTTTGAAATGGATAAAAGCATTGCAAAATACCTTTTCAAAGTGAAACATAAACAAATTTGCGATTTATTTACTCAAAAAACTTATAAAAAGGGTCTTTGTCAATTCATTTTTACTGTTCGAGTTTGGGTGAGAAAATAGTGCTTTTGCTTAGAAAACTTCCCGTGAAGATTGTGGAAAATCCAACCGTCGGAATCGAGAACCGTCTTCTCCAGGTAACCCACATCATCCTACTCTTCATTTTCAACCGTTTAGTTTTTTGATTTAGTCCTTCATTTCATTTTTTGGGAGGGTTTTTAGGTGCAAAACCCGCGCGCGGGGGTTCGCAGGTTTACCATTGCGGACCCGTGGACCCCGACTTTTTCTCCATAGGGAAAACGCTCGGGGTCCGCACCTTCCGTGTAGACAAAGTGCATACCCACGCACTGTGTCTAACTCGGAGGGTGCGTACCCCGCCGCAAGGGTTTTGAACCCAAAATTTCTCAAAAATGGACCAATCAAAATGTTTTCTAGCAATTTAATTAATCTTTATACTTGATGCAGAGAAAATATCATGCTAGATTGGCGTGAACGAGAGCATGAGGACGTGGATACTGCCGCATGGAATCATCAGCCTTCACTTGATGCTTTGAGGGCATGCGGACTGTACAAATTCTGGACCATTCCTGGCATGAGGGCTCAGGTGGATTTCTTACAGTGGCTGGTTGATAGATGGAGCATACAGGACCAGTGTTTCTTCATTGGCGGGCACCGGCTTGAAATAGAGCCAGAGGACATTTATTTCTTGACTGGTTTGCCTAAGAGAGGCGAAGACTTGACTCTATTCGGGACTAGGCCAGGTGGCTAGTCTGTCGATAGCCTCCGGTTAGAGTACTGCAACAGCCAGGCTAAAGACAAAGGGATAGACATAAAGACCATATCCCGTCCTGAGCTCATGGTGATTGTGTTTACCGTTACCAGACTTTGCGGAGCTGCCGCATTACATGTTGCCACCGGATCCCAGATGCGTATGGCAGTTGATTTCTTTCGAGGCACCATCTTCAACTGGTGCAATGCTGTGCTGGCCAATGTGAAAGGCCAACTGACCAGGGCCAAGAGCAGAAGACTAAAGACCTTTGGTTATGGGGCTTTGGTCGTGAGTTTTGGCCTGGAGAGGGTTCATATGCTGATCCCACAGCACCTTACTGTTGGAGCTGGGCTTCCTCGAGAGCCCAAACTGATGCGATGGGTCGCAGTCATGGCCCGTCACCCGGACGAGAGGATAGAAGTTGCTCGGTTCAAACCTGAGTATTTCCAATGGTTGGAAAACCAGGTCTTTTCCATTCAAGATTTCCCTTACGCTGGGATAGATTTCTGTGGTGACCCAGACATGGCTCTTCCACCAGGAGAGCAGTGGGACGAGTCAGGTAAAATCCTTTTCAACTTTTCCTATTTTAATTTTTTTTTATATTTTTCATCGTCTCAAAACTGATAGTAAAAATTTCAAATGCAGATGTGGGTCCACAGCGACCAGCCGCTCTCCGGCCTTTTGAGAGGAGGCAACCAGTTGCACCCCCGCCAGCCCCATAGGACGAATCAGCAGAGGTTTTGGCTGAGTTGGAGGGTCATCTTGAGCGCTTGACAGGGGATATTCCTGAGACCACTATAGACAACATTCCTCGTCGACTTCAGTGCTATGTGATTGGAGTCCCGGGACCTTTTAGGAGGTTCCTTTGCAAGGTGGCTCGGGCAGTGGTTTCTTATAGAGATCATTACCAGTGATAGGATGATCGCCTTTTGTGGGCACATGTGACATTTTTGTTTTTTGTACTTATCATTTTTGCCGATCATAAGGTGTTTTTCAACCTATGATCGAAGACGATGTATTTTTTGACACACTCCTATATATATATATATATATATATATATATATCACTATTACCAGCTTATCTTGTAAATCATATTATGGAATGGTTTTAAATTTACATGTATGATTATTACAAATGTCTATTTAACATCCGAGAAGCAATTGCATCTGCTAATGTATTTAAAGACCTTGGAATATGCTGATATTCAATGTAATCAAACTCACGTTCCAAGAGATGCACTCTCAAAAATAATCTTAATAACACTGGATTTCTAATGGCATACACTCTATTAAGCTGTAATACAACGAGTTCAGAATCCAACCTCACTATCAAACTTCGAATCCCAAATGAAATAGATTCAGATAATAACTCAATCACTGCACTATACTCTGCAATGTTGTTTTTTGTTTGACCGAGGCTTACCCCATGCATAGAAACTAACTCGTCAGAGGGCGAATAAATAACCCAAGCTGCGGAAGAGATGTTCCGTGTATTACGACAAGCACCATCAGCAAATCCAATGTATGTTTGGAGAGGCATCGACATATGCAATATCAAGAGTAAAACCAAGATAAGCAGGAATAATGACGGAAAAACACTCTCTAAACTAAGCACACTTTGTAAACTAAAACACACCAGCTAGAAAGAAAAACTACCCTAACTAAAATCTCCATACCCCATTCTTTTAAGCATAGTACCTCTTCAAGTAAAGGCCATTTCTGGGTTTACCCAAAGAGTCCCCATCAAAGTCTACCAATTCATAGGCCCCTTTTGCTAGCTTTCTCTTAACAATATAGGGACCATGCCACATAGGAACGAATTTCCCAGCACCTAATTTATCATTAGCTTGATCATACAATAACACTAGGTCTCCTTCCGAAAAATTTCGAGGGGTCACATTCCGATCATACTGAGCTTTCATACGTTTTGCGTGAGTCTCGATCGCCAGTGCAGCATCACGTCGATTCTCATCTAATTGAGCTAAGTATAACAAACGCTTTTCCTCTTCGGAAGTAGCTAGAAGTAACTCGATGGCCATTTGCAGTGACGGGATTTCGCACTCAATGGGTAACACAGCTTCCAAACCATAGACTAGTTGGAAAGGAGTGAACCCTGTTGATGTTTTTACTGAAGTTTGGTACGCCCAAAGCGCTGAAAATAGAATGTTGTGCCAATTCGACCGATGAATCCCAATGATTCATCGGATCATGATAACTAAAACTTTGTTGATGGACTCAACCAGACCATTCGCTTGTGGATAATAAGGAGTTGAACTATCGTGACGTAAACCAAGCTGGCCTGTAAGTTCGGTCATCATAACATTTCGAAAATGACGCCCATGATCAGTGATTATCGCTTGTGGGACACCAAACCTAGCAATTATATGATTGAACACGAAAATTGCAGCTGTCTTGCTGTCTGCCTCGAATGTAGGCATCGCCTCGGCCCACTTAGTAAAATAATCTACCGCAAGGATGATATACGCATGCCCCCCGACCGAGTGAGGGTTACATGTAATAAAATCGATACCCCATTTGGCAAAAGGACTGACGGTAATTATAGGGTGGAGAGGAGCAGGTGGAGCGCGCATCTTACGGTCAAAAATCTGGCAGTTGTGGCATTTTCGGACCGCCGTAATACAATCTTTAAACAAGGACGGCCAGAAATAGCCAGCGCGCAATATCTTTTGGGCTGTGGCATACCCAGACATATGACCGCCACATGCTCCAGAGTGACAGTCATTTAGAACCCTTTCAGCTTCTTCATGAGTTAACGTCGAAAAATAGAGTCCGCCCCACGGCGATAAAGATTATCTCCAATAATTTTGAATTGTTGGGACTGGAAGCGAATTTTCCGACATTCCGACCTTGAAATTTCTGGCCGAAAGGATTGGGTCTGGAGATAGATGATGATATCCCCATACCACAGATCTAAAGTGCTGATTAGAAACAAAGATTCGTCCACAATGGGCTCCTCTGCCACAGTTTCTGTGTCAGCACGCGGGAAGTCACACATTAACTCTGCAAAAACTAAAGATTTCTTAGACTTAGATTTCTCAAACTCTAAGTCGAACTCCTGCAGGATAACGATCCATTTAGAGTACTAGCCCCCTAGCAATTGTTTGGTCAAAATGTAGATCATAGGGTTGCAATCCGAAATTACCGTAGTTTTACGTAGTAAAATGTAGTGACGAAAACGTTGGACAGCTTGAACGGTTGCCAATGCCAATTTCTCCACATGTGAATATTTTAGCTCAGTTGGATTTAACGTGTGACTAAGGTAATATATCACATGTTCCGTTCCGAATTCATCTTCCTAAACTAAGACCATTCCAATAGTGGAATGGGAGGCGGCGAGATACAAAAATTAATCCTGGTTGTAGTTGGGAGGATGCAACAACGGTGCATGGGTCAACGCGTGTTTGAGTGCATCAAAAGATTTCTGAGCTATCTCATCCCAAGATGATTGAGTGTTCTGTTTCAACAACCGTGTAAAACCCTTTGTAACCTCGGCGTAGTTAGGAATGAATCATCGTAAAAAGTTTGCTTTCCCTTGCAAACTTTGGAGTTGGCGAAGACTCGAAGGAGGAGGCAAATTGATGATAGCTTCGACCTTCGAGGGATCAACGCGAATGCCGGCTTTCGAAACTACAAATCCCAGAAATCGACCCGTTTCTATATAGAAGACACATTTGTGTGGGTTCAACCGAATACGATAATGCCTACACCTCATAAAGATTGCTCGTAAATGGACGAGGTGGTCAGCTCGATGTAATGAATGAGCAGGCAAGTCATCGAGATAGGGTTGCACAATGTGCTTGATGTCATGAAACGCATAAGACATCGCCCTTTGAAAAGTTGCTCCGGCATTCTTAAGCCCAAAAGGTAATTTTCAATAAGCAAACATCCCCCATGGACAAATGAAAGCCGTTTTTGGTTGATCGGCAGGTAGAATGTTGATTTGATTGTATCCGGAAAAACCGTCCATAAAGGAAAATATTTTGCTGCCGGCACAATCATCAATGATTTGATCGATATAGGGAGTTGGGTAATTGTCCTTTGGACAGGCTCGATTAATGTCCCTATAATCGATGCATATTCTTATTGTCCCCTGTTTTTTGTTAACCGGAACAATATTCGATACCCAATCCGTTAACGGGATCGGATAAATGAAACCTGCTTTCAACAATTTTTCAACTTCTGCTTTAATTGTAGCAGCTTTTCGTGGGTGAATTTGACGCAAACGTTGCCGGACGGGTTTAGCGTCTGGGTAAGTCTTGATCTCATGAACAACAATCGCGGGATCAATTCCTGGCATTTCCTCATAGGACCAGGCAAACACGTCGCAGAATTCTTGAAATAGGGCCTTATATAATTGAATTTCGTCATCTGTACACGAGGCACCTATATGAATGTTCTCAACAATTCCGGGTTTAACCGAAATGTCAATGGGAATAGCTGGAGATATGTTTCCCAAATTTAACTCTGAATCGGGATGTTTCATTTGATTCTGAGGTTCCTTGACATATTCAGTCGTAAAGATTGATGAGAAATCATTTTCAAAACGATCATCCTCAGGTAAAAACGAAGATCTGTGATGGAGATCTTCCCATGGTAAATCATCTACACATAGGATTTCACGAATTTGCTCATCAGAGTGAACAAATTCATAAAACGTAGTTAAATCCGAGGGTGATGTGAAAAGTGATTCCTCACAGACCACGTTCATTAAGTCATTTTTGCTTGAACACGGGTCGGCAAAAGACTGCACGGCTTCATAGGCAATTTCATATGGACTCAAAGGCATGGAATTACCAAATGAGTCTATTTCAGATTCAGAAGGAACAATCCAAGGATCGTCATAAAAAATGGTGTCTGATGTAATCATATGAATGGTTGCAAATGAAGATGATGTATTGATTGGAGGAAAAGGAAAAGTTCCCAGTAAACCGGCATCTTTAACTAATCCTACTCCAACATCCTTATATGGGATAGTCGTTTTACCGACATGCTGAATACTCTCCGAAGAGGGTGGGTCGGATGAAAAGTAAGCCAGCTGGTCTATTGTTACGATCTTTCCATTATGTGGAAACTTTATGACTCTAAAGACTGATGAAACGACCGCTGTCATAGCGTAAGACCAACTTCGACCCAAGAGAAGGTTGTAGTCTAGAGGGGCATCAACCACCTCCACATCTAGACTAACGGTTTTTCCTTCAACCCCTATAGGCAAATCCTGCAGAATGCCAAAAGGATGAAACCCACGGCCATCAAAGGCCTTAAGAATTGTCGGGGATTGATTTAGTGAAGGAGAACCAAGCGATCTCCAACATTGTATCGACATAATACACGTTGAGGCTCCCTCATCAATTACAGTCCGATGAATAGGCCTGTTTTTTACTATCACTGGGATCTAGAAAGCCATTTGATGAGGCAAATGTGGTGTACTATTTTCTAGATCAAAGATTATTAGGTTCGGGTCCTGAACATCAACAGCTCCTATAGCCGACAAAAGTAATTTACGTTGTGTTGGGCATGATTGCAGCACTTCCAAAGCCGACATTGCTGAGGGTGAAACAGCTAAATCCTCAATAATGTTATAATTCTGAGCCGCTCTCGCATGTGGATTGAAAGCTGACTTTCGAAGTATACCCTTGGCGGGCGGTTTGATTACTAAGTCTGGATTAGGTTTCTCGATCTGTAGTGGATCAGAACCAGGAGCTGAGGTTGATGGATTAGAATGAGAAGATTCTGCTTCTTTGCCATCAACAAGACTTTTACTACCATAATCTTGCGATCGAGTCGCAATCCTTACATGGGACATCATCAATATGGGTTCTTCATTGGCACTCGAGGAAGAACCTATCATCTTACTGTCTTGACTTGGAAATGGATCCTTCAAGACAACAGGAGTTTGGGAACCTTTGACGATCTTCGCAACCTCTGCTCGATGAGGGCAGTCTCTTGTAAAATGTTCTTCGTCACAAATGAGACATGGATAACAAGGTTTGCGCTTTTCATCATTGGATTCCGCGTTTTCAGGTTTCTCCTTTGAATTTTGTCCGTTTTATTCTTCTTCTTTCCTTTCTTCTTCCCACCGGATTTTGATTTAGTCGTAGATGATTCTACAACGTGAATATCAATGGAAACCTTTGCAAAAGAATCTCCTGTCGGGGAATCAGGCAAGGTTATGATAGGAGAAGAATTCTTGGAAGACTTCTTCTTACTTTTAGTGTTAACCGTACCAATCATACCATCAGCGGCATGAGATCCTGAAGGAGCTGCAGTGATTTGATTTGACTTGGGAAGATCGGGGATCTTTTCGTGTAACGTACCTGACTGAGTATAGACCAAGTCAAGGTACTGTGCTTGAGCAATCACTTGCTCCTCAGTAACAACTCTGGATTTAGCAACATCTTCAGTGATCCTTGGCAACAAAGATTTTACAAACCACTCAGCCAAGATTTGATCCGAAATAAATACCTTCACTAAATGTCGTCGACGTCTCCATTCATGAATATGATCTGAAATATACGTGGATGTTGATTGTTTTAGCGAAGTTAACAATTCCGTGCCATTGTCATATCTGACTGGCAACTGAAAAAGAGTTAAAAACGAGGTAGCTAACTGACTAAAATTATAAAAAGTGCCTCGCGGTAACTCAATGTACCACTTGGCCGCGAGACCAATTAGAGTGCACTGGAAAAGTCTAAGACGGATCGAATCATCTGTGATGGAGTTAGACGCACACCAGAGGTGGTAAGTCATCACATGGTTCGACAGGTCCTCTCCAGATTTACCTTCGAACTTGGGAATGTCACTGGGCAACTTATTCGGCATTGGCGGCCAAAACGGAAGATAATTAATCGGATCGTTTGTTAGGCGCGACAAGTCTGGTAAGTCCAAAGTTGCGATAAACGGTAACTGCCGATTAGGATCCCTAAAACTCTGGGTCATGAGACCAGCCCCAGGAGGAGGATATCTAGGATAACTAGGAACAGGAATCGCGTTCGGGATATTGTATCCTCCCGGAAAACCAGGATTAACCGGACCGTACTGGGGTTGTTGAGGTTGTTGATAAGTGTACCCAGGATACAGTTGATACTGATAAACTGGCTGCTAGACAACAGGACCGAATTGGTACTATCCCTGGTACTGTTGATAGGTGAATTGTGGTTGACTTGTGACAACCGTACTTAAACCAGGTTGTCCTACAGGCATCTGAACCGTAGTTTGAATCGTGGATCCAGACGGTGGTAAAGATGTCTGAGGAGTAGATACAGGAACAGTAGAAACCGGAGCTGTCGATACTCCAGAAGTAGGTGGGGTAGATTGAACAGATGTTGCGGCAGTTGCAGTAGTCGTTTGAGATGGAGTACGAGGCGCAGTAGGCCCAGACTAAGAAACTACCGAAGGTACAAAAGTTTGAATATTAGACTGGACTGGTTGCTGGGGTGAACCAGAAACTAAGGGTTGTCCAGTTTGAGATGACAACTGTAAACTTGGCTGCAACACCTGTTGAGTTTGCGATGGATCCCACACTATGTTCATTCCGGGGTACTGACCCATAACAGGTTGAGAATATTGAGGACCATAACCAGGTTGAGGGTAGGATTGATAATTGAAAGGTACATTTCCCGTTCCTTGAACATAATATTGACCTTGGGGTGGTTGGAAACCTTGGTTCGAGTATTGACCTTGGGGTAGATACCCCTGAGGCACGTACTGATACTGGGGTTGACCTTGAGGTATAAATTGATACTGCGGTTGACCTTGGGGTACATATTGAGTCTGGGGTTGACCTTGAGGTATAAATTGATACTGGGGTTGACCTTGGGGTACATATTGAGTCTGGGGTTGACCTTGAGGAACGTATTGTACCGTAGGTACGTACTGTCCTTGAGGTTGCCCCCCAGATGCTCCCGAAAAAGTACCAGAAAGTGACTGATACCCAGAGGGAACAGAAGGACCGCCGTACAAAAAAGATTCAAGCGATTGAGTAAACATGGACGACCAACCTGACATATTTACGGGAGTATAAAAACCTCTAGGATGATAAGGAGTACGAGGTGGTGAAAAACTTAATGCTGGGTTTTCCAAATAATTAGTCAAAGAAAGATACCAAGTAGTACTTCTAGGTGGACTGTAAAAAATTGATTCACGCTCCCTTAGATCAATAATAGGTTGATGTTCGGTGATTACTCTTTCTACCCTAGGTGAATTAGGAGCACTAGAAGTTGGAGAGACAAACCCCGATGTTGGAGTAACAGGTTCAGATATCTCAGGTTCTTCACCTATATCACTAGTAGATGAAAAGCTACCAGCAACTTCAGAAACCGAAATAGATTCAGGATTATAGCCTGTTACTAGAGTTTGGTAATCAGGATGTACAACCAATGAAGACTCTCCTTCCTCAGGTGACCCAACTTTACTACCACTAGGAGTTACGAGGACTTTCAAGCCTTCAAGCTGGCTTGGGACTTCTTCAGGAGGTTGGCCCTGAAGTCTACGGGACTTCCTCAGTAAATCAGCCACGGTTACAAACTCAGGAGACTGGCCCCGAGGTCTATGGGACTGTCTTGGTAATTTAGCCACAGTTAAAAACTTTTAACTACTTCACACGCAAACAAAGTAAAATCTCAATGAAAACCACCTAAAGCCTCTAAAGAAACAAACAAATTTGAATCACACGCCTAAAGAATCTAGAGATCAAACACACACAAACAGTAACTTTCCGGACCGAAAACACTAGTTGGTGATGAAATCCAACGTTGCAGAATTCAGTACAGAAATGGCGGTTGGAACAGTTACCCCGGCAACCTGCTTAATGAATAGACTGGACCAAGTTCCTCCACTTAACCGTCTCGAGTGAAGTGAACCCCCCAGAAAATCCAAGTGAGTCTAGCCGACGTCTGCTCCAGGTACAGTGGGATCTTCCCACCACTGTCACCTTAGGAAGAATCCTAAAGAATATGGTCACTAAGGCTACCAACTGAGACAAATACACCTGGGGGAACAATCTACGATCCGATACACACGCAAGGGCAGAGTAGCAAGCTCAATCCCCTTGAAGGCTCCTTGACATAATCCAAGGTTTACCAACAAGTGACCCCAGGCTCCTCGACAATGGTTAATCCGAGGTTTACCGTTTTTAATACGTGAATATCTGGCGTCGTTCCCAATGAGGAAGGATTGATTCCCACACTGGTTCGGACACGATCTCGTGCTTCTCCTTTAAGAGGAGCTTTCCCAGAGCATAAATGCAACAATTGGATTTCTTCCTACCACAAGATACAACTACTTGTTTGTTTTTACTGTCTTGGAGAGTTAATTACTCTCCTACTCCAAGACACTAGCCTAAGCTAAGTTGGTGTATCAGAGCCCTAGAAATAAAATGTTACTAGGTGAATTTTACTTTAAGCGTTAATTTTAGTGGTTGTTGTTTAAGTCAAGAGGTGGCGGAGATGAAACTCATGGTGTAAAGACTTGACTCGAAATCACTAAAAAGATGCACCTAAGATGATTTAAACAATCTTTTCTCTTCGATGAACTTCTAAACTAAGAAAGAGTTTGAGAATGCAAATACTTTGTAAACACAAATATTTCTCAATTAAACAAATTAAAAGAAGAGCTTTTCCTTTCCAAAGCACTCAAGACGAGACAACTAGCTATTTCACACAAATTTCCCTTTTCTTTTCAAAGCACTCAATCACTACAAAAAACAAACTTTTCAAAAGAGATTTCTTTTTATATTTTGTAAATAAAACACTCAAAACTAATGAAAATGACTAACTTTGAGAGCTACAAACTATATAAAAAGCTACTTGAAGTCAAAGCTTACTAAAAGTCTTTTTGAGGATGTTTTACTTAGCTAAATGTGAGCTAAGGACTAATTTATGCAGAATCACAATTAGTCAAAAAACAACCAATCTTTCGTTTTCTTTTTTTAAAAATGAAAATTCCAAACTTTCAACTACAAGCTTTTCGAAATTTTGAAATGAGAAAACTCAAAGCGGATTCCTCAACAAGGGGAGATTTCATAAATGGTCAGACTCATAAGAAGACTGGTAGACACCAAGGTAATCTGAGGTCCCTACGGCTTCTAAGCTCAGAGCCACTACACAACCAAAAACGAAAAACAAACCCAACAAGCAAAATTCCTAGGAATTCCACCTAAAACCCTAATGCTAATGAAATTAAACCAAGGAAAGTTTTTGACAGGGAACAAGCAGGTCTGGGCAATGGCTAAAACCTATAAACAAATTCTAAACTGATAAAAAAGAGAAAAATTTAAAATTTTTCAAATTTTTGACAGGGTACGCAGGCAACCTGTTTACACAGGTGCGTCCACGCTCTGTGCACAAAGCAAAAGTGTGTACAGGTACGCACTGTGCTTAACTCAGAGGGTGCGTACCTCTCCCAAAACTATGAAAAATGAAAACTAACTCAAAATTAACTAAATTCACCCAATCCCACAATCATCAAGTCAAAAACAGAAACAGAAAATACAGTTTCTCAGGTCAAAGTATAGACAAAGAAAACAATCAAGTCCCCAGTATGGTCGCCATTTTGTCGCACGGAATGTGTCGATCTTGCGGACAAGATAGACCTTCCTAGAATCTAAAGAAGACCTAACGACAAGCAAACCAACCAGACACTATCTTTCTCTAAATATGCTTTAATAAACAATAGCAAACAAGTGTTTTTAGGGCCTACCTTTGGTCCAACGCAAGCTTGTGGATGCCCTCGCTCCTTTGATCCAAATGAGCTCCTTTTCGCGAACTTGCAAACACAAACAAGGCAAACAAATTAAATAGCACCTGAAAAGCCAATTGCATAAAACATATTTAACATGAAAGTCAAGGAGTCCATGAAACAAATAACATAAGATACTTGTTGAGAAAAATGAGTTTGATTGTATTAATTCAAAAGAAGAAGAACCTTACAACCTTTGCCTTGACGCTGTACAAGCTCCTCCCATGTGTTATCACAAAATCGTGTACTAAGGGCTGCTACTTAGCAAGATCTCATGCAACTATTTCAAACCAGGCTTTAGACTAAGGCTTAGCCTCCTTAGTCAGAGAGGGCTCTCTCACAGATTTTTGATATGGATTAATAACAAGAAAAGATGGTTCCATAGGTACAAAATTATGCCTCTGCATGCTGGGGTGAGTTTAAGTGTCTTTGTATGATATGAAGAACCAACAGATCCATTAGCATCATTATAATAGCTGTCCACATATCTATTGAACAAAGATTGCTGCCCAAATGGCTGTATGATAGGCATTGGTCATGCATCCATCAATGAACTAATTATTGCACCCTTTCTAAGAAACTCACACTGACCAAACTTAATGACAAGCATTGATGATGACTTCTTGAGAACATGCCACCTGTAAAATGTATCCGCCCCAGAACTATTTTGCATGACAGCTACTATGGATTCGAACAAATCCCCCATTTCGTAGCACGCTACGAAATCACTAAAACAGGTTGCGCTGCGAAACTGCTAAAGGATTCATGCGCTGCGAAAACACTTTGTCTTTAAGCTAATCTGAGCAAATTTTTGGAAACAGAATTTTCAATGATAACACCAGGGTCCAACAAGATGTCTCCTCTACTTTGACAAGTTTCACTCACTCTCCAATGGAACCAAGAGGTATGTGATCTCTCCTCTCAAGCTCAACCAAAGAGTCTCAATTTCACCAGCATTTACCCTCAAAATGTTCCACTTCTAACCTCCCTAGTCCTCACCCCAATGCCTGTATTTATAGTGCAATGGAGGGAAGTTACTAGGTCCTCCTTCAAAGGGATAAAGCCCTCCTTCAAAGGGATAGCTCCTTTAGTCAAGGGATTAGCTCCTTCTCTTTTGGGATGCATGAACCACCTCAGAGCAAACAATCCACGTCAAAATTCCTTCTAGAAAACTCTAGAATTAACCCAAAGTGAGTTTTTTAAGATAAAACTTGCGCCTTTTGACTTTCACAGGGGTCCGCACCTACACCGTTAGGAACAGAGCGGGTAGGTATGCAGCTTTTGTACACAGAAGGTGTGGGACCGCAGGTGACCATGAGAGAAAGTGCGGAACCAGAGTTACATTGATATTTAATGTCTTTCTCCCACTTCTAAAGCTTGATTTGAAGAGCTGAGGTCTTAGACTTGCTTAGGAGGACAGTACACGTGATGATAGACCCATACTGACTGCAAATAATCATGGTGATGATATTTTTGTGTAACAGCTCCCTTGGTTACATTATTTGGTAAGGTGCGGCCGCAACCATGGTAGCAAAGTCACAAATTCTTGACGACAATCTTCTAATGTAGTAGTATGGCTATATGTATCTTGTTTTATCATTCTTATTTTATCGACGAGACTTTCTTGGGAGATTTCGTTTTCTAGTTTTTTGATCTCAAGACCCATTAACATGCTTTTCTTCCTCAATCGTACCCGATATTTTTTGCAAAGTCTAAGGTTCCCTCGCTGAATGGCTTCCTAAATCTACATATGTTCACCCTCGCGTAGTGCATAATTCCTTCGTCTTGGTCCTTGCATACTGTCCCAACTGTGGGAGCTATTGCGTGAGCATTCCTTTCCTCTAAAATTATGGTCTTGACTCTGCTCGTCAGCTTTGGAATCGTCCCCGTGCTCAGGGTTTTGCACATGGTCCTATAGGCCCATCAAACCGCTAGCACACACAGATCCCAATCAATTATTCTCGCCTGGTGAACCTCGTTCAGGACTCCGCACACCTTAGTGAATGCTTCCACATCGAACGTTTTTGGTGTGCGTTGCCTTTCCTGCTACTGCATCCTGTTCCGATTTTCTATCCTGAGTTTGGGGTGTGCTTATGCGGGCTGCACAGCACATGTCTGTACCCATCGAGATAGGTGGGTGCGCAATTTGCTCCATCCTTGTTGACCGACACTTGTTCGAAGCTGGGAGCTTCCAAACCATAGGGGCATCATCCTTCTACATCCACGCTAGTCCTCAAAATTTCCTTGATGTGTACCCCACCATCGTGCGGGTGTTGCAATGCCCACTTAAACGCATCGAACCGCTGCTGTTCCAGTACTGAATTTTCAAATTTTCTCAGGAATTCATCCACCGCTGTCAATCCATCATATGTTGGCAGCTCTCTTGCCTCTATTGCCATGCAACGCAGTGATCTAAACATCATGTTGCAATTCAGCGTCGTCACTTCGTGCAACTGATTCTGCCATCGCTCTACTTCTTCGTCTGAATCCGAGGTGCAGGAGATTTTGTGCTCCCACGAGATACTCCCATCTGCAGTCGGATTCACCCAATCCTAGTCTCGTGTAGTTATCTTATAAATACAATCAAGATCATCATCACTATCATCGTCACACACTGGTTCAGTGTAGCGTGCTCCTTCGGCTGGGTCCAATGGGATTACTACGCGTAGTGACTTTTTCTCGAAGATCATTTTGAGATTCTTTAGGTTGATGAATCCATTCATATCAGTGGCCCAGTCTATTCCTAACAGTTCGGGATAGGGATTTTTGTCATCGACAATCTCTATTACTTCAAAAACCTACCTGTGCGCTCACGCCTTCAATATCAACTGTTACTCCTTGCAACCTCCCCATGGGCAAAATCTTCTGTTGGTTCACCATTCGTAATTGAATAGGGGACCATTGTAACATGGGCCTGCCCATGCGTTCCCATGTTTGCTTCGGTAATACATTCATGTTAGAACCCAGATCTAGGATTATCTAATCCATTTCATACTCACCAATCTGTGCAGTCTACCTAATTTCCTTTCCAGTGTGCAATGCATGCTTCCCCAATTTCCGGACTATGCATGGTTCTCCTGACCCTGCGCACCTAGTGAATAGTTCATGTAGTCCTTTAACTACCTTGCTGTCACACAGTAGTTTCATGCATGTCTTCAGAAAGGTAGTGAGAATTGAAGGATCCATTCCTGGCTCTAGTTGATCCTTACTACTTGAAGTGGAGGCCTCTGTGAAGCTCTTCTTAGCTTCCATGGATGTCTCCTTTGCATGTTCTAAGTCAAACTCAGGTTCCTTTGCAGGAGCCTTGTGAACCCACGTACTTTCCTCTGGCTGCTTCCGTGTATCCTCTACCATGGTCGTACTGCTTCTAAGTATCATGTTTACATCCGGGTCCTCTTCGCGTGGCTCAGACCTCATCATTTGTATATTCTGAGTTGGGGGAGGCTGGAATACCCCTTTTTTGTGCATCCTTGTGATCAACGTATGAAATTCTATTGTTTCATGATTAAACTAAGCACAATATGAATAAGATATCCTCATTGGGTTGATACAATCATGGGCATAGTGCCCTGGTCCTCTGTAATTGTAACAAATTAATTGTTTGTGGCCCCTTCCTGGTCCCATTCCACCTCGTCCTCGACCTCGCCCCTGAAATCCAGCATGCGCCATCCCCGCATCTAGGTTGAGGGCTCACGTTTCGGTCTGCATCCTCTAGGCAGGGGTCTAATCCATCATTAGCTCATAACTACAACAAGTGCGCTCATCGTGGCCTATTGACCTGCAGATATTACAAAACAATTGTTGGGGTGTCTGTGTATACTTTTGCAACAAATGACAATTATATGTCGTGAGTTTTCCTCCTATCTGATAGATTGCACACCATAAAGCGGGTGCTGTACTCAGCCTTGCCTATGCCTCTGGTCTCAATGGCATTGGCCCTCCTCCTACCAAGTAGTTCACGAACACTAGACAGTGATCCTTGTCATGGCCCTAGCCTTGCATTTTATGCACCATACTTCCTCGTGCGGTTCTGGCTGCGGTGCCATATCCTGCTTCAAACTTTGTAAAAACATAGATTCTGTAGTTGCACATGGATTTGTTGAACTCCCAACCTAGGGTCTTGTATTGGGGTCTCATGTAATCTCATTGCCATTTCCAATGCTTCGGCCTGGGTGGAAAGTTTTTGTTGTGACATTGTCATCCTCAAGTGCGGTGTTAAAGATGCTACAAACCATGCACGATGTTTTCCATCTGTCAATGTCATGTAGGCTTCGTGGATCGTACTCTTCAGTTGTTGATCTAGATCCCAAGGAGTCTCTCCTGGGAGCATCGTGATTTCTTTAAACCTGATGATTGATTGTGTTTCTGACTTTGGCCTACTAAATTCCCTGTTCAACGTGTTTTAGATCTTTGTTATCCTTGCGTTTTGTTCATCTTCAGAGTGCTTGATATACCATGTTAATGCATGATTTGCAGCACGCTCACCAATGTAGCCTTCTTAATATTATCGTCCATGACACCTTGTGCTTCCCATACTACTCTTACCACGAACTAGAATTGGTCTGGATCTTCATTCCCTACTCCTCTGAATACTGGTAGTTTTATCGCGCTCACCATACTGCATTGTGGAGGTGGAGTGGGTGGAGATGGAGGTGAGGGAGGTGAAGTGGGTGGAGGTGGTAACCGCAGAATGCGTTGCCTTATCAAATTGACCGTGCTTCTTGGAGAGACCTTAGCGAACTCTTCCTTGCTCTTTCGCGAGGGTGAAATTAAGGGATTGTTTTCTAATTATTTGCTATTTTTGTAGATCTTTCCACTCTGCATAGTCCCAAACATTAATGTATTCACATGACCCTTTTTTCACACAATAGCATATTAATCCAAGTATTCAAAGATTTAATATACTTACCTCGTGGTCCTTTGAGAAAGCATCGTTTTGCCTCACTGTAGCTCACGGTCATGTCTACCACAAACTCAGTGATAAATCCCCCTATTATCTGGTCGAGCCAATGGTCCACAGCTCGCGCGATATTATCTTCTGATGCTTCTAGTTTGCACACTAATTCCAAAGTCCACACTATTGGTTTGTCGAGCCTACACCTTCCCTAGCTACCAGCTAACTTCGTTATCCATTCATACAACTCAGAAGGAAAGGATGCAAATAAAATCTCGTGGATTTCCGTATACACGTAGCGCTCCAACAACTTTTCCTTATATACTTGTAGAGTTTTGTTTTCCTATGTCGCGAACTCGTGAATCTTCTTGTATAACCACTCTTCAATTTCCTTCTTTGTTGGGTTCTAGTGGCACGACATCAGACATCCCTTATGCAGATCCTGGTCCCAACAATGGAACCATTTGTTGTCTTAGTGGGGCCTGACCTAGGTTTAAAAGTGATTTAGCCAAGCAAATCCCAGTAGTACTGGCCCTTTCGGCAACAGTCCGCGGAGTGTGGACTAAGGTCTCACTCAAAGTAGTATGGGAGGGTGCTAGAAACAGGTTTTTGCACCCTGGGGATGTCTGATAGGAGCTGATTGGTACGCAGTCCAACCTTCACACTGACTGTGCTTTGCATATCAGCGAGCACCCCTTACCCTGCGATCTTGTCTTCGGGCAGTTCTAGCCGTAGCACGATCTGTGTTATTTACCCGAGTCTTTCTTAATTAGGCTTTGTTAGCTGATTACTTAGCTTATTTTCATATATAAGCATTCATACAAGTATATATCAATTGCGCGCAGTAAACAAATAGATTAAAAGTAATGCATAACATCAAAATACGGATTCAAGAACAGATGCACAGAGTAAACTTCTTTTATTAACTTTCAATCCCAAGTACATACTCGACTCTGACTTGCGCACTCAGTTGCGGGGGTCTGTGCACTCAACTATGGACTCTTCTAGGCCTCTGCGCACTTAGCTATAGAGCCTCTTCCTACTACTATGACCCAGTACACTTCATATCCAACTCTAACCTCGAACCATGCCTTTGCTATTCTATCTATCAATACTTTTATTTACACTTAGAGCCTCGCTCTATTTATACAATCCCATGGTCCGCGAACCATGGGTAGGCTGACACAACTTTACATTAAATTACAATATTTTAGGGTGGACAACCTTATGACTCATCGTAGACTTCGCACTTCGCACCCACAATTTGCAAAATATTACAATAATTGACAAAAACTTGGGCTTTGAGCCCCAAAAACATGTTGCGGGGGATCCCATCCCCAACACAGGTATAGTGAAGTTGAATGCCAATTTTTCCAATGGACCAAGAGGTAAGTATCTTAAGTCCCTGAAAAGTTGGAATAAAGATTTATTGTGTAAGAAATGGGTTATGCCATTAAATTGATGTTTAGACGAGACTTGATGGGAGCTACGCGAAGTGGGAAACCATTCAAAAGAGATCTAGATTCAGGTGTTGAGTACAATCCTTTGTTGGGAGCGTCTGATAGTGATGAAGAAAGTAGTAGTTTAAAGATGCCCCAAGGTGCATTGCAAACAATAAATCAAGATATTGCAGGAGTACCACATCCATCCACTCCACCTCCACCTCTACCTCCACCTCAACTATTCAATATGGAAAATACTATGAATATGCTTATATTCAAGGGTCTCGGGACAAAAGACCCTAATTTTTTTTGGTTTGTAGCATATGTTGTGTGGAAGTTATAACAGATAACAAACGATGATTTGAAGAAAGCACATCTAGTCACAACATTGCAAGATGGGGCACTGAGCTGGTATATTAAGTATAGTATGAATCATCCAGCTACGATGTTTAAAGATACAAAAGATGTGCTCAATAATGAATTCAATAAGCCTAAGTCTCAAGCCCAGTATATAACTGAGGTTAAGGAAATTAAGCAGAAGGTAAATGAATTTGCATGGTATTTTGATCAAAGGTTGAAATGTCTTTTACAACAGGCTAATCTACAAATATCGGATGAGAAACATAAGGATTGGTATATTGCTTCATTTTTACCTCATTTGAGATTACCATTGTCACAGTAGAAGATTGGAATGTAGCACTGGAGATTTCTATGAAGTTGGAGGCCTTGGATATTCAGGATACGAATCTTGGAGTGCAGTAGATTCAGTCGTAGTTAGCTAGCCTGCATATGGAGTTGTAGAGTCTCAAAAAGGGAAAAGAGGTCCAGAATGAGACTCACATAGGAGTATGGTACTTAAAGTGAAAAGGCCATGGACATAACAAGGATCATTGCCCGATGTATAAAAAATATCTAATTGGTGTTATAAAATTATATATTACAGAGCAATGGAACACATAAAATATATTGCATAAATATAATCAAAGAAAACACATAAAACAAGAGAGACAAAGATATACATGGTTCACCCAATTTGGGCTACATCCATGGAGAAATAGCCAGTCCTTCCTTTTATATTATCCAACAAACTAAAGAGATACAACCTACAACATATTCATTGTAATTCCCTCTTCGCTCTCACACAATCTCCTCTCTATTTCTCACTCAAAATACTAATCTACATAGATGCAATACAATTCCCTCATATATAGTGAGGGGTTTCCTTCTAGGGAAAAAACCCTAAATTAAGCCTAACTTCTACCGTCAGATCTCTACCTAATGAATGGCCTAGATTGACTACGAAATTACGACATTTTACAAGGAAATTTTACATCTATTTTTTTCTTCGGGGGGGGCTCCTAAAGATCGCTGCCACCCCCCTTATACCCCCCTTGCAGCACAAATATTACGGGTGTCATTTCCGCCACATTACAAACTGGGGTCCAATGCAGTGATAACTATAAATAAAGAAGATAATCAGGCTCCACACCTAACAATCTCCCACTTGGAGACTAATTATAGCAACTCCACTGCTGCTTCCTTTGTTGGACAATGACCCGACTTTGGACTTGGCTATTTCTCATCTTCTTCATCATACTTGAAGACCAATTGAAACTGAGCAAAATCTCAGTTTCTCCCTGGTTACAACTTTTGTTAACATATCTGCAGGATTATGGCTAATGTGTATATTTTCCAGCTTCAACTGTCCATCTTCCAGCACTGACCATATGAAATGGTACTTGAGCTGTATATGTTTAGTCTTGGAATGAAATGTAGATTTATTTGTAACATGTATGGCACTTTGGCTGTCACTGTATAACCTACCCAACTCCTTCTTCTTACCTAACTCATCCAGAAACCTTTGTAACCAAATCATTTCTTTACTAGCTGATGAGCCCCGAATTGGGTAACTTATTGGGCTCATTTTGCCTAATTGTCCTTGTTCAATCCTCCATTTTTCATAGATTATGCATGTTTTTCTAGTATGTTTATGTTATTTGAACGAATAAGGGTGGTCACTCTACCAAGGAGGCTAATATGTGGTCATTTTAGGTTTTTTGGACAAATTTTGGAGCAAAACCAAGCAATTATGGCCCAGGTGACAGCCAAGCTTGAGGTGAGGATTCGTAGGGTGGTTGTGTTTGGAATTAAATGGCCCTTCCTCGAAATCTCCACCCTCAACTCTGAGCTCAACATGCCACCAAAACGAGTTCTAAAGGCAGCCGAGCAGCTTTGGGAAGAGTGACTATTTACTAGCAGTTGGAACAACCGAGTCCCTTGAATTTAGGAGGGCTGCTAGGCCCCTCGTAGTGTACAAATAAGAAGGCCTCAGCCTTCGTAGTTTACTTTTGGAACTGTTGGTATTTGCACTATAGTGCTATCCTTTTCTCAACTCGTTTTCTTAGCTACTGTTGTACAACTTTCTTGTGATGATTATTTTTGAGTAATGAGAAGCAGCTTTACTTGGCATCAGATCTGAGTTCTTTATAGGAGCCTGCAACTCTTGGGGTTGGGCCCAACCCGAGTGCTAAGGCCTCCTTTATGTATTGTTATTTGTTCTTTATGTATTTGCAAAATCATTTCTGTTAAGTAGATTAAATCTTGCTGATTAACTAGGTCACTGTTGATGATTAGAAAGACTTTTGATGTTCAGATTGAGTTGATAGGTTGTTAACAGGGAAAAGCTTCAAAAAAGGGCCATCAAACACCTCTGATTTCACCTCTCCCTCAGTGGGATCAGGAGCTAGGATCAAGGTGACCTTGCTGCCCACAAAAACACTGACTTTGCTTTGCCATGCAATTACTAGTGTTTGATTTTCATTTGTAGAATTTGGTTACATGTTCAGATTTTTGCTTGCTTAGTTACATAAGTTAGTATACATGGTTTCTTTGCAGTTCAAACTTCTGTTCATTCTCTTTACTGTTAGCTAGATCAGATTAGGTCAACGTAACTAGGTCTTTGATTTTACAAGTCTTCATTGGTTCAGTTGGAAAAACAACTTGCAGAGAACCTGTACCACTTCTCTATCTGCCCATACTCCATCAAACCCATCTGCTCCATCCCTCAACTCAGATTATTGCCTTACGTTTGCCATTTGTTCACATAACCCTAGTTTTTGTGCAACATTGCTTCAGTCCTCCTTGAACAAATCCAGCCATCTACATCTTTCCTCAACTCTATCCACCAAGACCTGGACCACCACAAACCCTTATCCTACCTCCGTACCCACTCCTTCATCTTTCTTCCTCCATCCATCCTCCAAAATCCCATCTCTAAACATCCTGTAGAAAAATTACAGACATCCTGTAGAAAATCACACACATCCTTAGAACCCCTGCAGACTTCTTGTAGAAGCTCACGAATGAGGTTTCTTGATAGCCAAACTCTGTGAAACTCTATAGAAGGGTGTTAGGGACCCCTTAGGCCCTCTCTGAACCTTCCTGACCTCCTCCAAGCATTCCCTCTCGCTAATCCACCTCTGCACAGTCAAAACAGTCAAATCGCATGCATGATAATTCTGGAAACTTATTCAAAAATACAAAAAGATGTTTTTTTCAGATGTTACTATAGAAGTAGCTTAGATACATGTAGTTGCCTTCCTAGAAGTCAATGGCATCTCTTTCAGTAGCCTGCATCCTCTTTCTTGCATCGGTAGGGATAGCTGGTAAAATTAGGGTTTTCTAGGGTTTACATTTCCTTTCAACTCTCTAGTTTCTTTCTGCAAGTAGATCAGCCTTCTTTGAGTTAGCTTTCATCCATCAGTTAAAAAGATTCTTCTCAGAGGTCATAGAAGTTATATTAAGCTCCTAGCAGACTTGTGCCGGCTGACCAAGTGACAGCTGCATCAAGAGCTAGTACTTGTGCATACAACACCGTCGCTTCCAAGTTTGTTACGAACTACCGGGTTGATAAAAGTAAAGAAGGGAGTCCCAGGAGTTGTAGCATTATTGCTGCAATACTGGAGCTCACCACTAGCCTCTATAGCAACAACATACTCTGCTTCCATTGTTAAGAGTGCAAAAACACTTTGCAATTTTTTAACCCAACTGATGGTTGTTCCACCTACATTAAACACATACCCTGTTGTGCTCCTCCCATTATCTCTATCACCCACCATATCTACATCAAGATATCCCTGTAGAGAAATGTTTGAACCTCCAAAGCATAACGCTTGATTTGTGGTGCCTCTCAAATACCTGAGAATCCACTTCACCGCCATCCAATGTTCTTTTCCTAGATTGTTCATGTACCTGCTTACAACTCCCACTGCATGTGCAATATCAGACCTTGTGTAGATCATTGCATACATTAAGCTTCCAACTATTGATGCATATGGAACTTTAGACATATAAGCCATTTCTTCCTGAGCCTTGGAACACACCACCTTACTTAGTTTGAAATGGCTAGCCAAAGGTATACTAACTGGTTTTTCATTCTGCATAATAAATCTTTTCAACACATTTTCTATGTACTCACTCTGAGACAATGTTAATTTTCGATTCTTCCTACCTCTATTTATTCTCATACCAAGGATTTGTTTTTCAACACCCAAATCCTTCATTGCAAATGAGCTCACCAATTTTCTTTTGAGCGCATTTATTTCCTGCATGTTAGAACCTGCAACAAGCATGTCATCTACATACAATAATAATATAGTATAGCTGCTATCATTTTGCCTTTTGAGATAAACACAATGATTAGAGTGACATCTAGTATAACCTTGTTCAGACATAAACCTGTCAAATTTTAGATACCATTGCCTTGGAGCCTGTTTTAAGCCATACAAGCTCTTCTTCAACCTGCACACTGGTTTCTCCTTCCCTTTTACCTCATATCCTTGTGGTTGTTGCATATATATCTCTTCCTCCAAATCCCCATGGATAAAGGTTGTATTTACATCTAACTGCTCAAGATGCAAATCTTCAGTTGCTACTAGACTTAAAATATTTCTAATTAAAGTCATTTGAACAACAGGAGAAAATATCTCATCAAAATCTATACCCTTTTTCTGTGCAAACTGATGAGCCTTGGTATTGCAACAAGAATGCTACAACTCCCAAGGCTACCGAATTTAATTATCAACCGGGGGTTCGTACAAACTTAAGAGGTAACAAAACTATATGTGTGGCATACAATGTGTCCTTCCTTTTCTTTCATGATGTAATGGAGTGCATGTACTAAAGCCAAATCCTAAACTAATTGTAGAAAATGAAATGTTCGAAATGGAACCTTAACCTATTGCAAGAAAGAAAGTACAAGGAAAGAGATTGAAATCAAATGCTAAAACACACCATTTTCTAACCAACTTCTAGGAGGCTTTGTTTCAAAATAATGCTATGTTAATATCTATGCAATCCTACTGTCCTAAAAATGTAGATTCAAACCATCAAACCTTCTACTGTTGTGCATGTAAATGAATAAAATAAATCGTTTTTCTTTTTGTCTTTTTTCATGTGAGAGTGTGAAAGCTAATCTCTTTTGGTGATGTGGTAGGTGGTTTGGAGATGATATTGGATGGTTGGAAGGCTTGGGAGACCCTTAGGTGACCTTGTGTGGCTTCCTGGAGGTTTTCCCTCAATTCTGCCTCAAAACAAGCCACTACAAGAAAACCTACAAGATGTACTAAAAACCTACAAGATCCCCTGAAAACCTACAGGATACAACCAAGAGAAAAACAATGGATTTTGAAGGTGATGTAAAGATTAGGGAAGGTTCTTGGTGGATGGAATGAGGAAAGGGAGTTCCTAGGACCACTTCAGAACTCAAAACCAAAGTTGGGAGATTGATGGATTTGCTCAAAAAGCTTGGAGAAGTTTCCTTGTGAAATGATGAAATTGGTGAGGGTTTAATGAACAATCAAATCAAATCCAAATGGGATGGGAAAAATTTTGTTATTAACTAGGATTTCTTAGGTCCCTATTCCAAGTGGAATCACTTAAAAATACCTCTGTTAACCCATGCAAAAAAAATAAAAAACATTACTAGTCGAAAATCTAGAAATTCGAGAACTAGTAAGCTAGTAAATCTAAAAAATTCCTAACCGAATCAAGTGAAAATGCAATGCGGTAATTTTTGTTATGAACTAGAGTTTTTTTATGATCTAATGCAAGTGGAACCTATTCAATTGAAGCTTGTTAGCATGCTCTAAAAAATAGCAGAAATTTATTGTTTTTTTGCTAAAAACAAGGTCCAACAAACTAGAATTGGGAATAAGAAGATTAATCCAAGCAGCTAAATGATTACTATGAACTTCCAAAGCTTTTCCAAGGATGAAATAGTGATTTTAACCCTGCAAAATAAATTACATAAACCATTTAACGCAATCCTACAACAAGAAATCATTAATACTAAATGTAGAAATAGAAAGAAATAAAAACTAGAGATGCATGTGAATAAGAAGTGAAAAGAAGGAAAGAAAACGATACAAAAGGGCTCTCAAGCTCCTAGGATGGCCAAGCCCAAGGAAACCCAGATACCTATGGAGGAGAACAAGATTTAGAAGTTGAACATGACACCAATCTTCATTATTTTCATCAATAGAATTACATCCTTGCAAGAAAATACAATGGAGCTACAAAAATATGAGTTCTATCCACAAGAAAACTAATGAAAATCTATCCCTAGAGGAAAATTCGACTTGGTACTTATACAAAATGATTAGGAATTGTTCCCCATGAATGGAGGAAGATTTCCCCACCAAAAGCCCTTGATTAGTGGATCTGGTCCCTTGATTAGTGGAACAAATTCCTAGATTCTCTCAATCATTGGAGTTCCACAATCTGTGTCATAATTCCATAATATCTTGTTGATTTATTATTTATTATTGATCCTCTTGTAGTAGGGAACAAGTCCCTAAAATATCTCCTCCTCCAAACCTTCATAATCTACCCAATATTCTCATATTATTCCACAAAAATAAATAATATTAGGCACAAATATCCAATTATTCATAAAACTTCCTAATGAATATATTAAAGTTAAAAATAAATTATCTAATGTAGAAAGAGAGGTTTAATGTGCTGAAGGATGGTCATAGGCCTTAATTTATGTTTTAATTTAGAGGCATGGGCCTTAATTTATGTCTAATTTAGAGGCCCATCATACCCCACTGTTGAAAGTGTTGCTCATCCTCTGAGCAACTTAGTGATCTCATTGTCCCTCATCCATGGCCTTGGTGGCCTCTCTCTTATGCATTAAGAATATTGGTTGCAAGTTCTACAAGGACAAGCCCAAAAACATATTTGTGCAAAGAAAAATCATTGTTTCTTGAGACCATTAACTTGTCTTCTTTCCCTTATTCATGATGAGTTCTTGAATATTTTTCAGTTTGGCAAGGTCTTCCACATCCTTATCAACCTTCTACTGCCTTGGTCCGCCATTTGGACACTTCTAACACCTTCAAAATGCATTTAGATTAGAACTAGGACATCTTGTAGTAATTCCTGTCAAAACTATAGGAAACCCTGTTAAAACTACAGGATACCAATTTTGAGCATAAATGATAGTTTGAGGTTAGGGCAGGCCCTCAACTTGACTCCCATGCCTTTTTCCCATTTTTAGGCCTTGGAAAAAAGCTAGAAAGAGATTGGATACCTCTTGGAAAAAATCTTTTCATCACTGCAGTTTGATTTTTGTTTTGATGGTGAATGCCTCATTTCCTTCTGTTGCCTTCTTCTTCTCTCTTGTGGGTTAGATGATTGCCTAATGGCCTTAGAATTCTCTGTTTTCATTAGGTCTCTCTTAGGCACTCTCATTTTGGGTTTTAGCACAAATTGTTCCTTTCTTCATTATTGTAGCAACATTCTGCCTTCCCGTAGTAGTCATTCCTTCTTCCTTCAGAGTCTTCTAACTGTATGGGAGTGATGAGAAATGATGAAGAGGGATTGGATGATGATGCTAGGGCTCAAGGGGAGTAGTGTAGGTTTGTGAAAATGGAGAGGATGCTCTATTTGTTTTTTTTTCAAGAATGAAATGGGATGGATGAACGATGAATAGATAGTGAATATGAAGTGGATGGAGGGCTTGAAGTGTTGTGGTGACTTGTCCTTTGGAACAATTTCTTCTTTTAATTGTTGTCCTCATTCCTTGAAATCATCACCCTTCATAATTTGACTTTTCAACCTTGCATGAGTGAAGGAGTGAGCTGAAATTAACTAGTTGAAAGCGGCTGAAAATGCTGATCCATCCTTAGCTTATAAAACCTCATCTCTCATGCATTGAAAACAAATTTCTAACTATAATATGCTCAAGAGAAGAGGTCAAGAATTTTGCATGCCTGTACTTACCTGATGGTTGTTGGAGAGACATGCATGCTATTGCTGAGTTGATGTTGATGTGCAGGTGTTGGATGGTGATGCTGATGATCTTGATGTTGCTGCTAAGCTCTGGAGGAGCTTCTTTGACCTCTGGATCTCCATGCTCAAGCTGACTACAAATCTCTGGCTTCTTCATCATCATATCCCCTCAATTTTTAAAAGAAACCTATCCAATTGTGCCTTGCGAATATCTTCAGTACAGGAGGGTGTTGATGAATCCTCATTGTGTCGATGGGTTCCCATTGTCATGTTTCTTTGCTGGATGGAGGTTTGTATATGTCTGATACCAAATTTAAAAATTCAGTGTATACAATTCTCTTATGCTACAATCACTTTCAACAAATTAGAAGGTTTTTTTATGTTCCTTTCACTTGGAAAAATGTGGGGAAGTGTAGAGCCTACCTCCTTAACATTTCTTGATGAAGCCAACCTCTATTTTTCCCTTTTAAAATTGCTCACTGCCAATCCTGTAGGTGCTGTTTTGTATCCTGTAGGATCAGGGAATCTTGTAGGTTTTTAGGACAACACGTTGTTTTGTCTATATTTCCCAAACAGTAGAATGGATTAACCTGAACCTTTCTGAGCATGTTTCCATCATCATTATGCACCTCCCCATAACAAAAATTTGGTCAATGGACACATAGATATCGAGAAAAACTAAAAATGGCTGAAGGTGATGGATGCCAATTTCTTGGAAACCATGCACTGGAATTTGCTGACATTGCTTGGGAATGTTACCATCATTCATATGCATCTCCTCATGAAACAACTTTTTAAATGGATGCATGGATATAAAGAAAATGCAAAAATGAGTGTAGGTGATGGATGCTGATTTCTTGAATATTATGCACTAGAATTTGCTAAAATTACATGAGCATGTTACCATAATATATATGCATATCCCCCTGAAACAACTTGGCAAATGGATATATGGTTTTCAAGTTATGGCAAAAACAAATTTCTGGTCTATGCATTTTTGTATCCTGTATTAAAACAGAGCATCCTGTAGTTTTTTAGGACAGCAAGAAAATTGAATGGTAGAAGCTTGAGAATGATGGGTGGATGGTGGAAATAGATGAGGGTGATGGATTGGCATGGCCTTGGCCTTGTTGGAGAATTTGAGCAAAGGAGGAGAAAGTCAAAATTTGACTTCTTTTGACTAGGCTTGACCAATTTTCCTTTTGGTACCAACTTGTTCTTGTTGCTTGCAGATGTTGGAGAGTACATGCATTCATCAAAGAGATGCATGGAGCAAGGATTTATTTTATTTTATTTTTCTTTTTTTTTCTTCTAGGCCTACTAGCCACCTCAATGAGGTTTTCAACTAGTAGGTCTTCCTAGGTGCCTCAAAGGAGGTTTTCACGTAGGATCTTTTCTTTTTTCTCTTTTTTCTTTTTTTCCAGCCTACTTACCACCTCATGGAGGTTTTCAATCAATGAGCTAATCTGAGGCACATCCAAGGAGGTTTTCACCTGAGATTTTTATTTTATTTTTTTCATTTTTTTTCCTACCCTACCCTACTTGAAAAATAAAACCACTTTCAAGTATAAGAATACTTCCAATAGAGCCATGTGCACATCAAGATGACAAACAACATGATGTGTAGGCTTGAAATGTATGATTTGACATGTACCTGAATTTGAGAGATCAAATGATTTGACTTTGATGATATCAAGCACAATTAAAGAAGAAAGTGTTGCTGCAACTTAGTGATTCTCTGGAACCATATTTCAATATAGTTGTGATGTCCCTGGTCCTTTTGTTGATTTGGATCATTCTTCATGTCTTCTTCTACCATGACCTTCAAATCTTCCTCTTTTTACTGATTTTTCTCTTGAGTACATGCAGGATTTGATGGTAACCATGAGGGAGCTTTCTCAATCTCTAATTTTGATGTTTGTTCTTCATCAATTGTAGCCCGTGTTTCTTTGATCTTCTATTTTTATCTTGTTCTTCTGGATGTATTCCTTCAATGATACTAAGAGAATCTATTTTTTGCAATACTCTTCATGAGCTATGGTGAATACCATTGAGCTCAAGAGTTGATGTTTGAAAGTTTTGTAGCTCAACATTGTAAGTGGGCTGAGCTACTTCAATGTGTGGGTTTGGAAATGGTGGTACAAGTAGTTGAGTGGGAGTGTAAATGTGAAATGGATGTGGATGGGGTTGTGGATGTGGTGGAGGTGAATCGCAAGGATAACATGGAGTTTGGTATGGAGGATATTGAGGAAAATATTGAGGATATTGTAGATCTCTCCATAAGTTCCTTGGTAGCCTTGTTGCCAAGGTTGGTTTTGGGATTGAGATGGCCAATGTTGCCAAGGAAAAGGTGTGTTCCAATTACTTTGAGGTGGATATGTGTAACCTTGAAATTGTGAATTAGGCTCTTGCATCATATGAGGCTGAATAGGTTGCCATGGTCCTCTTGGAGCTACATAACATAGCTGCATTGGTGATTGAGTTTCTCCATTGTCCTCTTGGTAAATGTTGGGCATGGAATCCCCCCAAAGGCATGTTTTGGGGCTTAAAGCCCAAGTTTTGACCAAGTCCATTGTTAAGACTCCACGATTTGTGGGCATGGAGCATGAAGTCATAATAGAGTCACAGGGTTGTCTGCCCTTGTTTTTGTAATGCAATGTCGGCTTCAAAGATCTACCCATGGTCTGCGGACCATGGGATTATATAAATAGAGGGAGGCTCTAAGTGTATAATGAAGAAAATCAATGAATAGAATAGAAGCATGATGATTTTAAGAGATTGAGTCAAAGTGTAAAGTGTGTCTTTGGGTTGTAGAGTAGGAGAAGGCTCTGCAACTGAGTGCGCAGAGGCCTAGTAGTCCGCAGCTGAGTGCGCGGACCCCTGCAGCTGAGTGCGTAGGGCAGGTCAAGTCTGTAACCATTGGAAGCATTAATAAAGATAAGTTTTATCATATTTCTGTGTATCTTTTCCTGTTTGATGTATTATTGGGTGTAAATTGCAAGTGTACTATTTATTTGCTATGTGAACTCATATGAATGTGTTGTATAAATAAATATAACGTAAGGCATCCATTTACACGAAGATAACTAACTGGTGTAGGAAGATAAGTAATATCTCAGGTGTGACTTAGGGAAATAGTGCAGAGCGCTACTCCAGCAGCATGGAAGCCCCACAACTCCTGGTTAGGGCTGCGCGAAGGCAAGTATATCAAGGCGCAAGGGATAGGGAAGTGCGTGAAGTAACCTGCACGAAGGGACTAATAGTTGGACCAATTCAACCTCTCAGAAATCTTAAGGGTGCAGAAACCTGGTTCCATCACCCCCCCATAATACTTCGGGTGAGACCTGAGCCCGCACTCTGCATACTATTTCCGAAAGGGCCAATAGTACAGGGATTTTCTTGGCTAATTAACTTTGAACCTGGGTCAGGACCCAATAAGCCAACAAATGGTTCTGTTGCTGGGATAGAGATCTGTATAGAGATGTCTGATGTCATATCACTGGAATCCAACAAAGAAAGAAATTAAAGACTGGTTGGATAGGAAGATTCACGAGTTTAGGGTGGAGGATAATAGGAATCCATGACTATCAAAAGAAGAGTGGTTAGACTGCTACTTATACACATATATCCATGAAATTTTCTTTACATCTTTCCCCACTGAGCTATACAAGTGGATCTCGAAGCTAGCAGATAGCCAAGGAAGGTGCAAGATCGACAGACTTATTGTGTGGACTCCAAAATTGGTGCGTAGATTGGAAGCGTCAGAGGATAAGATCGTGCTCACTGTTGATCATTTGCTCGATCGAATTATAGGAGGATTCATTACTAAATTCGCGGTAGATACTTTAGTCAGCTATAGCAAGGAAGAGCGATGCTTCCTCAAAGGACCACGAGGTAAGTACGTTAAGTCTTTGAGTGCTTGGATTAAAATGCTACTATGTGAAAAGCGGGTTATGCGAATAAATTGATGTTTGGGGCTACAGGAAGAAGAGAATCTACATAAACGAAGGTAGTCTTGTTATAGACATTTTTGGGCACTGCAACCCCAAGCATAAAATGTCCATAAACCAAGGGCTCCTAAGTCCCTAAAAGTGTTGTTCTAACCCGTAAAGGAACAAGGTCAACTGATTACAACTTCTCCCAGAAGTTCTCCATGAAAAACTGCTCAGAACTGGTCAAAACAGGATCATTTCACCTGCTCCATAGGCAAAGTGCGTTGCATCTAACCTAAGTACACTCTGTGGGTGCGTTGCATTTCAAAAAGCCCTTCTATGGGGTCCGATGGGCGAGAAGTGACAAATGGCAGATTCAATCCGCGAGGTGGAGAGGCATGGAATCTTCCAGAAACTTCTCTTGTGACACTTGCCTCTCTGAATTCGACCAAGGATGAGTAAGAGATCATCAATCTCCAAGTGGAAGCAAGAACTATCAAAGGGAAGACACTAATCAAATCACAAGCTGACTCATCTCCCTTACAGATATCTATATATGGATCCCTCATCCCAGAGATCTAGAGGCCAGAATTTTGCATCTTGTAAGGAATTGTTGTTGGTTTCTTGAGATAACATCATAGTGTTGTGTGATCTAAGCTTTGTATGAGGTGAAGAAGGGCTTACTTGCTAAGAGGATGATACTGGGTCAGAACAACTGGTTGTAACTCCCTTGGCTCTTTCTTGATTATCAATAAAAGCTATTCAAGTTTTCCTCCATACTCTTGTGTCATTTATGTTTTATGCATTTGTATGGTCAATTTACATCTGATCCTAGATTGTTTATGATTATAGATCCATGTTCTTGTATAGTATTATGCTACTCTGATTCTACAGGTACTCTATGAGGCTGGGCGTATAAGGAAGCAAGTAGCAAAGGACTATCAGAAGAGAGAGGAATTGAACTAGGAGCTAAGCACAAGATAGAGGTTGGTCTCCTCTATTCTTCTCTCATCTATCTTTCATAAAGGAAAAACGAAAGTAGCTTTACCTTGTTTGTTTCTAAGGTAGATACCACACCTTAGTGGGATAAGCAGTTCTGTATAGACACTTTTCCCCGTAACAAAATGGCGACTCCGCTAGGGAGCGACTAGGTTGTTTGTTTATCTTCCTTGTTGTTCATTTTATAAACTTACAGACGGAGCCTGAAGTCGAGCCAGGTAGCTTTCGAACTGAATTTTCTATGCAAATGCAAAGTAGATAAATGTCACTTCATTCAATCTCCAGGTTTTGTTTATGAATTAAACAACTCATTTAAAAACTCTCTAATTGCCCTTTGTGGTGGCTCTAGTAACCTCCTTAGATCTACCCCTGTTGTTGATTTATTGATTACCACTTGCTCGGCCAAAATCCCTGAACTGAACTGCAAACTGTGACCTGGAACCCAAACAAAGTCTCGTCCCTGGCCCAGCGTAGTCTTTGTTCTGTGAATCTGAACTTCAGCGCACTTCTCGAGTGTAGTAGGTGTGCTGCATTTCAAATTCACTGTGTTACAGGTGTGCTGATCAGACTAGACATTGTTCCTGAATGTTGGTTTCTGTTCATTCTTTTCAGTTCTATTCATGAGTTTTGCTGCCTGTAATCAGTATATCTCTGTTTGAAACCCCTTTCCTTGCTGATATTCTGCCTCCATTGTGCAAAGAACTGTAAATGTTTTTGTGTATTTGTTGAGTCATTTTCAGTTCTCCTTTGCAAAAAGTAACGTAATTGTACTGTCATTTCTTGATTTGAAAGTGTCACAAGTGTCGTTTTCAGTCATAGGAGAGAGTTTGGTTGCTCTTGATAGTCGATTACCCTGTTACTATTGTATTTGGTCTGAATTTGTAGTTTTTCTAGTGTCGAAAGCAAGTATTCATTTCCAAATCGCAAAGTGTTGTGATTGTCTTCATTTTTTATTTTGAAAAGGAACTTGTTAGTAATTGTCGCTTGAAAAGTAATTCAGATTTGCGCATTAGCTTTCTTTTTATCATTCACATATTAAGAAGGCCGAAAACAAATACATGCATGTGCATTTTCATTTAGACTGTTTGATTGGTTTGATTTAGGACATTGCATATAGTGTGTGCTCTTTGCTCTTTGTTGAAAGAATTCTGTCTTTCTTTCCTTAGTAGCTAGGATTTTCATTGCACAAAGAAGATAAAATACTGTTTATCATCTTAGATTGCATTTTAGGAATTGTACATCTACATCACGCGGTGAACCTGAAAGGAAAATTTCTTAAGCAAGATCAACTATAAAATAAATTTAATGAATCTAACAACGCTTTGGAACCTAACACACAACATCTAGAAGTCTAGGCTAGAGATGTATTCCGGTGTCATAAAGCCTGGTAACTATTGTTCTCACTGATGGTTGGATGATTCCTCCACTTTGAGACAATAAGTGCCAGTACGGGATTGTGCTCCCACATACCGTTGAGTATATTTTGGGAGACCATAATAGGCTTAATCCTTTATCCATAGGAAGTCGTGTCTGCCGCCCTATCGATCGCAATGCACTAAACACATCATTCGGGAAGATTGATTGCCGTACCGTAAAAAGTATTCTGTAGTTTTGCGATTGGTTTGGTAATCCCTCTACCTAGATTTCTAGAGCAGTCACTTTCGTTCCTTTTCAGACTCCTTAACGGAAAAGGTCCATCTGAGCACTTGTCACTTCAGGCTCATTAAAAATCGAAGGTGACTAGAGTCATCTTTTGTTTTTTCTCTACTCTTTAAAATTGAAAAAACAAGTTGTGTCAAAGCGTCTAATATTCATCCAATTCGGAAACATACTTCCCCTTAATTTTTAGTTGATTGAGTAATCCGCAATCGTGGAAGAAAGTCAATTGAAACCCCATCATTCGCGGAGGCTTACAAGTCAACCGTCTTTGTCTCCGGAATCGAAACTATTACGGACAAAGCGAACTCGTTTAACCGGTTCCAAATCTCCTGGTAAAGTTAGAACAAGTGTTCCAACAACATCAGAGACTCCGGTTACTCCAAAAATTTCTGGTATCCCTGCCTTTACAGAAGAAGTTTAGCAGCCACCGAAGGACAGTAGTACTGATCCTAGTCTGAGGATAAACACTTGTATCACTGAACCAATTCCATGTACAACCAGTTCGGAGAGTGTGGTTCCCCAAACATCTGTCGTTGAAGATTCCATACCTTCTTCGGCACCAAAAGTATTCTACGGACCTGACGGTCTACCTCTTCCACCTGGTCTGATTGCTATAGAAGAGATTGTGGAGGATCCTCCATCTAGTACTCCATCGAAATTTGGAGTTGGGATCACTCTGTATCCTTCTTCATCAGAAATTAGTCTACCGCCAGCGGAAGCTCCTGTAGAATCGCTAGGTAATCTTTTGGATAGACTAGATATGTCTGAACAACCATCAACATCTAGGACTGTGTCGTCTGACACAGCGATAGCAGAACTTCCTGCTATCACTCCAACAATGTTCACCGGTATACCATCTGTCCCAACTAGCTCTCAATCGCTAGAAGGAGCCCACTCAGGGGCTATTTCGACGGTATTGTCCGTTCCTGTTTGTTCGTCCGGAATAATATCCGAAAACTCTTATGTTGAGCCTCAACAAATTGATCCATTTAGAGGTCAATTTGGGCAGTCCGGTTCTCAAGGGCAAACCATTCCCTTAAGTACTGGATTAATGCCGTATGGGGGGCAATATACCCTTTCATTGTCCCCTCCGGGAGGACAACCATATGGGAGTTCACAACAAAATTCGGGTTATGCTGGAATTACGTCAAGCGGTTGGGTACCAATACTACCTCAACAACCAAGAGTTGTATATTTGATGCAACAATGTTTACCTATTTCAAATATACCAACTACGCCAGCTATTGTGACGGTGTCGCAAGTACAAGCGCTGCTTTTTGTATGCCAACCTTAGGTTTCTCGGGTTGTAATGCAACAGCCTCTTGACCCTGCAACTCAACCACAATCGCCGACTGGTGGAATGACACAGGTTCAAACGGGTACAATTACCCCTCATCTTGGTCAAATAGTTAGTATCGGGCAACAACACATGGCTTCACAACCATGGCTAGTGCAATACCAACAACCACAGTTCCAACAAGTATACCAAGGTTCTGAGCAACAAATATTTGCAAATAGTGGGCAGCCGTATATTCAAAACAGTCAAAATCAACCATTCTACAATGGTCATGCCCACTAACCTTATCAAAGTTACTAGCATCAAATTCATTATGCTGGTATGCAAAGACCAACTACTCAGGCGATCCCATCTTGTCTTGGGTATGCTTCACCGAAACTGAATCAGCAGTTACCCTTCATGGCAACTTTAGAGTTACCTGATTTAAATCGATTAACAAATGATCCAATCGCTTACGCCCCTTGGTGGCCAGAGATTCCGCATAAAATTCCATCAGATATTCCTAAATTTAATGGAAATCCGGGTGAAGATCCGTCGAATCATATGATGACCTTTCATCTGTGGTGTTCATCAAACACCCTAAACGATGATTCGATTAGACTTTGCCATTTTCAGAGGACGTTAACTGGTCCGACAACAAAATGGTATATGGAATTGCCCAGAGCTTCATTTGAAAACTTCAGTACCCTAGCCACAACTTTTTTAACCCATTTTCAGTTACCAATAAGATACGAAATGGGAACGGAACTTCTTACCAATTTCAAACAAACAATGTCCACTCACATATCTGATCATATACATGAGTGGCGACGTCGTCGTAAAATGGTAAAAACGTATGTTCCTGATCAGCTTTTAGCTGAATGGTTTATTAAGTCATTATTTCCTTCCATAACGGAAGATGTGGCAAAAGGGGGAGTCGTCACCGAAGAGCAAGTTATCGCTCGTGCAAAATATTTGGACTTGATTTACACTCAGTCTGGCACGCTATACGATAAAATACCTGACACTCCTAGACCGGAATTCTCAGTCCCTCCTCCTCCTAAATCAAACAATGACTCTCATGTCGGCGATGGCGTGATTGGTGCAACAGACACGAAATCGACAAAGGCTACATCTAAAAAGGTCTGTAAGAATTCCAGTCAAAATGCAAAAGAAGAACTTCTTGCCTCGAAAGTAAATGTCATCTTGACAGATAAAGGCAAAGAAACCAAGCAACCATGGGGCAAGAAGAAAGGCAAAGGGAAGAAGAAGAAACAGGAAGAGTCATCACCTAAAAAATCTTCTGCAAACCCTCCTGGAAATAGGAAACCAAGAAATCCATGCTTTATATGCGATGAGGATCATTGGACCGCAGATTGTCCACACAGAGCTAAGCTTAAAAAATTCTTCAAGAATTCAAAAACCTCGGCAGTATTAACTGATCCGTTTCCAAATCCAGGAACAAATCTTGTTGACAGTGGAAATGCTTCCCCGTCTCAAGTGCTAATGTTGTCGGTTTCAAAACAGCAAAATGATGCTTTGATATCGACAAGGAACAAAGATTACAGGAATCCACAGCCGTTGAACAACAAGGATAAAGATCAACCTAGTAGTTCGACGACAACTTCGACAGAAGTTGCTCCGCCCATCCTTCCTGAGTTGACAATAAAACCGCCAAAGGGATTAGAACACAAGTCGACATTTAATCCTCGTGCTAGAGCAGCACAACATTATAATATAGTGGAAGATTTGGCCCAATCGCCATCCGCTATGTCGACGCTTGAGGTACTACAAAATTGCCCATCCCAAAAGCAGGCTTTATTATCAGCCATCAGTGGGATAGACCCAAAGGTTTCCAATCTTGTATCCTTTGATCATAAAGGATACGATCCTCAGTTACCATCTCAACTAGCTTTCCTCGTTCAAGTGAAAGCCCTCAACAAAACTGTTCATCGAACGATTATTGATGAGGGGGAATCTACATGTATTATGTCGATGAGTTGCTGGAAAACTTTAGGATCTCCAACCTTGTTACGATCTTCGATGACATTAAAAGCATTTGACGGACGAACATATACCCCATATGGTATTCTAAGTAACTTGAAGGTGGAACTAGGAGGAAAAACAATAGAAATAGATGTTGAAGTAATCGACGGAAATCTCGATTACAACATCCTACTGGGAAGACCATGGATATATGCTATGGCTGCTGTTGGTCGACCTATTTTAGGAAGATTGCATTTCCCTTTCAAGGAGGAATTACAATCGTCGATCAACAAAATTTCCTCCCCAATGGTTCTCAAGTTACGGGAAGCATTCCAATGATCCATGGAAGCCCCCATTCGCTTCAAAATATCAGAGTAGGCCTACTAAAAGACCCTATATTAATGGGAACTTTTTCCTTTCCACCTACAATCAATTTGGTGGAAGTAGGTTCGGTAGGAACCTGCAATATGATATCTTCAATTAAAAAGATTTCAGAAAACGATATCGACATGGATCATACGCAGGTATTGCCTCCAAGCCCAAAAAAATATTGTAGCAATCAATGTTCCTAGCATGGGAGGCAAACCCAAATCAACGCTCATCAAGCATTTGGATAGATAGGTCTAAGGAATATGGCACCCCTTCAGATCCTTGGTCGTGAGTGCATGTCACTGACGAAGGAATTGTTCAATCAATGGTAATTGAAGGGGCACCATGGGAAGATTACCACCATCGTTCCCTTCTTCTGGATTGTGAAGAAAATACTCCTGATGACCTTTATCATCCTTCGATTTTTGATTTTCTATCAAATACTGTAAACACGGTGGATTCCGAGCGAAACTTGTCCAACATTGAAGAGACTATCACCATAAATATCTCGACCAAAACAGATGTTGTAGAGAATATTTATGTTGGCAAATATTGTTCTCCTTCAGAACTGGAAATATATAACGCTCTTTTTCGCGAATTCAGAGATGTCTTTGCTTGCTCATATAATGAAATGCCAGGCATTGACTCGAGTATCATTGAACATGAAATCAAGATGTATCCAGATTTCAAACCAGTACGACAACGGCTACGGCAAGTGCACCCCAAGAAAGCCGCTGCCATCAAAGCAGAAGTTGAAAAACTTCTCCATGCTAGTTTCATTTACCCGGTTCCTCTAACTGATTAGGTATCGAATATTGTCCCTGTTATGAAAAAACAAGGAACAATTAGAGTGTGCGTTGATTATAGGGATGTAAATCAAGCTTGTCCAAAAGACAACTACCCTACACCCTTCATCGACCAGACAATTGATGAATGTGCCGGATGTGAAATCTTTTCATTTATGGATGGATTCTCCGGGTATAATCAAATAAATATCCACCCACAGGACCAGTCAAAGACTGCATTTATTTGTCCGTGGGGCACATTCGCATATCGAAAATTACCCTTTGGTTTAAAGAATGCAGGGGCAACATTTCAGAGGGCAATGAATTATGCCTTCCATGACATCAAAAACATCATTCAACTGTACCTCGACGACCTTCCGGCTCATTCGCGAAAGCGGACTGATCATCCGTAGCATTTAAGAGCGATATTTCTACGTTGCCGACATTACAAGGTATGACTCAATCCACACAAATGTGTATTTTGTGTCAGTTCTGGTCGTTTACTTGGCTTTATAGTCTCGAAAGATGGGATTCGTCTCGACCCATGTAAGGTTCAGGCAATCATAAATTTGCCTCCACCTTCGAATTTGCTTCAGATTCAGAAACTCCAAGGGAAAGCTAACTTTCTGAGGAGGTTCATTCCGAATTATGCCGAACTTGCTAAAGGTTATATGTGTCTTTTGAAAAAGGAATTACCCTTCATCTGGGATCAGGTTGCGCAAGCTTCCTTTGATGCTTTAAAAGAATCCCTAATGAAAGCATCATTAATGTACGCTCCAAATTATCAAAAAGACTTTAACCTGTATCTGGCTGCAACGGATACGACCATCGCAATGGTTTTAGTTCAAGAAGACAACGGAATTGAACATCCTATATATTATTTAAGTAAGAACTTAAATGATATAGAAAGAAAATATTCTTATGTTGAAAAGCTAGCACTCGCAGCTGTTCAAGCGATATAGAGATTTCGACACTATGTTCTCTTTCGAAAAACTACCATTCTGTCAGATTGCAACCCCATGACTTATATATTGTCGCGACAGTTGCTGGGGGGCAAGTATTCAAAATGGATAGAAATTCTACAAGAGTTTGATATGGAATTTGTAAAATCCAAGTCAAAGAAAGCTCTGGTTTTCATAGAATTATTATGCGATCTCCCATCATCGTCCAACGATGAAACATCCAAAGAAACGATCGTGGACGAAAATTTGTTTCTGATATCTTCAAGCAATCTGTGGTATGGGGATATAATCATTTATCTCCAAACCCAAAGATATAGGCCCAATATCTCCCGCTCCGAACAAAAACGTATTCGATACCAATCAAAAAGACTACATGATCATCGGTGATACACTTTACCGTCGTGGTGTCGATACAGTTCTGAGGAGGTGCCTCACCCATGAGGAGGTCGAAAAAGTCCTGAATGATTGCCATTCAAGCACGTGTGGGGGGAATCAATCCGATTACGCTACAGCACAAAATTTTTTACGAGCAGGATACTTCTGGCCAACAATCTTCAAAGATTGCATAACCACAATCAGAAGTTGCCATGCCTGTCAAATTTTTGATAGCAAAACCAGAAGACCACCCGCACCTCTGTAGCCAATATTTGCTGTTGGGCCATTCGCCAAATGGGGCATCGATTTCATGACATGTAACCCAACCTCGACTGGGGGGCATGGGTATATCATAGTTGCAGTTGACTATTTTACCAAATGGGTAAAGGCAATGCCTACATTAGATAATACTGGTGAAACAACTGCCCTCTTCTTTTTCAATCATGTAGTCGCCAGATTCGGCGTCCCACAAGCTATAGTCACAGATCATGGATCACATTTTCACAATCACGTGATGGTCGAATTAGCTACCAAATTAGGGTTGTCTCACGACAGCTCCACTCCATATTACTCGCAAGCCAATGGACAAGTTGAAGCAATCAACAAGGTCCTGAAGCGCATGCTGTAAAGGATGATTGGAGTTCACAAAAGAAGTTGGCACCTAATCTTGTACTCAGCCTTGTGGGCTTACCAAACATCGGTAAGGAATGCAACTGGGTATACACCTTTCCAACTGGTGTATGTCCTAGAAGCAGTCTTACCAATCCAGTGTGAAATCTCATCCCTCAAACTCGCAATTGACCTTCTCCCCGGGACTTCAGAAGAGGAGGCTCGTTTCTTGGAATTAATCCAATTGGATGAAACCCGTCGTAATGCCGCTTTGGCTAACAAAGCCCATAAGAAACGGGTCAAGGCACAGTTCGACAAGAATGTCAAACCCCGTGTCTTCTCAGAAGTTGACTTGGTCTTGCTTTATGACCAAGAATCCGATAAATTGGGGGCAGGTAAATTCAAGTCTTTATGGATGGGCCCCTATATTGTTAAGCGAGTATTAGCAAAAGGAGCCTACGAGTTAATGGATTATGACGGGATTCCACTAGCACAACCTCGTAACGGGTTGTACCTTAAGCGTTACTATGCGTGATTCAGTATAGTAACCTATATGCTTTTGTTATGTTTTTGTTTTCGCTAAAGTATTTGTTTTGGTCAAGTAATCCACTTTTTACATTTATTGCAGATGTCAAACCTATTGGAGTCATGTGTTGGATATGCCGACGGAGCGAGTCGTAGTTCGCGAAACCTATCTTCCGTGGCCTGGGCCATTTTTGATCCAAGCGGCGAGTTAGTAAGTTTCAAAGGCATATGTATTGGTCGATCAACGAATAACATCACTGAATATAGTGCATTGATAGAACTTCTCTCGGATGCCATCACACATGGTATACGCCGACTGATTGTTAGGCTAGACTCACAACTCATCATACTACAACTCACTGGTATCTAGTCTGTCTGAAATCCAGCTATTTATCGCATGTTCCTAAGGGTTAAAATTTTGGAAAGGCAATTTGATTTTATTCAATATCAGCATATTTCCAGAAGCTTAAACACATTAAATGACTCATTGGAAAATTATGTGTTAGATAGACATTTGCAACATTTATAAAAAGAAGCATCCCATCAATATTTGCATTTGGATCATGTAACTTAACCAAAATAAAACTCCGAAAAAAAAAAAAAAAAAAAAAAAATATATATATATATATATATACTATTTATGGTTTACACATAATGTTCTGTAACCAAGACAAAATTGGTCAAATGACCCAAAACTCAAAACGCTAGGGGGCACCCTAGTCTAATGATGCTCATGATAGCAAGTCACAGCCTGTGCGACCATGCGTAAGAGCCTAGTCCATCGTCTTGGCACACCAGTAGTATGCCGCTACAACCTCAAAGGTAGCTCGTCAGTCCTCACATATGGAATACCGAGAGTGAGGCCCTCGACCTGATCCTGTAATGCTGTGAGAGTCTCTGCCACATCGAGGTTGCAAAGGATAGCCCTTCCAACAGCCTCTCCTGTTGGGGCGACAGCTGGCACTCTCAGGCATACCACTGGCCGAACAGGACCGACATCTGCATGAACACATGAGTTTTGATTAGTCTTGATAGAATAAAGCACAAGGACATTATAAAAGAAAAACGATAAACAAGAATATGGTCAAAGAATTTACCAATGGCACCCCACTGTTCGCCAGCCGGTAGTACCAAATCTGGGTCACCCCAGAAGTCCATACCAGCATATGGATACTCGGAATAAACCATCTCCTGACGATCAAACGACCCAAAGAAGGTATCAGAAAAGGAAATCTGAGACTGACTAGCATGCCTAGACATATGGTCGACCCATCTCTGCATACGTGGTTCAGTCGGTGGAGGTAAATCGAGTGCAATATACTGCGGCTGCATCAATGCTATCTTTTCCAAGGTGAAGGTGGTCAAGATAGAACCATATCCAAAGTTCTTCAACCTCCCGCTCTTCACCTTGGTCAACTGTTCTTTCATCACAAGAAGTACTGCGTCGCACCAGTTGAACACCTTCGGTTGGAGACATTCCAAGGCATACTGCATATAAGATTGGTTGGCTACATGAAGAGCCACACCACTAGCCATCCTACCAAAAGTAAACAGAATAGTCCTTAGGGACCTGTCAGTGACATCACGGATGATGATCTTGCCGTCTTTACTCGGCTGAGATCCCTCTCTACAATACCTGCGAACATAATCTCTCACAGATTCACCTCCTCGGGCCGAACCTGATAAAGAGATGGGGGCACCCCGCCTCGACAAGCCGGTCAAGAAATAGATGTCCACTATAGTTAAGGGGATGGATTTGCCCCTAATATGGAACACCTGGTTGGTAGGATCCCAAGCATCGAGCAAATACTGCAGCAAGTTGATTTGTTGTCTCATGCTAGAAATGCGGAAAAACTTCAGCAAGCCACAGTTCCGCAGTGCATTTACTGTAACCGGATCATGTAAAGCAAGCATGTTCTCTTCTTCATGCTCACGTTCTCGCCATGTAATAGTCATCTTGCTCCAAATATCTCTGGAAACAAACAAGAGAAGAGTTAGATCCTGATTTGGTGAGAAACAGGGAAAATTTCCATTAAAAACTGCGCATAAATTTCCTTCCTTGCGCCCATCGCACCTACAGTAGTGTTCTGGGTGCATTGCATGTCAGTTGGCCAGTAGACAGGCTAACATCCAACGCACCTTTCGATACAAAAGGGGTGCGCTGAAGCCAGGGCGAGTTTTTCAAACCCCAGAGGCTTAGAAAAACCAAAGATCAAGCTCAGAATGAAAAATGGAAGGCATGAAATGAAAGAGCTCAGGTTTAGCTGCTACTTGGTCCAGACGGTGCCGAGAATCATCCACAGAATCTCCTGGAATCAGCTGATGAAAATCAAGGGGGGAAAAGCACCTCCAAAGCTCCAACAAGCCAAAGTTCAAATGAAATGGTAAAATGAGAGGTAAAAGAACTTTTAAATTACTTTTTACGTAATTCGAGTAAAATATTAGTGTTCTAACTCATTTTTCAAACATATATTGTTCATTTCTAACTAGTTTGATGAAGCAATTGAAAATGCAGTACAATCTTTGAAAAAACGAAGCTATTTATGGTAAAGTCAAGAAATGAGCGTTGTATCGAGAAATTTTAGCACATAGTTCAAGCTCGTTAAAAAAATAAACATAAGTCATGAGCAAATGTTTCTCCCTGCGTTTAAGCTCATTAAAAAATGAACTAGTTCCCGGTAAATAACCATCATGATTGTAGTACTTCAGCTTTTTAAGCCTTGGTCCTGTTCTCATCATCACCTCCACTCTGTATTGGCCGATCATTCACCTCCATTTGATTGTTTACCCCTTTTTGAGGAACAACTGCGAAGAGTGATTCCACTAGCCATCCTTGTAACATTGCCGTGATTGGAAAATTCCAAACCTTACCTGGAATCAGCTGCTACCCAATTTTATCACTCGTTCCTCAAAAGACGAGTCTCCTTTAAGCTCTTTTCAACTGACTCGTAAAATATGAAAAGATTGCCGAGCCATTGGCCTCTCCAGCTCGTTAAAGGGACCGAAAGTGCTATCCCTCCTTTAGATTTTAATCTTTTTAGACCCGAGGGATTGTTACACAAAAAGATCGAGCGCTTGTTTTGTTCGGCTAGTTAAAAGTATCGAAAATTCATCCCTTCTATATTATTTTATACATTTTCGGACTTAAGGGATTAGATGATGAAAAAGGAATTTTGGAGTTTCCTTTATGTCCCTTTTCAGACTCTCTAAAATTGAAAAGGACCGAGTTATCTTTGTCTTTAAACTCGTTAAAACCTAATAGCGACAAACTTGTCCATAGCAAACAAGAACGAGTTTCACTATCACTAGGCTCGTTAAAACATAGCGATGGGTTTGCCCGAAGGGAAAATTATAGAACAAGCACATGTTATCCTCCTCAAGCTTGACAAAAATAAAGAGGTACTGGTCAGCAATGACTGGGGAAAAATTGGGAAGAAAACTTGAAGAAACTTTGTTGGTAGCAAGTCGCTCTTGAACATGAAACTTTCACTCCGCATCCAAGTCGGGTTGGGTTGTTTCATTCACCGATCACATCACTATGGTCCCATCACACCATCCACATTTGGGGTTAATGCTACCAATCCATCACGTCAGTGTCGCCGATATGTTCAAGAGAAGTCATTCGGAGAATTCACCTATGTCTCACCCGCTACAATACATTTACACTCCATTCTTTCATGACCGCCACCCTGAACCTTATATCACCAGATCGTTTTCACCTCCATTAAAATATTTTCTCCGTTCCATGTCATTGATGTGGGATTCATTAAGGCCCTCCTATGACGGATTGCTTCTTGTTGACATCAGCTCATTATCCAAGAAGTCAATCTAGGAACACCCCGTTCAGTACTTTGAAGCTTGCATGCCTCAATGGCAAGTTTCTCACTTCCGGCGATAGGTTTACATCAATGGCCTTCGACTGAAAGATTTTGCGTGGTGTTTGATGCCAAGTCCTTTATTCACACCACGTGAATTGTACTACAGTACCTTGAGGGTCATTATCATTATCGGTGACCCCTCTCGCGCCTGTTAACAACTTACATCATTGGCTGGTAATCAGGCGATGTCTTTCCATGTTCGACTCTAGAACATCTCTCACATGGATCGACTTGTACTTCGAGTGAAGATCGAACGAGATTGAAGATCCCGAATCTAGTTTCATCCATACGAGCTGCGATATATGTTCAAGGAAATAAAGACATCAAATGTACATCGTTGCTGCACAGATAATCATCCAATCAAAGGGATGATGGCTCTACCAGAATCATCAGTCTACACTCAAACGATTGTCTGTCCTATGTACATGAAAATGAATTTATAAAGCTGAGCATGGGAATTCCCGCCTCAGCTAGATCATGAAAATATTATGAAGATAATGTATTGTATTGTATCTTATTACAGGTCTCCCCCCAGCTTGAAAGAACTTTGGATCCTCATGATAAAGCATTTCACCCGACATCATCAAAAAGATTAACGACCTCATGCTTTAGAGGGCAACTGTTATAGACATTTTTGGGCATTGCAACCCCAAGCATAAAATGTCCATAAGCCAAGGGCTCCTAAGTCCCTAAAAGTGTTGTTCTAACCCCTAAAGGAACAAGGTCAACTGATTACAGCTTCTCCCAGAAGTTCTCCATGAAAAGCTGCTCAGAACTGGTCAAAACATGATCATTTCACCTGCTCCATAGGAAAAGTGCGTTGAATCTCACCTAAGTACACTCTGTGGGTGCGTTGCATTTCAAAAAGCCCTTCTATGGGGTGCGATGGGCGAGAAGTGACAAATGGCAGTGTCAATCCGCGAGGTGGAGAGGCATGGAATCTTCCAGAAACTTCTCCTATGACACTTGCCTCTCTGAATTCGACCAAGGATGAGTAAGAGATCATCAATCTCCAAGTGGAATCAAGAACTATCAGAGGGAAGACACTAATCAAATCACAAGCTGACTCATCTCCCTTACAGATATCTATATATGGATCCCTCATCCTAGAGATCCAGAGGCCGGAATTTTGCATCTTGTAAGGAATTGCTGTTGGTTTCTTGAGATAACATCATAGTGTTGGGTGATCTAAGCTTTGTATGAGGTGAAGAAGGGCTTACTTGCTAAGAGGATGATGCTGGGTCAGAACAACTGGTTGTAACTCCCTTGGCTCTTTCTTGATTATCAATAAAAGCTATTCAAGTTTTCCTCCATACTCTTGTGTCATTTATGTTTTATGCATTTGTATGGTCAATTTACATCTGATCCTAGATTGTTTATGATTATAGATCCATGTTATTGTATAGTATTATGCTACTATGATTCTACAGGTACTCTGTGAGGCTGGGCGTACAAGGAAGCAAGTATCAAAGGACTATCAGAAGAGAGAGGAATCGAACTAGGAGCTAAGCGCAAGACAGAGGTTGGTCTCCTCTATTATTCTCTCATCTATCTTTCATAAAGGAAAAATGAAAGTAGCTTTACTTTGTTTGTTTCTAAGTTAGCTACCACACCTTAGTGGGATAAGCAGTTCTGTATAGACACTTTTCCCCGTAACAAGTCCAGAACTAGAAACTAGTCCCTTGATTTCACCTCCACGAGGGGACGAGGAAGAGTTCGCGAAGGTATCACCAAGAAGTGCGATCAATTTGATAAGGTAGAGGATTCCCCTCATACCACCCGCACCTACACCACTTCCAGTTTCACCATCTTCATGTCTATCTTTGCCCATACTACCTCTGCCACCACCGCGAGTCAATATGGCAAGCACGATAAAGTTTCCGGCGTTCAAGGGAGTAGGAAGTGAAGATCCAAACCAGTTTTGGTTCGTGATAAAGGCTGTATGGGAAGCGTAGGGAGTCACAGATGAAAATATAAATAAGGCAACATTAGTCAGCACTCTACAGGATCACGTGTTGACCTGTTACATTAAGCATTCCAATGAAAATATGAATGCAGGGATTGCGAATATCCAAACTTCGCTAAACAAAGAATTTAGCAGGTTGAAGTCAGAGGTGGAGTTGATCATTGGGTTCAAGGAAATCACAATGCTACCAAGTGAGACCCCTTGGGAGGTCGATCAAAGACTGAAGTGCACAATTCGTGAAGCTAACATGACATTGATAGATGGAAAATGCCGCAAATGGTTTGTAGCATCGTTAACGCCGCATTTAAGGAATGCATTATAACAAAAGAGGATAAAAACTCAGGCTAAGGCCTTGGAGATCACGATGAGACTGCACGAGACCTCGATATAGGATCCCAACCTGGGAGTTTAGCAGATTCATGTGCAGTTGAAAAAATTGTGCCTTGAGATGCAGAGTCTGAAACAAGATAGGACAACTCGCCTAGAAGTGCGTGACAAGGTATGGTGCCTAAGGTGCAAGGGTCAGGGACATGGCAAGGATGACTGCCTAGTGTTCACGAATTACCTCGTGGGAGGAGGACCAATGCCATTGAGCCCAGAGGCATAAGCAAGACCTAGCACAGTGCCTACGTTGTGGTGTGCGATTTGTCAAATAGGTGGAAAGCATGCTACAGATAACTGCCATTTATTGCGGAAGTATACGCAGAATTAACAACAATTGTTCTATAATTTCTGTAGATCAGTGGGACATGATGAGCGTACCTGTAGAAGTTATGAGCTGATGATGGATCAGACTCCTACCTACAAAGTTCATGCCTAAACATGACCACTTGACCAGAACGCAGGGATGGCGTAAACTAGATTTCAGGGGCGCAGACAAGGCCGAGGTGGAGGAGGACCTAGAAGAGGTCGTAGACAGCTTATATGTTACAATTGCGAAGGGCCAGGACATTATGCCCATGATTGTACAAATCCAATGCCGCCATCATGCTTGTATTGTACATTGTTTGATCATGAGATGGAGGATTGTCCCACACTGATAGCGAGGTTGCGTGATAAAGTAGCACTCCAACCTCCCTTGACTTAGAACCTGCAAATGATGAGGTCTGAGCCACGCGAGGAAGACCCTAATGTGAATATTGTGCTTCGAAGTGGAATTATGATAGGGGATGAAAAAGGCAAGTAGCTTGAAGAGAGTACTTGGGTTCACAAGGCTTCGACGAAAGAACCAAAGTTTGATTTGGAGCGCGCTAAGGAAACCTTCATGGAAGCTGGGAAGAGCTTCGCTCATGCCTCTACTTTAGGAAGAAAAGATAGACTGGAGCCAAAAATGGACCCATCGATGCTCACGACATTCTTGGAAACATGCATGAAGCTGTTGCGTGATAGCAAGGCTATAAAGGGGCTACATGAACTCATAAATAGATGCGCTGGGACCGCGCCAGGAGAACCGCGTGTAGTTTGGAAGCTTGGAAAGCACACAATGAGGAAAGGAAGGGAGATGAGATTGACCATGCAGATTGGAGAATATTAGATGGACCAAGTGATTCTAGACTTGGGATCAGATGCGGATGTTCTGCTGAAGAAAACATGGGAGCACATGGGAAGGCCTATGCTGCAATGGTCTCCTATCCAACTGCGAATGGTGAACCAGCAAAATATCATACCTATGGGAAGATTATAGGGAATCACAGTGGATATCAAAGGAGCAAGTGCGCTAGCAGACTTCGAAGTGATAGAGATTGTTGACGACATCAATCCCTACCTCGCGCTATTAGGAATAGATCGGGCCACTAACATGAATGGGGTGATAAATCTGAAGAAGCGCGAGATGATTTTTGAGAAAATGTCTCTGCATGTAGTTGTACCTTCAGATCCTACAAAAGGATCATGCTACATGGAGCCAATGCATGACTACGACAATGACGACGATTTGGAGTGCATCTACAAGATAACCGTGTGAGAAGAAGACTGGGTGAATCCAACCGCGGATGGACGAATCTCATGGGAGTGCGAAAGCTCCTTCACATCGGATTTGGATGAGGAAATAGAACGATGGTAGAACTGGTTACATGAGGTAACTACGATGAACTGTAACATGATGACGAGATCGTTGCACTGCGTATCAATGGAGGTAAGGGATCTACCTACATATGATGGGTTAAGTGAGGTAGATGACTTCCTAAATAGATTTGAAAGAGAGGTGCCGGAACAACAATGTTTCGAAGCTTTGAAATGGGTACTGCGCACCCTCTAACAAAGTTGCCCACCTATATCCCCCCACGGAAGGGGAAGGAAAAAGTGCGTAAGGGCCTCGACGAGAGAAAGAGCTCTCTCCAAACCCCACTCCTCCTGGATGAAATCATTTTTGATGGCATGCACCAAGGACAGGTGCTGAGCTTGAAATTTGAAAATTGGGATCTTGCTGACCACGAGAAGTTCCCTCACCTAGAGATCGCACAGCTCATGAAGCCCAAGCAAAATAATGCATCGGGGGTTATCGAATTAGAGCCATGAAAGTGGTTACGTTGAGTGGAAAAGGCAGGGTTACTAAACCTGCTATGGGTGTCGCATTTCCACCATGCCCCAATAACAATATTCGGCATCAGGCAGTTGCTCTTCTTGGTGCATGGTGGGTGCTTGTGGCTGGAGGAGCCCATCCCCATCACGGACCACTTAATTCATCGATTACCTAACTTCCATGCCAAGGAGAGGACCCCGTAGACATCTCGGAGAGGAAGAGTAGTGAATTGGCCATCGCGGAGGCCATGAAGAAGAAATATAAATTGGAGAAGAAGAAAAGGGGCTACACCATATCCAACATCAACAAAAAAGCAGTTAAAGTGGCAACCTAGATACTGGCGGGTAAATTTATGCACAAGTGCCATGCGGATGTGGTACCCACGCTGGTGGTGGCACTTACTGAGCTGTGTGTGGAGGGGGTCCAGTTCAACTGGTCCAAGTTTTTATGTAAAGAGTTCCTGGAACATTGTTGCGAGGCCTAGGAATAAGGAAAAATGTTCCACTATGCATGGCTTTTTCTATCCATAGTGCGCGTGGTAGGGAAATTGCCGGACGATAGTCAGTTCCCCACAATTGATAGGGATCTACCAAAGGCCGTGAAGTACGCTTTGCCACAAATGACACGAATTGGATCCGCGATAGTAAGATATTCTGGGTGTTCATGGAAATGAACATCAGAATGGGGATTAATCGCAATCCACGGTTATCACCCCCTGTCTACAACAGCCTGCAGAGTTTTAAAGAATTTATAGTGGACCTCCACAGTGTATATATCAGAGTACACAAAGACCCGACCAAGCAATGGAGAGAGGTACCCTTTGTGGCCACGGATGACGTAATTTTTGATGTACTGGAGACATGGCCACTGGAGTGGCATGCCCTAGACATCACAGAAATGGAGAAGTCTGCAATGCAGAAGAATAAAGAGGAGGCCAAACTACGCGTGCCGTAGTTGGCAGAGAAGAGAAGGAAAGAAGCAGTGGCAACAAAAGTGTAGGAGGCACAAGACGCTATAGAGACAACATCAGAACAGAAAAAGGTAGTAGTAGCATAGGAGGCAACCAAGAAGGCACGCGAGGGCCAAAAGTCACCTTCACATGGGCAGGAAGTAGAGGAAGAGGAGGGTTGTGTGGACCCACAAACTGCGTCAACACAATTAAATTGCCATTGCCCAAGTGAGTAGACAAGGCCGCGCAAGAAGGTCAAGGCATCAAAGTTGTTTATCAACCCGATCACCCTTACTGAGGGTGATCTGCACGACATTGTCGATACAGTGCGTGACATCACCTCCGAGGCCCTCGAGAACTTCGCGCAAGAGAATCAGATTGTGTTGGGGGCCCTCAGAACGTAGCTTCAAGAGTTGCTGGTGTGTATTCCTTAGGGTGGTACCCTTTCGACCAGCCTCATAGTAGGGACAACTGCAGCAGAGCAGATGTTACGCACTCGAATTACAAATACAATAATGATGCAAAAAGGGTCACTGGTGACAACAAATGAAGCCAACAGGCCTATGATTACTGAACTAAAAGGTATCAGGATCAACATGGCTGCACTCCTGCAGGAGACGCTATACATTCGGCAGGATGGGATTACTAGAGAACTATGGGCTAGGGAGAACCACATGTTGCAAGTGCTGAGCGAGCAAAATATCAACATGGAGCAATTGAGCTTGCATCATGACAAAGTGGTGTCACAGAATAGGTAGATGGTACAGGTACTAGAAGAATCCTGTCAGATGGTCCCTGAGTTGGCCATCCTAGCAGATGCACTAATAGAGGCGCGCATCCACAGACTAGCAGCAGGGGTGCACGAGGCACAAGAAGAAATGACTAAGGTTCAGCTAGAGTTGAACCTTTAGACAGAAGAGTTGCGGTTGAAGGCATAACCATCCACCCCTCCGGAAGTAGTAGAATAGCACGCCAGTAATATTACATCAAGGCTAGAAGAGATTGAAAGTGCAGTAAGGGACTGCACCAGAATGTTGGAGGAGTCCTTTGAGGTCCTCACAAATCTGTAGGAGGACCCTAACATCAAGTGCTTAGAGATAGATGCGCGTGAACTCCAGTAGCAATACAACAATGTCAAAGGGACCATGCAAACGGTGGCCCCCACTCAGAGGCTCACGCAAAGGCAACAAGCCAAAGCGCTAAAAGAGCAAGTGGACACCGCACGACACCGAAAAGCAGTTCTGAAGGCATGCGTTCAGCCTTGGATTGAAGTGGCCTTCATCATTACTGCAACAATTGAAGGCAAGCTCACACAAATGCAGCGAACACAGGAATGGATGTAGGGAAGAAGTTCCGACACAGCGGTCTCAAGAAACAACGAGTATAGGAGATTCAACAAGTATTCGCTTAGTGCACTGCCAACCTTGCAATGGTTCGAACAGAGTTCGAGGGACTCCGCGCGAAGACCTCCACACTGATAGAGTCACTCAAGGGCGAGTCAGGATGTTTGTGTTGGGGGCCTATTGGGCATGGAATCCCCCCCAAGGCATGTTTTAGGACTTAAAGCCCAAGTTTTGACCAAGTCCATTATAAAGACTCCATGATTTGTGGGCATGGAGCGCAAAGTCATAATAGAGTCAAAGGGTTGTCCGCCCTTGTTTTTGTAATGTATTGTTGGCTTGAAAAATCCACCCATGGTCCGTGGATCATGGGATTGTATAAAGAGAGCAAGGCTCTAAGTGTAGAATGAAGAAAATCAATGAATAGAATATAAGCATGCTGAGTTTAAGAGATTGAGTCAAAGTGTAAAGTGTGTCTTTGGGTCGTAGAGTAGGAGAAGGCTCTACAGCTAAGTGCGCAGAGGCCTACTAGTCCGCAGTTGAGTGCGCAGACTCCTGCAGTTGAGTGCGCAGGGCAGGTCGAGTCTGTAACCGTTGGAAGCATTAATAAAGAGAATTTTTATCATATTTCTATGTATCTTTTCCTGTTTGATGTATTATTGGGTGTAAATTTCAAGTGTACTATCTATGTGCTACGCGAACTCATATGAATGCGTTGTATAAATAAATATAACGTAAGGCATCGATATACGCCAAGATAACTAACTGGTGTAGGAAGATAAGTAAGATCTCAAGTGTGACTTAGGGAAACAGTGCAGAGTGCTACTCCAGCAATGTGGAAGCCCCACGCTCCTATTTAGGGTTACACGAAGGCAAGTATATCAGGGCACGAGGGACAGGGGAGTGTGCGAAGTTTCCTGCGCAAAGGGACTAACAGTTGGACCATTTCAACCTCTCAGACATCTCAAGGGTGCAGAAACGTGGTTCCAGCACCCCGCCATACTACTTCGGGTGAGACCTTAGCCTGCACTCCACGGACTGTTGCTAAAAGGGCTAGTAGTATAGGGATTTGTTTGGCTAATTAACTTCGAAGCTGGGTCAGGCCCCAACAAGCTAATAGTAAACTTCCTTCAACCTTGGTAATGATTGACAATGTATAACATCTTGTGATTCTGCAACACAAATATCAACATTTTCTTTTCCTTCATCTTTCATTCTTAACATTTCTACTGGTTTTGTTAGATTGCTAAGAATTTTTGTTTTAAAATCATCAAAAAAAATTCCAAGTTTAGCTTGACTTACAGATATTGATGTTGATTTACCTACTCTTGCTTTTCCTCTTGATATGTGTTTGCATGTTTCACAAATTTCCTCAAATGATAATTGATATACATCATATTTACTCATGAGATTAAGGAGATCAATCCATTCATTCCTAATTGTTCTAAGTAAGAGGGTTTTTAGTGTGTCGGATCCTAAATGATTTAGTTTTCCCCTCTTAACATTATACATGAACCTCTCTATTAGATCCTCTAGACTCTCATCTTCTCTTTAATTCATTGTAAAGATTTCTTCCTTAAGATCATGATCTTTATATTTTTCTAGAAATATCTTTTTCATATCATTCCATGATCTTATTGAATTAGTCCCTAAAGCCATGAACCATTTAAGAGCTCTATTCTTCAATGTTTCTAGAAGCAATCTCAGTTTTTGAGTTTTTAATAAGTAACCATAAGATCTACAAACAATTTCAAATTCAAAGAGAAAGGTTTCCGGATCCTCTGACCTTAGACCATGAAATTTTGGAATAAAAGATGGAGGGATGTTCTTCATGTGCACACTACCATCAATATCTTGAATGGGAAATCCAAGAGGATCTTACTCATTGTCATCATCTCCATCCATTTCTTCTCCATTCTTTGCGATGTTCTTCTTCTACCTGCAAAAGTGAATGGTGATGTGGCTCTTACTACACCACGTGATCAAATGGGGGGGGGTGGGTTGGTGTTGGAGATTTTTTTTATTTTTTTATGATTAATGAAAACACTAATGCAATGCACTTTTGAAATGAAATTAATCTTTTGTTTTTTTCAAAAAGTGAAAAGAAATGAATCAACTAGGAAAGAAAAAAATGCATACTTTGACACCTCCCCGGCAATGACACCAAAAAGTGATGAGCCTCGATATTGCAACAAGAATGCTGCAACTCCCAAGGCTACCAAGTTTAACTATCAACCCGGGTTTTGTACAAACTTAAGAGGTATTGACACGATATGTACGGCATAAAATATGTCCTTCCTTTGTTGTCATGATGTAATGGAGTGCATGTACTGAAGCCAAATCCTAAACTAATTGCAAAAAATGAAACGTTCGAAATGGAACCTTAACCTATTGCAAGAAAGAAACTACAAGGAAAGAGACTAAAATCAAATGCTAAAACACACCATTTTCTAACTAACTACTAAGAGGTTTTGCTTCAAAATAATGCTAAGTTAATATGTATGCAATCCTACTGCCCTAAGCATGCAGATTCAAACCATCAAACCTTCTACTATTGTGCATGTAAATGAATAAAATAATTATGTCTTTATTTTTGTCTTTTTTCATGTGAGAGTGTGAAAGCTAATATCTTTTGGTGATGTGGCAGGTGGTTTAGAGATTATTTTGGATGGTTGGAAGGCTTGGGATACTCTTAGGTGAACTTGTGTGGTTTCCTGGAGGTTTTCCCTCAATTTGGCCTCAAAACAGGCCACTACAGGAAAACCTATAGGATCCCCTTAAAACCTATAGAATATATCAAAGAGAAAAAGGATGGATTTTGAAGGTGATTGAAAGCTTAGGGAAGGTGGTTTTTGGATGGAATGAGGCAAGTGAGTGCCTAGGACCACTTTAGAACTCAAAACCAAATTTGGGTCATGGATGGATTTTCTCAAAAAGTTTGGAGAAGTTTCCTTGTGAAATGATGAAATTAGTGAGAGTTTAATGACCAGTCAAATCAAATAAAAATGGGATGGGAATTTTTTTTTTATTAACTAGGATGTCTTAGGTCCCTATTCCAAGTGGAATCACTCAAAAAGACCTTTGTTAACCCATGCAAAAAAAACAAAAAGCATTACTAGTCGAAAATCTAGATATTCGAGAACTAGTAAGCTAGTAAATATAAAAAATTCCTAACCAAATCAAGTGCAAATGCAATGGGGTAATTTTTGTTATGAACTAGAATTTTTTTTTTGATCTAATGCAAGTGGAACCAACTCGATTGAATCTTGTTAGCATGCTCTAAAAAATAACAGAAATTTATTGTTCTTTGCTAAAAAGGAGGTCCAAGAATCTAGATTTGGGAATAAGAAGATTAATCCAAGAAGCTCAATGATTACTATGAACTTCCAAAGCTTTTCAAAGGATGAAATATTGCTTGTGATCCTGCAAAATAACTTACATCAACAATTTCACTCAATCCTACAACAAGAAATCATTAATACTGAATGCAGAAATAGAAAGAAATAAAAACTAGATATGCATGTGAATAAGAAGTGAAAAGAAGGAAAGAAAATGATCCAAAAGGGCTTTGAGGCTCTTGGGATGGCCAAACCCAAGGAAACTTAGAGACCTATGGAGAAGAACAAGATTTAGAAGCTTAATATGACACCAAGCTTCGTTATTTTCATCAATAGAATTACATCCCTACAAGAAAATACAATGGAGTTGCAAAAATACGAGTTCTCTCCACAATAACACTAATGAAAATCTATCCCTAGAGAAAAATTCGACTTGGTACTTATACAAATTGATTAGGATTCATTCCCCATGAATGGAGGAATATTTCTCCACCAAAATCCCTTGATTAGTGGAACACATTCCTAGATTTTCTCAATCATTAGAGTTCCATAATCTATGTCATAATTCCATAGTATATTGTTGGTTTATTATTTATTATTGATCCTCTTGTAGTAGGGAACATGTCCCTAAATTATTTCCTCCTCCAAATCTTCATAATCTGCCCAATATTCTCACAAATTTCCACAAAAATAAATAATATTAGGTACAAATGTCCAATTATTCATAAACCTTCCTAATGAATATAAAGTTAAAAATAAATTATCTAATGTAGAAAGAGAGGTTTAATGTGATGAAGGATGGCTTGCTCTCACTTCTTCCTAGTTTCTACCTGCACTAATTCTTCATAATATTCTGGTTCACCAGAATTAGTCAACAATACATAATATAATGAAGGAGAGTATCGTTCAAGGGGTCTACTTATCATGGTAGATCTTCTAACACCACTTTCAGGTGTTTGAAGTGCTTGTTTCTATTTTGGTTGTTGTTTTTGTTCTAGCTGTTGATCATTATGATTTTCAGGCACCTTCACCTTTTCTGTGATGTCATCAAGCACGGTGTATTCTCTGTTTTCTTTTTCCTGTTTCTTTTCCTACAGCTGATCCTTATACAAATTTTTTTCATTGAATATGACATCTCTGCTTCTAATGATTTTGTGCTTTTCATAATCATAAAAGAGATAACCAAAATAATTAACACCATATCCAATAAAGATACATTTCTTTGATTTTTCCTCAAGCTTTGTTCTATTTTCTTTATTAGTGTGGACAAAGGCTTCACAACCAAAAGTCTTTAAAAATGAGTAGTTTACCTTTTTACCTATCCATGCCTCCTCTGGAATACCACCATCCAAGGAACTTGAAGGTCTTTTGTTTATTAGATGAACAGAAATATCTACAACATTTTCCCAAAATTGTAAAGGCAATCATGCATGCAATCACATGCACCTTGAATGCTCCATGATTGTCCTGTTCATCCATTCTGACACACCATTTTGTTGTGGTGTTCCTGGAACTGTATTCTCTCTGCGAATTCCATTCTCTGAAAAGTAACTATAGAACACTTTGATGCAATATTCACCTCCATTGTCTGATATGAGACACTTCAACATTTTTCCTGTCTCAGTTTCAACCAAAGCTTTCCATTTCTTGAAAGTATCAAATACATCAAATTTACTTCGAATACAATAAATCCATGGTTTTTTGGTTGCATCATCAATAAAAGTAACGTAATAATGAGAGCCATCGAGGGATGATACTTGAGCAGGTCCACATACATCTGGATGCACAATCTCTAATTTTTCACTCTTCTTTTCTTTCCCAACTCCGAGGAATTTGACTCTCTTTTGTTTTCCATAAACACAATTCTCACATAATTTTAAATCAACATGCTTCAAACCTGGAAACAAATTTCTTGAGTGAAGAATTTGCATCCCCTTCTCACTCATGTGCCCAAGCTTATGATTCCATAATGTCGTATCTTCTCCTGTAGAGGTTAAAGCATTAACAAAATTAGAAATACCATTGCATAAATACAATGTACCAACCTTTTCTCCTTTTGTTATTACTAGGGATCCTTTAGTGACCTTCTAGGTTTTATCTGTAAAATTAGACACACAACCTTCACCTCCCAACTGCCCTATTGAAATTAGATTTTTCTTCAGATCTGGAACATGCCTTACCTCCTTCAATATCCATTTATTTCCATTCCGTAGTTTTATAAAAATTGTACCCATTTCAATGGTTTTACAGGGTTTATCAACACCCAATCAAACCTGTCCAAAATCTCCTTGAACATAATCATGAAAATGTTTCCTATTAGGTGTGGCATGGAATGAGGCCCCTGAATCTACCACCCAGGAATCAATAATATTTTCTAATGAAATAATCAAAGCATCTTGCAACACATCACCTATCACATTTGCTTCATGATTGTTTTCTTATTGCTTGTCTCATTATTTTCCCTTCCCAGACTTGTAGTCTTTTTTCAGGTGTCCTTTCTTCCCGCATTTCCAGCACACTATCCCTGATCTGGACTTGGATCTGTTTCCTTGACTTACTGCGATATCTTGGACTCTTTCCTCTTTCCATTTTTCTTCCCCTAATCTCTATAGCCAAAGAATTACTTGATGTCTCACGGGAGATTTTCCGTCACATTTCCTCACTAAGGATTGCACCAACAACATCATCAAACTTTAAAGTACTAGATCCAGAGACAAAGTTACTAATGGCCATAACTAAACCATTCCAAGTTTCTAGCAATGAGCACTAAAATAAAAAAGCCCTAACTTCATCATCAAAATTTACCCCTACAGAGCTTAACTGACTAGTAACTGTATTAAATTCATTTAAATGATTAGCAACAGATCCACCTTCTAACATCTTCATATTAAATAAACACTCCTTATTTGAGGCTGGGGATTTTTCATATAGTTTGGCCAATGCCGACATTAAACCCTCTGTTGTCGTTTCCTCTAAAATATTAAATGCTACTGACACCACTAGGCATAGCCGTATTATTCCAAGTGCCTTTCTGTCGAGAATATCCCATTTTTTTTTATGTCATACTCGTTGATTTCTTTGCCTTTCCGCTCAATGGTTGGTACATATCTTTTTGGTACAAATAATCTTCCATCTGCATTTTCCATAGCTGGTAGTTTTGGACGTTAAATGTTTCGACCCTAAACCTACCATCTTTCGCCATTGCTCCCACTCGAACTAGGAACCCTTCTCTCCTGCAAGTTTATCATCCAAATAGACCTTCGGCTCTGATACTAGTTGTTAGAAAATTATATATTACAAAGCAATGAAACACATAAAATATATTGCAGAAATACAAACATAGAAAACACACAAAACAAGAGAGACACAAATATACGTGGTTCACCCAATTTGGGCTATGTCCAAGGAGAAACAGCCAATAATTCCTTTTATATTATCCAACAAACTGAAGAGATACAACCTACAGCAGATCCGGTGTAATTCCCTCTTCACTGTCACACCAGATCTACTGTAGGTTGTATCTCTTCAGTTTGCTGGATAATATAAAAGGAAGCACTGGTTGTTTCTCTGTGGACGTAGCCCAAATTGGGTGAACCAGGTATATCTGTGTCTCTCTTATTTTATGTGTTTTCTGTGTTTGTATTTCTACAATATATTGTATGTGTTCCGTTTCTCTGTAATATATATTTTTATAACAACTGATTTCAGAGCTGAAGGTCTGTTTGGCTGATAAAATTACAGGAGAAAATGGTTCCTGGTTCGAGTGGGAGCTATGGTGGAATATGGTAGGTTTAGGGTCGAAAAATTTAACAGCCAAAACTACCAGTTGTGGAAGATGCAAATGGAAGATTATTTTTACCAGAGAGATATGTACTAACCATTATGCCAGGTGATGCATTGCAAGATGCTTTGATTCTTTCATTAGAAAAAATTATTGATGCTTGGGTGGTAGATTCAGGGGCCTCATTCCATGCCACACCTAATAGGAAACATTTTCATGATTATGTTCAAGGATATTTTGGACAGGTTCGATTGGGTGATGATAAACCCTATAAAAATCATTGGAATGGGTACAATTTTCATAAAACAATAGAATGGAAATAAATGGCTAGTGAAGGAGGTAAGGCATGTTCTAGATCTGAAGAAAAATCTTATTTCTACAAGGAAGTTGGGAGGTGAAGGTTGCATAACTACTTTGACAGATAAAACCTGGAAAGTCACTAAAGGAACCTTGGTAATATCAAAAGGAGAAAAGGTTGGTACATTGTGTTTACGCAATCATATTAATAATTCTGTTAATGCTTTAACCTCTACAGGAGCAGATACGACATTGTGGCATCATAGGCTTGGGCACATGAGTGAGAAGGGGATGCAGATCCTTCACTCAAGAAATTTGTTTCCAGGTTTGAAGCATGTTGATTTGGAATTCTGTGAAAATTGTGTTTATGGAAAACATAAGAGAGTTAGATTTCTCAAAGTTGGGAAATAAAAGAAGAGCGAAAAATTAGAGCTTGTGCATATAGATGTGTGGGGACCTGCTCAGGTATCATATCTCAGTGGCTCTAGCTATTATGTTACTTTTATTGATGATGCAACTCGAACAACCTATATTTACTGTATTTGAAATAAATCTGATGTATTTGATATTTTCAAGAAATGGAAAGCTTTGGTTGAAAATGAGACAGGAAAAAGGTTGAAGTGTCTCGATTAGACAATGGAGGTGAATATTGCAGCAAAGAGTTTGATAGGTACTGTTAAGAAAATGGAATTCACAAAGAGAAGACAGTTTCAGGAACACCACAACAGAATGGTGCGTCAAAAAGGATGAATTGGACAATCATGGAGCATGCAAGGTGCATGAGATTTCATGTAGGACTGCCTTTACAATTTTTGGCAGATGTTGTAGATACTGTTGTTTATCTAATAAATAGGGGGCCTTCAAGTTCCTTGGATGGTGGTATTCTAGAGGAGGCATGGATAGGTAAAAAGGTAAACTACTCTTTTTTAAAGACATTTGGTTGTGAAGCCTTTGTCCACATTAATAAAGAAAATAGAACAAAGCTTGAAGCAAAATAAAAGAAATGTGACTTTATTGGATATGGTGTTAATGATTTTGGTTATCGCTTTTATGATTATGAAAAACAAAAAATCATTAGGAGCAGAGATGTCATATTCAAGGAAACGTTTTTGTATAAGGATTAGCTGTAGGAAAAAAAGAAAACAAAGAATACACAACGCTTGAAGAGATCACAGAAAAAGTGATGGTGCTTGAAAATCATAATGATCAATGGATACCACAACAACAACAAGCACCTCAAACACCTGAAAGTGGTGTTAGAAGATCTACCAGGATATGTAGACCCCTTGAACGATACTCTCCTTCATTATATTATGTATTGTTGACTGATTCTAGTGAACCAAAATGTTATGAAGAAGCAGTGCAGGTAGAAACCAGGAAGAAGTTGGAGAAATCCATGAAAGAAGAGATGGAATCCTTAGCACATAACCAACCTTGGGACTTAGTCAAGTTTCTTGCAGGTAAAACAACATTGCAGAATAAATGGGTTTACAAGTTGAAGGAAGAAGATGGAGGTAGAAAAAGGTATAAAGCTAGACTTGTGGTGAAGGGGTTTGCATAGAAAAAGGCTATAGACTTTGATGAGATATTTTCTCGTGTTGTTAAAATGAATTCAATCAGATTTATTTTAAGTCTAGTAGCAGCTGAAGATTTACATCTTGAACAGTTAGATGTAAAGACAACCTTTCTCCATGGGGATTTGGACGAAGAGATATATATGCATCATCCACAAGGATATGAGGTAAAAGGTAAGAAGAAACTAGTTTGCAGATTGAAGAAGAGGTTGTATGGCTTAAAGCAAGCTCCAAGGAAGTGGTATCTAAAATTTGACAAGTTTATGTTTGAACAAGGTTATACTAGATGTCACTTTGATCATTGTTTTTATCTCAAAAATCAAAATGATGGCAGCTATATTATATTCTTATTTTATGTATATGACATGATTGTTGCAGGTTCTAACATGCAGGAAATAAATGTGCTCAAAACAAAATTGGCGAACTCATTTGCAATGAAGGATTTGGGTGCTGCAATACAAATCCTTGGTATGAGAATAACTAGAGATAGGAAGAATCTAAAATTAACATTGTCTCAGAGTGAGTACATAGAAAAGGTGTTGAAAAGATTTAATATGTAGAATGCAAAACCAATTAGTATACCTTTGGCTAGCCATTTCAAACTAAGTAAGGAGGTGTGTCCTAAGACTCAGGAAGAAATGGCCGATATGTCTAAAGTTCATATGCATCAACAGTTGGAAGCTTAATGTATGCAATGGTCTACACGAGGCTTGATATTGCACATGTAGTGGGAGTTGTAAGCAGGTACATGAACAATCCAAGGAAATAACATTGGATGGTGGTAAAGTGGATTCTCAGGTATTTGAGAGGTACCACAAATCAAGAATTATGATTTTGTGGTTCAAACATTGCTCTACAGGGATATGTTGATGCAGATATGGCGGGTGATAGAGATAACAGGAGGAGCACAACAAGGTATGCTTTAACTGTAAGTGGAACAACTCTCAGTTGGGTTTCAAAACTGCAAAGTGTTGTTGCACTCTCAACAACGGAAGTAGAGTATGTTGCTCCTACAGAGGCTAGTAAATAAATGATTTGGTTACAAAGGTTTCTAGATGAATTGGGTAAGAAGCAGGAGTTGGGTAGGTTATATAGTGCCAGCCAGAGCACCATACATCTTGCAAAGAACTTTGCATTTCATTCCAAGACAAAAAATATACAACTCAAGTATCATTTCATATGGTCAGCATTGGAAGATGGATAGTTAAAGCTAGAAAAGATACACACTAGCCAAAATCTTGTCGATATGTTAACAAAAGTTGTAACTAGGGAGAAACTAAGATTTTGTTCAGTTTCAATTGGTCTTCAAGTATGATGAAGAAGATGAGAAACAAACAAGTACAAAGTGGAGTCATTGTCTAGCAAATGAAGCAGCGGTTAAGTTGCTATAATCAGTATCCAAGTGGGAGATTGTTGGGTGTGGAGCTTGATTATCTTCTTTATTCAAAGGTATCACTGCATTGGACCCCAGTTCATAATGTGGTGGCAATGCCACCCATAATATTTATGCTGCAGGGGGGGTAGCGCCCCCGAAGCTAAAAATAAATGTAAAATTTCCTTGTAAAATGTTGTAATTTCGTAGTCAATCTGAGTCATTCATTAGGCGGAGATCTAATGGTAGAAATTATGTTTAATTTAGGGTTTTTTGCCCTATAAGGCAACCCCTTGCTATATATGAGGGAATTGTATTGCGTCGATGTAGATCTGTATTTTGAGTGAGAAAGAGAGAGGATATTGTGTGAGAGCAAAGAGGGAATTACACTGGATCTATTGTAGGTTTTATCTCTTTAGTTTACAGGATAATATGAAAGGAAGGACTGGTTGTTTCTCCATGGACATAGCATAAATTGGGTGAACCACATATATCTATGTCTCTCTTGTTTTATGTGTTTTCGGTGTTTGTATTTTTGCAATATATTTTATGTGTTCTGTTGCTCTGTAATATATAATTTTCTAACAGTAAGCCACTTCCTGAATAGCGCACTATGCACAAAGTGGACAAGGGTAAGAAAAGGACTAGTCATGAGATGAGATGGACTACACAAATTGGAGAATTTGAAATGGACCAGGTGATCCTAGATTTAGGATTTGATGCGAATGTGTTACCTAAAAAAACCTGGGAAAGAATGGGAAATTCAGTGCTACAGTGGTCCCCAATTCAGCGACGAATGGCGAACCAACAAAATATTATTCCTATGGGGCGCCTACATGGAGTAATTGTGGATATTGAAGGGGACTGCGCTATAGCTGATTTTGAAGTAATCAAAATAGTGGATGATAGTAATCCCTACCTGGCATTTCTTGGAATTTACTGGGATTTTTCTATGAATGCATTCATCAACCTAAATAAGCACAACATGACATTTGAGAAGAAGGAACTGACAGCCATTATTCCATTATATCCGACCGAGGGTGCACGATATACTGAACGAGTATGATATTACTATGAGGAGGATGATATTGAGATGATATATAAGGTTACTGGGGGGGATGAGGATTGGATCAACCCTATGGAGGATGGGCAAATTACTTGGGAAAAGGACAGATCCTGCAACTTGGATTCCGATGAGGAGCTACAACATTGGAAAAATAGATTGCATGAAGTATCAATGTTGTGATGCAACATGATTACTACATCACTCTGGTGTATATCTACTAAGGTATGCAATCTACCGTATTATGATGGCTTAGAATATGTAATTTTATTTTTGGATCAATTTGAAAGGGATATCCTGGAGAAGCATCGGTTTCAGGCATTGGACACTTACTGAGAGCTACGCCTGCCAGATGGTGGGATACACATAAGAGCATTTTTGCAGACTAGAAGGAGTACTGAAGGATGATGAATTTGTGGTTTGGATATGCCAATACTCGCATTATAGAAAAATATATGGGAAAGGACGATCCGTGCGAGCATCTGGCTCAGTGGATGAAAGAATGAGGAGAGGAACCACACCCTGAATGGGTTCATATATTCTGCCACACTTTGGATACTATGCCAATGAACGGGTATCTAGAAACAAAGATGCGACATGGAACCGAGGAGTGGGATGTTCTGAAGGATAACTTTCTGTTAACGTTCAGTTTTGAGGATGGATTCCAGTGTTTTGATGAAGCATTATAGGAGATCAAGGCTGCAATATTTAGAACGCCTATAGACCCTGTCACATGGGTACAACCAGAATAGAGTACGCAATTGCACCTTGCTCTGGAATGCTACAATGTGACCACAGAATATGGTGAGGAAGATCCCAGGAATATCATTATTCCTGAATCTGAGGAAAAACGCGAAGTCATAGGGCCTAAGGTAGAAATCCCTAACATCTCAAAACCCTTGAAAACTAAGAAAGTAAACATTGGGTCAAAAGTGCAGCCAAAGTTTGCAAATATAGGTGATTAGTGGGATGAGGACACAGTTGAAAAAGTTGTGGAGTTTCTGCGGGAGTATCAGGACTTGTTTCCCACAAAGTTCTCTGATTTGAAGGGGATAGTAGATGATCTGGGTGTCATCAAGATCAATCTGAAGCTAGATACAAAGCTAGTGAAGTAGCACCCATACCAATTGAATCCTAAGCACAAGGAAAAAGTGCGCGAAGAATTGGATAAGATGTTTGTAGCAGGGATTATTGATCCTATAGAGGAAACAGACTGGGTTAGTCCTATGGTGGTTTAGGAGAAGAAGACGAAGGGAGAAATTTGGATGTACGTAGATTTAAGGAAATTGAATGATGCTTGTGTACATGATCATTCCCTACATCATTCATAGATGAAGTCTTGGAGAATTTTGGAGGTAAAGAAGCCTATTCGTTTATAGATGGGTTCTCAGGGTATCTCCAGATCAAGATCACACGAGAAGATCAAAGTAAGACTACCTTTGCCATAGAATGGGGTTGTTTTCAGTATAAAGTTATTCCCTTTGGACTTACGAATGCCCCTGCAATCTTTTCTAAGGTGGTAGTCACGACTTTTAAAGAATTTATTCATAAGATTTTGGTTGTTTACTTTGATGACTGGACAATGTTTGGGTTAGTGAAAAAACATGTTGCCAGTTTTCTCCTAATGCTCGATACTTGTCGAAAATAACAAATATCCCTTAATCTGAAAAAGTGCATCTTTAGCATACCATATGGGATACTCTTGGGCCACGTTGTTTGGAAGCAAGGGCTGATGGTGGACCCTACCAATTTGTGGTGATTATCAATCTAGAGCCTTCAAGAAATGTAAAATATCTATGCACAACACTACGCCATACAGGATATTATAGGAAGTTCATCAAGGCATATGTGTAGATCACTATGCCCATGGAGAGATTACTGAAGAAGGATGTGACGTTTTGTTGGGATGATCATTACCAGAAAAGATTAGATGTATTAAAGGAAAATATCATTACAATGCCTATTCTACTGTTCCCCGATTGGAAGAAAGAATTCCATGTACATGTAGATGCATCATGCATAGCATTAGGAGCAGTAATAACCCAACAAGGCATTGGTGATATTGACGATCCGATTGCATTTGTGAGCAGGAAGTTGTCTAAGGCAGAAAAGAATTATTCAACCATGGAGCGTGAAGCTTTGGTGATGGTGAATGCACTCCAAAATTTCACGCATTATTTGTTGGGTGCGCACTTCAAAATGTACACAAACCATTCTGCTTTGAAGTCCCTATTCAATAATCCTGTGTTGGTGGGGGGGGATTTATAGATGGTTACTACTCTTTCAGGAATATGAATGAGGTAGTTATGAAGCCTAGGAGATTAAAAGTTCGACCGGATCACCTTTCGTGGATTGAGAATGGTGACGAGCCTACAAGTCTTCATGAAGGATAGCCTGATGCGTAGCTCTTTCCTGTGCGCATTGCAAATGCACACTTTGTAAATATAATCCAATTTATATCAACGGGTACAGATCTTGAAGGGTATATGACACAGCAAAAGAAAGAATTGGTGGTCAAGGTTGCAAATTTTTTCGTTATTGCAGGGCACTTGTATAAAATGGGTTCAGATGAAGTTTTGCGCAGATATATATTGGTTTATGAACGTGTCGGGTGTGGGATCCCCCCAAGGCATGTTTTGGGGCTCAAAGCCTAAGTTTTGACTAAGTCCATTGTAAAGACTCCGTGATTTGGGACGCAGAGCGCGAAGTAATAATAGAGTCATAGGGTTGTCCTCCCTTTTTTTGTAATGTAATGTCAGTTTGAAAGATCAATCCATGGTCCGCGGACCATGGGATTGTATAAATAGAATGAGGCTTTAAGTGTAGAAAAGAGGATGGATGAATCTAAGAAATTGATAAAGTATTGAGTCTAGGTGTAGAATTGTGTCTTTGGGTTGAAGAAGTAGGAGAAGGCTTTGCAGCTGAGTTCACAGAGGCCTAGTAGTCTGTAGCTGAGTGCGTGGAACCCTGCAGCTGAGTGCCCAGGGCAGGTAGAGTCTGTAACCGTTGGAAGAATTAATAAAGACAAGTTTTGCCATATTTCTGTGTATCTTTTCCTGTCTTATGCATTATTGCATTTGAATTGCAAGTTTACTATTTATTTACTACATGAACTTATATAAATGTGCTGAGTAAGTGAATATAATACAAGGTATTTGTTTATGCGAAGATAACTAACTGGTATAAGAAGATAAGTAAGACCTATTGTGCGACTTGGGGAAATAGTGTAGATCGCTACTCCAGTAGCACGAAACTCCCATAGCCCCTGGTTAGGGCTACGTGAAGGCAAGTATATTAGGGTGCGAAGGCCCCACAGGTCAGGGAAGTGTGTAGAGTAACCTATGTGCAGGTATTCACAGTTTGACCAAGTCAACCCCTCAAACATCTCAAGGGTGCAGAAACCTGGTTCCAAAACCCCCTCATACTACTTTGGGTGAGACCTCAGTCCATGCTCTGCGAACTGTTGCTGAAAGAGCCAGTAGTATAGGGATTTGTTTGGCTAATTAACTCTGAACCTAGGTTAGGTCCCAACAAGCCAACAAATGGTTCTGTTGTCAGGACCAAGATCTGCATAGAGATGTCTGATGTCATATCACTGGAATCCAACTAAGAAAGAAATTGAAGATTGGTTGGATAGGAATATTCACAAGTTTGCGGCGTAAGAGAATAGGAATCTGTGATGATGAAAAGAGGAGTGGTTATACTGCTACCTGTACACAAATATCCACAAAAGTTTCTTCATATATTTCCCTACTGAGCTATACGAGTGGATCGCAAAGCTAGAAGATAGTTGATGTGCAGATTGGAAGCATCAGAGGATAAGATATTCCATCCTGTTGATCATTGGCTCAATCGAATTATAGGAGGATTCATTATTGAGTTCGCGGTAGATACTTCCATCAACGATAGCAAGGCAGAACGATGCTTCCTCAAAGGACCGCGAGGTAAGTACGTTAAGTCTCTGAACACTTGGATTAAAATTATACTATGTGAAAAGTAGATTATGTGAATACATTGATGTTTGGGGTTATGCGAAGTGGGAGAATTTACAAAAATGAAGGTAGTGCAGAACTAGAAACTAGCCGCTTGATTTCATCTCCGCGAGGGGACAAGGAAGATCTCACGAAGGTCTCACCAAGAAGTACGATCAATTTGATAAGGAAGAGGATTCTGCACATACCACCCCCACCCACACCACCACCAGTTTCACTATCTTCAGACCCATCTTCACCCATACCACCTCTGCCACCAATGCGAGTTAATATCGCAAGCGCGATAAAGTTACTAGTGTTCAAGGAAGTAGGAAATGAAGATCCGAGCTAGTTTTGGTTCATGATAAAAGTTTATTGGAAGTGCAGGGAGTTACAGATGACAATATAAAGAAAGTGATGTTGGTCAGTGCTCTGTAGGATCACACGTTGACCTGGTATATTAAGCATTCTAATGACAATACGAATGCAAGGATCGCAGACATCCAAACTGTGCTAAACAGATAATTTAGCATACCAAAGTCAGAGATGTAGTCGATCATTAGGTTCAAGGAGATCACGATGCTACTAGGCGAGACTCCTTGGGAGTTGAATCAGAGACTGAAGTGCACAATTCGGGAAGCTAATATGACTTTGATGGATGGACAACACCGCAAATGGTTTGTAGCATCGCTAACACCACATTTAAGGAACGCACTGTCACAACAGAGGCTAACAAATTAGGTTAAGGCCTTGGAGATCGCGATGAGGCTACATGGAACCCCAATACAAGATCCTAAATTGGGATTTCAGTAGATCCACTCACAGTTGAAAAACTTGTGCCTTGAGATGCAGAGTTTGAAACAAGAGATGATAGCTTGCTGAGAAGTGCGCGACCAGGTATGGTGTGTAAAGTGCAAGGGTCAGGGACATGACAAGGACCACTACTCGATGTTTGTGAATTACCTCATAGGGGGAGGACTGATTCCATTAAGACCAGAGGCACAAGCAGGACCTAGCATGGCGCCTACATTATCGTGCACAATTTGTCAAATAAGGGGCAAGCATGCTACGACAACTGCCATTTATTGCAGAAGTACACACAGAATTTGCAACAGTTTTTCTGTAATTTCTATAGATCAGTGGGACATGATGAGCACACCTATAGAAGCTATGAGCTGATGATGGATATGACTCCCACCTATAGAGTTCAGGCCAAAACACGGCCCCTTGACCAGAACGCAGGGATGGCGCGAACCGGATTTCAGGGGCATGGACGAGGCCAAGGTGGAGGAGGACCTGGAAGAGGTCGCAGACAGCTGATATGTTACAATTGCAGAGGTCCAGGACATTATGCCCATGATTGTACGAATCCAACGCATCCATCATGTCTGTATTGTACCTTGTTTGATCATAAGATAGAGGATTGTCCCACACTGATAGCTAGGCTGCATGATAAAGGAGCGCTCCAACATCCCCCGACTCAGAACTTGCAAATGATGAGGTCTGAGCCACATGAGGAAGACCCTAATGTGAACATTGTGCTCCAATTATGATAGGGGATGACAAAGGCAAGTAACCTGAATATAGTACTTGGGTTCACAAGGCTCCGACAAAAGAACCAGAGTTTGATTTGGAGCGCGCTATGGAAACCTTCATGGAAGCCAGGAAGAGATTCGTTGATGCCTCCACTTCAGGAAGCAAAGATAGACCGGAGCCAGAAATGGACCCATCGATGCTCACAACATTTTTGGAAACATGGATGAAGCTGTTGTGTGACAGCAAGGCTACAAAGGGACTACAAGAACTCATTAATTGATGCGCTGGGACCGTGCTAGGAGAACTGCGCATAGTGTAAAAGATTGGAAAGCACGTGACTTGGAAAGGAAGAGAAATGAGGTTGACCACATAGATTGGGGAATATGAGATGGAATAAGTGATTCTAAACCTAGGATCAGATGCGAATTTTCTGCCGAAGCAGACATGGGAGCACCTCGGAAGGCCTATGCTGCAATGGTCTCCTATCCAACTACGAATGGCGAACCAGCAAAATATCCCACTGTTATAGACATATTTGGGCACTGCAATCCCAATCAAATATGTCCATAAACTAAGGGCTTATAAACCCCTAAAAGTGTTGTTTCATACCCTAAAGGAACAAGGTAAACTGATTACATCATTTCCCAGAAGTTCTCCCTGAAAAACTGCTTAGAACTGGTCAAAACTGGACCATACAGACTACTCCATGCTGAGGGTGTGATGCATCTCACCTGCTACACACAAAGGGTGCAATGCATACTGAAAATCCCTTTTGTAGGGTGTGATGAGCAAGAGCAGACAAATGGTAGAGGTAGTTTGCTAGGTGGAAACCCAGAGAATCTTCTAGAAACTGCTCATATGACACTTGCCTCTCTGAATTCACCTAGGGATGAGTAAGAGATCATGAAATCTCCAAGTGGAACCAAGAACTATTGGTGAAATTACACTAATCAAAATCCTAGAAGCTGACTCACCCCCTGCAAATATCTATATATGGATCCCTCATCCTAGAGATCCAAAGGCTTGAATTTTGTATTTTGTAAGGAAGTGCTGTTGGTTTCTCTGTGAAACATTGTATTGTTGGGTGATCTAGATTTTCATGAGGTGAAGAGGGTTTTCATGCTGGGAGGATGGCACTGAATCAGATAGCTAGGTTGTAATCCTCTCTTCTACTACTTCTATTAATAAAGCTATTTGAGTTTTCCTCCATATACTTGTATATTTCTGAATCTTGTATTTGTGTATGCATTTGTATGGTTAATGTACATCTTATCTACATTGTTTATGGTTATAGATTTCTATGCTTTTATGGTATTTTGCTGCCTTAACTCTATAGGTGTTCTTTGAAGCAGGAGAAGTGAGAAAGGAGTTTCGAAAGCTCTATCAAGGGAGAGAGGAAACAAGCAAGGAGACAAGCGAAAGACTGAGGTTGGTACTCTCTGCTTCTCTCTCATTTATCTCTCATAAAGGAAAACACAAGTTACTTTAAATTTTTTGTTTCTAAGATAGCTACTAGTCTTAGTGGGACTAGTAGCTCTGAATGGACACTAGTTTTCTCGTAAACAAAATGGCAACTCCATTGGGGAGTGAATAGTTTGTTTGCTTGTTACTGTTGTAACTTGTTTGCTTTATAAACAACAGATGGAGCATGAAGTTAAGCCAGCTAGCCTTTGAATTGATTTTGCTATGCAACTGTAAAGTAGATCAATGCTACTTCAGTCAATCTCTGGGTTGGTTTATGAACTGAACATTTGACTTGCAAACATCCTAAGAGCCCTGGTGGTAGCTCAATAACCTCATTAGATCAGTCCCTATACTCTGTGTTTACTGCCTATCATAAGCTCAGCCTAAACCCCTGAACTTAGCTGCGAACTGTGAGTGAAAACCAAGCCCAATCTTGTCCCTGGACCATCGCACTATCTCTCATTGGCAGTTTGGATGCTTTGCACATCCTGTGTGCTGCAGGTGAGATGCATCCCTGTTTCCCTATGTTACAGGTGCAATGATTGAATGAGACTGTTTCTGCCTCCAGGTTTTGGTTTTTTCTTCATTGTTTTCAGCTCTATTCAGTAGTTTTGCTATCTGTGATCAATATATCACTGTTGAAACTCTCTTCCTTTAAATTATCCAGCCTCCATTGATAAGGAATTGTGAATGCTTTTTATGTGTTTTTCATCATTTACAGTCCTCCTTTGCAAAAAGTAGCTTAATCGAACTGTCATCTTTTGATTTGAAAGTGTTGCAACTGTCGTTTTCAGTCAAGAAAAAGAGTGTCGTAAAGTATTCCTCTTTTAGATAGTCGATTACACTTTTGCTATTGTATTTGATTTGAATCATCAATTCTTTGAAGTGTCGAAAGCAGTTTTCAAGTTGAAATTGAAAATGTCGCCTCAGTCTTCCTTTCGTTTTTGAGAAGAAATTGCTAAAGTGTCGCTTTGAAGAAAAGTAATTCAGATCTATACTTAGTTTTCTTTTGTCATTCTCACATTAAGGAAACTGAAAAAAAAATACATGCATATGCATTTGAATTTAGACTGCATGCAGAAATTGATTTAGGAAAAGTGAATTTTAGTGTGTGCTCTCTGCTCTATGTTGAAAGGATTTTACTCCTCTTTCCTTAGTAGCTAGGATTTTCATTGCTAAAAGAAAATAAACGATTGTTTATCATCTTATATTTCATATTTAGGAATTGTACATCTACATCATGTGGTGAACCTTCAAAGGAAAACTTCTTAAGAAAGATCAACTGTAAAATAAACCTCAATGATCATAAAAAAGCTTTGGAATCTAACGCACAACATCTAGAAGTCTAGGCTAGAGACGTATTCCGACGTTGTAAAGCCTGGTAACTATCATTTTCATCATAGGTTGTGTGATTCCTCCTCTTTGATATGAAAAGTGCCAGTACAGACTTGTGCTCCCACATAATATTGAGTATATATTGAGAGACCACAATAGGCTGATATCCTTTATCCTTACAAAGCTGTGTCTGCCGCCCTATCAATCGCAATGCACTGAACATAGAATTAGAGAAGATTGACTGCCATACATAAAAGTATATTGCAGTTTTGCGATTGGTTTGGTAATCCCTCTATCTAGATTTCTAGAGTAGTCACTTTTGTTCCTTTTCAGAATCCTTAAAAGAAAAGGTCCATCTGAGCACTTGTCACTTCAGGCTCATTAAAAATCGAAAGTGACTAGAGTCATCTTTATCTTTTTCTCGACTCTTAAAAATTGAAAAAGAAAGTTGTGTCAAAGCGTCATAAAATTTATTTTAACTGGAATAACATCAGTGTTCCCTCATTGGTCTTAGGTTGAGAAAATGGAGTCCACCAATCAAGGATTTCCCCTTGGGGGGAATCCTAGTCCTTTCTCTTCTTGGGGAGATATTGGTGCTCCATACATGGCTACATTGTCCCTTCCAAGACTCACAATTGGCCTACCAGTATGGCTATTCTCGACCTCTATCATTCAAAACACCGTAATTCCTAAGCAGTCAAATCAGAAACTAGATGATACTAGAGTTTCACCCCCACCTTCTTCTTCGTTTATTTCTCCCTCTCCTTCTTCCTCTTCGCTTGGTGAAACTAGTAACACTAAAAACCAAGTAACTGAGAAGAAGAATAAAGGGAAGGAGAAGAAGAAGAAGAAGCCAATGGCAAAAGGGGGCAACCAAGCATCGTCTGGTGAAAATCCACACACTACACCTTCCAAACCCAAATCTCCATGTGTCATTTGCAAAGGAGACCACTATCATCGAGATTGTCCTTGCATCCCGTAGATCTTGAGAGACTAGTCTCCCCGCTTGCACAATCCGGTGTCTTCAACCTCTAACAATCATGTTGAGAATACACCGTCAACTAGTGAAAATGAAGTCAATGGAAAAAAAGGAAGATCTAAATTTCCTTGTAGTCTGTGTGAAGGCGATCATGCCCTCCACCGTTGTCCTTTTCTGGATGAAGCTAAAAGAGTCTTGGATAACCGTCCTGCTTCACCACAGCGACTTCCTCCTAGATACAAGAAACTCTTGCCAAGTCCACCGCTAGTTGAAAATCCGACTGACACACCTCTGTTGTCAGTCAAATCATCTATCATTGAAGACAAACCCTCTGAGTCCACACCGGACCAAAGTCAATAGGTCGAGACGACAGTCGACCCAGTCTTGTCTTCAGAAGGTCCACCTTCAAATGATACAGTCCCCAAAGAGAATGAGAATGACACCGTTCAAATTCCTTTTTTTAACACAGACTCCGATGAACATGGGGGAAATCTACCCATTCCTTTACCGCAAGAAGGAAGTTCATCAGAGATTCATCCTGTTGTTTATTCGGTCCCTCCTTCGAGCAATCTAGTCATTTCCTTTGATTGGAATCTACTAGTGAGACCCCACCTACCATCTAATGTGCCATTCCGAATCATAGTATAAGCTTACAGAATGATCATGGCTGGCACTATCATAGATGAAGGGGCTTCCGTGAGTATCCTTTCCTCAACTGCTTGGAAAGCGCTTGGCTCACCATCGCTTCTGCCTGAGATTCGAAATTTGTCAGGCTTCAATAAAGGAACCAGTCAACCATTAGGGATCCTTCCAAATTTGCCTATAACTTTGAGAAGGAAAACTGTTCATCTAAACGTGATGGTAGTCTAAGGGCCTCTAGATTACAATCTACTCCTTGGGCGTGATTACATTTACAGCATGAGAGCTATTGTTTCCTCACTCTTTCGAGTGATGTGTTTCCCGTATGAAGCCAGAATGGTCCAACTCATTGACCAACTTTCATTCCCCAGTTCAAACACGGCTACTAGTCAAATGCCATCCCTAAATGGTCTTTTTGCACAAGGAATGTCTGATCAACCTCCAGTTCGTCCACCCGATGATCGCGAGTGATTCGGTGAATGTGACTAAACCCAGCGGGCATGCGCCTTGGTCTATTTCGGCAGGAAAACCCCATATATAAGGTAGGTTTCCACGTAGGATATATGACCAATCTGACACACCCATCCATTTATGAAAATGGGATCAATCTGGAATAGGATTCCCTCATCAAAGGTTATGTGATTAGAAGCTCCCACCATTCACCTTTGTCTATTTTGATGGACAGAGCCAAGGAAGTGTTTTGTCTACAACGCAGATGGAAAAACCTTGCTTTAATGCAAGAACTTCCGTATGGTAATCTGGAAACTCTACTCTTCTTTATATCTGGGGGCATGCAAACCTTTTGTATGCAAGTGAAAAGCGACCAGCGTAACTCTAAACCCGTAGTTTTTACTAACTTCAACTGCTTAAGTTAGGTGATTGGTCTGGTCAACCATTCACCTTTGCAAAGGCCAAATGGCACCAGCAAAGTAAAAGAAGAGTTTTCCTACTTAACCTTAGTAGTTCATTAACCCTTAGGACAGTAGTTGGTCATTCCTAGCTTGCATACAAAAGGCTTTGGAGCAAAGTTTTGCATGGGGAAAGCTCCCTAAAAAATGAACCTACCAATGAGAGACATCCTTATTATACGAATGGCATGAGCAGGTTTACGCGAAGTTCAAGCTCGTTAAAAAGAAAACCTAGCAATGAGCATATGTTCCCCCAGAGTTCAAGCGCATTAAAAATGAACCCACCTTTCGGTAAATAACCTTTGTGATCGCATTGCTATCAGCCTTTAAGACTTGGTCGTGTTCTTACCATCACCTCCACTTTTAGCCGATCATACGCCTCCACTTGATTGTTTACCCTTTTGAGGAACAGCTGCGACGAGTGATTCTGTTAGCCACCTTCTTTACATTGCCATGATTGGAAAGTTCCAAACTTACCTGGAACTAGCTACTACCCGAAAATATCACTCGTTCCTAAAAAACGAGCGTCTTTTAAGGTCTTTTTAGACTCATAAAATATAAAAATATCGCTGAGCAATTGGCCTCTACAGCTCGTTAAAGTGATTGGAAGTGCCATCCCTCCTCTATATTTTAATCTTTTTGGACTTGAGGGATCATTACACAAAAATATCGAGTGCTTGTCTTTTTCGGCTCACTAAAGTGATCAGAAAAGTCATCCCTTTCATATTATTTTATACTTTTTCAAACTTGAGGGATTATACTACGAAAAAGGACTACTAGAGTTTCCTTTCCGTCTCTTTTCAGACTCTCTAAAACTGAAAAGGATCGAGTTATCTTTGTCATTAAACTCGTTAAAACAATAGTGACAAACTTGTCTAATACAGACAAGAGCGAGTTTCACTATCGCTAGGCTCGCTAAAACATAGCGACAGGTTTTCCCGAAGGGAAAATTATAGAACAAGCATATGTTATCCTCCTCACGCTTGACAAAAATAAAGAGGCACTGGTTAGCAATAACTGGGGAAAATGGGAAGAAAACTTGAAGAACTTCATTGGTAGTAGGTCACTCTTGAACATGACACTTTCACTCTGTCGCCATGATTGAGTCGGGTTGGGTTATTCCGTTCACCAGTCATATCACCATTGGTCCTTCGTACCATCCATTTTTGGGGTTAACGCTACCAATCCATTTCAGTGTCGCTGATATGTTCAAGAGAAGTCACTCAGAGAATTCACCAACCCAGCTAACACCTCATCCGCTGTAATACCTTCATGCTCCATTCTTTCATGACCACCACCCTGAACCTTGTATCATCAGATCATTTTCACCTCCACAAAATCATTTTCTCCATTTCGTGTCGTAGATGTGGGATTCATTAAGGCCCTCCTACGATGAGTCACTTCTTGTCAACATCAGCTCATTATCCAAGAAGTTGACTTACGAATAACCCTTTCAGTACTTTGAAGCTTGCATGCCTCAATGGCAAGTTTCTCACTTCTGGCGATAGGTTTACATCAATGACCTTTGACCGAAAGATTTTGTGTGGTGTTCGAAATCGACTCATGTATTCACACCATGTGAATTGTACTGTAGTGCCTTGAGGATCATTATCATTGTCGGCGATTCTTCTCGTACCTGTTAACAACTTACATCATTGGCTGGTAATCAGGCGATGTCTTTCCATGTTCGACACCAGAACATCCTTTCACATGGATCGACTTGTACTTCGGGTGAAGATTGAATGAGTTTGAAGACCCTAGATCTAGTTTCATCCATCCGAGCTGCGATATATTCAGGAAAATAAAGACATCAAATGTACTCCATAGCTGCACAAATAATCATCCAAGCTAAGGGATGATGGCTCTACCAGAATCATTAGTCTACCACACAGACAATTTTCTGTCCTATGTACATGAAAATGAATTTATAAAGCTGAGCATGGGAATGCCTGCCTCAACTAGATCATGAAAATGTTATGAAGATAATGTATTGTATTGTATCTTATTACAGGTCACCTTCCAGTTCAAAAAACCTCGGATCCTCATGATACAACATTTCACCCGACATCATAAGATTTACGACCTCGTGCTTTAGGGGGCAACTATTATAGACATATTTGGGCACTGCAATCCCAATCACATATTTCCATAAACCAAGGGCTTCTAAACCCCTAAAAGTGTTGTTTCATACCCTAAACAAACAAAGTCAACTGATTACATAATTTCCCAGAAGTTCTCCCTGAAAAACTACTCAAAACTGGTCAAAACTGGACCATACAAACTACTCCATGCTGAGGGTGCGATGCATCTCACCTCCTACACACAAAGGGTGTGATGCATACTGAAAATCCCTTCTGTAGGGTGTGATGAGCAAGAGCAGACAAATAGCAGAGGCAATTTGCTAGGTGGAAACCCAAAGAATCTTCTAGAAATTTCTCATATGACACTTGCCTCTTTGAATTCACCCAGGGATGAGTAAGAGATCATGAAATCTCCAAGTGGAACCAAGAAATATCAGTGAAATTACACTAATAAAAATCCCAAAAGCTGACTCACCCCCCTGCAAATATCTATATATGGATTCCTCATCCTAGAGATCCAAAGGCTGGAATTTTATATTTTGTAAGGAAGTGTTGTTGGTTTCTCTGTGAAACATTGTATTGTTGGGTGATCTAGCTTTTCATGAGGTGAAGAGGGCTTTCATGCTGGGAGGATGGTGCTGGCTCAGACAGCTAGGTTGTAATCCTCTCTTCTACTACTTCTATCAATAAATCTATTTGAGTTTTCCTCCATATACTTGTATATTTCTGAATCTTGTATTTGTGTATGCATTTGTATGGTTAATGTACATCTTATTCTACATTGTTTATGGTTATAGATCTCTATGCTTTGATGGTATTTTGCTACTTTGACTCTATAGGTGTTCTTTGAAGCAGGAAAAGTGAGAAAGAAGTGGCGAAAGCTCTATCAAGGGAGAGAGGAAACAAGCAAGGAGATAAGCGAAAGACTGAGGTTGGTACTCTCTGCTTCTCTCTCATTTATCTCTCATAAAGGAAAACACAAGTTACTTTAAATTGTTTGTTTCTAAGATAGCTACCAGTCTTAGTGGAACTAGCAGCTCTGAATGGACACTAGTTTTCCCATAAACACCTACCTATGGGAAGATTGCAGGGAATCACAGTGGATATTGAAGGAGAAAGCGCACTAGCAGACTTTGAAGTGATAGGGATTGTTGATGATAACAATCCCTACCCCACGGTATTAGGAATAGATTGGGTCATTGACATGAACAGGGTGATAAATTTGAAGAAGCGCAAGATGATTTTTGAGAAAAAGTCTCTACGCATAGTTGTATGTTTGGACCTTGCAAAAGGATCGCACTACACGAAGTCAATGCGTGACTATGAAAGCGACGATGACTTATATTGCATCTACAAGATAACCACACGAGAGCAAGACTGGGTAAATCCCACAGTGGATGGACGAATCTCATGGGAGCGTGAAATCTCCTGTACATCAGATTCGAATGAAGAGATAGAACGATGGAAGAACCGGTTACACGAGGTAACCATGCTAAACTGCAACATGATGACAAGATCGTTGCGCTGCGTATCAATGGAAGTAAGGGATCTTCCTACATATGATGGGTTAAAGGAGGTCGATGCCTTCCTGAATAGATTTGAAAGAGAGGTGTCGAAACAACAACATTTCAAAGCTTTGGAATGGGTGCTACGCTCTACGCCCATGAGATGGTGGGGTACCTGTTACACTAAAACATGTCACCATGACTATTTGCAGTTAGTATGGCTCCATCCACTGTCATACTATCCTCCTTGGCAAGTCTCATGCCTCTGATCTCCATGTCAAACTTCAAGAAAGAGAGAAAGTCATTAAAAGTCAATTATCTCTGGTACGCAGTTTCTCTTAGCCTTACCTGCGTGTACACAACCCAAGTTCACAATACCTGCGTACTTGTACACTCTGTATGTAAAGGGGTGGGTGCATACTCCTGTAAAGGTCAAAAGGCGCAAGTTTCACTCCAAAAAAGTTACTTGTGGTCATTTCTAGAGTCTTCTAGAAGCTTGTTTGACGTGTATGAAGCGCCTCCAGATGGTTCATGTATCCCTACCTAAGAGGAACTTATCCCATCAAGAGGGGAGCTATCCCATCCAAAGAGGGGCTTATCCCATTGATGGTGGACCTGAATAACTTCCTCTAGAGCACTATAAATACAGGCATTGGGCCAAAGGGAGGGGAGGTTGAAAGCTGAACATTCCTAAGGGTAGATGCTGCTGGAATTAGGACTTCCTTGTAGAAGCTTGTGAGGAGAGATTACCATCTTTACTTGTTTCCATTGGGAGGTGGGTGAGTTGATCAGAGTAAGGGAGAACTCTTGTGGACCCTGGGAGGAGCTTGCACAACACCAAGGCTCAGGTTGTAATGGTTCCTTTTGTTACCTTTTAATACAAATTAGTCCATTCTTCTCAACAATTTGTTATTTATGAGTTGTTTCATATACTCCTTGGTCTATATGTTAAATATGTTTTATTTTATGTGATATTCAGGTGCTATTTAATCGTTTGATTGTTAGTGAATGCAGGTTTCGAAGTGAAGGAGGAGCTCATCCGGATCAACGGAGCTGGACTACTACAACAACGTTGGATTACAGGTAGGATCTAAACACTTGATTTCTCATATTGTAAAAGCGTATTTAGGGAAGGGTTGCTCTTATTTGTCTTGTTTGTCATTAGAAAGTCTTAGGCTTCTAGGAAGGTCGGTTGTGTCCGCACTAACGACTCTTTCCGCGTGACAAAATGGCGACTCCGTTGGGGAATCCATGAATGTGTTTGAGTTCTTTTTGATTTGATATTTTGGTCTGAGAAAAATTGCTTGTTTTCTGATTTTTGGCTGTCTAGCTGTGTATTTGGGTGGGTTAGCTTAGAGTCAATTTAGTTTTTTATTTTTCTTAGCTTTGCCAGCAGTACGCAGTCTCTGCGTTTGACACAGTGCGTACTTGTACGCATTGCGTCTTTATGCACAGGGCGTACCCGTGCCTGTGTCAACAGATCACCTGCGTAACCCTGTCAAATTTGAGAAAATTCCATTTTTCCCTTTTTGCTCTTTAGATTTTGTTTTTACTGCCCAGATCAATTAGTTTACTATCAGAGATCTTCACCTGAACTTGTCCCGTTAGTGTCGAGGGTTTTGGTGGAATTCATAGGGATTTTGCCTTAGGGTTCGATTTTTAACTGGTCCTGTAGTGACTTTGGCGTTAGAGGTTGTCAAAATTTGGATCTCCCTAGTTTTGATCAGTCCTCTTAGGAGTCGGGCCTGTCATAGAAGTCACCCTAGTGAGAGACCTACCTTTGTGTCTTCTCTTTGCGAATGTCGAAAAGTTTGTTTGTTAAAGCCTTGAATTCCATTCTTGAGAAAAAAGAACAAAAAGATTTCGATTTTGTTTTTTGGTTAGTTTATGATTTTGCATGAACTGATCCTTAGTTGCATTTTGACTAAGTAAAACATCCGAGAATCATCCTTGTAGGCTTTTGTCCTCATTATTTTTTGCTTTTAGGTAAATTTACTTTTAATTTGATTTTGAGTGAATTTGATTTGATTGTCTTAGATTTGTTAAATTTGATTTGATAAAATAGTTTTACATGCTTTATTAATATAGAAAAAACACAAAAAATTCTTTTGGGAAAACTTTTCTTTGGTAGCATTTGTAGACTTTTGGGAGAAAAAGGAAATTTTGTAGAGTAATTAGTGGTCATGAGTTGTGTGTTTTGAAAAGATAAAGAGAATTGTTTCTTTGATTGTCTTTACTAAGAAAGTTGTTTTCTATAAAGTTTGCATTTTCCAACTCTCTTAGTTAGGAGATTCATTGAAAAAAGGAAAAGTAGTGTAAATCATCTTAGGTGCATCTTTGTAGTGGTTGCGAGTCGAGTCTACACACCACAAGTTTCATCTCCACTACCTTTTGTCTTTAAGAAAAACCATAAAATTAATGCTTAAAGTAAAATCAACTTAGTAACTTTTATTTACTAGGGCTCTGAAACACCAATTTAGATCAGGCTAGTGTCTTGGAGTAGGAGAGTAATTAACTCTCCAAGACAACAAAACCAAACAAGTAGCTTATCTTGTGATAGAATAAATCCAATTGTTTCATTTGTACTCTGGGAAAGCTCCTCTTAAAGGAGAAGCACGAGCTCGTGTCCGAACCAATGAGGGGATCAATCCTCCCTCGTTGGGAACGACGCCAGACATGCACGTATTACAAACGGTAAACCTCGGATTAACCATTGTCGAGGAGCCAGGGGTCACTTGTCGGTAAACCTTGGATTATTGTCAAGGAGCCAGCAAGGGGATTGAGCTTGATACTCTGCCCTTGCGTGCTGTCGGAGTGTAGACTGTTCCCCCAGGTGCATTTGTTGCGGTTGGTAACCTTAGTGACCATTATCTTTAGGATTCTACCGAGGTGACGTTGGAGGGAAGATCCCACTGTACCTGGAGCAGACATCGGCTAGACTCAATTGGATTTTCCGGGGGGCTCACTTCACTCGAGACGGTTAAAGTGGAGGAACTTGTGCCGGTCTATTCATTAAGCAGGTTGCCGGGGTAACTGTTCCACCCGCCACTTCTGTACTGAATCCGGCAATGTTGGGTTTCATCTCCAACTAGCGTTTTTGGTCTGGAAGGCTACTGTTTGTGCTTGGTTTGACGCCCTAGATTCTTTAGGCGTGTGATTCAAATTTGTTTGGTTCTTTAGAGACTTTAGGTGGTTTGCTTTGAGATTTTACTTTGTTTGCGTGTGCAGTAGTTAAAAGTTTTTAACTGTGGCGGAATTACCGAGACAGTCCCGTCGACTTCGGGGCAAGTCTCCTGAGGTTGTTTCTGTGGCCGAATTGTTGAGGAAATCCCGTAGACTTCGGGGTGAACCTCCTCAAAACGTCCCAAGTCATTACGAAGGTTTAAAGGTCCTTGTAACTCCTCCTAGTGGCAGTAGAGTAGGTTCACTTGAAGAAGGAGAGTCTTCGTTGGTAGTCCATCAAGATTACCAAAGTCTAGAAACAGGTTATAATCCTGAAGCAGTTGCAGTTTCTGAGCTTGCTGGTAGTTTTTCATCTACTAGTGATATAGGCGAAGAACCTGAAATATCTGAACCTGTTACTCCAACTTCTAGTGTACCAGATTCACCTAGGGTAGAAAGAGTCATCACCGAGAATCTTCCTACTGATTTGATAGCTATTGAAGAACTTGCTCCAGAGGAAGAATTAGGCGTATCTATCCTTGAAGATCAACCCACTATTGATCTAAGGGAGTGTGAATCTATCTTTTACAGTCCTCCTAGAAGTACTACTTGGTACCTTTCGTTAACCAATTATTTAGACAACTCAGGGGTAGGTTTTTCTCCACCTCGTACTCCTTTTCCACCTGGAGGTATTTATACTCCTGTAAATATGTCTGGTCAGTCGTCCGTGTTCACTGAATCTCCTGAATCTTTCTTACACGACCGTCCTTCTGTTCCCACCGGGTATCAGTCACTTTCTGGTACCTTTGCGGGGGCATCTCCTCAACCCATTGATCATGGGTTATTAGTTGGAAACAATGGTAATAAACCGTTGGGTGTAGGGGACATTTACATGATGTCAGGTTCGGTTCCCATTTCTCAACCTCAAGGTGGTCAATTACCGCCTGGGGGGCAGCCTCAATTAACGCCTGGGGGGCAACCTCAAGGTACACAAATTGTGTCTGGGGGGCAACCTCAAGGCCAGTATGTACCCATAGTACAATACATGCCTCAAGGTCAACCCCAGCCTCAATATGTACCCCAGGGTCAACCTCAGTATCAATATTTACCTCAAGGGTATCAACCCCAAGGGTATCAACCTCAAGGGTATCAACCTCAAGGTCAAGGTCAACCCCAGTATCAGTATTTACCCCAAGGTTATCAACCTCAAGGTCAATACTCGAGTCAAGGTTATCAACCACCTCAAGGTCAGTCATATGTTCAAGGTATGGGAACTGTACCTTTCAGTTATCAATCCTATCCTCAATCCGGTTATGGATCTTAGTATCCTCAACCTGTTACGGGTCAATACCCTGGAATGATAGTGTGGGATCCATCACAAGGTCAACAGGTGTTGCAGCCAAGTATACAGTTGTTACCTCAAACTGGACAACCCGTAGTTTCTGGTTCACCCCAGCAACTGCAACCTGTCCAGTCAAATGTTCAAACTTCTGTAACTTCGGTAGTTACTCAGCCGCCAATTGCACCTAGTACTCCATCTCAAACGACTGCTGCAACTACCGCAACATCTACCGCACTTACTTCTGGAGTATCGACAGCTCCGGTTTCTACTGTCTCTGCATCCACTCCTCAGACATCTTTACCGTTGTCCGGATCTACGATTCAAACCACGGTCCAGATGCCTGTAGGGCAGCCTGGTTTAAGTACTGTTGTAACAAGTCAACCTCAATTTACCTACCAACAGTACCAGGGACAGTACCAACTCAGTCCTGCTGTCCAGCGACCGGTTTACCAGTATCAACCGTATCCTGGGTACACTTATCAACAACCTCAGCAACCCCAGTACGGTCCGGTTAATCCTGGTTTTCCAGGAGGATATAATATCCCGAATGCGATTCCTGTTCCAAGTTATCCTGGATATCCTCCTCCTAGGACTGGTCTTGTGACCCAGAGTTTTAGAGATCCTAACCGGCAGTTACCGTTTATCACAACTTTGGATTTACCAGACTTGATGCGCCTAACAAACGATCCAATTCAATATCTTCCGTTCTGGCCACCAATGCCAAATAAGTTGCCCAGTGATATACCCAAGTTCGAAGGTAAGTCTGGAGAGGATCCGTCCAATCACGTGATGACTTACCACCTCTGGTGTGCTTCAAATTCTATCTCGGATGATTTGATCCGCTTACGTCTTTTCCAACGTACACTCATTGGTCTCGCGGCCAAGTGGTACATTGAGTTACCACGGGCCTCTTTTTACAATTTTAGCCAGTTAGCTACCTCGTTCCTAACTCATTTTCAGTTGCCGGTCAGATACGATAACGGCACGGAGCTATTAACTTCATTAAAACAATCGACCTCCACTTATATTTCCGATCATATTCACGAATGGAGACGTCGAAGACGTTTAGTGAAAGTTTTTATCCCGGACCAAATCTTAGCTGAATGGTTTGTAAAATCATTATTACCGAAGATTACTGAAGATGTAGCCAAGGCCGGAGTAGTTACTGAGGAGCAAGTTATTGCTCAAGCCCAGTACCTTGACTTAGTTTACACTCAGTCGGGTACGTTGCACGAGAAGATCCCAGATCTTCCTAAGTCGAATCAAATCGTTGTTGCTCCTTCGGGGTCTCATGCTGCTGATGGCATGATTGGTACGGTGAATACTAAAAGTAAGAAGAAATCCTCAAAGAATTCTTCTCCAATAATAACCTTACCAGACTCCCCGACAGGAGAGTCTTCTCCTGAAATTACCACCGACATTCACGCTGTAGAGTCATCTACGGCTAAATCAAAAAACGGTGGTAAGAAGAAAGGAAAGAAGAAGGATAAAGCAGACAAGGCTCCAAAGGAGAAAAAAGAGAAGTCGAAATCTAATGACGAAAAGCGCAAACCTCGCTATCCTTGTTTAATTTGTGAAGAAGATCATTTCACAAGAGATTGCCCTCATCGGGCAGAGGTTGTGAAAATCGTTAAAGGTTCCCCAACTCCTGCTGTTTTGAAAGATCCATTTCCAAAGCAAGAGAATAAAATGATAGGTTCTTCCTCGAGTGCCAGTGAAGAACCCATATTGATGATGTCTCATGTACGGATTGCGACTCGATCGCAAGATTATGGTAGTAAGAATCCTGTTGATGGCAAAGAAGCAGAATCTTCTCATTCTAATCCATCAACCTCAGCTCCCGGTTCCGATCCACTACAGATCGAGAAACCTAATCCGGAATTGGTAATCAAACCACCCGCCAAGGGTATACTTCGAAAATCTTCTTTCAATCCACATGCGAGAGCAGCTCAGAATTATAACATTGTTGAGGATTTAGCTGTTTCACCCTCAGCAATGTCGGCTTTGGAAGTGCTGCAATCATGCCAAGAACAACGAAAATTACTCTTGTCGGCTATAGGAGCTGTTGATATTCAGGACCCGAACCTGATAATCTTTGATCTAGAAAATAGTACACCGCGTCTCCCTCATCAAATGGCTTTCCAGATTCCAGTGATAGTCAAAAACAGGCCTATTCATCGGACTGTAATTGATGAAGGAGCTTCTATGTGTATTATGTCGATTCAGTGTTGGAGATCGCTTGGTTCTCCTTCACTGAACCAATCCCTGACGATTCTTAAGGCCTTTGATGGCCGTGGGTTCCATCCGTTTGGAATTCTACAGAATTTTCCTATAGGGGTTGAAGGAAAAACCGTTAGTCTGGATGTGGAGGTGGTTGATGCCCCTCTAGACTACAACCTTCTTTTGGGTCGCAGTTGGTCTTACGCTATGACAGCGGTCGTGTCATCGGTCTTCAGAGTTATAAAGTTTCCAGATAATGGTAAGATCATGACAATAGACCAGCTGGCTTACTTTTCATCCGACCCAGCCTCTTCAGAGAGTATCCAGCATGTCGGTAAAACGACTATCCCTTACAAGGATGTTGGTGTAGGATTAGTTAAAGATTCCGATTTACTGGGAACTTTTCCTTTTCCTTCGATCAATGCAGACCCTTCATTCGCATCCATTCATATGATTACTTCAGACACTATTATTTACGATGATCCTTGGATTGTCCCATCTGAATCTGAGATAGACTCATTCGGTAATGCAATGCCTTTGAGTCCATATGAAATTGCTTATGAGGTTGTGCAGTCTTTTTCCGACTCCAGTTCAACCCAATTCGACCAAATGAATGCGGTCCGTGAGGAATCATTTTTCACATCAACCTCAGAACGGATAACATTTCCTGAAGTCGTGTCATCTGACGAACAACTTCGCGAAATCCTAAGTGTAGACGATCTACCATGGGAAGATCTTCATCATAGGTCTTCATTTTTACCTGAGGGTGATGACTTTGAAAATGATTTTTCATCAATTTTTACAGCTGAATATGTCAAGGACGCTCAGAATCCCATGAAACATCCTGATTCAGAGTTGAATTTGGGAAACATTTCCCAAACTATTGCCATTGACATTTCAGTCAAAACCGGAATTATTGAAAACATTCATATAGGTGCCTCGTGTACAGATAAAGAAATTCAAACATACAAGGTCCTATTTCAAGAATTCCGCGACGTGTTTGCCTGGTCCTATGAGGAAATGCCAGGAATTGATCCCTCCATTGTTGTTCATGAAATCAAGACTTACCCGGACGCTAAACCCGTTCCGCAACGTCTGCGTCAGATACACCCTAGGAAAGCGGCTGCAATTAAAGCAGAAGTCGAGAAGCTGTTGAAAGCAGGTTTCATTTATCCGATCCCGTTAACGGACTGGGTATCGAATATTGTTCCGATTAACAAGAAGCAAGGAACAATAAAAATATGCATCGACTATAGGGATATAAATCGTGCTTGTCCAAAAGACAACTATCCCACACCCTATATCAATCAAATAATTGATGATTGTGCCGGCAGTGAAATATTTTCCTTTATGGACGGTTTTTCCGGTTACAACCAAATCAATATTCTACCTGCCGATCAACCAAAAACGGCTTTCATTTGTCCTTGGGGGACATTTGCTTACTGCAAATTACCTTTTGGACTTAAGAATGCCGGAGCCACTTTCCAACGGGCAATGTCTTACACATTTCACGACATCAAGCACATTGTGCAACCATATCTCGATGATTTGCCTGCTCATTCTTTACATCGAGCTGATCACCTTGTCCACTTACGCGCTATTTTTATGAGGTGTCGGAATTATCGAATTCGGTTGAACCCACACAAATGTGTCTTCTGCATAGAAGTGGGACGATTGCTAGGATTTGTCGTTTCAAAAGCCGGTATCTGCGTCGATCCCTCGAAGGTCGAAGCCATCATCAAATTGCCTCCTCCTTCGAGTCTGTGCCAACTCCAAGGTTTGCAGGGGAAGGAAAACTTTTTACGTCGATTCATTCCTAACTACGCCGAGGTTACAAATGGTTTCACCCGGTTGTTGAAACAAAACGCTCAATTTTCTTGGGATGAGATAGCTCAGAAATCTTTTGATGCACTTAAGCACGCGTTAACCCATGCACCGTTGCTGCATCCTCCCAACTACAACCAGGATTACTTTTTGTATCTCGCCGCCTCCCACTCCACCATTGGAATGGTCTTAGTTCAGGAAGACGAATTCAGAACGGAACATGTGATATATTATCTTAGTAGGACGTTAAATCCTACTGAGCTAAAATATTCGCATGTGGAGAAATTGGCCCTGGCAGCTGTTCAGGCTGACCAGTGTTTTCGTCATTACATTCTTCTCCGTAAAACTACAGTGATTTCGGATTGCAACCCTATGATCTATATTTTGACTAAACAATTGCTAGGGGACAAGTACTCTAAATGGATTGTTATCCTGCAGGAGTTCGATTTGGAGTTCGAGAAGTCCAAGTCTAAGAAATCCTTAGTTTTTGCGGAATTGATGTGTGACTTCCCGCGTGCTGACACGGAAACTGTGGCAGAGGAACCCATTGCGGACGAATCTCTATTTCTTATCAGCACTTTAGATCCGTGGTATGGGGATATAATCGTCTATCTCCAAACCCAATCCTTTCGGCCCGAAGCTTCAAAGTCGGAACGCCGGAAAATTCGATTCCAGTCCCAACAGTACAGAATTATTGGAGACACTCTTTATCGTCGTGGGGCGGACTTGGTTTTTCGTCGTTGCTTAACTCATGAAGAGGCAGAAAGGGTTCTGAATGACTGTCATTCTGGAGCATGTGGCGGTCATATGTCTGGGTATGCCACAACTCAGAAGGTGTTGCGTGCTGGATATTTCTGGCCGTCTATGTTTAAAGATTGTATCATTGCGGTCCGGAAATGCCACAACTGTCAAGTGTTTGATCGCAAGATGCGCGCCCCACCTGCTCCTCTCCACCCTATAATTGCCGTTGGTCCTTTTGCTAAATGGGGTATCGATTTTATTACATGTAACCCTCACTCGGCCGGGGGGCATGCGTATATCATCCTTGCGGTTGATTATTTTACTAAGTGGGCCGAGGCGATGCCTACATTCGAGGCAAGCGGCAAAACATCAGCGATTTTTGTATTCAATCATATTATTGCTAGGTTTGGTGTCCCACAAGCGATAATCACTGACCATGGGCGCCATTTTCGAAACATTATGATGACAGAACTTACAAGCCAGCTTGGTTTACGCCATGATAGTTCTACTCCTTATTATCCTCAAGCAAATGGTTTGGTTGAATCCATCAACAAAGTTCTAGTTATCATGATCCGACGAATCATTGGTATTCATCGGTCGAATTGGCATAACATGTTATTTTCAGCGCTTTGGGCATTCCGAACCTCAGTGAAAACATCAATAGGGTTCACTCCTTTCCAACTAGTTTATGGTTTGGAAGCAGTGTTGCCCATTGAATGTGAAATCCCATCACTTCAAATGGCTATCGAATTACTCCCAACTACTTCCGAAGAGGAGAAGCGTCTGTTATACTTAGCTAAATTAGATGAGACTCGACGTGATGCTGCTTTGGCAATCGAGACTCACGCAAAAAGGATGAAATCTCAGTATGATCGTAACGTGACCCCTCGTAATTTTTCGGAAGGAGACCTAGTGCTATTATATGATCAAGCTAACGATAAATTAGGTGCTGGAAAATTCGTTCCCATGTGGCATGGGCCCTACATTGTCAAGCGAAAGCTAGCAAAAGGGGCCTATGAGCTGGTAGATTTTGATGGGGATTCTTTGGGTAAGCCCAGAAATGGACTTTACCTAAAGAGGTATTATGCTTAAATGGTGGGTATGGAGATTTAGTTAGCTCTAGTTAGGTTAATTTTTCTTTCTAGCTAGTATGTTTGCTTAGTTTAGACTGTGTGCTTAGTTTAGAGAGTGTGTTTTTCGTCGTTATTCTGGCTTATCTTGGTTTTACTCTTGATATTGCAGATGTCGATGCCTCTCCAAACGTACATTGGATTTGCTGATGGTGCTTGTCGTAGTACACGGAATATCTCTTCCGCACCTTGGGTTATCTATTCGCCCTCTGACGAGTTAGTTTCTATGCATGGGGTGAGCCTCGGTCAAACAACAAACAACATTGCAGAATACAGTGCAGTGATTGAACTATTATCTGAATCAATTTCATTTGGGATTCGGAGTTTGATAGTGAGGTTAGATTCCGAACTCATTGTATTACAGCTTAATAGAGTCTATGCCATTAGAAATCCGGTGTTATTAAGATTTTTTTTGAGGGTGCGTCTCTTGGAACGTGAATTTGATTAAATTGAATATCAGCATATTCCAAGATCTTTAAATACATTAGCAGATGCAATGGCGTCTCGAATGTCAAATAGACATTTGTAACAATCATAAATGTAAATTTATAAACATTTCATCACACATGTTTAACAAAATAAGCCGGTAATAATGATATATATAGATAGGAGTGTGTCAAAAATATACATCGTCTTCGATCATAGGTTGAAAAACACCTTATGATCGGCAAAAATGATAAGTACAAAAAACCAAAAATGTCACATGCGTCTACAAAAGTGACTAGCCAATCACTGGTGGTGCTCTCTATATGAGACCACTGCCCGCGCTACCCTACACAGGAACCTCCTGAAAGGTCCTGGGACTGCGACCACGTAGCGCTGAAGTCGGATAGGAATGTTGTCTATAGTCGTCTCTGGTATACCCGCCGTCAGATGCTCTAGATCCTGTTCCAGCTCGGCTAAGGTCTCTGCGGCCGCATCCTGTGGGGCCAGTGCTGGTACAGCTGGTACTCTTCTCTCAAAAGCCTGGAGATTGGCCGGACGCCGTGGACCTACATCTACATTTTGAAAAATTTTTGCTGTCAGTTTTGAGACGATATATAAAAACAAAAAAATAGATAATTTAAAAACTTGTGAAAAATGAAATACCTCTGTCGTCCCATTGTTCTCCCTGTGGAAGAACCATGTCCGGATCATTGCGAAAATCCATTCCGGCATAAGGAAAATCCTGAATCGCAAAGACCTGGCCCTCCAGCCAGTGAAAGTAACCATCAGGAAATCGAACAACTGCTGCTCCCTCATCAGGATGCCGGGCCATTACCGCAACCCATCTCGTCAACTTAGGCTCCCGAGGAGCCCCCACTGGAACTGTAAGATGCTGGGGGATCAGCATTGGAACTCTCTCTAGGGCAAAGCTCACAACTAAAGGCCCATATCCAAAAGTCTTCAGTTGTCCGTTCTTTGCCCTGGTTAGTTGGCCCTTCATATTGGCCAACACAGCATCGCACCAGTTGAAAATGGTGCCTCGGAAGCAATCTATAGCCATCCGCATTTGGGAACCAGTGGCTATGTGCAAAGAGGCAGCACCGCAAAGTCTGGTAACTGTAAAGGCAATTACCATAAGTTCAGGTCGGGATATATATTTGATTTCTATCCCCTTATCCTGGTTTTGATTGTTGCACCACTCTAGCCGGAGACTAGCAAGGGATTGGCCACCCGGTCTAGTCCCGAATAGAGAGAGTTGCTCGCCCCTGTTAGGCAAGCCAGTGAGAAAGTATATGTTGGAGGACTCTATCTCGAGCTGGTGTTCTCCGATGTAAAAGCATTGATCCTGAATGTTCCACCTTTCAACCAGCCACTCTAAGAATGGCACCTGGACCCTCATGCCAGGGATGGCCCAGTACTTGTAGAGACCGCATGCCTTTAAAGCATCAATGGAAGGTTGATGACCTATTGCGGCCAAATCGAAAAACCCTAAACCCTCCAAAAAATCAAACTAAAACTTGAAATGAAATTCTAAACGGATGAAATTGAAGAGGAGGATGTTGTGAAATACCTGAAAGAGACGGTGCCCGATTCTGACGGTCGGATTCTCCGCAAAGTCCACGGGAAGTTTCTTGTCAAAAGCCCTTTTCTCGACCTCAACAGTAAAATGGTAAAAATGACATGGTAAAAAGTCTTTTTATAGGTTTTTTGGATGAATGAATGCTAAGTTTGTTTATTTTTCACCATGAAAGGATGTTTTTCAATGTATTTTTGCTCATCTTAAACAGGTATGAGTAATGTGTTGTTTTTGTGCAGGACAAAAAGGACTTTAGGTAAAATCATCATTTTTCACGAACTAAGACATCAGAGTCATGTTTTAAGCCCTTTTCTGACTCCTAAAAAATGAAAAGATTGTCGAGCGTTTCTTTTACACTCGTTAAAACGGAATTAAAAGACGGTCCTCTTACAGCCCTTTTCTGACCGTAAAAACACGAAAAGATTGCCGGATTTTTGTCGTTTCAAATTCGATACTGGAAATAAAACGACATGCCTCTGATCGCTTTTTACTTTTCAGGTCAAAGGCATTAATCATGAAAGTACTCCTTGGTCGCAAGATCAAGCGGTTCTCTCAGGTATTATTTTATACTTTTTCGGGCTTGGGAGACACAAATTTATGAAAAAGTTCACCTTGGAGTCTTCTTTAGTTTTTTCAGACTCTCTAAAAATGAAAAACGCCGAGTTTCGCCTATACTAGACTCGTTAAAATTTCACAGTAAAGGACCTGTTCGATTACAAATTGGAACGGACCACTCCTTCTTAGGGTCCGAATCTAAACTAAGTTGGACTCATCCGAAGGATGAGCTTATAATCAAGCATATGTTATCCTCCTCAAGCTTGTAAAAAATAAAGAGGTACTTGCCAGAAATGGTGGGGGAAAAGAGAGAAGAATGAACCTATTTGTTATCCTTTATTACAGAAGAACCTTATCACCTCTCTTGAACACGACACTTTTCATTCACCTGGGTTGGGAAATCCTTTGCCTTAAAGCTGATAAAACCACTTTGAAAGTCTTCAACCGTTTCCGGGTATTAACTTTGGGTCAATCGTCACCAAGCCATCTGTCGTGTCGTTATGTGTTCAAGAGGTCTCTGCAAATAAACCATTCATATGCAAAATACTTGTCATCCATTTGGCCATCCCTGAGTCAGTCCTTAAAGCAACATTTCTTCAACTTGAACAATGATTTCGTGTTGTGGGCTTGCCTGCAACGGGTTGCTTTCTATCAACATCAGCACATTATCTAGAAAGATGACTTAGAAATCGTCAGTACCTTGAAGTCTGCATGCATCAATAGCAGGTTTCTCGCCTTTGACGACAGTTTACATCATTGACTTTCGATCAAAGGATTCCGTGACGTGTTCGACATCAACCCATTCATTCACATTTCATGGATTGTACTGGGTACTTTGAGAACCATTGACATTACTGGTGGTCTCTCTCACACTTGTTAACGGTTTACATCATTGACTGGTAATCAAGTGGTTTCTACCATGCTCGACATCAACTCATTTATTCGCATGGATAGAATCGTACCAATTCGGGAAGTAGAAATTAAGACCCTGGATCTAGTTTCCACCATCCACGCTGCGAGGAGTTTTGTATTCATTATATAGTAGACTAATCATAAACAGATGGCTGCGTCCATACTGTGTCTACAAAAGTCTATGATTGTGATGTACTGCAAAATCATTCTTGTATCAGAGCAGTAGTTAGATTGTTAGTTAATATTTTCAATCTGAGTATGGGAATGCCTACCTCAGCGATGATATCATCTTATATATGTATTTTGTGTTGAATATTTGTAGGTTCTGACCAGGTCCTCCGCAAGATACTCCTTGAAATGATAAAGTACTTCACCCTTCCTAGATCATAAAAACCCTAATCTACTACAGGCTTCGCACTTTAGGGGGCAATCTGTAACACTAAAAAATGTCACCATGACTATTTGCAGTTAGTATGGCTCCATCCACTGTCATACTATCCTCCTTGGCAAGTCTCATGCCTCTGATCTCCATGTCAAACTTCAAGAAAGAGAGAAAGTCATTAAAAGTCAATTATCTCTGGTACGCAGTTTCTCTTAGCCTTACCTGCGTGTACGCAACCCAAGTTCACAATACCTGCGTACTTGTACGCTCTGTATGTAAAGGGGTGGGTGCGTACTCGTGTAAAGGTCAAAAGGCGCAAGTTTCACTCCAAAAAAGTTACTTGTGGTCATTTCTAGAGTCTTCTAGAAGCTTGTTTGACGTGTATGAAGCGCCTCCAGATGGTTCATGTATCCCTACCTAAGAGGAACTTATCCCATCAAGAGGGGAGCTATCCCATCCAAAGAGGGGCTTATCCCATTGATGGTGGACCTGAATAACTTCCTCTAGAGCACTATAAATACAGGCATTGGGCCAAAGAGAGGGGAGGTTGAAAGCTGAACATTCCGAAGGGTAGATGCTGCTGGAATTAGGACTTCCTTGTAGAAGCTTGTGAGGAGAGATTACCATCTTTACTTGTTTCCATTGGGAGGTGGGTGAGTTGATCAGAGTAAGGGAGAACTCTTGTGGACCCTGGGAGGAGCTTGCACAACACCAAGGCTTAGGTTGTAATGGTTCCTTTTGTTACTTTTTAATACAAATTAGTCCATTCTTCTCAACAATTTGTTATTTATGAGTTGTTTCATATACTCCTTGGTCTATATGTCAAATATGTTTTATTTTATGTGATATTCAGGTGCTATTTAATCGTTTGATTGTTAGTGAATGCATGTTTCGAAGTGAAGGAGGAGCTCATCCGGATCAACGGAGCTGGACTACTACAACAGCGTTGGATTACAGGTAGGATCTAAACACTTGATTTCTCATATTGTAAAAGCGTATTTAGGGAAGGATTGCTCTTATTTGTCTTGTTTGTCATTAGAAAGTCTTAGGCTTCTAGGAAGGTCGGTTGTGTCCGCACTAACGACTCTTTCCGTGTGACAGTACCCACTAAGAAATATTTGAGGACTAGCACGAATGCAGGAGAATGATGCACAGGTATTTCGGGAAGCCAGACGAGACGATCCTTGCATTCACTTGTCCAGATGGGTACAGGCGCATGTTCAAAAACCTATGCAAATGCACATGGACTTCACGTTCAGAACCACGATCAATATGCATGGGTGGGCAAGGTAATTGCGTGATGGGTCCCTCCATTTGGGATGACAGAGGGTGGAAAGAATGATTGCGCAGAAGGATATCCACGCAGAAGACTTTAATAGAGTGTGCGATGCTTTAAACAAGATCTATAATGCGCAGTGAAATGATTGGGACCTGCACGTACTAGTAGTCCTATGGGCTTATAAGACAATATACAAGAAACTGACGGGACAGACACCTCTGATGCTAGAGTGTGGAGCGAACGCTGTTGTCCCAATAGAGTATAATATGTCTAGTCCATGCATAATAGCACCGATAGATATGACGGCTCGTGAAGCTTTGGAAGGAGGGATAGCGTAGTTGAACAAAGAAGAATGCTTGGGACCTGAAGAAGAAATCTGACAGGGTGATCTTAGGCTCCAAGAACTCATGAAGGAAAAGGTGCGATTAAGGGAGAAAAGCACTCTGGTGGAAGCAGAAGTCGAGAAGCTTGAGGAAGAAATAAAGAAGGATTTTCTTGATAAGAGAATCAGGGTGATAAAATAGGGTGCGCATGATTACATTGACAAATTTGGGGACTACTGCCATGAGTTGATCAACCTGATGCCTTGGATTGGACCGCATATTACTAAAGGGATCACCCATAGTGGTGCAACACCGATGGTAAAGTGCGTGATGCAGCCAATAAAAACAAAAGTTAGATTTTCTTCTAGAAAAGTGAAGGATGTCCAGTTGGAACCCTATATAGGTGGTGCGGCCACTTGACTAGTCATGGAAAGTAAAGTCTTAGTGCTCCAGGTGGTTGAAAGGAGGTGCGAGACTATAAACTACTCTGCTCAGGAGCTATGCGCAGGAGCAAAGTTTCACAAGGTCTGTGCCCACACAAGGGGGGCTGCGCTGCCGCTCGGGTTGGATGGAAAGTGACTGTTGTAGTCAATATTCATGATGTGATGCTTGACTTGAGACCAAATGGAGTAGGCGGCGGGCATTTAAGACACGCTTTATGGGTAACATTTGGGAAAATTTTCCATCAAGGGAGCATTAATGAACCGTATTTTGGGGTAACGGTTGAATTCAAATTCAAAAGGTGCTATAAATTACAAAGGGTTGCCCAGCAAACAACACTTGGTCATTTTCAAATTGAGCTATCATATGCCTCACGTATTCTGAGCTGAGACCTGTTTGCCCTATGCAGAGCATTGATTAAGCCCCTGATTGAGTGATCGAGAGATTTCTGGATGAACAATATGGCAGCGTCTGAAGAAGCTATGGAAATTGCAGAGATGACCACCGAAGAGGTTGCACAGGCCCTAACCATAGAAGATTCCCTTGAAGGAATTGGGATTGTTGCGGAAATCCCTAAATCACCACGCACACTGAGACCGAAGAAAGATAAACAGCTAATGATTCTGGTGCATGTGTCCCCTCGAAACCTGCTGCACACTAGATTAACGATGGAGGAAAAAGGGAAAGCAGTTAACCTGGAAACCGACAAGGAGGAAGAAGACCTGGAGGACCTCATAATTGAAGAAGATGAGGATGAGGGCATGGAGGAAGAAACTAAGCCTGCACACCCTCCAACAAAGCTACCCATGTATATGCCCCTGTGGAAGGGGAGGGAAAAAGTGCCCAAGGACCTTGACGAGAGCAAGAGCTCTCTCCAGACTCCACTCCTCTCGGACAACATCATCTTTGAGGGCACGTACCTGGGATGGGTGCTGAACTTGAAGTTTGAATATTGGGATCTTGCTGATGACAAGAAATTCCCTCACCTAGAGACTGCACAACTCATGAAGCTAAAGCAGAACACCGTGATGAGAGTTATAGAATTGGAGCCACGCAAGTGGTTACGTTGAGTTTAAAAGGTAGGGTTATTAAACCTACTCTAGGTGCCGCATTACCACCACACCCCAGTGATGATCTTCGTCATCAGGCAACTGCTCTGCCTAGTGCATGGTGGGTGTTTGTGGCTGGAGGAGCCCATCCCCATCACAAACTACTTAATCCATCACATTACCTGGCTCCCGTGTAAAGGAGAGGACCCCACAGACATCTCAGAGGGGAAGAGCAACGATTTGGCCATCGTGGGGGCCATGAAGAAGAATTACAATTTGGAAAGGAAGAAGAGGGGTTACGCGATCTCCAATATCAACAACAAAGTAGTGAGGGTGGCGACTCAGATACTGGTGGGTAAGGTCATGAGGAAGTGTCGCGCAGATGAGGTACCTGTGCTAGTGGTGGCACTTGCTGAACAATGTGCAGAAGGGGTCCATTTTAACTGGTCCGAATTCTTGTGCAAAGAGTTCCTGGAGAATTTCTACGAGGCACATGAACAAGGAAAAATGTGCAACTATGCGTGGCTTATGCTATCCATAGTGTTGGTGGCAGGGGAATTGTTGGAGGAAAACAATTTCCCCATGATTGCAAGGGATCTCCCGAAGGCCACGAAGTACACTTCACTATGGGCCACTAAGGACATAAACCAGATCCGTGATAGTAATATATTCTCGATGTTCATGGGGATAAACATCAGAATGGGGATTAACCACAAGCCATGGTTATCACCCATTATCTACAATAGCCTGCAAAGTTTTGTAGAAGTTAAAGTAGACTTTCACCACATATACCTCAGGGCATGCAAGGACCCTGTGAAGAAGTGGAGCGAGCTACCCTTCATAGCCACCGATGATGTGATTTTCGATGTACTACAGACATGGTCACCAGAACGGGACGCCCTAGACATCTTTGCATTGGAAATATGTGTTGCACAGAAGAAGAAGGAGGAGGCCAAAATGTGCATCACACAGTTGGTAGAAAAGAGATGGAAATAAGCAGCATCAACAAAAGCACAGGAGGCGTAGGACTCTACGTAGCCAGCAACAAAACAGAAAAAGGTTGTAGCCACATTAGCATAGAAGGCGACAGAGAAGGCATAGGAGGGCTAGAAGTCGCCTTCGCTTGAGCAAGAGAAAGAGACAGAAATAGAGGAAGAGGAGGGCAGCGCGGACCCCCAAACAATGTCAACACAACTAAAGCACCAGCACCTGGGCGAGTAGACAGGGCTACACATGAATGTGAAAGCATCCAAGTTGTCGATCGACCCTATCACCCTTACTGAGGGTGATCTACATGATACAGGAGAGATGGTGCATGACGTCACCACAAAGGCCCTCCAAAACTTCACGAAGGAGAATCATATTATGTTGGGGGCCCTCCGAGCACATATTCAAGAGTTGCAGGTGTGCGCTCCTCAGGCTGGTACCCTCTCGACCAGCCTCGCAGTAGGAACAGTCATAGCCGAGGAGATGTTATGCGCTTGTATGACTGACATGATAGTGTTGCTAGAAGGGGCACTAGTTACAACAAATGAGGCCAACAGGCCTACAGTTAGTACATTGAAAGGCATCGGGATCAAGATGGCTATGCTCCCTTGGGAAACACTCTATGTTCTGCAGGATGGGATTAATGTAGAACTGCAGGCTAGGGAGAGCCACGCGTTGCAGGTTCTAAGTACACAGAATATCAACATGGAATAGTTCAGCTTGTAGTGCGATGAGGTAATGTCTTAGAACCGACAGATGGTGTATGTACTTGAAGAAGCCTGCTAGATGGTCCCTGAGTTGGCCATCCTAGTAGAAGCACTAGGAGAGGCGTGTGTCCAAAGATTAGCAATAGGGGTGCACGAGGCACAAGAAGAAATGGCCAAGGTTCAACTGGAGCTAAACCTTCAGATAGCAGAGCTGTGATTGAAGGTGCAACCGTCCACTCCTCCAGAAGTAAGGGAACAGCGCACCAGTGCTATTACATTGGGGATGGAGGAGATTAGCAGTGTAGTAAGGGACTGTACCAGAATGTTGGAAGAGTCATTCGAGGTCCTCACCAATTTTCATGAGGACCCTAACATCCAGTGCTTAGAGATAGAGACGCATGAGCTTCGATAAAAATATGATAACGTCAAAGGGACCACGCAGATGGTGGCCCTCACTCAAAGGATCACACGAATGTAATAGGCCAAAGTGCTTAAAGAGAAAGTAGACACAACATGACACAAAGAAGTAGTTTTGAAGGTGTGCGTTCAGTCATGGATCAATGAGGCCTTCATCGTCACTGCAACAATTGAAGGCAAGCTCACGTAGATGTAGGGGATGCAGGAAAAGATCCAGGGAAGCAATTCCAACACTGCGGTCTCAGAACAACGAGTACTGGAGATTCAATAGGCAGCCGTTTAGTGTGCTGCTGACCTTGTAGCTGTCTGAACATAGTTTGAGGGTATTCGCGTGAAGATCTCTGCACTGATAGACTGGCTCGAGGGGGAGTCACGATGTTTTTATTGGGGGCGTGTTGGGCGTGGGATCCCCCCAAGGCATGTTTTGGGGCTTAAAGCCCAAGTTTTGACTAAGTCCATTGTAAAGACTTTGCGATTTGTGGGCGCGGAGTGCAAAGTCATAATAGAGTCATAAGGTTGTCTGCCCTTGTTTTAGTAATGTAATGTCAGTTTGAAAGATCTACCGATTGTATAAATAGTGCGAGGCTCTATGTGTAAAAAAGAGGATGGATGAATCTAAGAAATTGATGAAGTATTGAATCAAGGTGTAGAATTGTGTCTTTGGTTCATAGAAGTAGGAGAAGGCTTTGTAGTTGAGTGCGCAAAGGCCTAGTAGTCCACAGCTAAGTGCGTGGATCCTTACAGCTAAGTGCACATGGCAGGTTGAGCCTGTAACCATTAGAAGCATTAATAAAGAGAAGTTTTACCATATTTCTGTGTATGTTTTCCTGTCTTATGCATTATTGGGTATGAATTGCAAGTTTACTATTTATTTACTGTGCGAACTTATATAAATGTGCTGAGTAAGTGAATATAATACAAGGTATCTGTTTATGTGAAGATAACTAACTGGTATAAGAAGATAAGTAAGATCTATGATGCGACTTGGGGAAATAGTGCAGATTGTTACTCCCGCAGCACGAAAGTCCTACATCCCCTGGCTAGGGTTGTGCGAAGGAAAGTATATCAGGGCACGAAGGCCCCACCGATCAGGGAAGTGTGCAGAGTAACCTGTGCATAGGTATTCACAATTGGACCAATTCAACCTCTCAGACATCTCAAGGGTGCGGAAACATGGTTCCAGCACCCCCCCATACTACTTCAGGTGAGACCTTAGTCCGCACTCTGCGGACTGTTTCCGAAAGGGCCAGTAGTATAAGGATTTGTTTGGCTAATTAACTCTGAACCTGGTCCAGGCCCCAACAAGCCAACAGAACGACAAAGTATCCTCGCTGAAGTGTGTGGAGGAGTTGCTGGAGGACATTATTCAGGAAGAGAAACTGTACAAAAGATCCTACGCGTTGGGATGTGGTGGCCGACTATGCACAAGGGTTCCAAGGAATATTGTAGGGTGTGCGATGTCTATCAAAGGATGTGAAGGCCATCATAAAAGGATGAATTTCCTACGAACCCGCAAGTGTCATTAAATGCATTCGATAAATGGGCAATAGACTCTGTGGGACCGATTAAGTCACTAGGAAAGAAGACAGGAGAAGGACACATCATCACAATCGCATAATACTTGACCAGATGGGTTGAGACATAGCCTGTGAAGTATTGTAGGATGGATACAATTGTGAAGTTCATATTTGAATACATTTTGTCTCAGTTTGGTTTCCCTAAAATTTTGATGAGCGATAGGGGTTCACACTTCTTAAACGAAACAATTGTTGTTTTTCTTGAAGAGTTCCAGATGTATCATCAAAAAAGCATGCCATATAATCCTCAAGTAAATGGAATAGTTGAAGCCTTTAATAAAATCCTGGAGATTTCTTTGGCAAAAAATTGCAATGCAAATAGAAATAATTGGGATGTGTGCATACTAGTTGTTCTTTGGGCGTATAAAACTACCTGCAAGAAATTGACTGGGCAAACACCATTTAGGCCAGTTTATGGAAAAGAGGAAATGATGCCAGCGGAGTACATTGTGCCAAGTTTGTGGATTTTTGCAGTCACAGATATGTTCAATCGAGATATCATGGAGTGTTGGGACATGGTCCCTTGGGGTAAATTTTGTGAATATTTTTGTTAATTATGTAAAGTCTTCACATTTTGTGGGAGCAGAGCGTGAAGGTCATAAGATTCAAAGGGGCTTTAGTCCCTTAGTTTGTTAGAATATAGGATATTTTGTGACCCGCCCATGGTTTGCAAACCATGGTATTTTAAAGGAAAGAGCTATATAAATAAGTCTTAGTGAGTCATAGGAGGTCATTAGAGAATTGAATATCATTGTATGGGCAGGTAGTTTGAGACAGGAAATTCTGTTTCCTATACTTAGGTGAAGGGGAAGGCTCCTGCATCTATGTGAGTAGAGAATTTGGTAAGCCCATAGTCTGAGTGTGAGGGCCCCTATAGTTGTGTGCCTGGGAAGAAGAGTGTGTAACAGAAAAAAATACATCTAATAAAGATTGTTTTGGAGCCATAATCGTGTGTTTTTATTTACTTATGAAATATATATATATATATATATATATATATATATATATATATATATATATATATATGCTCTATTATTTGAATTTATATGAACAACTATTTAATTGACGTGTGAAAGTAGCAGATCTGCTCATTTACTTGACTTTATGAATGTTTAAATTGCTACGTGAAGGGTTAGATCTTGTTTCTGCAAGTTATTGAAATTATTTGTACTTTAAGGGTTACTGTTCGCGAAGGTCATAAGTAAGCCCAAGAAGCCATAGGAACCCATCAGCGATACCTCTAGATGCAAAAACATGGTTCTGTCATCCCCCAATACTACTTCGGGTGAGACTATAGCCTTTGGTACGTGGGTTGTTGCTGAAAGGACCGGTAGTTAGGGTTTTGTTGGCTGGCACAACTAACTTTGAACCTAGGTTAGGACCCCTCAAGCCAAAAATTGGCTCCATCGCTGGGACCAAGATCTGTTTGAGGAATGTGTGATGTTGAAGAAGTGGTTGCCAACTAAGAAATAAATCGAGAAGTGGATAGATCGGAAGTTGAAGAATTTGTAGCTCGGGAAAATAGGAATCCACTTCTTTCAAAGGAAGATTGGCTGAATAGATATCTCCATACAAACGAGCATTATATTTTCTTTTGTTATTTTCCATGCGAATTATACCACTGGTTGTTGAAATTGGCAGATAGTGAGGGCATGTGGAAGTTGAACAACCTTATTTTGTGGAATTCGGAGTTGGTAAGGCATCTGAAAGCTTCAGAAAATAAGACCATGAGGTTTTTTTATTACTAGATCGATATCATTTTTGGCGGATTCATCACTGAGTTCGTGATCGATACATCTGTAAGTTATAGCGAATCTGAACGACGATTCTTCAAGGGACCTAGAGGTAAGTATTTGAAATCCCTGAAGACTGGGATTAAAATGCTATTGTGTGAGAAAAGGGTTATGACATTAAATTAATATTTAGAAGAGATCTAAAGGGAGCTACATGAAGTGGAAAAACATTCATAAGAGCCCTAGTTTCAGGTGCTGAATATAGTCCTCTATTGGGAGCATCTAGTAATGATGAAGAAGGTAGTGTTCTGAGGACACCACTAGGTGCACTATAGGTAGTCAGATAGGGTATTGTAGGGATACCTAATCCATCCACTCCACCTCCACCACCACCTCCGCCTCACACAACTACACCAACACCTCCACCTCCATCGCCACCTCCACTATTCAGCATGGCCAACGCAATGAAGATGCCCATATTCAAAGGTTTGGGGATGGAAGATCCTAAACAATTTTGGTTTGTAGTAGATGCTATGTGGAAGTCACAGCATGATACAGATGATGATTTGAAGAAAGTGCAGTTGGTTACAAAACTACAGGATAAAGCGCTAAGTTGGTATATTAAGTATTGTGTGGGTCATCCAAATGTAACACTAGAAAAGACAAAGCAAGCATTCAATAATGATTTCAAGAAGCCTAAGTCATAGGCTCAGTTAGTTACAGAGGTCAAGGAGATCCAACATAAGGTAAATGAGTTTGTGTGGGACTTTGAACAGAGGTTGAAATTCTTGCTACAGCAGGCTAATATGAAAATCACGAATGATCAACATAGAGATTGCTACATTGATATGTTTTTACCCCATTTGATATTTCCATTGTCACGATAGCAAATAGGGATGCAAGCTGAAGATTTAGAGATTTATATGAGATTGGAAGCTTCACCCATCTAGGATATGAATATGGGAGTGCAGCAGATTCAACCATAGTTGGCTAGCCTACATATGGAGTTGCAGAGCCTACAGAATGGAAAGGAAGCCCAGACTAAGCTTCGCACATAAGTTTGGTGCTTGAAATGCAAAGGCCATGGTCACGATAAGGACCATTGCCTAGTTTATCAGAATTATCTTATTGGGGAAGGCCCTGTCCCCTGAAGCTGGAAAAACCGCTGGGCAAAGCACGAGAGTAGAATCGTAGTGCGCTATTTGTCAAGTTATAGGACAACATGCAACATACAATTGTCATCTACTACAGAAGTTTGTACAGACCCCTCAACAGTTGTTTTGTAATTTTTTCAAATATGTAGGTCATGATGAGTGCCATTGTCGAAGTTATGAATTAGCGATGGATGAAACCACTATGTATAGAATGCAAGCGGAGACTCATCCTCAAGATCAGGGTGCAACTACAACATGTGGAGGATTCCAAGGCCAAGGAAGAGGGTGAGGAGGAGGAGATGGAAGGGGTCAAGGACAAGTTATATGTTACAACTGTGGGGAAGTACGTCATTTTGAGCATTGTTACACAATAATTTGTCATCGTTTGTCACCGTCCTTGTTACCCCTCTCCCGCGCGCTGGAGGACTCATTCCGGGACCTGTGAGAAGTGGCATGACCTGAAACCATTTGCATTATATTCCTCTAAGTGTGAGCTTCATATGCCCTGAAGACATCTCCTGCAGTATACCCATAAAAATAGCCCTTTTTGCATTAGCGCGGGGCCATAGTTTACTTCTCGCGCCAATGGGGGAAATCCTCTAAAGAGGGCGCGCCAGTTGGCGCTCTGTCTCAGAGTCGCACTCGCGCGAACCCGGTTGGGTAAAGTTTTTAACGAACAAACTTCCGAAGGTTCTCCCTAACCCATTCATCAACTGAATCTATGTTGAGCTAGGATGGTTTTGCTTCGAATCTCCATAGAAGGGAAGTGGTTTGCCACCTTTCGTGGAAGCTTCTTAGTGATAAAGCCAATCCCATGAATATTGTGGTTGATCCTATATCCTTCCCATCTATCTATAAAAGCTTGTTCTTTTGCCTTGAGCAAGCTAGTTCCAGCTAGTGCTAGTGATAGTAAGAGTTCTAGGAGTTCAAGAGATTGAAGTGCAAGAGCCTTCTTTGCATCCATAAGGCCAAATCTAAGTGAGGAGATTCTTGTCACTAGGGAGAGAGAGGCTTGTTTCCCATCACAACAAGGTTTGCAAGACTTGTGTAGCTGATCACCTAGCCAAAGGAGGATTTGACGTTAGAACTATGGTTGTATTCTTCTTTGTTGTTTATCAATAATAGATGACTGTCATTATGGTTCCACTCTCATTGTCCTTTGTAATGATTGATGTTGAGTTATATCTTTTCTGATTGATATATAATTGCATCTATTGGATTTTATGCTTGTATTTGCGTTGTTCTTTGCATGTGCAGGTGTCCAATCATGGAGATCGTGGGGATCGTGACCGGCTGAAGCAAAGGAACGAGAGCGACGTATCTTCTACGAATATTAGCATTGGAATCCAAGTAGGTTCTCATCATCCACCTTTAATTTGCAATTAGGAACTTGTGTGATAGCATTGTTTGATTGTTGCTAGACCCGGTTTGGGCTAGTAGGGATCGCCTCTGTCCGCAGAGTGGATTTACCTCCACAACAATTTGGCGACTCCACTAGTGAGTTAGCTTGTTGTTTGATTTGTAAACTTTAGATGGAGCCTAAAGTACGGCCAGATATCCTTCGAAACGCTATTGCTTTGCATTAGCGAAGTAGATCAAAGCCACTTCAGTCAATCTCTGGTTTGGTTTGCGGACTAAACAATTTGGAGTTTGTCTTGTCTCTTTGGTTCTCTCTTGTTTGGATCGCTTAGATAGCTTTCTGGGTTGGATTTCTTGCTGTCTCTTGCTTCCTGGTCTGCCTAGATACTGTTAACCAAGCCTTGGACTGTTTGTTTTTATTTTTGATCTAGCAAGCTTGATTACCGCGCCTTTTTGCCTGACAGTCGCGCCAGTTGGCGCATGTTGCTCAAAGAAAACCCACGCCAATCCCTTAAAAGCGTGAGTTACAGCCTAACAGTCGCGCCAGGCCTGTCAACTTTTCCAGTTTGCTTGTTTGCAAGCCTTCTGAGCTTGGATTTGTATCTTGTGACATCTTTTTCAATTACTGGAGTGTGTCAGAGTCTTGTTTGACTGGTTTTGAGTCTCTTTTTTGAGAAATTCTTAATTTGATTTCCTTTGATCATTACTTGGAGGTTTGTCCTAGTCTTTTCACAATTTTGCATCTTTTTGCTTTTGTTTTTGCAAAAAAAATTCCCCCTCATTCGCCTTTGAGTGTTTTTATTTTATGATCTTTGGAACTCTCGCCCATTTTTCTTAATTTGCAATTGGTTGATTATTAGATTACAATCATCTTGTGTTTGAGAATTCTCTTGCACAGATCACACTTGCACAATTAGAATTCTCATTTTCAGGATATGAATGAAAAGTTTGCATAGATTACATTTGCATACTTTGGGTGTTTGCCATTTTCTATCAATTTCACGTTTTAGCCCTAGGACATCTAGTGGCTTTGCGTGTCGAATTTTTGGTCTTCTATCATTCCAGTCAACATTTTGGTTACTCTCTTGCACTTGTTCAGTGGTTGTTAAGTATTTTATTGCGTTATTCGAGTGATTTACTTCTTTTTCACTTGGATTCTGCTCGGCTTCGTTTTGGGCCTAGATCACATGGCTCATTGAAGTCTTTGGTGTTTTTCTTCGTTTTGAAGGACTGCCTTGGTATTTCGAGGACTTGATTGTGTTCTCATTGAGTGAAGTTTGTCTCTTTTACTCGTTGTTATTATCTCTCAAAATTTGTTTAGTGCACTTTGCCATTGAAAAGAAAACCAACAATCTCTTTTGCTTTGAATTAGTTAATGGAAATTAGAGCTTTTCGTTGTTGTTAGCAATTAGTGACTTTAAAGAAAAGTTTCGTTAATTTCCATTAGCTGCATTAGGGTTGTTGTTGATTGTTTTATGGTCATTTTGTTTGATTGAAAGTTCTCAACTCTCTCGTAGTTAGTGTTCATCGAACGAAATGATACTTCTTGGCATATAGCTTGCATTTAGGGAATTGTGAGAGATTACATACGGTAGGACCTTGAAATCGAAACCTAATCAAAGATCAACCGTAAAATGAACTGAATAAACTTAATAACACATTGGAACTTAATGCAAACATCTAGAGGTATAGGCTAGAGATGTGCTCCGACGTCGTTAAACCTAGTCACTTTTGTTTCACTTAAGGTTGGGTGATTCCTCCTTCTGTGACGAAACAAGTGGTCTAGCACGGACTTGAGCTCCCACGTACCGTCGAGTATATGGGGAGACCCCACTAGGTTATCATCCTTTATCCACAGGAAGCTGTGTATGCCGCCTTACAAGCCGTAACGCACTGAACACAACATTCGAGAAGATTGACTGCCGTACGAGAAGTCCTTAGTTTTCATATGACTGCCAAGGTGTATATGCAGTTTTACGGATTTGTTTGGTAAACCTTTTTGCTTAGTTCTCCAGAGTAGTCACTTTTGATCCTTTTCAGACTCCTTAAAAGAAAAGGCTGACTTGAGCACTTGTCACTTCGGGCTCACAAAACATTCGAAGGCGACTAGAGTCACCTTTTTGTCCTTTTCTCGACTCTTAAAACATGAAAAGGTCAATTTCAGTTCCTTTGTTTTAAAATTTATTCGGCCACGTTCACATTTACCTGATTAGATCTTGTTTGCGTTAGCTTGAGTAGGCTTCTTTTCGTTCTCGATGGCAACTTTTCCGGGGTTCACCAACCCAGGGACCCCCTCTGACGGGAACCCTGGTCATTTTGCTCCTTTTGGAAATGTTGGTGCTCCTTATATGGCAACGTTGTCCCTCCCAGGGTTAACTGTTGGGTTGCCGGTTTGGTTGTTCTCAACCTCTTTGGTCCCTACCATTTCACCGTCTAGTCAAGCCATCCCTCCACCTGAACAACATCATGTTGATTCTAAGGTGGACCTCTCCCCTTCTATACCCACTTCTACGTCCTCATCTTCTACTTCACCTGGTGAAAGTCTAGATTCGAGTAACCAGGTGGCTAAGAAGAAGAAGAAGAAGACGAAGAAGAAGAAGGCTCCTAAGGGAGAGGTTACAAGTGCAGCTACCCCCTCAAGTATACCTGAAGTCGGGCCCCCTTCCACTCCTCCGCGGAAGGTCAAGTTTCCTTGTCGATTATGCAAGGAGGACCATCTTCTTCGCGATTGTCCTGGCATTCCCAGGGTACTAGAAGTATGGTCTCGCGATCCGGCCCACCCCTCATCGTCCTCTGAAGCTCACGGCGATGCTACCTTATCAGTCGGGAATGGTAAGGGAAAAGGGAAGATTCGAATCCCCTGTAGACTTTGTGAAGGTAATCATCCCCTTCACCTTTGTCCACTCATGGATAAAGCCTTCGTTGTCTTGGAAAGTCTTACAACTCCTTCACCCCAACTTCCCGTTGGTTATCAATGTCTCTTTGTAGCCGCAGATCGTTCCCCTGCTGACAAAGAGATTGATTCATATTCTTCTCTTGTCCAACCTCCTCTTCCCGAACCTGGTTGTGCCCCGCCTGTTCCAGACCAACCATTGGTCGGAAAGAGTGTCGACTCGAGTTCACCACCCGTCGATCACTCTGTTTCGGACGAGCATCACGCCCATGTTCTTCTTGTCTCTTCAGATTCTCCTGAGTCCCGAAATGAGTCTCCTAACCCAGCTGCTCCCGAAGGTTCTCCTTCGGTTCCTTTAGCACATGGGGGAAATCATACAATTCCCCCACCAAGTAGTCTGGTTGCTTCCTTTGATTGGAATCGCCTGATCGCCGGTCGCCTTCCATCCCATATGCCTTTCCAGATCACAGTACATGCCTGTGCTAAGGCAGTACCTGGCATTGTTTTGGATGAAGGGGCATCTGTCAGTCTTATGCCGTACACTACTTGGCAAGCTTTAGGTTCCTCGCAGCTTAGGCCAGTCACTCAGAATCTGTTGGCCTTCGACGGAGGAGCCTGTCCATCTCTAGGAGTTCTCCCAAAGTTCCCTATTACTTTGGGAGCCAAAACCGTCTATATAGACGTCTTGGTTACCCAAGGTGTTTTAGACTTTAGTCTTCTCGTTGGTCGCGACTATGTTTATGCCATGGAGGCCCTCGTTTCTTCGCTTTTCCGTGTGGTTTTCTTTCCGCATGATGGAAGAATAGTGACGATAGATCAATTATCGTTCATCCATCCCCGGGTGCCTCCTGCGCAGTTGACATCCCCTCCTGGTTTTCATCCACCAGTTGCATCTGCCCCATCACAGATCAACTACGTGGCCACCTATCCCGTGCCTAGATCCAGTGATGCCGCCGTCGTGCATAGTGTCCTGGAGGCATTGGGCCCTGACTTCCAAGATGTTGGCCTTCCATCAGGAGTGGCACTCTTGGGAGCCTCAACTTCCTATTCATTATGATGAAGTTCCATTGGAGCATAGTTCGTTTCCCCGTGTCAAGCTCCTTAAAAAATGAAACTAGGTGTTGGAGCACAGTTCCTTGTCTTGTGTCAAGCTCGTTAAAAAATGAAACAAAGTGTCCCGAGCATAGTTCTTGATCTTGTGTCAAGCTCGTTAAAAAATGAAACAATTCCCCCTTTCTAATCGTGTCTTTCAATTAAGATCTCGTAAAGCTTCATTCCATCCACTTTGTTGAATGCAATGAAGCTTGGGGGGCATGTACCTCGTTTTGCGTCATTATTCCTAGGGGCATGTGAACTCATAACAAGCATAGTTTTTCGTTTCAAGCTTGTGTAAACATGAAACCGAATCCAAGCAAAGTTCTCCATGGTTCAAGCTTGTGTAAAAATGAACCCATACCCAATTTACATCTCTTGATTGCCATTCTGCTAGATGAGCCTTGGTTGCTTTCATTCCATCGCCGCCATCTCTTTGGCCGATCATATGCTTTCACTTGGTTGTTTTTCCTTTCCTGAGGAACCGCAGCGATGAGTGGTTTTATAAGCCAGCCTCTTGACCATTACATGTTTTGAGCAGTTCCACCATTGCCGGAACCAGTTGCTACCCTTTATACCACTCGTTCCTCTAGGATGAGTCACCATTAAGCTCTTTTCTGACTCGTAAAATATGAAAAGATTGCCGAGTATTATCCCTTTTTGACTCATTAAAGAGAATAAAAATGGAGGTCTACTTTTAGCTCTTTTCTGACCGTCTAAATATAAAAAGATTGCCGAGTTATTCCTCTTGACTCGTTAAACATAAATAAGAGGCTGTCATCTTTAAACCCTTTTCCGACCGTGTAAAGACAAAAAGATCGTCGGACCCTTGTCGTTTCAGGTTCGTTAACGGTTACGAAGCGACGTGGTTTCGATCGCTTTTTTACTTATTCAGGTCGGAATCACTACTCATGAAAAGTACTCCTCAATCGTAATGATCGGGCTGTTCTTTCAAGCATTGTTTTATACTTTTTCGGGCTCGAGAGACACAACTTTATGAAAAAGTACCCCCCTAGAGTTTACATTTCTGCTATCTTTTCAAACTCTCTAAACATGAAAAGACGCCGAGTTCTTCCTTTGTCAGACTCGCTAAAACCTATTGACATCGGATTCCGTCAAAATGACGCTCACAAGCATATGCTATCCCTGTCAAGCTTGTTGATAAAAATAACTGGGGTACTCGCCAGCAATGGTGGGGAAAATGGAACCACAATTATTGTCATGTCGGCAGTATGTCGCTCTTGAACATGGTACTTGTCTGCATTCGTGTCTGGGTGGGGACATCTCATTTTGTTTTTACAGTTGCCTCCATGGGTTTGGGTGATCCTATTTGACCTCTCATCTGGTCATTGCCTTGTCACCATGACCTCTGCTCATTTGATGTCAAATACTGCCAAGTCCACTATCGTGCCGCCGATATGTTCAAAAGAAGTTGACCTTTACAGAATTACAACCCTCCTATGATACCTCACATAATTCTGATTCACCACAACATTCTTCCTCTGTCTCGTGTCAATGATGTGGGAAATACTATGGCCCACCTTTGATCAAGGTCACTTCCTGTCGACTTCAACTCATTATCCAGGAAGCTGATCTAGAGACTCCCTTCCGGTGCCTTGGAGCCTGCATGCCTCAATGGCAGGTTCTTTGTGTTCGACTAGAGGTTTTCATCATTGGCCTCCAATCGAATGATTCTACGGGTGTTCTACGCCAGATCACTCATTCGCACGCCGTAGATTGTACCTATAGTACCTTGAGGGCCATTGTCATTATTGGTGGTACCTCTCGCGTCTGTTAACAGTTTTCATCATTGGCTAGTAATCAGACGATGTTCATGCATGTTCGACTCCAACTCATGTATTCGCATGCCTGAACTTGTACTCTGTTCGGGTCAAGATGGAGCACAAGACCCTGGATTTTGTTTGTTGGAATCCAGGCTGCGATTTGTGGCTTATTATGATCATTACATGACTCATTCACTGGATGGCTACGACCATGCCTGAGTCTATTTATCGATCCTCACTGGATGGCTATGCCCATACCTTGGATCTAGATTCTTGTGTTCTCTGTTATGGATGGTTGCGCCCATACCACATATATCATGTACTTGAGATATCAGTTGTACTTCTTTACGCAGGTTCTCCGACGGCAGTGTTTTCAGCTACGCATGTTCTTGTAAAAGCATTTCACCCCTCTCTCTGTCGGGCCTCATGCTTTAGGGGGCATCTGTTACACAGTAGTTTGTCACCATCCCTGTTACCCCTCTCTCGCGCGCTGGAGGACTCATTCCGGGACCTATGAGAAGTGGCATGACCTGAAACCATTTGCATTATATTCCTCTAAGTGTGAGCTTCATATGCCCTAAAGACACCTCCTGCAGTATACCCATAAAAACAACCCTTTTTGCATTAGTGCGGGTCCACAGTGTACTTCCCGCGCCAATGGGGGAAATCCTCTAAAGAGGGTGCGCCAGTTGGCGCTCTGTCTCAGAGTCGCACTCGTGCCAACCCGGTTGGGTAAATTTTTTAACGAACAAACTTACGAAGGTTCTCCCTAACCCATTCATCAACTGAATCTATGTTGAGCTAGGATGGTTTTTCTTCGAATCTCCATAGAAGGGAAGTGGTTTGCCACCTTTCATGGAAGCTTCTTAGTGATAAAGCCAATCCCATGAATATTGTGGTTGATCCTATCTCCTTCCCCTCTATCTATAAAAGCTTGTTCTTTTGCCTTGAGCAAGCTAGTTCCAGCTAGTGCTAGTGATAGTAAGAGTTCTAGGAGTTCAAGAGATTGAAGTGCAAGAGCCTTCTTTGCATCCATAAGGCCAAATCTAAGTGAGGAGATTCTTGTCACCAAGGAGAGAGAGGCTTGTTTCCCATCCCAACAAGCTTTGAAAGACTTGTGTAGCTAATCACCCAGCCAAAGGAGGATTTGACATCAGAACTATGGTTGTATTCTTCTTTGTTGTTTATCAATAATAGATGACTGTCATTATGGTTCCACTCTCATTGTCCTTTGTAATGATTGATTTTGAGTTATATCTTTTCTGACTGATATATAATTGCATCTATTGGATTTTATGCTTGTATTTGCGTTGTTCTTTGCATGTGCAGGTGTCCAATCACGGAGATCGTGGGGATCGTGACTGGCCGAAGCAAAGGAATGAGAGCGACGTCTCTTCTACAAATATTAGCGTTGGAATCCAAGTAGGTTCTCATCATCCACCTTTAATTTGCAATTAGGAACTTGCGTGATAGCATTGTTTGATTGTTGCTAGACCTTGTCTGGGCTTGTAGGGATCGCCTCTGTCTGCAGAGGGGATTTACCTCCACAACAAGCATGATTTTCAAAATCTGACACACTATTCCTGTCAGTATTGTAGGTAGTTTGACCATGTCATAGAAGATTGCTCGATACTTATAGCAAAGATGTAAGAAAAGAAGACTCAGACCAAGTAGCCTACACAAAATTATCCAAATGATGAGGTCGGAACCTCGCAAAGAGTAGCCTAGTATTAATATCATTACATGAAGCAGTATGGCTATCGATGAAGACAAGGGGAAGCATCCAGAAGCAGATGGATAGGTATGCAAGGCTACTGAGGAGGAAGTTGGGTTTTATTTAAGTAAAGAAAAGGAAACCTTTATGCAGGCTAAAAAGAGCTTCGTGGAAGCTTCTGTTATCACTCAGGTTTTCCCTTGGCTCCTTAAGTGATACGGCTGCAGGTCCTAGCCTACCTGCAGTCAGAGAGGGCTCTCTCTTTAAAATTTAGCTTTGTTTTGGGTTGATTTTAGGCTAGTTATGGTGTACATGGGTTTTGTTTTGATTTTGGTGGGAAGGATGATGTTTTCAAACAGAGCTTGGATGCATAGAGTGAGAAGTTCAAACCATTGGGCATGGAGTCATGGATTAGGGCTTGCTGTTGCGTTTTCTTGGTCACAAGAGGAATACAGAGCAGGATAGCTACACATAGAACAATATCAAGTTGGAATAAAGATGGAATGAAGGTTAGAAATGAAAGGAAACTAAGAATCTTTCATTAGCTAACAGAGAGGGAAGGTGAATGAAAGTTTGTCTAGGAGCAGTCAAGAATTCCTAAATAACAGTCATATGTGAAAGAAACAGGGTAAACATGATCATTTAAGTATGCATATTTATAACCATTTCTGAAGAAAACATATAGAAATAACAAGAACTGAGCATAGAGTGCAGTTAAGCAAAGCATAAGCTATTCTTCTTTATTGTTATTTAGATGGTAACACAATGGGGGCATAAACATATATAAACTGTAAACAGAGGTAAGAAAACACTTAATGGGCCATGCAGTAGCACAGGAATTCCACAATCACTCTTTGGCCATTAAATAACACAACAGACAGTTCTTCATTCAAAGAATTCCAGCAGTCTTTGATTATAGAGCTCTCAAAGTATACAACGCAAGTCTAGAATGAGGATTATCAACCAACCCCCCCACAAATATGCTCTGTGGGGAAGTATATATACAAAAATTGAGTTACAAAATATCTAGTTGATGAGTTAATAACTCATAACTTTTTTACCAACTCTTGAGGAATAGTAGACAAAAGAGCAAATGATGCAGTAGATATTTAGGGTATTAGCTATCCGTTCTGTCAGAGAATTTAGACTTTTGGGATCAACTGAGTCGGCTGAGGCGGTGCCTTTAATTTGCGTTTTTTGGGCCTGCTGCCCTGGTGCTTTGCTCAGTCACTGCTTTGTTATCCTGCTCTCGGTATGCATACTTGACCTTCTTATGAAATTTCCGTAGTCATATCTTGACTCCTCTGCATGCTGTCTTTTCTTTAGTTCTCTATTTCCAGCGTTGCCTATTGCAAATTTTTGGGTTTTGCATGTAGCCGAGCAATAGCCAGCTCTCCTTTTTGAGTAATTTTTCTAAGCGCTAATTGTGCTTAGCGCCAAGTGCTAATCGCACATCGAAAATTGCCTTTGTTTCTTGATTCAGGCATTCTTTGACGTGATTCTCGCCCTTTGCGCCTTTTCTGTGATGGCGTCAGCATGATGTCATCGACAGGTCTCGGGTATGGCAGGGTGACGTGGAGGTGATGTCATCAGAGGACAGGCGGTGGATGACATGGCAGTACGGCAGGGTGACATGGCAGAGGATAGAAGGCGGGGTAGGGACACTGACAGATGAGCTGGCGGTGACACGGAGCAGCGGCGGGTTGACGCGGAGGTGACGTGAGCAGCGACGTGGCACAGGACAAAAGGCGGTTAGCAGTTTTATCGGACCGCCTCCTGTATGGGGGCGGTATGTGTCAGAGCTCGCCCGATACAATCAAAATGGGACACCTGTCTTCTGTACGGCGGAGAAACTGCTACGCTATTGGAAGCTAACTATCGAATGTTGGGGTGGCTTCGAAATCACCGAGAGCCATCGGATGGGGAGGGCCTGATCCGATGATGGACTGAACTGCGAGCTGGTGGGCTGTTAACATATGGAACCCGCCCGAATATTCGAATATTTATACAATGCTGCGAGGGTTTAGACTTTGGGTAATATGGGTTTTATGGGTTTGTAAGTGGGTGCCGGTGGTTATTAATTTAACCAAATGCTAAATCAATCCCAGGTTTGAACACGGAAAGGCTAATGGTAGCCCCAGATGGACTATCATTTCCAAAAACCATATATACATAGCTATAATGCTATAAGGTGGGATATTAAATATATTTTTGGGGTTTTTTACATAGTTTTTTGTATAATAGGGGGTAAGGAAATGATCTAGGAAGCTAGGTAATAGAGTTAGGAGTTAATATGACCTTGTGAAGTGAAAGTGTAGGGGTATGAAGCTAAGTTTATGAAATGGAACTTAGGCATAAGAAGTGAGTGGAATGCGGAGAAATGATTTTTACACAAGAAATGTGGCTTCTTTTCATTGAAGAAAGTCAAAGCTTGACTTAGTATTTTAAAAGAATGAAGTGATAACAGGACTGGTTGGGTAGATCCCAAGGTCCTCAAGGGGATGTTAGTGAGTGATTTATGGGGGAATAGAAGGAGAATTAGACATTCTTCCAAAGTTCTGCCACCAAAACAATTGCTTTGCCACTTTTGTCATTGATGAGAGGAGCTCTGATTGACAATACATGAGGTGATCAAAATCTTGCTTCTGCAACCTTAACTACCTACCTAGCTTAATACACCTAACATTTTTTCATCCTTCTGAATGGGTGCACTTAGACTTGCAGACCCTGATTATCTTCTTTTTTTTTGACTGCTCTCCTATCTAAGTGTACCCTTATCTCTTCCAAGGGCCCAAATTAAGCAGTTGGGCTCCTTCATTTCTCTACCTAGCTACTCATCTGCCAAGCTTAAGCTGTTTGGATAGATATTCATTCTCTATCTTCTAAAACAAGCAATTTAAACCTAGGGAAGCCAAGATTAAGCTGTTTGGCTTTCCCTTAACTGTAAAACTCTTCAAAAATGGTATGATTCTTCAAAATGGAACTTCTTGGAAATATGGAACCTTGTAGCATGAAAAGATGACATATTTGGCATGTAAAATAGTCAATCATGAAATATGAAACCTATTGCAATAGGAGGCTAACAATGGCTCCACTTGGGGATGGGTTTTCAAGATGAAAAACTAAGAACAATAGGTCAGAATGCCTTGATCTTCACTTGTTGTTGTAAACTGAAATTCTCCTTCTTCTGAATGCCTTTGACTAAATTCTTATAAGCTGATATGCAGTATCCTTTTGAGCTGAATTGTAGAAAAATTACAACTCTTCTTCTTGCCTTTTGGGTGCTTGTAAACATATTGAAATCTACTTGAGCACTTCTTTGGAATTATTTCAAAAAAAGAGATCTGAAATAGAGCTTTATTTGATCTTTCCTTCAAAATTTTCTGCGTTGTTCCCTCTTATTGGCCTGCTATAAGAAAAAATGCTGAAAATATGACTATTAATGTACAGATAGTATACAGAGCTGTGTTGCGTTCAACAAAAGGGATCATGATAGTGCTTTAGCATTCGGCCATTGACAGGGCCTTCTTCATGTTATAGCTCTGATACCACTTGTTATAGATCTGACCCAGAATATAGCTCTGATACCACTTGTTGTAGATCTAACCCAGAAATATTATAGATCTGATATGAAAACACAAGATAATGCAATTAAACCCAAGAATAAGATGAAATGATTCTTTATTGATCAAACCCTTGAGGTAGGGCAACACCATACATTCACTCCTTAAGGAAGGAGAACACTCCACAAGCCATATGCCTGTTCATACAAGAATACTTCTCTTCATCTTCATATCTCTCCATGTGGAGTCTCTAGCCTCTATATAGGCCTCATACATACAATACCATGCATCATTACCATGGTTTCCTCATACCATCAACTAATACCATGGGCCCATTATATTATTATTAACTACTTGTGGTCCCTTACATGACATGGGTTAACCACCTTATTTATTACTATGGCCCATCCCATTATTACATTATTACCTTGGGTACCTCCCTTGGTACCCCATATTATCCCCCCTAGGTACATAATATTCCACCCCCTAAACATGTTTCGTCCCCGAAACATGGGAAGAACATAAATAATAAGATCTACTCAAGAGAGTAGTCCACTGATACCATGCACGTGCATCTAGCCATCCAAGAGAAAGGTGAACCCTCGATCTCGCTGGTGCCTCGCTCGCTTGAGATGGAAGTTGACTGCGGTAGCTCTTCTGTGTGGAAGTGTAGTAGGTGGATCTTTGTTCCTCTTGATCTGTCCTGCGGGGTTTGTTGTCCATGTGGCTAATTGGTTGCCATCTTGATTGTTGTCTTGCTGGGTGATGTGCATGATGATATGTTGAAGTTTTAACCCACGATGGCTTTTTCTTTACTTCACCTTGCTGTGGTGCCTCTTGTGGTGTCTTCTTTTTCAATATGACTTCAACCACTGAATCGTCCTCAGATGTATCAACACCTGTAACCTTTTCTGCTTCAGCCTCTGCTTGTGTTTGATTGTCGACCATCAACTGCTCATCATCTGATATGTCAGTCCCTGTAACATCTTGTGCGTCAACCTCCGTGGACTCTACCTGTTTATGGATGGAAATATCCTGTAATGTAATTTTCTTCTTTTTATACCATAGCTTCAAGAATTTCTTCTGCACATTAATATTGATAGTACCCACAGATTCCATCCAGGGATATTCCAAAACAACATCGATATTATCCATCTCTGAAGCATAAAAATCACCATGAAACACATACTTATCCATAGAAAGCTTCAAATCCTTATAGATTTGAACATCCTTATCATCATCCTGTGTATGTGCAATTTGTTTTGCTGGGACTTGCAATTTTTTTTCCAAATTGACATTTATGAGATTTTGCTTGCAACTCGGATTTATAGACACAATGATTTTCTCCTTCTGAATCAATCCATGAACCTGCAATAAGGAGATACTAGCAGAAAATAACCCTTTAGGTTCCTTGGTTTCCTTCTTTCCTGTAAAAATAAAATCTTTGCTAGGTTGTGTGTCTGTCTGTGTGGTCGTATCCACAAGATCAGCTTTTCGGTCAAAGCGGTCCATAAGAGCTTTAGTGAATTTGTCCCAAGTCAAAGGCCAACGATAGCGACGTTGATGCCCTTGCCACCATTGCAATCTTTCATTGTCCAAGTACATTGTTCCCAAATTCAGCTGAGTCTCATCATTCATGATGTAATTCAATCTAAAACATTTCTCCATTTGTGCTAGCCATTTGGCTGGATGAGAGCCATCAAATGGATATAAGTCATTCAAATTCAGATCTCGGTCCGCCATCACAAAAATTGGCGAAAATTTGAAATGGTCACAATTTCGTCAATATTGCTCAGAATCCTTATTATGACCTGTTTTCAGAAATGGAACAATCATTCTGCATCTGCCCATGTGATAGAAATCTTGATCCAGGCACTAGAATTCCAGATCTGCGGTGCAACTCTCCCGCCGTCACCAAAATTTCTACAAAAAGAGCTTATTTTAAATCAGCGATATCTCCCTCATCCGGACTCCGATTCGACTGATTTTTTTTTTGAAATTGGGTGATTTTTCTCAAACAATTCAGATATACAATTAGATTTTGTAGATCTTGCACCAGGACGTCTAGATCTCTGCCGCAAACTCGCTGCCCTGAAAATTGTCTGCAACCCCACTGATTTTTAAATCAGTGATATCTCCTTCATCCGGACTCCGATTTAATCGATTTTTTTTTTGAAATCGGATATTTTTGCACAAGGAATACAGATCTGCAATTAGATTCTGCAAATCTTGCACCAAAACATACATATCTGACCTGCAAATTCGCCGCCCCCGAAACCCTGCAAAAAATTCCACGGTTTGCCCAAGAAAGTGCTCTGATACCAATTGTTGTAGATCTAACCCAGAAACATATGAAAATATAAATAAACTCAGAAATAATATGAAATGGTTCTTTATTGATCAAAACCCTTATGGTAGGGCAACACCATATATTCACTCCTTAAGGAAGGAGAACACTCCACAAGCCATATGCCTGTTCATACAAGAATACTTCTCTTCATCTTCATATCTCTCCATGTGGAGTCTCTAGCCTCTATATAGGCCTCATACATACAATACCATGCATCATTACCATGGTTTCCTCATACCATCAACTAATACCATGGGCCCATTATATTATTATTAACTACTTGTGGTCCCTTACATGACATGGGTTAACCACCTTATTTATTACTATGGCCCATCCCATTATTACATTATTACCTTGGGTACCTCCCTTGGTACCCCATATTATCCCCCCTAGGTACAAAACGTACATATCTGACCTGCAAATTCGCCGCCCCCGAAACCCTGCAAAAAATTCCACGGTTTGCCCAAGCAAGTGCTCCGATACCAATTGTTGTAGCTCTGATACCACTTGTTATAGCTCTGATACCACTTGTTATAGATCTGACCCAGAATATAGCTCTGATACCACTTGTTGTAGATCTAACCCGGAAATATTATAGATCTGATATGAAAACACAAGATAATGCAATTAAACCCAAGAATAAGATGAAATGATTCTTTATTGATCAAACCCTTGAGGTAGGGCAACACCATACATTCACTCCTTAAGGAAGGAGAACACTCCACAAGCCATATGCCTGTTCATACAAGAATACTTCTCTTCATCTTCATATCTCTCCATGTGGAGTCTCTAGCCTCTATATAGGCCTCATACATACAATACCATGCATCATTACCATGGTTTCCTCATACCATCAACTAATACCATGGGCCCATTATATTATTATTAACTACTTGTGGTCCCTTACATGACATGGGTCAACCACCTTATTTATTACTATGGCCCATCCCATTATTACATTATTACCTTGGGTACCTCCCTTGGTACCCCATATTATCCCCCCTAGGTACATAACACTTCAGCTATGCTGCCATCCAAACTCTTCAGAAAATATGTGTTGTTGCCTTGAACAATAGAACTAATAAAGGGGCCTTTCCACAGGAAATCAAACTTGCCATGCTTTCCTTTGTCCTCTCTTCTTGAATCCCATCTTAAGACTTTGTTGCCTATGTAGAAATCTTTAGCCTTGGTTCTTTTGTCAAACATTTTCTTGAGCTTCTCTTGTAAAATCTGAGCTCTGTCGTACACTTGCTCTCTTGTTTGCTACAAATGGATGGTTTGGTTTATTCTTCTTTGGATATCATTTGGCTCTGCCTGAATCTCTTGCAGAAATTTGATAACAGGGATTCCCAAAGAAGAGGGGAACTTGGCCTCCATGCCATAGACTAACTCATATGGGCTCATCCCAATGGATCTCTTGGTTGACAATCTGTCTGCCCATAGGGCATTTACAAGCTTTTTGTGCCAGTTCTTCTTGTTCTCCTCCAAGACTTTCTTAATGATGTTAATCAGACTCTTGTTGGATGATTTGGCCAAGCCATTACCTTGAGGGTAATAGGCTGTGGAGTGACCTAAGGTAATGTGGAATTTGTGGCAAAAACTGATCATTTTCTTGGATTTGAAGGCAGTAGCATTATCTGTAATGATCTTCTCAGGACAGCCAAATCTGGACAAAATGTTGGTTTCAAGGAATTGGATGATGGTGGATTCATTGGCTTGCCTACATGGGATGTCTTCAATCCACTTGGTAAAGTAATCTGTGGCTGTTAGAATCCACTTATGCTAGCCAGAAGAGGATGGATGGATTTCTCCAATGAAGTCAAGACCCCATTGTTGAAAAGGCTTCTCAGTTGAAATGGGCTTAAGGGGCAAGGGTAGAAGCTTTCTTTTGCCTTTAAAGATTTGACATTTGTGGCATGAAACAACAAACTTTCTTACATCAGCAAACAAAGAGGACCAATAGAAACCAGCCCTTAGTATCTTATCAGCAGTGGACTTCCAATATAAGTGCCCTCCACAGTCCCCTGCATGAGATTCTTTTATGACACTGTCAGTTTCATTCATAGTTAGACAATTCAGCAATATTCTCTTTTTGGTTTTGAACAACCCTGGAGGAGCACACAGGTTTGACAATATAAAACATATATCAGCATACCATGGGGACTGCAAAAAAGCTTCACTGATCTGTGGAGTCGCCAACTCCTATTCATTGTCCAGTTGATTAATGTCTAAGGCTTGAAAATTGGTTTCAGACATCAGTTTGGCTAAACCTTGTCCCTTTATCAGCTTTTTGGGTTTTATCTCAATGTCATACTCAAGGATATTGGCAATCCATTTGCCTCTTTTGCCTTCTATGCCCTCTTGAGTTAATATGTATTTTACAACAGCATTTGGCACATAAGCAATCACATGTGAATATAAAATGTAAATTCTGAAATCTTTGATTGCTTTAACAAGGGCATATGATTGCTTCTCCATGATTTGGTACTTCAAGGGTGCATCTCTAAGGGCTCGGCTGAAAAATGAAATTGGCTTTTCATTTCCCTGATCATCTTTCTGCAAAAGTACAGCAGCAATGGTGTGTTCAGATGCAAATGAAAAAATGATGAAATCCTTATCAAATTGAGGACTTGTGAGGACTGGGGCTTGGGTTAAGGCAGCTTTTATGCCCTCAAAGGCTTGCTTGGCTTCTAAAGTCCATTTTACCTTGGAATCCTTCTTTAACATGTTATTTAGCATTCTTATCAGCTCGGCCAAGTTTGGGATAAATCTCCTTAGGAAATTGATCTTTCCTAGGAATGCTTGCAATTATTTGATGTTTCTCGGATAAGGGATTTGCAAAATGGCTTGGATTCTTTCCGGATCTATTCTAGTTCCATCTTTTGAAATGATATGGCCTAGCAATTTGCCTTCTTCTATGCCGAAGAGAGATTTCTTAGGATTTAAGGAAATGCCATATTTCCTATAGGTTAGGAACACTTGCCTTAGGTGTTTAAGGTGCTCTTGATCAGATTTTGAGAAAGGAGTAAGGTCATCAAGGTAAACCACTAGGAAATCATGGATTTCCTTGGCAAATGCAATGTCCATGGCCCTTTGAAAGATAGCACCTGCATTCTTTAGTCCAAAATGCATTTTCACATATTTAAAGGTTCCCCACGGTGTTGTAAAGGCTATCTTGTCTTGGTCATTCGGGTGAACAAGTATTTGATTAAAACCTGAAAAGCCATCTAGCAAAGAAATTCTTGAAGACCCCACTACTCTTTGTAGAATGTGGTCCATTTTTGGCATTGGGTAGTGATCTTTAAGGGAGACTTGGTTCATATTTCTTAAGTCCACACACAGTCTAATCTCCCCTGTTTTCTTCCTTGTGGGAACAATATTGGATACCCATTCTGAAAATATAATGGGTGCTATGATACCAGCCTCAAACATTCTTTTCACTTCTTTCTCAATCAAAGGGAGAAGCACAGGATTGATTCTCCTTAGTTTCTGTTTGAAGGGCTTTTGATTTGGCTTTAAGGGAATGGTATGTTGAATAACGGAGGTGTCATAGGACATAAGGTCCTCATAACTCCAGGCAAATACATCTTGAAACTCTTTAAATAAATCAACATATTTTGGTTTTTGATCGGGAGGCAAAGACTTGGACAGTTTAATCATTTTGGGCTTCTCTGTTGTCCCAATATTACAGTCTTCCACAACAACGTTTAAGGGCTGCATCTTTGGCTTTTTGGGGACATCGTTTGAATTAAATATATCTTCTAATGGAGTGAGGCCAACAGGTAGAAAATTGTCTTTTAAATCAATCACTTCGGCCTCTGCTTCAGCTATTTCATCTAAATGCATTTGCTTCAGCTCTTGCATGTTTTTCTCATAAAAAATGGTTGGGTGCAACATTTGATTTGCTGCTTCAGCTGTTATAGTTTGCTCATTTTGGCTCATTTGCTGTTGTGGGTCATCCATGGCATCTTCATCAATGTTTAAGCTTGAGAATTCTTACTGTAAGGTAAGAAAATTGTTGATTTGAGCATCATCCTCAAACACTTGCCAATCTTTGATATTGTTAGGGACAACAGGTCTGTGCTTTATCTTAGCAGTAAAGTGATGATTGGGCTCAAAGGGTAGCTTGCAAGTGCTAGCAAAAGTAGCTAGACTATGAGCATGCATGTTATGGCTTCTAGAAATCTTAGCAAGCTTGGATTTGGTGAAGGAATTGAGTATTTCTGTGGCAGCAGACCTATAAGCTCTTAGCCTATTGTCATTAGTAACAAAGTTACCTTTCATCTGTTGAATGATCAAATCGGAGTCACCTAGAATGGACACTTTTTCAGCTCCTAGAGCTTTGAGTAGTTTAAGGCCTAAAAGGAGAGCCTCATACTCTGCCATGTTTTTGGTGCATTTGAAGTTTAGTCTGTAAGCATGACCCTTTGCATGGCTATTATGTGTATTGTGAATCCATATTCCTGCCCCTGCTCCTAGCTTATTAACAGAACCATCAAACTCTAAATATCATGTGATTTCTTGCTTGTGGTTAGTATTAAGAGTTTCAGTGATTTTAGGATTGGGCAGACCTAGGTTTTGTGCTTCATGTGGTTCTTCTTATATGCTGGTTGCAGTAATTGTTTTAACAGTTTCACGGGTATGGGCAACCGACTCTTGATTGATGCATGTTTCTTGTTCTAAAGGAAAAGGCTTCTCATCAGTGGGAGGGAAGCTATCATCATTGAACAATATAAAGGAATCCATATCAGAATGGATTGAGTAAATGGGAAAGTTTTGGGGTTTTTCCTCACTACTTACCACATACTTCATCAGTGTTTCTCTATACAGTCCCTTTGGTTTCCCAAAGACTGAAATAGTGGCATAGGAGAGGTCTAGTTGGAGAGATCCTTGGAGTTTTTCTCCCTAATATCTTGATAAGAGCATGCCATACTTTGGTGGAATGTTAGCAACCACCACATCCATTAGGATCGTTTTGTTGGGAAATTGGACTAAAGACACACAAAGGTCTTTGATTAAGCCTAGACACTTGACCTGACTAGAATCAAATGAGAATAAGTCTTTGTAGGGTCTAGTGACATCAAGGTTTAGCTTCTCCATTACATCTTTGGGCATTAGATTGTGTGAAGCACCTGAATCAAACATAGCATTGTGCAACACTTTATCATGAATGTGCAAACTGACATAAAAGGGTAGAACAGCTCCATGTCCTGATTTACCATTGACTTCAGGACCAAAAAGTAATTCAGGTCGATTATCTAAGACATTAACATCATCCCTGTTCTCTGGCATTTGCAGTGATATTTTGATTTTCTGTCTGTACACATCATGTTTGGCAAGCTCAGAGAGAGGAATAGATATCTTTAATTTACCAATTTCTGCTTCTAAATCAAAAGGTTTTTCTGACTGTGTTTTAGTATTGTGACTGGCAGATTTTCCCTTTTCAATTGTATCTTCAGTGATCTTCTCTTGGTTATCAGTGATTTCTTGAGATTTTTCTGTTTTGGGAAGGCTTTCAGGAGTGCTGTTTACATTGTCTTTTGAGGGAAAGGATACAAAAGGCTGGTTATTAGAGGGCTGCATGTCAGATACATCCTCTATGGTCACTTCTTTTAATTTTGGGTCTGTTTTATCAGCAGGTTCTATGATAGCAGCCTTGTCTTTTACTTTCTTAGGTTGCTTGGCATCCTTTGGCTTGATGGGATCAGAAACATCAATGGTTCTTGTTCTCAATTTGTATTATTTATGGACTTCGTAGACAACTGAATCATAGCCTTGTTTGAAGTCAAATCACTCTCCAGACTTGGTCTGAAATTGATTTATATCATGGTAATCTTGGTCTTCTTGGGTTAGAAATACTTGTTATTCACTCTTCAAACCCATCAAGTTTATGTGAGTGTCCTCTATCTGCTCACTAGATGTGGATGCTTCAGCGTAGTTTTCATGAAAACTAGGTCTTATATCATGGTCAGGACTTGCCCTTCCAGCGTTTGGGTTCTGATTTTTTCTAAAGTTTGGATTTCTGATAGGATTATTTTGCTGTCCTTCCCATGAGGCTTTTCTTTCAATAGTTCCCATTCTATTTTCAAAGCTGTCCATACCTTTGATGATTATGTCCAATTTTTGCTCAAAGGTTGAAGGTTCATATTTAAAAGTGGTTCTTCTCTTAGCTCTTGCTCTATTTCGCTTGGAAATCAGATTTGCATCCACACTAAGAGCTACATTCTGCATGTCTACTAAGGCTTAAGGGTCTCTTTACCTTAACTGATAAGCCATGTCTGAATCAAATCCAGCAGGGAATTTGTATAAAGCAAGATCAGGTGGAGGTCTAAGGTTTTGTGGAATAGCGTTGTTAACATTGTTAAACCTGGCACAATAGTCTAAGACAGCTTCTTGAGGGCCTCTTTTGATAGTGTCATACTCGGATAATATGTGCAGAGGGTCCTTCTTCTTCTCCCATCTATTAAGAAATGTTTGGTAAAGGGCCTCTGGGTCAGCTATGGAATTTGCAGGAAGAGCTCTAAACCAGGGCCTTACATCTCCTGTTAAACTTTGGACAAAAATCTTCATTCTTACACTATCAGCATCTATTTCATAACTCTCAAAATAGTACTACATTTTCTTGGTATGTTGTAGGGTTGTGCCAGAACCAGTACCATCAAAATATGTGATTTTGGTTTGATAATCCTGAGGCATAGCCCCTGGATTTGCAGGTAACTGTAAAGGTGCATATCTGTTAGCCATATTTACAAGGATAAGTGGAACGACTGGAACAGTTGTAATAACAGTGGTGGTAGTGGTAGTATACGCAGTGAATGGAGGTGTGGAAAAGGTTCTTGGAGAGGTGGATGACGAACAAGGGGAAGTAGGGGTTGAACGAAACAAAAATTTAACAGGGGTTGGAAAACAGCTTGGCTGAACTATTTCAGGACTAGAATCAGCAAACTCTTCTTGTTTTTGTTTGCTAAGGTTTCTAGAGATTAAATTGGGATTTTCAAAAATAGCTGGTGGATTTGGGTTTGGATTTGACCTAGTATTACGTGTTTTCTTCTTGGGAGCCAACTTCTAGCTTGTTTTTTGGAATTTTATGAATAAGGTCCCCAGTGGAGTCGCCAATGATGTTATCACTCAGGTTGTCCCTTGGCTCCTTAAGGGGGTAACCACAAACCAATCTTTGGGCTGCAGGTCCTAGCCTGCCTACAGTCAGAGAGGGCTCTCTCTTTAAAATTTAGCTTTGTTTTGGGTTGATTTTAGGCTAGTTATGGTGTACATGGGTTTTGTTTTGATTTTGGTGGGAAGTATGATGTTTTCAAGCAGAGTTGGGATGCATAGAGTGAGAAGTTCAAACCATTGGGCATGGAGTCATGGATTAGGGCTTGCTGTTGCGTTTTCTTGGTCACAAGAGGAATACAGAGCAGGATAGCTACACATAAAACAATATCAAGCTGGAATAAAGATGGAATGAAGGTCAGAGATGAAAGGCAACTAAGAATCTTTCATTAGCTAAAAGAGAGGGAAGGTGAATGAAAGTTTGTCTAGGAGCAGTCAAGAATTCCTAAATAACAGTCATATGTGAAAGAAACAGGGTAAACATGATCATTTAGGTATGCATATTTATAACCATTTCTGAAGAAAACATATAGAAATAACAAGAACTGAGCATAGAGTGCAGTCAAGAAAAGCCTAAGCTATTCTTCTTTCTTGCTATTTAGATGGTAACACAATGGGGGTGTAAACATATATAAACTGTAAACAGAGGTAAGAAAACACTTATTGGGCCATGTAGTAGCACAGGAATTCCACAGTCACTCTTTGGCCATTAAATAACACAACAAATAGTTCTTCATTCAAAGCATTCCAACAGTCTTTGATTATAGAGTTCTCAAAGTATACAATGCAAGTCTAGAATGAGGATTATCAACCAACCCCCCCACAAATATGCTCTGTGGGGAAGTATATATACAAAAATTGAGTTGCAAAGTATCTAGTTGATGAGTTAATAACTCATAACTTTTTTACAAAACTCTTGAGGAATAGTAGATGAAAGAGCAAATGATACAGTAGATATTTATGGTATTAGCTATCCGCTCTGTTAGAGAATTTAGACTTTTGGGATCCAATGAGTCGGCTGAGGCGGTGCCTTTAATTTGCATTTTTTGGCCCTGCTGCCCTGGCGCTTTGCTGAGTCACTGCTTTGTTATCCTGCTCTCGGTATGCATACTTGACCTTCTTATGAAATTGTCATAGTCATATCTTAACTCCCTCTACCTGTTGTCTTTTCTTTAGTTCTCTGTTTCCAGCATTGCCTCTTGCAATTTTTTGGGTTTTGCAGGTAGCCGAGCAATAGCCAGCTCTCCTTTTTGAGTAATTTTTCTAAGTGCTAATAGCGATTAGCGCCAAGCGCTAATCGCGCATCGAAAACTGCCTTTGTTTCTTGATTCAGACATTCTTTGACGCGATTCTTGCCCTTTGCACCTTTCCTGTGATGGCATCAGCATGACGTCATCGGTGGGTATCGGGTACGACAGGGTGACGTGGAGGTGACGTCAGCAGAGGACAGGCAGCGAATGACATGGCAGTACGACATGGTGACGTGGCAGAGGATAGAAGGCAGGGTAGGGATGCTGAGAGATGAGCTGGCGGTGACATGGAGCAGCGGCGGGTTGACGCAGAGGTGACGTGATTGGTGACGTGGCACAGGACAGAAGGCGGTTTGCAGTTTTATCGGACCACCTCCTGTACGGGGGCGGTATGTGTCAGAGCCCGCCCGATACAATCAAAACAGGACACCTGTCTTCTGTACGGCGGAGAAATCGCTACGCTATCGAAAGCTAACTATCGAACGTCGGGGTGGCTCCGAAATCGTCGAGGGCCATTGGATGGGGAGGGCCCGATCCGAAGGTGGACGGAACTGCGAGCTGGTGGGCTGTTAACATACGGAACCCACCCGAATATTCGAATATTTATACAATGCTGCGAGGGTTTAGACTTTGGGTAATATGGGTTTGTAAGTGGGCGCCTGTGGTTATTAATTTAACCAAATGCTAAATCAATCCCAGGTTTGAACGCGGAAAGGCTAATGGTAGCTCCAGATGGACTATCATTTCCCAAAACCATATATACATAGCTATAATGCTATAAGGTGGGATATTAAATATATTTTTGGGGTTTTTTACATAGTTTTTTGTATAATAGGGGGTAAGGAAATGATCTAGGGAGCTAGATAATAGAGTTAGGAGTTAATATGACCTTGTGAAGTGAAAGTGTAGGGGTATGAAGCTAAGTTTATGAAATGGAACTTAAGCATAAGAAGTGAGTGGAATGCAGAGAAATGATTTTTACACAAGAAATGTGGCTTCTTTTCATTGAAGAAAGTCAAAGCTTGACTTAGTATTTTACAAAAACGAAGTGATAACAGGACTGGTTGGGTAGATCCCAAGGTCCTCAAGGGGATGTTAGTGAGTGATTTATGGGGGAATAGAAGGGAAATTAGACATTCTTCCAAATTTCTGCCACCAAAACAACTGCTTTGCCACTTGTGTCATTGATGAGAGGAGCTATGATTGACAATACATGAGGTGATCAAAATCTTGCTTCTGCAACCTTAACTACCTACCCAACCTAATACACCTAACATTTTTTCATCCTTCTGAATGGGTGCACTTAGACTTGCAGACCCTGATTATCTTCTTTTCTTTTGACTGCCCTCCTATCTAAGTGTACCCTTATCTCTTCCAAGGGCCCAAATTAAGCAGTTGGGCTCCTTCATTTCTCTACCTAGCTACTCATCTGCCAATCTTAAGCTGTTTGTCATTCTCTATCTTCTAAAACAAGCAATTTAAACCTAGGGAAGCCAAGATTAAGCTGTTTGGCTTTCCCTTAACTGTAAAACTCTTCAAAAATGGTATGATTATTCAAAATGGAACTTCTTGGAAATATGGAACCTTGCAGCATGAAAAGATGACATATTTGGCATGTAAAACAGTCAATCATGAAATATGAAACCTATTGCAATAGGAGACTAATAGCTTCTACATCAGGAAACCAGGAGAAGTCTGGAGGAAGTGATACTATGCAGGACATAGAACCTTCGTTATTAGCATCATTTTTAAAGACTTTCATAAAGCTTATAAGAGATAGGAAGGTAGTAGAGGGGCTATAGGAGCTAATAGATAACTGTACTAGAACTAATAAACCTCTACCCTATTGATCCAAAGATGATATGAGGTTGTCATTGATGTAAACCCATGCAGCACCAAGGATGACCCTAAATTCCATGGCACATTGGGCATCGTCATTAATGGTTTCTTGTATCACAACCATTATGGTTTCTTGGTCATTGAATAGTTAATAATTAATCATTTTTTAATCCCCTAAAATCCCTCCAACATTCTCTATAGAAGCCCCTATCAAATCTATAAAAAAAATCTCATATATCCTCCAAAAGTGGTGATCGTGGAATTGTTGCGATAACTTTATTTCTGCGAAGTTTTAGATGCAGAAATTAAAACCGATTTGAGCTGAAATCCTAATGAACATCGTAACCTAATTTCAAATCTTGGTTCACTATATTTTTGGAGATATGATCTGTGGACTTTAGGTTTTTTGCAGGATCCCGAATTTCATCTCAAGGAGGTGACCTTCGGAAAATCGTCATACCTCTCTCTCTGAGAAGAGGATTGGAATTTGGTAAAAAGTGGATAGTGCATGTACTGTAGTTTTCTATGTATCAATTTCAAAGCTGAAGGAGGAAACAGTGACACGTGGCATGTCGTGCAAGTTCGCTCTACTGAACTAGTCCATAATTAGGTCATTGTGAGAGATTGGGCATTGCTTTGCCTTGAAGAATCCAAATCGGGCCAGACCTGTGGCATTGGAAAGAAGACTCAAAGGGCTACTAGAAGATGGAATATCACATATTTTGGATCTGAAATCACAGAGATACATCAGATTCAATATCATGCTCCTAGAAGGATAGAAAAAAACTAGATCAAGTGTTGTCAAGGGGTGCAAAGGACCAGATTTTCTAGGGAAACAAAGAGCAAGGCGCAACAAAATGATGCAGAAGAGGTAAGATCTAAGTAATTATATTCTGTATATGCATGTTCATATCTTAATTGTATTAGGTTATTTGTGTTCTAATTTGTTGTTTTTGTGTAGCACTGACATATGCTCTGTAGGATGAGGTAATTTTTTCTATTATCATGTCATGGGTATTTCCTTGAAGAATTTTTGCAGTTATTATATATTCATCAAGAGAAGACTCAATGCATAATCTAATTTTATGAAGAGTGAGAAAGGGTAGCATGACAAGAGCATCAATCAAGGTGTAGAACAACAACAAGAAGTTCACCACATGAAGTCTTCAAGTGGGCAACAATGCATACAATCATTGTAAAAATATCATTGTACAAAGGCATTGTAAAAGAATCATTGTAAAAATTGTACAAGTGTCTATCTTCCAAGAGTTGAAGAGGCAGTGTTGGCAGGTCTAGGATCATCATTAGGTGGTTTTGTCATAGTTGGGGTTATGTTCTAGTGTATTCTTCTTCTACATCATTCTATATCATTGCAAAGTGGATCATTTTCCCTAGCACAGGAGTCCATTCTTCTTTAATTCTTTTATAGGGTAATAGGGTGGTGCTAGGATGAGTTGTAGCTCATTGGGTGTTGGGGCATTCATTCAGTTGACTACTAAAGAATCTCAGGAATTGGAGCGTCCATCCAGTGGGAGCTGGAGAAGAATTATTTTCTAGATTCTAGGAAGTTGGAGCTTTCTTTTCAATTGGAGTTGAAGATTAAATAATTATTAGAAAAGCATTCAGGTGGTTTTCATCTTGTAGGGGGTTTCCACCTTAAAAACTGTGTGCATTTGTGTTCCTTTTGTTTACTTCTATCGTTGTAAAAAAACTAAGAATAATTGAAGATTAACTAATGCTCTGAGAGATTAATAATAATACTAATTGGAAGGAATACTGATTCACACCCCCTAGTATTTCCAACGTACTCGACCAGTGTGCAGTACATAAGGTGGGAAAAAGTAAGAAGTGAATTGGTCACGAAATGAGACTGACTGCACAAATCAGAGAATACGAGATGGATCAGGTAATTCTCGATTTGGTGTTTGATGTGAATGTTTTTCCAAAGCAGACTTGGGAGAGAATGGGGAAACCCGCTCTCTAGTGGTCTATGATCTAGCTACAAATGGTGAACAAACAGAACATCATTCCTATAGGGCACCTATATGGAGTAATGGTAGATATTGAAGGAGAAAGCACCCTAGATGATTTTGAAGTGATTGAGATAGTCGATGATAGTAACCCTTACCCAATGCTACTTGGAATTGATTGGGCCTTTGATATGGATGTGGTCTTTAGTTTCAAAAAGTGCAAAATGACATTCGAAAGGAAGGAGCTCAGGGTTATCATTCCATTGGATTCGACCGGAGGTGCACGATATATTGAACCAGTCTGCGATTATGAAGAAGAGGACGTCATTGATTAGATATATAAGGTCACTGCATGCGATGAGGACTTGATTAACCCTATTGTGGATGTATGGATCGCATGGGATAGGGATATTTCATGCACTTCAGATTCTGATGCGTAGCTTGAGAATTGGCAGAACCGATTTCATGAAGTTTCATCACTGCACTGAAACTGACTTACAAAGTCGCTTCAATGTATATCCATTGAGGTATGAAATTTACCTTATTATGATGGTTTAGAAGATGTTAATTTGTTTCTGGATAAATTTGAAAGGGATGTCTTAGAGGAACATCAGTTCCAAGCACTAGACATCGCACTGTGTGCTATGCATGCTCGTTGGTGGGGCACGCATTAGATCAATTTTGAAGATTAGAAGGATTATAGGAGAATGCTGAAGTTAAGGTTTGGGTATGCTAATACCTGCTTCATGGAGAAATACATGTGGAAGGATGATCTGCACAAGCGCTTAACTCAATGGACTAAAGCATGGGGAGAAAAACCACAACCGGAGTGGGTTCATACATTTTGCCACATGTTGGATACAATCTTGATGAACTGGCATTTGGAAATGGATTTGTGACATGGAAGCACAAAATGGGATATTTTGAAAGAAATTTTTCATCTAACTTTTAGCTTTGAAGATGGGTTTGAATGTATAGATGAAACATTGCAGGAGATTAAGGCTACAATATTCAAAATGCCTGAAGAACTATTTGAATGTGTACAACCAAATTGGGGTATGCAGTTGTGCCACATTCTCAAATGGTACAATGTGACCGTAGAAGATGGCAAGGAACATCCAAGGAACATCCACATTCCTGAGTCTAAAGGATAGCGTGAAATTGAGGGACCTAAGGAAGAAATCCTTGATATATCAGAGCCTTTAAAGAGAAAGCAGTTGAATATTGGATCGGAAGCACAACCGAAGTTTGCGAACATAGGAGATTATTAGGACGAAGATACATTAAATAAGGTTATAGAGCTATTGCAAGAGTACCAGGACTTGTTTCCCACCAAGTTCTCTAATCTAAAGGGGATAGTAGGGGATTTAGGTGTCATGAAGATCACTTTGAAGCCAGATGTGAAGCCAGTAGCACCGCCCCTACCAATTAAATCCCAGGTATAAGGAAAAGGTGTGCAAGGAATTGGATAATATGCTTGAAGTTGGGATCATTGAACTAGTGGAGGAATCCGGCTGGGTTAATGCTATGGTGGTTCAAGAAAATAAGGCAGAGGGTGAAATTTAGATATGCGTAGACCTAAGGAATTTGAATGATGCATGTGTCCACGATCCATTCCTTACATCATTCACAAATGAGGTATTGGAGAATTTTGGAGGGCAGGAAGCCTACTCATTCACAGAAGGGTTCTCAAGGTACGACCAGATGAAGATCGTGCTGGAGGATCAGAGTAAAACCACCTTCGCAACTGAGAGGGGTTGTTTTCACTATACAGTGATGCCTCTCGGGTTTAAGAATGCCCCTGTAATTTTCTCCAGGGTAATAATTGCAGCCTTCAAAGAGTTTATCCACAACTATTTTTAGGTCTACTTTGATGACTAGACAATGTTTGGATTGGTAAAGACCCATGTTGCTAGTCTGTGCGTCATGCTGGATACCTGTCAGAAACATCAGATAGCCCTTAACTAGAAGAAAAATGCATATTCTGCGTACCTTATGGGATACTCTTGGGCCATGTGGTTTGCAAGTAGAGATTGATGGTAGAACCTGCCAATATTGCAACCATCATTAATTTGGAGGCCTTGAATAATTTTAAACTGTTGCGCGCAATGTTGGGCCATATAGGGTATTACAGGAAGTTCTTAAGGCATATGTGGAAATAACTACGCCAATGGAAAACTTGTTGAAAAAGGATGCAAAAATTTGTTGGGACAAATATTTCTAGAAGAGTTTGGACATTGAAGGAGAAAATGGTCACCGTGCCCATTTTAGTGTTCCCCAATTGGAGAAAGGAGTTCCACGTTCATATAGATTCTTCTTGTATCATGCTAGGAGTTGTGCTGACCCAACAAGGTGAAGGAGATATTGACCACCCAATAGAATTTACGAGTAGGAAGTTTTCGAAGGTAGAAAAGAACTACTCAACCACAGAGTGAGAAGGGTTAGCAATGGTGTACGTGTTGCAGAAATTATGGCACTATCTATTGGGAGCACACTTCAAGATGTATACAGAACATTCTGCTCTCAAATACTTGGTCAACAAGCCTGTGTTGGGGGGAAGATCTATAGATGGTTTTTGTTATTCCAGTAATATGATTTCAAAGTAAGTGTGAAGCCAGAGCGCTTGAATGCTGGTCCAGATCACCTCTCACAATTGAGAATGGTGATGAGCCTACAAATGTGGAAGAAGGGTTTCTTGATGCACAACTCTTCACTATTTGTGCCATAGATTATCACTTCGCAAATATGATTCAATTTTTTTCCATAGGTATTTGGGCTACTGATTTTTCTGTTATAGCCGGACACTTATAAAAATGGGCTCTGGGGAAATTTTGCACAGATATGTCTTGGAGTATGAGTGGCCAAGTATCCTTGCAGAGGCACATGGAGGAGTAGCAGGAGGACATTATGCAAGAAGAGAAACTACACGAAAGATCCTACATGAAAGACTTTGGTGGCCAACTATTCATAAGGACTCCAAAACATATTACAGGGCATGCGATGTCTATCAGAGGACGAAGAGACCATCGTGAATAGATGAATTGCCACTAAATCCACAAGTGATGTTGCAGGCATTTGATAAGCGGAAAATAGATTTTATGAGACTAATACAACCACTAGGGAAGAAAAAAGGGGACAGGTATATCCTTACCACGACTGAATACTTAACCAAGTGGGCAGAGGCACAACCTATAAAATATTATAGTGCTACTACTACTGCGAAGTTTAGTTTTGGGTATATTTTGTCTCGGTTTGGTTGCCCTAAGATTTAATGAGTGATAGAGGCACACACTTCTCAAATGAAACAATTGTTGCACTACTTGAGGAATTATAGGTCTATCATAAAAAAATTATGCCTTATCACCCTTAAGTGAATGGCATGGTAGAAGCCTTCAACAAAATTCTGGAGAGCGCATTGACAAATATTTGCAACACGAAGAGGAATGACTGGGATGTGCACATACTAGCGGCCCTTTGGGCATACATGAATACTTACAAGAAGTTGACAGGCCAAAACCCATTCAGATTGGTGTATGTGAAGGAGGTTGTAATGCCTATGGAATATATTGTGACAAGTTTGTGGTTTGCAGCAGTTACTTGATCGTGATACCATGGAGGAACGACTCGCGTAGGTCGTCGAGTTGGAAGAGGATCACTTCTTGGTGGGATTTCATCAGCAAGTACGGAAGGACCATGAAAAGGCATGGCATGATCACTATATCAAACAGAGAACCTTCAAGATTGATGGCTTAGTTTTTCTTTATGACAGTAAGTTTACAAAATTCCCTGGAAATTTTCAAATGCATTGGCTGGGACCTTATGTTTTTAAGGAAATTACAAATGGAGGTGCATTGAATCTCACGAAGCTAAATGGGGAATTATTTATAGGAAAGGTAAATGGAAGTCTATTGAAGCTATATAGGGGTGATACGACCCCTGTGCAATGACTATATAATTGAGGGATAGTCTTAGTACTCCAGGTAAATGCAAGGAGGTATGGGACTTTAAACTACACTGCCTAAAAGTTAGAAAGGAAAAGCAAAGGGACAGTGTGACAAGTTGAAAGATGGATCCGAAGAGACCTGCGTCGAGGTAGCTACACTAGGTGGGTGGGCCCTGCGCAACCAGGCCAAAAAGTGACCGTTGGAAGCATTGTAGATGATTGGATGAAGAATTTTTCGTTGAAAGGAGTGGGGGGAAAGCATTTATGTAGCATATCTTTGGAAATCTACCACCAAATGTGCATTAATGACCAAGAATTAGAGGGAATGGTTGGATTTGAATTCAAAATTTTCTATTAAGATGGCATACCACTCCACATTCAAACACTTTGCTTCCTGAGACTTTTCCTTAAGATTTTTTGCCTTGATTTATGCCAAGAACAATGCGATATGTCTGAGCTAGATTAGGAAGAACTGCTTTCACACCCGGAGTTAGCAAATTTTCTTGAGTACTTCCAAAGGAGCTTCATTGAGAATATGACTACAACTCGCCCAGAAATGGAGCCAGTGCTATCCGAGGTAGCGCCAATAGAAACTATATCTATCGGATTTCCTACTACCATGCCTAGGTCACCAAGGCCTAAGTCGTCGACATCTATAAAGCAGAAGAAGCCTCAACAAGTGTCGGTGTGGCAATCGCCGAGGGAAAACAAGAACCGAAATCTACCAGAAGGGAAAAATGGATAAGACTAAATAGCCAATGGAACCAATGGATCTGGATGAGGAAGAACTGTGTAGAGGAATAGAAGAGCTTGATGTAGAAGAGGTTGAACCAATAAGTCGGTTGTTGAAGTACATACTACCTAGAAAACCCATGACGAAGGTTCCCAAAGATCTGGACAATGCGAATTTCATGGTTTCCACACCATTGTTGCCAAAGAATGTTTTTTTCGAGGGTTTGTTGTTGGGTTGGATACCGAAACTAAAAATGGAGGATTGGGACCTTGTGGACAATGATAAATTCCCTCAATTAGCGTTGAGTAAGTACCTCAAGAGGGTCTATTATGAGGAGTCTCGCACCTTGAACAAATGAATGAGGTGGTTTGAGTCAAGGGCGTGGGGCTCCTAAACATGTTGTGGGTGCCGCACTTCGGCCGCACCAATATTAACACTATTTGTGTGTGCCAATTGCTAACACTAGTGCATGATGGGTGTCTATGGTTGGGAGAAACCATCTCGATCACATACATGCTAATCCACCGAATCACATTGTTGTTATCCCAAGGAATGGACCCTTTGGAGGCTTTCATCAGAAAGTCGTAGGAAAAGAAGTTGGTGGACCAAATGAAGGAAAAATTTGGTCTGGTCAAGAAGTCACGAGGATACTCTATTCAATCCATATCAAATGGCACGATGCAGTTTTTCGTGCAGATATTAGTCGGTAAAATCATGATAAAGTGTCGCGCCAATGAAGTATTGACACCAGTCATTTCTTAGGCGTGCAAGGGATCTAGTATAACTAGGTGTAATATCTTTATAAGGAGTTTTTGGAGGACTGCATGGAGGCCCAAGATGAGGGAAAGGTGTTTCACTGCACCTAGTTGCTACTTTTGATTGCTTTAGTGGCATGGAGGAAGCTTGAAGAGAGTCCATTCCCTCAACAAGAGTCAGATATACTGGAGGCATTGAAGTACGCTTCACTATGTTCTACTAAAGAAACCACGCGCATCATGGAGACCAAAATGTTTTGGGTGTTGTTCAAGATGGAACTCAAAACAGTGATTAGCCAGTGGCCAAGGCGATCACCTACCTTGCACATGCAGTATGCTCACATTGCTGACCTTAAGGTAGATTTCCACAATATGCACATTTGCGCAAAGAAGGATGATAGAGGCATATGGAACAAGTTTCCTTATTTGGTTGTTGAGGAGTATATATTTGGGGTCATCAGAAAGTGGGTAGGTGATTGGCTCACCCCTTATGATGCTAGTGTAGGTACCAGCATGAACGCTGAATGTTCAACAACATAGACCATGGCAGAAGAGAAAATGAAGGAGGCTCAGAACACTGACTGAAAAAAGGTCGTGCAGAAGAAAGTAGCTGCAGTAGAGGGGAAAGAAGTTTCTGAAGCAACAGCCAAGGAAAAAGAAGCCACACAAGAAAAAAATACGATTAAGGTTGAAGAGTTAGACCTCGAGAAAATGTAGGAGGAGGAAGAGACCGAGGTGGATGAAGAAGGGGGTGTAGAGTTGGGATCCCCCTTCATTATCATGAAAAGGAAGAAGATGACTTCCAAAGGGTAGTGTAAGAAGAAAAATTCTAAAAAATCAATGGGTGCGATGCCTTTGGTCCTCATAGAGGGGGACTTGGAAAAAATTGGAGATGTGGTGCACGATGTGAGAAAGGACCTCATGAGCCACTTTGAACAATAGTACCAGTACTCACTCAGCAAGGTACAACAGGGCCTTAGGGATTTGCAGCTATAAACAAGGTTAATTCAGGCGAGCGTGAAGCAAGTGAGCCTGAATCAAGTGAGTGGGTTAGTTTTGGATGCTGAAACTACAGTGGATCTTCATGCGGTAGCACTGGTAGAAGGGTCCCTGCGTGATGACTTGGGTGAAGAGCAGGAAAAACTACTTCAAACGAAGAATCTCAGACTCAATTTGGCTGTGTTTCCCATTCAGACTCTGCATGAGCTAGACAAAGGGGTGTAAGATGAATTAAGGATATGAGAGAAATGCGCCGTTCTGGTGATCAATGAGGGAAAAACTAGCAACCAACAGATTTTTTAGGAAAAGGAACAGACACCGAAAGAAAACATGGAGGTAACAGTGCACATCCAACATCTGGAATATGCTATTGCACATGCCTGTAGTAAGCTTACAGTGCTCAAGATTCTAGTAGATGTGGCCTCCATGGAGAAGATTCAAAAGCTGGCCACTATAGTCAAAGAGTCCTAGGACAAAATTGACCTAGCAAAGTTTGGGCTGCAGCTGTAGATATCTGAACTACAATTGAGGTTGCAACCCACTACCCTTCCCAAAGTCCAGGAGAAGCATAGAGCTTCCATTAAAGAAGGCATGGCCACATTGGAATATTCATTCAAGGGATGTACTGAGCTATTTGAGTAGGCCATATAATTATGGACCTCATTGCAAGAGGATCCAAATATGCAAAATATAGGAGCAAACATCAGGGAAAAGCAGAGGCAATTCGGCCAAATTGAATCGACTGTGCGGAGCTTCACACCAGTGTAAAGGTTTGCTAGATTGTAGCAAGGAAAGCTCATCCAAACTAGGATCGATGAGTTTCTTTGCAAGGAAGTGATCATATCTTCAAGGACGTAGCCATGGGAAGATAAGGTGAGTGAGTTGACTATGTCGGTACAGAGTTAGCTCAAAGGGATGTAGCAGACTCAAAGGACCATGGAGCTTGCAGTTGAAGGCCCAACTACTGAAAAAGTGGTCAAGGAAGTACAACAAGGTGCTAAGCAGGGAATAACAGACCTATAGGTTTTGAAGACCTAGTTCAATGATCTGCAGGAAAAGATCGAGGCGCAACCAGCAGAGTGATTGGACGATGAGTCACCAAATTGTGTTGGGGGCTGGTTGGGACAGGGTCCTCTAAGGTAAAATTTGTGACTATTTTTGTTAATTATGTAAGGTCCTCACATTTTATGGGAGTAGAGCGCGAAGGTCATAAGAGTCAAAGGGGCTTTCGTCCCTTAGTTTGTTAGAATATAGGATGTTTTATGACCAGCCCATGGTTCATGAACCATGGTATTGTAATGGAAAGAGATATATAAAGAAGTCTTAGCAAGTCATAGGAGGTCATAAGAGAATTAAAGATCATTGGATGGGCAAGTAGTTTGAGACAAGAAAGTTTATTTCTTGTACTTAGGTGAAAGGGAAGGCTCATGAAGCTATGTGTGCGAAGGCCTTGGTAAGTCTACAAGATGACTGCACAGGCCCTTGCAGCTGTGTGCACAGGGAAGGAGAGTCTGTAACAGAAAATAATACATCTAATAAAGTCTATTTTGGAGCCATAATTGTGTGTTTTTATTTACTTACGCAATTTATATCTATATGCTCGATTATCTGAATTTATATGAAGAATTTTTAATTGATGTGTGAAAGTAGCAGATCTTCTCATTTACTTGATGTTATGAATGTTTAAAGTGCGCAAATGGTTAGAATTTGTTTATGCAAGGTACTGTAATTATATATATTTTAAGGGTTAGGGTTCATGGAGGTTTGCGAAGGTCGAAAATAAGCCCTAGAAGTCATAGGAACCCATCACACAGACCATTGGATGCAAAAACTTGGTTTTGTCATCCCCCAATGCTACTTCAGGTGAGACTACGGCCTTTGCTATGTGGGTTATTTCTGAAAGGGCCAGCAGTTAAGGTTTTGTTGGTTGGCGCAGTGAACTCTGAACCTGGGTTAGGAACCCTCAATCCAACATGGAGGAATGCCTCACACATATAGTTGAGTTGGAAGAAGATTGCTTCGTAGTAGGTTTTCATCAGCAAGTGCATAAGGCTCATGAAAAGGTGTGGCATGATGGCCACATTAAGAAATGCACCTTTAAAATTGGAGATCTATTGCTATTGTACGGTAGTAAGTTCACGAAGTTTCAAGGAAAGTTTCATATGCATTTTTTGGGGCCATCCATCATCAAAGAGATTACAGATGGAGGTGAAATTCAGCTCGCGATGCTGAATGAGGAATTGTTTCCAAGAAAAGTCAATGGGAGCTAGTTAAAGTTGTACAGGGGTGATCCCACCCCTATGCAATGACTATATGGAGGCACGATAGTCTTAGTAATCCAGGAAGTTGCAAGGAAGTGTGGGACTATAAACTATGCTACTAGAAGGACAATTTGGCGAAGTGAATGCGCTGCACAACGAATAGAGGAAAGGCACAGAGGGGAGCTATGACGAAGGAGCTATGCTAACATAGTGGGTCCCACGTAGGCTAGCTAAAAAGTGACTGTTAGAAGCACTATAGATGATTGGATGGTTATTTTTCAATTAAAGGGAGCGGGTGGGGGGGGGAGCATTTAAGGAGCATATCTTTGGAAATCTACTGCCAAAAGTGCATAATTGAGGGAGATCTGGAGGGAACGGATGGCTTCGAATTCAAAATGGGCTGTAAATAAATCATCCCACTCCACATTTGAACACTTTTCTTCTAGAGAAATTTCCCTGAAGTTTTGCGCCTTAGTGTCTGGTAAGCCAACTGCTGCATGTCTGGAGGGGATTGGAAAGAGACTTGAGAGAAGTTTCCATAGCAAGGACTTGGGTGGGAGGTGAATTTAACTGAGTGTCAGAAGGAAATATTCTGGGAAAGAATAATTGGAAAACAACTCATGCCTACCACATTGCCTAGGTTGGCGAGGCCTAAACCATCTAACTTTGCGGTACGAGAGAAGAACCAAAAGAATCCCCAATAAGTGCCAGTATGGCAATCACCATGCAAGAATCCAACAAAGGTCAGACATAAGGGTTGGATGGATAGGAGCAAGAAACCGATGGAACCCTTGGACTTAGATGAGGAAGAGTTAAAGATGGGGGTTGAAGAGATTACTGCCGATGAAGCAGTGTCGATTACTTGACTACCACCTTATGTTACCCCTAGGAGATCAACAACCAAAGTGACTAAGGACCCAGATTTGGAAAAATTCCAAGTATCTACATCATTGATGTTAGTGGAGGTACCTTTTGAGGGTAATTTGTTGGCCCAGATACCATTTTTGAAGATGGAGGACTAGGAGTTGGGTGATCACGTGAAGATCCCACTGTTGGAACCAAGAAAATATCAAAAGAAGGTATACTATGAGGAGTTAGATGTTACACGGCTTGAGCCAATGAAGTGGGAAGACGAAATTAAGTGCGCGACATTTCTCAACACGTTGTGGGTTCTACATTTTAGCTGCAACACCATCAACACTATCTGTGTGCGTCAATTATTGACGTTGGTTTACAATGGGTGCCTTTGGTTGGGAGGGCCCATTCCAATTACCAATATTTTAATCCATCGAATAAACTTCTTTATGTATCAGGGCATGAACCCTGTAGATGCTTTTGTGGGGAAATCACAGGAGAAGAAGCTGGCAGACTAGATGAAGAGTGTTTTTGCGTTGGCGAAGAAGTCATGTGACTATGTGATTAGCTCCATATCGGATGACGTTGTACACTTTTCTACACAAATATTGGCTGGAAAGATAATGAGGAAGTGTCGAGCTGATGAATTGTCGACACCAGTAGTATTTTTGGTTGTGTAGTGCAACAAAGGAGTGCAATATAATTGGACCAAGTATCAATGTCATGAGTTCTTGGAAGATTACCGTGAACCCAAAAATGATGGCAAGGTGTTCCACTATGCATGACTAATTCTTTTGATCGTACTAGTGGCATGGGGGATGCTTGAGGAGAGCCAGTTCCTGCAACCTGATGTAGACTTATATGAGGTTGCGAAATTTGCCTCGATCTGGATGATGAAGGATCCTGAAAGTGTCATGGAAGGAAAGATATTCTAGGTCCTGTTCGAGGATGAGTTATAGATGGTTACATGCACATTATGCTAACACTGCATACTTCAAGGCAGATTTTCATAATCTGTCTATCCGCGCAAAGAAGGATGGCATGGGAATATGACATAATTTTCCATACTTGGTTGCAAAAGATGATATTATGGGGGTCATCAGTAAATGGCCAAGCGAATGGCTCACCCCATATGACGCAGATGCAAGAATAAGTAAGGATGCTGAAGGTGAAACAGAGAAAACCATGGCTACGAAAAAAACTAAGAAAGACAAGAAGAAAGAAGCACAGAAGGCTTCTGCGAAAGAAAAGGCCACGCAGAAAGAGAAAGCCATGTAGCAAGAAAAGTTCTCTACAAAGGAGAAAGAAGCGCCGAAAGAGAAGGACACACCAAAGGAGGAAATTGCAACCACGTTGTAGGCCACTATTGACCTCGACGAACCTAAAACGAAGCACACCGATGTAGAGTTTGAGACTCAGGATGAAGAGGAAGGGGGCACAGACTTGGAGTCCCCCTTCATACTCAAGAGGAGGCAAAAGAAAAGTTTCATTGGATCTCACAAGAAGCAGAAGTCTGACAAGTCTACGAGCACAACACCGTTGGTCCTCCTGGAGGGGGATGCCACGTAAAATATTTTGGGACACATTTAGGAACACTACCATCATACATTGGATAAGGTATAGTAGGGCCTGAGGGAATTGAAAGTCCAAACAGGGGTGATTCAAGCGAGTGTAGGACAAGCGAGCCTGAATCAAGTGAGCATGACAAGCTCAACAATAGAGATAATGACAAACCTCTACACAATGCAGTTACCAGAGGGATCCTTGCACATGGAGACTTCAGAGGATAGGGTGTGCCTAATGCATCTGAAGAATTTTAGCCTTAACCTTGCGGTGCTCCCCATTCAGTCATTACATGAGCTGCATCAAGGAGTGTTGGGAACAGGTCCCCTATGGTCAATTTTGGTGTCAAAAGCCCAAGTTTTAGGGCTAAAGGCCCAAATTTTGTATAAATAATGTAAAGTCTCCACGTTTTGTGGTCGCAGAGCATGAATATGTAAAAATTCAAAAAGGGTTTTTGCCCTTAGTTTAGGTAACTTGTGTCGGATTTATGAGATCCACCCTTGGTCTGCGGACCATGGGAATGTATAAAATGGGAGAGTCTTAGAAGATTCTAAGGAGTTATTAGTAAGTTTTTAGGCAATTAATTTATGTAATGGGTTTGTGAGAGCTAACATCAAAGAGTCATACCATAGGAAAGAGGCTCTACAGCTGTGTGTGCAGAGGCCTAGGGTAGAAGTTCGCAAATGAGTGCATTGACCCCTGTAGCTGTGTGCACAAGGAAGTTAGAATTTGTACTGAAGATCTGGAACATCTATAAAGAGAATTATTTTGGAGATACCTATGTATGAGCTATTTTACTTTTGTTATGAATGTATGTAGTTATGTTTAATACTGGGTTTATGATTCAATGCTGTATTGATGTGCGAATCTATGTGTTTTACTTTGTCATATGAACGCAAGTAGGAATATCTGTTTATGCAAAGATAATCATAATGCATGTTGAAGTTATCTAATACTTAAGCTAATTTGGGTAGACAAAAAAGTAAGGGTAATTGCAAGGGCGCATACATGTCTGAATTTCCTATTCAGGGTACGTGAAGGATGATCGTAGACCTTAGCGAAGGTTTCAAAGCTGAATAAGAGAAGTATATTGATAAGCCCTAAAGGGCTTATCGGTTAGCACGGAGGAAGGGTTAGGGTATAAAACGACATCACAACTATCTCATGGTGCAGAAACTTGGTTCCTGCATCCCCCCATACTGCTTCGAGTGAGACTTTAGCTCGTGCTCCATAGATTGATGTTGAAAGGGCCAGTAGTGTAGGGATTTTCTTGGCTAATTAATGTTCAACTAAGGTCAAGGCCCATCAAGCCAAAAAATGGTTCTGTTGCCAAGACCAGGATCTGCATAACGATGTGTGTGATGCCGCATCACTGGTATCCAACTAAGAAGGAGATCGAAGAATGGTTGGACAAAAAGATCCATGAATTCTTGGTGCAAGAAAATAGGAATCTATGATTCACGAAAGAACATTGATTTGATAGATACTTGTACATGGAGATACACGAGATCTTCTTCTATTCCTTCCCGGTCGAGTTGTACCAGTAGATCAAGAAATTGGCAGATGAATAAGGAAGGTGGAGGCTTGATGGTCCAATAGTCTGGACCCCAGAGTTAGTGCAGAGATTAGAAGCCTTTGAAGATAAGATCGCATGTGTTGTCTATCATTGGCTTGATTGTATCATAGGAGGGTTCATGTTAGAGTTTGCGGTCAATACCTCAGTTAGTTACAGTGAAGCAGAGTGCCGCTTCTTCAAGGGGCTGCGAGGTAAGTATTTAAAGTCCTTAAATACTTGGATTAAGATTCTCTTGTTTGAAAAGTGGGTTATGCGGCTACCTTGATGTTTGGGGCTACACAGAGTGAAAGGAAATTTAGGAACAAAGGGAAAATAGGCCCTGAATATAGCCTGCTAATTGAACTTCCTCTGACTGACAATGAGGAAGCAACATAAGCATCTCCGCAGAGCATTGCTTAGTTGATAAAGTAAGGGTTCTCGCAAATACCCCATCCACCCACACCACCTCCATCTTCACCTCCGTTGCACACACCTTCACCTACACCACTGCCACTTCAACCACTGTTCAATATGGTAAACTTAGTAAATATACCAATGTTCAAGGGCTTGGGAAATGAAGATGCGGACCAGTTTTGGTTCATCGTGAAGGCTGTATGGGAAGCTCAGGGTATCACAGATGATCAAATGAAGAAAGCAACATTGGTTAGTGCTTTGCAGGATCATGCGCTAATGTGGTACATTAAGTACTACAATGATAACCCGACGTTTTTGTTGGTAGATATCCAGACCGCGCATAATAAGGAATTTGGTAGACCTAATTCTGAAGCACAATCAATTGTGGGATTCAAAGAGATCATGATGAAGCTTAGTGAGACACCTCAAGATTTGGATCTGAGATTGAAGTGTACAAGCTATGAAGCTAACATGAATCTAACTGATGGGCCGCACACGAATGGTTTGTGGCTTCGCCCTTGCCTTATCTAAGGGTTGCACTATCAAAACAAAAGATTGGGACCCAGGAAAGAGCCCTGGAAATTGTGATGAGATTACATGAGACACAGATGCAAGATGCTAATCTAGGGGTTCAACAAATTCATGCACAGTTGCAGAATCTTTTCCTAAAAATGCAGTCTAAAGAAAGATAGAAGAGCTCAGCCTGAGGTGAGAGAAGAAGTTTGGTGCCTGAAGTACAGAAGCTAGAGGCATGACAAAGATCACTGTCCAGTTTTCAAAAATTATGTTGCAGTAGGGAGACCAATGCCTCTGAGGCCAGAAGCTCCAGCAGGCCCAATTAGAGAGCCCATGCTCTGGTGTAGTATCTATGAGGTAGCTAGAAAAAATGTGATAAACAATTGTTATTTGCTGCAAAAATTCATACAGACATCGCAATATCTCTTCTACAACTTTTTTCAATCGCTGGGTCATGATGAGCACAATTGCCTTAGTTACAAATTAATGATGGATAGAATGCCTACATATAGGGTGCATGCAGAAACTCGGCCTTTGGACCAAGGCACTGGGGGAGCGTGGGGCGAGTATCAGGGGCGTAAACAAGGCTGAGGTGGAGGAGGACCTAGTAGAAGTTAAGGGAAGGTCATTTGTTACAACTGTGGGGGACCAAGACACTACACACAAGACTACCTGAATCCGATGTGTCTGTCATGCTGCTATTGTACTCAGTTTGACTATGCAACGAAATATTTCTCGATATTGCTAGCTAAGATACGTGAAAAGGGAGTGCAGCCTCAGCAGCTAACTCAGAACCTACATATGATGAGGGCTGAGCCTCGTGAGGAAGATCCTAAGGTAAATATTGTGTTGCGGAGTGGAATGATGACTAGTGAAGATAAGGGGAAGCAACCTAAAGAAGGTGAGTGGGTCCACAAAGCGCTAGAAAAAGAGACTGGGTTTGATCTAGAACAGCAAGAGAAAAATTTATGGAAGCGAATAAAAGCTTCATTGAGGCCTTTACCTCAGGAAGTCAAGAGAAACTGGCTAAAGAAATGGACCTCTCCATGATTACCACTTTCTTAGAGACTTGTATGAAGTTGCTACACGATAGCAAGGCTGTGAAGGGACTATAGGAACTGATCAATAGGTGTGCTGGGAAGGAAACCTCTACTCACGAACCAAGCATAGTCATGAATATTGGCAGGCATAAGGCAAGAACAGGGCATGAGATGAGGCTCACTGCGCAGATAGGACAATATGAGATGGATCAAGTTATTCTAGATTTGGGGCCGGATATGAATTTTTTGCCAAAATAGACATGGGAGAGGATGGGGAGACGTACACTATAGTGGTATTTGATTCAGTTAAGAATGGAAAATCAACAGAAAATCATCCCCATGGGAAGATTTCAAGGAGTAACAATTGATATTGAGGGCGTGAGTGCATTAGCTGATTTTGAAGTAATAGAGATGGTGGATGACAACAATCCCTACCTTGTGCTCCTTGGGATTTATTGGGCCACTGACATGAATGGGGTAATCAATTTGAAGTGAAAGATGATATTTGAGAAGAAATCACCCCACGTAGTGGTGCCCTTGGACCCTACAGAAGGATCGCACTATACTGAACTGGTCCGCGATTATGAAAGTGATGAAAATTTGGACCAGATTTACAAGATAACGATGGGAGATTAGGATTGGGTGAATCTGATAGTAGATGGGTGTATTGCATGGGACCACGAAAGTTCCTGCACATCAGATTCAGATGAAGAGTTGGAGCACTGGCATAATCAACAACATGAAGTATAAATGCTGCATTGTAATATGATGACCAAGTTGTTGCACTATGTTTCATTAGAGGTAATAAATCTACCTAACTACGATGGTTTAACTGATGTTGATAACTTTTTGGATGCATTCGAGAGAGAAGTGCCAGAGAAGCATCACTTCTGGGCCTTGGATTGGGTGGTGCGCACTATACCTACGAGATGGTGGGGCACACACAAGTACAATTTTGATGTTGGCACGTTTACAGAAAGATGATGAGAGTGCGATTTAGTCACCCACAAGTGCGGCTAACAGAAAATTATAATGGGAGGAATGACCCACGCGACCATTTGGACAAATGGAGTGAAGTGTATGGAGCGGAGCCTCAGCTGGAGTGGGTACATCTTTTTTCTCATACCTTGGATGTTATGCCGATGAATTGGTACTTGGAGACAGAGCTCCGCCATGGAACTGAAGAATGGGATGTTTTACACCAAGGATTTTTGATGACGTTCATCTTTGAGGATTGATTTGAATGTATTGACGAAGCATTGCAGGAGGTCAAGGCAGCAATCTTCAGGATGCCACAGGATCCTGTAGATTTGATTAAACCTAATTGGACTACCCAGCTGAGTCACACGCTAGAGTGCTACAATGTGATAGCAAAAGAAGAAGACGAAGACCCGAGGAAGATTAATATTCCAGAGACTGAAGGTCACTACGAAGTTCAAGGACCACAACTAGAGAATCCAGACATCACCGTGCCACTCAAAACTAGATAGGTGAACATTGGCATGGAAACAGAGCTGAATTTTGCGAAAATTGGGGACTATTAGGATGATGCAGCAATAGATAAGGTCGCTAAATTTCTCCATGAATATCAGGATATGTTCCCTACGAAGTTTTTGGATCTGAAAGGGATAATAGGGGACATGGGTGTCATGAACATCACTCTAAAACCAAATGCGAAGCCAATTAAGAAAAGGCCTTACCACCTCAATCTGAAGTATAAAGAAAGGGTCTGCTTGAAGTTGGATAAAATGCTTGCAGCATGCATTATTAAGCTAGTAGAAGAATCTGACTGGGTAAGTCCTAGAGCCATCTAGGAAAAGAAACAGGAGGATGATATACAAATATGCATAGATATCAGGAAGTTGAATGATGCTTGTGTGCATGATCCTTTCCCAACTCCATTCACTAATGAGGTGTTGGATAATGTTGGCGGATAAGAAGCATATTCGTTTACTAATGGGTTCTCGCGGTACCATCAGATCAAGATAGTGCCAAAGGATAGAAGTAAGATGACCTTTGTGACTAAATTGGGATGATTCCAATATACTGTGATGCCTTTTGGGCTGAAGAATGCGTCGGTGATCTTCTTGCACATAGTCATTGCAGTGTTCAAATATTTCATTCACAAATTTCTGGAGGTATACTTTGATGATTGGACAGTGTTTGGACTGGTAAAGTGACATGTAGCAAGTCCACGCTTGATTTTGGACACATGGTGGAGGTACTAGATCACACTCAATTGAAGGAATATTTGTTTTATGTCCCTTTTGGGATCTTGCTAGGTCACGTGGTATGCAGACAAGGCTTGATGGTAAACCCTGTGAAGATCGTGGTTATAATCAATTTGGAGGCACCAAGAAGTGTGAAATAGTTGTACGCAACATTGGGGCATACAGGGTACTATAGGAAGTTCATCAAAAGCTATGCCCAAATTGCAACACCAATGGAGAAACTATTAAAAAGGGATGCTACATTTTGCTAGAAGGAAGAATGTCAAAGGAGCTTGGATGTGCTAAAAGAGAAAATGGTCATTGCGCCGATCCTAGTCTTCCTAGATTGGAAGAAGGAATTTCATGTGCATGTGGACACGTCATATATTGTGTTGGGAGTAGTACTGACACGAAGTCATATATTGCGTTGGGAGTAGTACTGACATGGGCCAGTGAGGGAGAATTGGATCATCCTATAGCATTCGCAAAAAGGAGGCTATCTAAAGCTGAGAAGAATTATTCAACGACAGAGCGTGAAGGTCTGGCTATGGTATACGTGCTCCAAAAGTTCAGGCATTTCTTACTAGGTGGACACTTTAAGATGTATATAGACCATTCTGCATTGAAGTGCTTGGTGAACAGGCGTATGTTGGGGGAAAATAAGCAGATGGTTGTTGCTGTTTCAGGATTATGATTTTGAAGTTATTGTGAAACCAGGATGATTGAATGCCAGACCAAATCATTTGTCATGCATTAAAACAAGAGAGGAGCCTACTCATTTGGAGGAAGGACTACCTAACACACAGCTCTTTGTGGTGCACCTCACGGATAGTCACTTTGAAGATATTATACACTTCCTAATGATGGGAATGGATCCCGAAGGATATACTAGCCAGCAAAAGAAGGATTTGGTGGTGCGCACAACTGACTTTTCTGTCATTGCAGGGCACTTGTATAAAATGGGATCAGATGAAATACTACGACGTTATGTGCCAGAATTTGAATGAAACAACATCCTCGTTGAGGCTCAGGGAGGAGCTGTGGGAGGATACTATAAGGGAAAAGAAACAACGCAGAAGATTCTACGCGTTGGGTTGTGATGGCTGACACTGCATAAGGATTCAAAAGTGTATTGTAGGGCATGTGATGCATGGCAAAGGACTGGTAGACCATCACGAAGGGATGAGCTGTCTCTGAATCTACAAATATTGTTATAGCCATTCGAGAAGTGGGTGATTGACTTTGTAGGACTAATTCAGCCTCCAAGAAAGAAGACGGGTGTGTGGTACATCATCATCGTGACTGAGTATTTAACTAGATGGGCAGAGGTGCAACCTGTGAAGGACTATAAAAGCACAACAATAGTAAAATTCATCTTTGAGTATGTGTTGATGATGTTTGGTTGTCCGAAATTTTTGATGAGCGATAGCGGTATGCATTTTTTTAATGAAACAATCAACGTGTTGACAGAGGAATTCCAGGTTTACCATTAGAAGAGTATGCCATATCACTTGCATGCTAATGGAATGGTAGAAGCGTTTAATAAGATATTGGAGAGTGCACTGACGAAGGTTTGCAATGCACAAAGAAATGACTGGGATGTGCGTGTACCCACAGTGCTATGGGCTTACAGAACAACTTGTAAGAAGTTGACTGAACAAATGCCTTTCACGCTAGTTTATGGCATTGAAGCTATGATGTCAATGGAATACGTTGTACCTAGTCTATGCATAACAACATTCATAGGAATGGAAGATCACAGAGCCCTGGAAATAAGTTTCATGCAGCTGATAGAACTAGAAGAAGATAGATTCTTGGCTAGATTCCATCATCAAGTTCAAAAGGAGTGCGAAAATGCATGGTATGATTGGCACATCAAACTGCGCACCTTCAAGGTAAATGATTTAATGTTATTATATGTAAACAAGTTTGATAAATTTCCTGGAAAATTTTGGATGCATTGATTGGAGCCCTATGTCATCAAGGGAATTACTGATGGTGGAGCAGTTCAGTTGGTGAAGTTGAATGGATGGCCATTTCCAGGGAAGGTGAATGGTAGCCGATTGAAGCCATACACCAGTGATCTGGCCAGATGACTATATGGTGGAAGCACAGCCTTAGCACTCCAAGCAACTGAAAGGAGGTGCGGGACTATAAACTAAACTGCCCAGGTTGTAAAGCTGTGCGATTAGGGAACTATGTAAAATGGAGGGTTGTCACAGTGTTAATAGAAGCGTGAGGGGAGATAGGCTATTGAAGGAGAGACCACACAGGGCACCTATAAAGTTACCATTATGGTCACTGCTCATGATTTGACAGTGGGAAAATGGCTAAACGGAGCAGGGGGGGCAACATTATGTCAGAATTTAAGAGAAAGATCTTTGAAAATTTGTCGCCACTCTAGCATTTATGAATAGATTTTGGGGGTAACGGTCAGATTCAAATTTAGAATTTCCTATAAATTACAGATGGCCGCCCAACAGAAAACACTTCGCATTTTGAGAATTTAGGTTTTGAGCTATCAGGCGTGCATGAACCTTGACTATTTCGAGGCTTTAGTAGCGAGTTCAGTGTTTGAGAAATTGCCGAAGGAAACTCAAGAGCTCTTAACTAGCATCATGTCAGCACCAGTGGAGACCACAAGTGTTGGAGAAGTGATGACAGCTGAGGGAGCTGCCCTGGAGGTAGCGAGTGTAGAGGTACCTGCAAAAGTACCCAAATCACCAAGGTTGCCCAGGCTGAGGCCTACGCCGACCAGAGAGGGTCCAAAACCAAAGAAGGATAAGCAGAAAGCGGCATAGCCGGTGCGCATGTCGCCTAGAAAACACCCGCAGAAAGAAAAGCCCATTGCATAGGAGAAGGGTAAGGTAGTAGACCTAGAACCTGATGAGGACATAGAAGACGTCGATATGGGCATGGAAGACATTGATATGGGGGAAGAAGACATTGATGTTGAGGGGGCAGACCCTATCTCCAAGCTGCCAAAATATGTCCCTCTGCACCGAGGCAAGGTGAAGGTCCCAAAGGACCTTGATGAGAGAAAAATCACACTTCACACACGTTTCTGCCAGAAAAGATCACATTTGAAGGTCTGCACCTGGTGCACATTCCCCATTTAAAGCTGGAGGATTGGGATTTGGTAGATACAGAGCACTTTCCCTACTTGGTGACTGATACAGTCATGCACTGCGTTTTCTATAAAGACTTTGGTGTGACCGCGCTGGTCCAAGATAGTGGATAAAAGGGGTGGATAAGGCAGGACTCTTGAACCTACTATGGGTGCTACATTACAACCGTGTGGCCATAACTTTGATAGTGGTCAAACAACTATTATGCTTGGTGCACGATGGGTGCTTGTGGTTAGGAGAATCAATACTGATCACTGACATGTTGATCCACAGTCTTGCATTCAAGAATGAACCCGGCCATGGAATTTGGCAGAAAGACAGGTGAGCGCGACCTCGCCGAACAAATGAAGGATAAGTTCAAGCCTGCCAAGAAGCCGTATGGCTACTCCATTTCTATCATAACCAACCCTGCAGTTAAAGTAGCCACCCAGATCCTGGCAGGGAAAATAATGAGGAAGTGTCACACAGATGAAGTGCCAACACCAGTTGTGTATTTAGCGGCCCAATGTACAGAGGGTGTACAATTTAACTAGGTGCGCTACCTCTTCAACGAGTTCCTTGTGAATTGTAGAGAAGTGCAAGACCAAAGAAATACCTTCCATTATGCATGGCTGCTATTGTCAATTGTATTGGTTGCATGGGATTTACCAGAGGATAGTTAGTTTCCTCCAGTTGTAGTAGAACTGCCAGAAGAAGCAAAGTTCCACTCTAGGCCATGAAGGACCCCTAAAGGGTCAAGGACAGTAAGATATTTTGGATCCTCATGGAATCAAGCATCTGTGCCACAATCAACTGCAAACCACAGCTCTCACCGACTGTCTTTGAGCAGTTGTCCGAATATGTGGAGTCCAAGGTGAACTTCCATTATGTTTCCATTAGAGCGCAAAAGGACCTCGGGCAAAAATGGTATTATCTTCCATACCTGGCGATGGATGATGCAATCACCACGGTCTTGGAGAGTTGGCCAACAGAATGGTGCATAGCCTCAGACTTATCAACTGGGTCTAGTAAGTTTGTCGCAAAGCAAAAGAACGAAGAGGCTAGGTTAAAGATGGAGTAATTGGATGAAAGACAAAGGAAGGAAGTCGAGGATTGTTAGCTTATTAGGGCCTGACCTAGGTTCAGAGGTGATTTAGCCAAACAAATCTCGATACTATTGGCCCTTTTGGCAGTAGTCGACGGATCACGTACTGAGGTCTCACTTGAAGTAGTATGGGAGGGTGCTAGAACCAAGTTTCTGCACCCTGGAGATGTTTGATGAGTTCAAGTGGTCCACGGTTCGACCCTGCGTGCATGTTGCTATGAGCTCTTTCCCGTACCTCGCAGCCTGAAATGCTGCCTTCGCATAGCCCTACTGAGGAGCCTAACATTGTTATTACCCAAGTCCTTACTAGTATTCCACTATTAGTTGATTAAATTAGCCTACTTGTATGCATTAAGTTATACTTAGAAATGTAAATCATTCATACAAGTGCACACAGTAAATAAACAATATATTTTCAATTTATAACAAACATGCATTAACCCAAGAAGAGATGCAAATAATTATGATAAAACTTCTCTTTATTATTTTCTTCCTTAGTTACAGACTTGACTCCGCCCTGCACACTCAGCTGCAGGGGTCCGCGCATTCAGTTGCTAACTACTTGTCCTCTGCACACTCAGCTATAGAGCCTTCTCCTACTCTACAACCCAAGACACACTTAGACACTTTGACTCTTGCTCTTTGCTGCTACTTCCCTATCTCCTTAGTTATCTTTGACACTTAGAGCCTTGCTCTATTATACAATCCCATGGTCTGCGGACCATGGGTAGGCTAACATTACATTACAAAAATAGGGAGGAAAACCTTGTGACTCTATCATACATTTTGCGTTCCGTGCCCACAATTCGCAGAGTATTTACAACAATATTGGGTCAAAACTTGGGCTTTGAGCTCCAAAACATGCTTTGGGGGGATTCCATGCCCAACAGGTCCCCAACACAAACATTGTGACTTTCCCTTGAGTCACTCAGTCAGCGCGACGATCTTGGCACGAAGTCCCTCCAACTGTTCTCGAACTGTGCTGATCCAGGTGGATCTTTAGACACAATGGCATGGAAAAGCTCAAAATTTAAAGTGGCATAAAGGAAAGTATATTGACATCAAATTGAAGTTCTTGTCACCCTATTTCAACCGGTGTGAATGACACTCCAATCCGAGTCTGGATGATGAAGTTATCACCAAAAGACTCTGCCTTTGTTCCTTTGAAAAAGGAGGCATTTTCTCTAAAAAATGGGTTTTAAGCCTTATAGGACAAATCGCAATCAGAGGAGTCAAAAGTGTGGATCAAAGGCCGACAGGAGGAACCCCCGATCAACGATTTCCGATTAATTTCAATCGGGGGAAAGCGATGGGTGATATCGGCAACTTAAGGTAGGCGATGACGATTTTGGCGATGGAGTGATTGAATCAGCGGATCGAGTCGACACAACCCAAGGTAAAAGCCCCGGAACTCTAGGTCGTAGCAATGCGATAGGGCCGATGGTGATATTTTGATATTGGCGATTGGCGGATCCCTGCGAAAAGGACCAGTGAACAAGCGATATGTGATTGCGATATGGGGACTGGACCTGATGGGTTTATAAGCCCGATTTCATATATTTTGAAGTCCGGGGTTTTTGGTTTTTCAATGTTTCTGTGTGTATTTGTGTTTTAAACAAAAAAAGGCTATTTCGAGGTTTGTTGTTAAGAAAGGTCGGATTCATTGCGTCCGACTGATCCTCCGTTAGAACAACATTCTATTATAATCGGACAACCCTGATTTAAGTGGAAATTGTAACAAAACAATGATATAAAACCCAATGCACACAGAAAGTGCAGGGGGAGAGGATTTTTGGCATGCAGTTCGAGGCAGAAGCAGTGCAGGAAGGGTGAAAGTGCATTTTGTCTGAATTGGACAAATCTTATATGTTTTCATCCCCTCTCGACACCACGGATGTAGTGGTGCTATCCATTTCTCCATTTGAATTCTCCATTTCTCAGCCATTTTCCAGAATGGAGGCATAAGACTCCTTTTATGTAACTGATGATTGCATTCTCCTTTTTCATGCCATTTAATGAATGAAGGCCTCCCCATTGATCAAGCAGGGCCCGGAGACGTAGTTCAAGTTGGATGAACTTTGTTATCAAGTCTTGTTGTCTTGTTTGCATGCCTTATGTGTTTCTTCTTCTTCTCTCATGTGCACATCAAATTCTATGTTAAGCTAAAATTTCTACATGTGATTCTTTTAATGCATCTACAAGAAAGAGATTCATGGATCAAGTGGTATCAGAGAAGGTCTTTTTAGATGTGAATTTCATGTTTGTATGCTAACAAGAAATAAAATCTGAAGAGGTGAAGGGGAACTAGATCCTTTCAATCTTGAAGCGGGGTGTGCACATCGAAGGATAAACATGGAAGACGAGGCTCATCTTGAAGAGAGCGTAATTTTAGAAAGACCTTCTATTCAATGGTAGAGAATGTTTATCAGTTGCTTTCAAGGCTGGAGAAAGAGGAAGAGAGAAATATATAAGAACAAGGTTCAACGCATGGAAATGGTGGAGAAGAACCCCCTCCTTCTCCTTCCATGAGTGAAAGTTCTTCTTCTTCTCACCACCATAATCACAAAAGTCCCAGGGATGCATCTAAGAAACCCTTCTTTAAATTAGATGTTAAATTTCATCTTCCCATGTTTAATGGTGAAAGTAACGTAGAGAAGCTTAATAATTGGATTAGGCAGATTGAGGTCTATTGTAGGATTCAACATATCATGGAGGATAAGGCAAAGATTTAGCTGGCCTCTCTACGGCTAAGTAGCACTACTCTCGTTTGGTGGGAGAGAAAATTGTAAAGCAGTAAGAATGTGGGTAACCTCCTTTCCTCATGGCTTGATTTTATTTCTGCATTAAAGGAACAGTTTTATCCCTTGGGCTACACGCAAAAAGCTTTAATGGATTGGCAGTATTTAAGGCAAGGAAAAGGCCAGGATGTTCAGAGTTTTACAGAGGAGTTTAGAAAGCAAGCACTTAATTTGGGTATTACACTTGATACACCTGAAGTAGTAACTAAGTACATTGGATTGCTACATAGTTACATTAGGCATTCATTATTGTTATTTGATCCAACCACTATTGACTGAGCCAACGTAAAGGCAATTCATATTGAGAACAAGGGCAAAAATGAAAGAGATGATCATTCCAGAAAACCACTGTTCAAACCTCCCAATGGAAAATCTAAAGCGAAATGGAAAGGAAAGGAGAAGAAAATGGAAGTGATCGAGAAAGAAGAAGGAGAAAGGCCATATTGCAATCACTGCAAAAAGGAAGGTCACGATGACGATCACTGTTGGAAATGGCACCCATAAAAGAGACCGAAGAAGTATGGAGGAAAAGGCAAGCAGAAGACAGTGGCGACTGCCCAACAAGACCTTGGATCTGATTTGGGAGATGAAGCATTGATCACAGCGGTAGGAAAAAAAGGTACTCTTACACCTCGTGTTAATTCTAAATTGTATGAAGGTACTAGTTTTGTAAATGAGTCCCTTCCTAATGATCGAAAGAGAATTGAGCTATTTCATATCAGAGTTGTTGTAAATCATACTAATGTAGAAACTCTGTTTGATATCGGATCCCAAGCAAACTTAATTGTAGAATCCTAGGTAAAGAAACTCAGCTTAGAAACAAAATCACATTTGAAACCTTACCTGCTTGGATGGATACATGATAAAGCAAAATTGAATGTAACTAAGCAGTGTAAAGTAAAATTTGTGATCGCTTCTAAGCTAGTGGATGAAGTAGAACTTGATGTGATCCCATTGGATATCTGTGGCATGGTGTTAGGGAGTCTGTATCTATATGATAGAAAGGAAATCTTCTTCCGTCATGAAAACAAATACCAAATCACAAAATATGCGGTAGAATATATTGTAAGGGCTCATCAAACTAAAATCAAGGTTAACCTTGTAAGCGTAGGACAAATGAAAAGGCTGGTGAATTCCAGTAAGGGTTCCATGCTTACGGTTGTAAGGGAAAAAGAGGTACAATTAGTTGATGCTTTCCAAGGCCGTGATCAAGAACATAAACATGAATTATGTGAATTAATTTCTAATTATGATGAGATGTTTCAGGAACCGAAGGGATTACCTTCGAAGAGGGAAATCCAACATGAAATCCATTTGCAGCATGACGCTCCTTTACCAAATATTAGCATGCACACGATGTCGACCATTGAGATGGAGGAAATTAAAAAGCAGGTGCAAGAATTGTTGAACCGAGGGGTCATCAGGTTGAGCACTTCTCCATGTAGCTCACCGATTGTCTTAGTGCCAAATAAAGATGGTACATGGAGGATGTGTGTGGATTACTCTGCAATAGACAAAGTCAATCGTTACCCTCTTCCACACATAGATGATTTATTAGATCAGTTAAATAAGGTTGTTTATTTCACCAAATTGGATTTGCGCAATGCTTATCACCAGGTCCGAATTGCATAGCAGGATGTGTGGAAAACCACTTTCAAGACCAAACAGGGGTTGTTCGAATGGATGGTAATGCCATTCCGACTTTGCAACGCTCCAGCTGCTTTCATGAGGGTCATGAATGATCTCTTTTGGCCTTTCATTGATGAATTTGTTCTTGTATATTTAGATGATATCCTTGTCTTTAGTAAAAGTTGGAATGAACATGTGTGTCATGTGAAGAAAGTGCTTGATGTATTGGAAAAAGAAAAACTCCATGTAAAGTTGTCAAAGTGTGAGTTCGGGAAAACCTCTTTGGGTTTCCTAGGTCATATTGTTGGTCATGGTCAGTTAAAAATTGATCTCTCTAAGGTTGAAGCAATTGTAAATTGGCCTAAGCCTACTAGTGTAACCAAGGTCCATAGATTTTTAGGTGCAGTCTAGTATTGGAGGAGATTTATTGCCAATTTCTCTATTATTGCAGCACATTTACACAGATTGACAAGAGTGAAATAGGTCTTCCAATGGGGAGGAAGATAAAAGAACTCCTTCGAAAAATTGAAGGAAAAGATTTACATCACACCAGTCTTAGCCTTACCAGATCTCCAACAACCATTCGAGATCAAAACCGATGCCAGCGGTTATGCCATGGGAGTTGTATTGATGCAGCAAAAGAAGCCGATATGTTACCATTTTGAGAAGTTTTCTTAGGTTGTGATAAAATACAAGGAGATTTATGCCTTGGTGCAGAGTGTGAAAAAGTGGAAACACTACCTGATCGACAAGGAGACCATCATCCATACGGATCATCAGCCTTTGCAGTACCTTCAGTCACAAACCAAGCTGCAGCAATCTCGTCATTTCAGGTGGATGGGCTTTCTTCAACAGTTTCATCTGGTAATAAAGCATAAGAAGGGAACTATCATAAAGTGGTTGATATGCTATCTCGCCTTCCTATTTCTGCTTCTATTATTTTGCATAATGCTTCATTATATTTTGAGAGTTATTCTGAACAATATGCTAACAATGATGAATTTAAAAAGATTTATGCAAAACTAACCCATGGTTCATAGGTGGACAACTATCACTTGCAAGGGAAACTATTGTATCACCTTGGTAAATTGTGTATTCCCATAGGGGAACGAGTACATGTAATCCAAGAGGCCCACACCTCTCTAGTGTCTGGTCACTTTGGTGTCAAAAAGAATTTATGTCATGTACAAAGATTTTGTTTTTGGCCTCATATGAAGAACATTGTGACTCGCTATGTAAAGGGTTGTGTGATGTGTTCTGTTTCAAAGCCCTCTAATAGAAAACTCGGGCTCTACACACCACTCCCTATTCTGAGTCATCCATGGGAAAGTGTGTCAATGGACTTTGTAGGAGGTTTGCCTTTGTCTAGAAAGAGTCACGACTATTTGTATGTCGTCGTTGACCATTTTAGTAAGATGTGTATTTTAATGCCTTGAAAAAAGAAGATCACTGCAGAGTAGACTGCTTATCTTTTCTTTCAGCATGTTTCGGTCCATTTTGGATTGCCCACATCGATTGTGTCAGATTAGGACTCTCGCTTTATTGGAGATTTTTGCACTAGCTTGTGGAAGATGATGGACACCAAGTGGAAAAGAAGCATGTCATTTCATCCACAGACTAACGGATAGACAGAGGTTGTCAATCGTACCGTGGTACATCTATTGTGAGGCTATTATGGGAAACATCCTATGTTGTGGGATGAGCATCTCCCATATGTGCAACATTCCTACAACTGAGTAGTGCACTCATCTACGCAGCATTCACCATTTGAGACATGATTTGGTTACCTGCCAAAAGACCCTTTTGATATGCTATTTGGAAGGGAAGATGACTCCAGTGGACGTAATGACAGGGACAAAGTGTAGCAGTTCATTCAGCGGATCCAGTTGATTCACCAAGCAGTACAAGAGAAGTTGGAGAAAATTCAAGCCCGTTACAAGGCTCGACATGACAAACACCAAGTCGACCATCAACTCCAAGTGGGCGACAAAACGTGGTTTCATATTAGCAAGGATAGGATGAAGGAGAAGGGAAGAAATTGCGACCAATCTGGTATGGTCCATTAACCATTTTGGAGAAGATTGGAAACAATGCCTTTCATCTTGATATGCTGATATATATGCAGATGTACTCCATAGTGAATGTGAAGAACTTAAAGCTGTATAAACCACCATTGATTATGGACACTGAGGAGGTGGGCACAGTTCCTACAATTGATGATTTTGCACTAGAGTATCTCGATGAGTTACCTAAAGACATCATCCTTGATAGAAGAACCAGGACTTCACGGCGAGGAGATGTGGAATACCTTCAAGTTGGTTTCAATGGGATTCACCCCAACAAGGAAAAATGGCTAGAGAAGGAAAGAGTGAGGGAACAATTCCCTCATTTGCCAATTGACTGATAAAGCTTTTGGTGGTCCAAAAGCTACTCAATGGGGAGGATTAATCTAGGTGGATCTTCAGACACAATGGCATGGAAAAGCTTAAAATTTAAAGTGGTAGAAAGGCAAGTATCTTGACATCAGATCGAAGTGCTCGTCACCCTGATTCCAATGGTGTGAACAGCACTCCAATCCGAGTCTAGATGATGAAGTTATTGCCAAAAGACTCTGCCTTTGTTCCTCTAAAAAACGAGGCATTTTCTCTAAAATATGGGTTTTAAGCCTTATAGGACAAATCGCAATCAGAGGAGTCAAAAGGGCAGATTAAAGGCTGGTGGGAGGAACCCTTGATTAGCGATCTCTGATTAATCACAATTGGGGGCAAGCGATGGGTGATATTGGCAACTTAAGGTAGGTGACGACGATTTTGACGATAGAGTGATCAGATCAGCAGATCGGGTTGGCACAACCCAAGGTATAAGACCCAGACCCCTGGGCCACAGCGATACGATATTCTGATGTCATAGGGCTGATGGCAATACGCCGATATCGGCGATATTAGCGATTGGAGGATCCCTATGACAAGGACCAGTGAACAAGCGATATGAGATTGCGATATGGGGACCGGACCTGATGGGTTTATAAGCTTGATTTCATATATTTTGAAGTCTGGGGTTTTCGGTTTTTCAATTTTTCCCTATGTATTTGTGTTTTAAACAAAAAAAGGCTATTTCAAGGTTTTTTGTTAAGAAAGGTCGGATTCATCGCGTCCGACTGATCCTTCATTAGAAAAACATTCTATTATAATCGGACAACCCTGATTTAAGTGGCAATTGTAACAAAACAATGATATAAAACCCAATGCACACAGAAAGTGTAGGGGGAGAGGATTTTTGGCACACATTTCAAAGAAAAAGCAGTGCAGGAGGGGTGAAAGTGGATTTTGTCTGAATTGGACAAATCTTATATGTTTTCAACCCCTCTCGATGCTGCGGATGCAGTGGTGCTATCCATTTCTCCATCTGAATTCTCCATTTCTCAGCCATTTTCTAGAATGGAGGTATAAGACTCCTTTTATGTAACTGATGATTGTATTCTCCTTTCTCATGCCATTTAATGAATGAAGGCCTCCCCATTGATCGAGAAGGACTCAGAGATGTAGTCCAATTTAGACAAACTCCATTATCAAGTCTTTTTGTCTTCTTTTCATGCCTTATGTGTTTCTTCTTCTTCTCTCATGTGCACATTAAATTTCTATGTTAAATTGCAATTTCTACATGTGATTATTTTAATGCATCTATAAGAAAAAGATCCCTGGATCATGTGCTGAGGTCCGTAGCACATTGAGCTTCTACTTGCTCGATCTGTTGCATCCACTGTTCTGAGAACTCTGTGTCTGAACTATGTACCGGTACCTACTGCATATGTTTATAGTCCCACACCTTTGTCTAGCTCCTTGGAGAATGAGGACTGTACTTCTACTGGCTAGTCATATAGTCGACTCACCCATGTAGGGCTTCAAGCAGCTGCCATTTAGTTTGCCTGGGAAGGGTTCTCCATTTAGTTTGACTAGCTAGACTGCGCCTTCGTATATGACCTCCTTAACCACATATGGTCCTAGCCAATGCATTTTGAATATTGCTGGAAATTTTTCAAACTTACTGTCATACAACAACACTAAGTCATTTACCTTGAATGTGCAGAACTTAATATGGCGATCGATTGTGCCAGGCCTTTTCACACTGCTTTTGTACCTATTGATGAAAACCAACCAAGAACTGTTCCTCCTCAAGTTCTTCCAATTGAGTGAGCCTTTCCTCTAGAGCTTTGTGGTCTGTCATCCCTGTGAGGCGCTGTTATGCGCATACTAGGTATGATATATTCCTTCGGTATGACAGGTTCCACGCCATAACCTATCGGAAAGGTGTTTGTCCCATCAGTTTCTTGCACGTTGTCGTATAAGCCCATAGCACTACAGGTACGTGTAGGTCCACTATGCATTGCACACTTTGGTCAGCGCAGATTCTGATTATTTGTTGAATGTTTCTACTGTCCCATTGGCTTGTGGGTGATACGGTGTCCTTTTCTGATGATACACCTAGAACTCTTCTGTGAGTGTGCTGATGGTTTCATTCAGGAAATGTGTTCCGCAATCACTCATTAAGATTTTCAAATAGCCAAATCGGGTCAACACATTTTCGAACAAAAGCTTCACAGTTGTAGTGGTTGTATAGTCTTTGACCGGCTGCGCTTCTGCCCATTGTGTCAGGTACTCCATCACGGTGATGATGTAGCGTGTGCCTATCTTTCCCTGAGGTTTGATAGGTCCCACAAAATCAATTGCCCATTTCTCGAATGGATGTAGTGTAATTTTTGGATTCAATGACATCTTGTCCCTCCACGATGGTTTTTCGGTCCTTTGACATATATCGTAGGCCTTACAGTGTTCTTTTTAATCCCGGTGAAGGGTTGGCCACCCAAACCCTGCGCGAAGAATCTTTTGTGCGGTCACTCATCCTACATAATGTCCTACTGCAGCACCCCCATGTGCTTCCGCGAGGATCTGACATCGTTCAAATTCAGGTATGTACCTATGCAATATCTCATAATTTCCCATTTTATATAGGTGCCTCGTGATGATAGAAAGATCTATTGCGCACACCACCAATTCCTTCTTCTGTTGGAAAGAGTATTCCTTCGGCATGGTCCCTATTGTTAGAAAGTGGATTATATCTTTGAATTTTCCGTTCGCGACGCGCACAACCAAGAGTTATGCATCAGGTAATCCTTCCTCCTAACTAGTAGGTTCCTCACCCATCTCAATATGCGACAAGTGATCCAGTCTTGCGTTCAGGCATCCAGGTTTTACCACGACCTCAAACTCATATTCTTGGAGCAATAAGAGCCACCTATAGATGTTCCCTCCCAACATAGGCTTCTTTACCAAGTAATTTAGAGCAGAATGGTTTGTATACATTTTGAAATTTCCTCCTAGACAATAGTGCCGGTATTTTTGGAGCACGTAGACCATCGCCAACCCCTCGCGCTCGGTTATGGAATAGTTCTTCTTGGCCTTGGACAATCTACGAATTGGAAACGCGATAGGCTGATCCAAGCCCTCTCTGCCCTCTTGTGTGAGCACTACTCCCAGCGCGATACATGACGCATCAACATGGACATGAAACTCCACATCCAATTTTGGGAAGACCAGGATTGGAATGGATGCCAATTTCCCCTTTAGGACATCCAAGCTCTTCATGCAATCATCATTCCAGCAAAATGTGACATCCTTTTTCAATAGTTTCTCCATCAGCATGGTGATTTGGGCATAGCCTTTGATGAACTTCCTATAGTACCCTGTGTGTCCCAAGGTAGCGCACAATTGTTTAACACTTCATGGTGCTTCCAAATTTAGAATCACTGCATTCTTCGCAGGGTCCACCATCAGTCCCTATTTGCAGACCACATGTCCTAATAGGTTTCCAAAGGGAACGAGGAATGTGCACTTCTTAAGGTTCAGTGAAATCTGGTGTCATCGGAAAGTATCTAGCATCAAGCGTAATCTTTCTACGTGGTGTTTAACCAATCCAAAGATAGTCCAATCATCTAGATAGACCTCCAGGAACTTGTGGATGTATTATTTGAATGTGGCAACAATGATACGTGAAAAGATGGCCGGTGTGTTCTTCAACCTAAATTACATAACAGTGTATTGAAAGCAGCCCCATTCTGTTGTGAAGGTCGTCTTTCTCCTATCTTCCGGCACGATTTTGATCTGGTGGTGCCCTGAGAACTTGTCTGTGAAAGAGTATGCTTCTTGTCTACTGACATTTTCCAATAATTCATCTGTGAATGGTGTCAAGAATGGGTTGTGTACATAGTCGTCATTCAACTTCCTGAGGTCCACACATATTCTTATCTAGCCCTTCTACTTTCTCTCCTCCACTACCATAGGGCTCACCCAGTCAGATTCTTCCACCAGTTCAATAATTCTGACTGCGAACATTTTGTCTAGTTCTACGTGGACCATTTCCTTATACTTCGGATTTAAGCGGTAAGGCCTCTGCTTGATTGGCTTCACGTCAGGTTTTAAGGTGATCTTCATCATCCCTAAGTCACCAATGATCCCTTTTAAGTCCGTAATCTTGGTCAGAAATAAGTCTTGGCACTCGCGGAGTAACTCAACAACCTTATCCACCATGGCATCATCCCAATAATCACCGGGCGTTGCATACTTTGGTTCAGCCTCTGTCCCAATGTTTACCTGCTTCGTTTTTAATAGCACGGTGATGTCAGGATCTTCAATCAATGGTCCTCAAAATTCGCGACAGCCTTCAGTTTTTGGAATTTTAATTTTATGTGGATCCTCATAATCCTCCTTAATATTTAAATTGTAACACTCCAGCGCGCAGCTCAGCTGGGTCACCCATTCTGGCTAAATCACTTCTGGGTTATTTTGAAGATAGCTGCTTTTACTGCTTGTAGCACATCATCAACAATATCCCACCCACGATCTTCAAAAGTGAAGGTAACAAGAATCCTTCACACAAGATATCCCATTCGCTCGTGCCATGGCGGAGCTCCATCTCAGTATACAAATTCATGGGTATGATGTCCAGGGTATGACAAAACAGATGCACCCACTTAGGTTGTGGCTCTTCCCCGTAGACCTTGGTCCATTTCGTGAGGTGTGCACGTGGATCATCCCACCCATCATACTTGTCTGTTAGCCACATCTGAGGTTTCCCAAATTACAGGCGCATCATCCTTTTGCATTCCTTCCAGTCCTCAAAACTTCTTTGATGCGTACCCCACCATCTTGCGGGCATAGTGCGTTGTGCCCATTTCAGAGTGTCAAAACGCTACTGTTCCGGTACTCCTGTTTCAAACTTTGTCAAGAACTTATCCACCTCACTCAACTCGTCATACATAGGCAGATCTCTTACCTCTATTGTCACGCAGTGTAGTGACCTTATAATCATGTTCCAGTTGAGTGTGGTTCCTCGTGTAATCGGTTCTGCCATCATTCTATTTCCTCATCCGAATCTAAGGTATAGGAGCTTTCTCGCTCCCACGAAATCCTTCCATCCACTGTTGGATTCACCTAATCCTGCTCTCATGCGGTTATCTTGTAGATACAATCTAGATCATCATCACTCTCATCATCGTGTACTGGCTCTGTGTAGCACAATCCTTCCACAGGGTCTAAAGGTACCACTATGCAGAGAGACGTTTTCTCAAAAATCATCTTATGTTTGTTTAGATTTATCACTCCATTCATGTCAGTGGCCCAATCTATTCCTAGTGGAATGGGATAGGGATTGCTATCATCAACAATCTCTATCACTTCGAAATCTACAAGCGCACTTGCACCTTCAATGTCTACCGTTATTCCCTACAATCTTCCCATCGGTAGGATCTTTTGCTAGTTCGCCATTCACAATTGAATAGGAGACCATTGCAATGTAGGCCTACCCATGTGCTCCCATGTCTACTTCGGCAGGACGTTCACGTCCAATCCTAGATCCAAAATTACTTGATCCATTTCATATTCTCTAATTTTTGCAGTTAGTCTCATCTCCCTTCCTGTTCACGTTGTGTGTTTCCCAAGCTTCTAGACTATGCGCAGTTCCCCTGATCCAGCATATCTAGTGATGATTTCTTGCAGCCCCTTCACTGCTTTGTTGTCGCGTAGCAGCTTCATGCATGTCTCCAGAAAGGTAGTAAGCATTGATGGGTCCATCTCCAGTTCTAGTTTGTCTTTACTACCTGAAGTGGAGGCCTCCGTGAAGCTCTTCTTAGCTTCCATGAATGTCTCCTTTGTGCACTCCAAATCGAACTCTGGTTCCTTTGTTGGAGCCTTGTCAACCCAGGCACTCTCTTCAGGCTTCTTTCCCTTGTCATCTCCTGTCGTAATACTGCTTCGGAGCATGATGTTTACATTCTGGTCCTCACGCAACTCAAACCTCATCATTTGCAGGTTCTGAGTCAGGGGAGGTTAGAGTGTTCCTTTATCGCGCAACCTTGCTATCAGTGTCAGGTAGTCCTCTGTCTCATGATCAAACTGGGTACAATATAAACATGATGCTCTCGTCGGATTTGTACAATCGTGAGCATAATGCCCTAGCCCTCCACAATTGGAATAAATCAGCTGTCTGTGACCCCTTCCTGGTCCCATTCCACCTTGACCTCATCTACACCCCTGAAATCTAGTGTGCGCCATCCCTACATTTTGATCGAGGGCTCGCATTTTGGTCTGAAATCTGTAGGTAGGAGTCTGAGCCATCATCAGTTCATAACTTCTACAAGTAGACTCATCGTGGCCTACTGACTTGTAGAAATTACAGAACAACTGTTGGGACGTTTGCGTATACTTCTGTAATAGATGTCAGTTATCTATAGCATGCTTCCCTCCTATCTGACAAATCACGCACCATAATGAAGGTGCCGTGCTCAGTCTTACTTGTGCCTCTAGTCTCAATGGCATTGGCCCTCCTCCCACCAGGTAGTTCACAAAAACTGGACAATGGTCCTTATCATGTCCCTAACCTTTGCACTTTATGCACCATTCCTCCTCGCGCACTTCTAGGTGAGTTGTCCTATCTTGTTTCAAACTCTACACCTCCAAACACAAATTTTTCAACTACAGGTGGATCTATTGGACTCCTAGGTTAGGATCTTGTGACGGTTCTCATGCATTCTCATTCTGATCTCTAAAGCTTCGGCCTGAGTGGATAGCTTGTGCTGTGACAGTGTTGTCCTTAGATGCGGCTTCAGTGACGCTACAAACCATGTGTAGTGTTGTCCATACATCAAGGTCATGTTGGATTCATGAATCATACCTTTCATCTCTGATCCAGTTCCCAGGGGGTCTTGCCCAGAAGCATCAGGATTTCCTTAAACCCGATAATCGATTGTGTCTCTGATTTTGGCCTGTTAAATTCCTGGTTTAGTGCAGCTTAGATATCCTCGATCCCTGTATTTGGATTGTCATTGGAATGCTTAATGTACCACGTTAGTGTGTGATCTTGTAACACACTTACCAGTGTTGCCTTCTTTATATTGTCATCCGTGACTCCTTGTGCTTCCCATACAACCTTTACCACAAACCAAAATTTGTCTGGATATTCGTTCCCTACACCTTTGAACACCATTAATTTTATCGCACTCGCCATATTGAACTATGGTAGTGCTAGAGGTGGTGTGGGCGAAGATGGGGGTGAAGATGGTGAAACTGGTGGTGGTGTAGGTGGGGGTGGTATGCGCAGAATTCACTGTCTTATCAAACTTATTGCACTTATTGGTGATAGTTTCATGAGCTCTTCCTCACTTTCTCGCCGAGGTGAAATCAAGGGGTTAGTTTATATCTCTGCACTACCTACGTTTCTATAGATCCTCCCACATTACGTAGCCCTAAATATCAATTTATTCGCATAACCAACTTTTCACACAGTAGCATTTTAATCCAAGTGTTCAAATATTTAATGTACTTACCTTGTGGGCCTTTGAGGAAGCGTCGTTCTGCCTCATTGTAGCTTACTGCAGTATCTACCATGAACTCGGTGATAAATCCTCCTATAATCTGATTGATCTAATCATCCAAAGCACATGCGATCTTATCTTCCGATGCTTATAGTCTGTGCACCAACTCTAGAGTCCACCCAATAGGTTTTTCGAGCCTACACCTTCCTTAACTGTCTGCTAACTTCATGATCCACTCGTACAATTCAGAGGGGAAGGATGTAAAGAAAATTTCATGGATTTCCATATATAAGTAGCACTCTAACCATTGTTCCTTCGATACTCATGTATTCTTGTTTTCCTATGCCGTGAACTTGTGAATTTTTCTATCCAACCACTCTTCAATTTCTTTCTTTGTCGAATTCCAGTGACACGACATTAGAAATCTTTTATGTAGATCCCGGTCCCAGCAACAGAACCATTTGTTGGCTTATTGCGTCCTGACCCAGGTTCAAAGGTGATTTAGCCAAACAAATCTCGGTACTACTAGCCCTTTCGGCAACAGTCTGTGGAGCGTGGACTGAGGTCTCAACTGAAGTAGTATGGGAGGGTGCTAGAACTAGGTTTCCACACCCTGGAGATGTCTGATGAGTTCAAGTGGTCTACGGTTCAACCCTACATGCACATTGCTACGCGCTCTTTCCCGTACCTCACAGCCTGAAATGTTGCCTTCACATAGCCCTACTCGGGGGCTGAATTTTGTTATTACCAAAGTCCTTACTAGTATTCCACTGTTAGTTGATTAACTTAGCCTACTTGTATGTGTTAAGTTATACTTAGCAATATAAATTATTCATACAGGTGCACGCAATAAATAAAAATTATATTTGCAATTTATAACAAACATGCATTAACCGAGGAATAGATGCAGAGAATTATGATGAAACTTCTCTTTATTATTTTCTTCCTTGGTTACAGACTCGACTTCGCCCTGCACACTCAGTTGTAGGGGTCCGTGCACTCAGTTGTGGACTACTAGGCCTCTACACACTCAGTTGCAGAGCCTTCTCCTACTCTACAACCCAAGACACACTTAGACACTTTGACTCTTGCTCTTTGCTTCTACTTCCCTATCTCCTTAATTATCTTTTACACTTAGATCCTCACTTTATTTATACAATCCCATGGTCCGCAAACCATGGGTAGGCTGACATTACATTACAAAACTAGGGCAGACAACCATGTGACTCTATCATACATTTCGCGCCCCGTACCCATAATTCGCAGAGTCTTTACAACATTATTAGGTCAAAACTTGGGCTTTAAGCCCCAAATCATAACTTGGGGGGATTCCATGCCCAACAAGGATAAATCCAAAGAAAATCGCACTTCCAAGAAGCAAACATAACGAGAGGAAGAGTGCGACTCTAATAGAAGTCAGAGGTCACCTTCTTTGTAGATAGAGGAGGAGGAGCAGCACTCAGAATAGGGAGGAGCAGACCTGGAGACTACTCCATTCCAGGTTAAGCACACAAGGGAGCAGGAGAAAGTAGGGCTGCAGAAGAAGTCCAAGGCCAAAAAATCATCCCTTGACCTAATCACCTTGATAGAGGGTGATTTGAATGACATCGATGATACAGTGAGGGATGCGACTGTGGAACTACAACAACAGTTCAAGTAGCAACAAAAATAGGCCTTGGTCGCAATTAAAATGGGTCTGCACAAGCTGCAAATCAATGCTACTCAGGTGCAGACTAGTGTAGGGCGAGGTAGCACGATGTTGAGCAGTTTGGTGGCTGGAACCTCAAATGCAACAGAGATGGTCCGCTCAATGGATCGCCAGGCCTTCGCGCCGCTGGATGGAGGATTGACCGTAGAAACAGAGGTTGACAGGGCCACTATCAGCACTCTCAAGAAAGTTGGGTTAAACTTGGTCGTGCTTCCAAGTGAAGCCCTTCACACCTTGCAAGATGGTGTGATTGCAGAACTTCGGGCTTGGGAACAACGCGCATTGAATGTTATTAGTGAGAAAAAGGTGAACAATTCCCAGATGTTCATAGAAAAGACGTCTGCAATTGATCTTCTTAAGAAGATCACAGAGAAGAATGAGTGCACAATAGTTGTGGTGGCTGAGGCATGCCAAACTGTTCCAGAGCTGAACATCCTAGAAGATGCGCCAGTCGACACAAGAATATGGAAGCTCACTACAGGTGTGCATGATGCATGGACAGAGCTGGCTAAGGTCCAGTTTTAACTGAACCTTAAGATCACAGAAATTGAGTTAAGGGCCCAACCTTGGACTCCACCAGAAGTAAAATAGCAATGTGAGGCCATTGTCAAAGAGGTCATTGCAATTATCGAAACCGAAGTAAAGGATTACATTGTGCTCTTCGAACAGGTACTCGAAGTAGTTACCAGTCTGCAGGAAGATCCCAACCTGCAGAGGCTAGAAACTAGGGCATAAGAACTACAACAGAGGTGTGATGAGGTTAAAATGACAGTGCGTACTATCACCACCACGTAGAGATTAGCAAAGTTGCAGGAAGCAAAGGCATTCAAGGAACAGGTGGACACAACACAGTGCAAGGAGGTAGTATTGAAGGCCAGGCTAGGGCCTTGGCTAGACGAAGCATATGTGCTCATGACCATTCAAGGAAAGCTAGCTAGTCTGTAGGAAACATAGAAGAAAATATAAATGGACAGCATAGGACCAATGACGGAATAGCTGGTAGAGTAGGTGAAGCAGGCAACAACGTAGTGTACCATCAAGGTTGCAGTAGTCCAAGTAGAGTTGGGAGGTCTTCGCAATAATATCTCCACACCGGCCGAGTGACTCAGGGTGAGTCACTAGATTTGTGTTGGGGGCCTGTTGGGAACGGGTCCCCTAGGGTCAATTTTGGGGTTAAAAGCCCATGTTTTGGGGCTAAAGGCCCAAGTTTTGAATAGAGAATGTAAAGTCTCCACATTTTATGGTTGGGGAGCATGAAGTTGTAAAAAGTCAAAAAGGGTTTCAGCCCTTAGTTTAGGTAACTTATGTCATCTTTATGAGATCCACGCTTGGTCTGCGGACCATGGGAATGTATAAAAAGGGAGAGTCTTAGAAGAGTCTAAGGATTTCTTAGTAAGTTTTTGGGCAATTAACTAATGTAATGGGTCTGTGAGAGCTAAGAGCGAAGAGTCTTAGCATAGGAAAGCGGCTCTGCAGTTGTGTGTGCAAAGGCATAAGGTAGAAGTCCATAGCTGAGTGCACAAACCCCTGTAGCAATGTGTGCAGGGAAGTTAGAGTCGGTATTGAAGATCTAAAACATAAATAAAGAGAATTATTCTAGAGATACCGGTGTATGAGCTATTTTACTTCTGTTATGAATGTATGCGTTATGTTGAATACTGGGTTTATGATTTAATGCTGTATTGAAGAGAGAATCTATGTGTTTTACTTTGTCATATGAACACAAGTAGGAATATCTGTTTATGCGAAGATAATCATAATGCATGTTGAATTTATCCAATACTTAAGCTAATCTAGGTAGACACAGAAGTAAGGGTAATTACAAGGGAAATTAAGTGTTTGAATTTCCTATTCAGGGTATGCGAAGGACAATTGCAAACCTTCGTGAAGGTCTCAAAGCCGAATAAGAGAAGTATATTGATAAACCCTAAAGGGCTTATTAGTCTGGGCAAAGGAAGGGTTAGGGTATAAAATGACATCACAACTATCTCAGGGTGCAGAAACTTGGTTCCTGCATCTGCCCATATTGCTTTGGGTGAGACTTCATCCCGTGCTCTGCGGATTGATGCCGAAAGGGCCAATAGTGTAGGGATTTTCTTGGCTAATTAATGCTAAACCTGGGTTAGGGCCCATCAAGCCAACAAGGAGTATCAGATGAGCTCAGGGTTTAGGAACAATGAGCATTACTGGTTATAAGTGAAGTCAAAACTAACAACCAACAAATGTTCGAGGAGAAGGCACATGCACTCAGATAATGAGAAGAGGTCATTGTGCATAGTCAGTAGTGATAGTGCTAGCCTGCAATGAGCTTCCTCAACTCTAAATTCCAACAGAAGTGGCCTTCACAGAGAAAATCCAAAAGTTAGCTGCTATGGTGAAGGAGCCAAAGGAGGGAATTGGAAAGGGCCGCTTTTAGCTGTAGTTGCAGATATCCGGGCATCAACTTAAGCTACATCCAACCACTCCTCAAGAAGTCAAGAGCAGCATGAGGCTACTATTAAAGAGGATATGACTACTCTGGAAGCTGCATTCAAGGATCACAACCAATTGTTTGAGCAAACGATGGAGATGTGTACCTCGCTATAGGAGGATACACACTTGCATAAAATCGAAGCAGACATTTGAGAAAAATAGGTCTATTTTTACGAGATCAAGGAAACAGCGTGAACTTTAGCACCAATGAAAAGGTTCACCAGGCAACAGGAGGAAAAGTTCATCCAGACTTAGATTGATGAGCTGCGTCAAAATGCCTCCATCATATCCTCACGGACATAGCCCTTGGCTGATGAGGCAAGCCAACTCTCACAAACAATTTAGAGCAAGTTGAAGGGTATAAGCTAACACAAAGAACCATGGGCCTTGCAATCAAATGTCCAACTACACAGAAACTAGTTGAGGAAGTTTGTTAGGTCGCTGCATAGGGAACGACATATCTTAAAGCATTGAAGATAGATTTTAGCGCTTTGCAAGCAAAGATTGAGGCAACACCAGCAAAGTGACTCAGGATGAGTCACGACTTTGTGTTGGGGGCCTGTTGGGACAAGGTCCCCTGGTGTTAAATTTTCTAAATTTTTGGTAAATATTGTAAAGTGTCCGCATTTTTAGGAGTAGAGTAGGAGTAGCGCAGTTCAATAGGAGTCAAAGGGGCTTTAGGAAGGTCAAAGCTGCTTAGTTTGTTAATAGTTAATATGTTTTGTGACCTACCCATGGTTCACGGACGATGGTATTGTAATAGAGAATGATATAAAACGAGTCATAGAGATTCATATAGTAATCAATCAATGATCTAAGAAAGAAGAGCAAGATTTGGGTTTATTTTCTATAACTAGGCGAAGGGGAAGGCTTCTACAGCTGTGTGTGTGAAGACCTTGGTAAGTCTGCAACTGAGTGAGTGGCCCCCTACAGTTGTGTGCGCAAGGTTGGAAGAGTTTGTAATTGAATATCTAAGCATAATAAAGTTTTTTCTAAAGAATTATCTGTGTATCCATGTAACATTGGTTATCTATGATTTTACCGTATGTTTTGATTTGTTGAATGCATTTAATCATGAAAATTACTTAATAGATGCGCGAAAGAAGTAGAACTATTTATTTACAAGATGTAATGAATGATTATTGCAATTGATGAAGGGTTTAAATATGTTAATTCTTAGTTGTTGTAATTTCTTGGTTTTAAGGGTTAGGGTTTGCAAAGGTTAGGATAAAGCCCTAAGTTTAACAGAAACACATAACATAGTCCTTTGGATGCAGAAACCTAGTTCTAGCATCCCCCAATACTGCCTCGGATGAGACTACAACCTGTGCTATGTGGGATGTCGCCAAAAGGGTCGGTAGTGTAGGGTTTTGTTGGTTAGCACAACTAACTCTGAACCTGGGTCCAAACCCCCTCAAGCCAACATCTATGTAGGAGAACATTTCCTTGCAGGGGAACTAGTTGCAATTGTAAACAAGAAATTGATGTACCTCTTTTACAAATACTAAAATATGAGCAGCCTAGCCTTTTGAGTAGGGCCTGGAGACGTAGACCAAGAGGCGTGAAATCCATCACCAAACTTCGTGTTGTTCTTTTTTATTTTTGTGTGGTTATTTGTGTTATGTTCTTTATGGATAATTTGCACATGTGAATTAATTCATGCTTGAAGGAACACCAAAATTAACATGATGTTTTAAAAGACCCATTTTCAATCTTGTCAAGTTTTAGAGAATGATCTTCTTCCACATTTTCAGATCAAACGACTATGGTCTAATTTTTTCCCATGACGAGTCAGTGACTATAACCCAAAACCCTAGAAACATATGCAAGCTTTGGACCCTGTAGTTTCAGACCTTTGCAAACTTACTTTATCGACCTAGCTCGAGACCTATGAAAACTAATAAATGAATAAGAGAAGAAGAAGATGCTTGGTGATGTCCAAATGAGCTTAGGTCACTTATATTTATAGGCTTCGAAGGGTGACTAATTTATCATTAGGGTCGACTTGTCAAAATGTACATATGTACGATTTTCTTCATAAGTACACTTTCCCTTGTCCAAATTTGATGACCTTTAGGTTGATTTTGGTCCTCCCAAAAATATGAATTCAATGAAATCATCATCTCTATCAAATGATTTGTCCAAAGTGGAATTTGACCCTAGTTGCATAATTTAACACATGCCTTATGAAATATGTTACAATGAGGATCACGAGCATTTTTATCATCAAGAAATAATGGAAAAACCTAAACATCTAGAATCCTAACCCTAGGAGATGAAGCACCAAATGTTTGCGGGCCTTGTTGGTGTTAGCTGGAACATTAACTTGTTGGGTTCATAACTTTGGCATACAAAATCCATTTGGCACGTATGATAGCTTTTTAGAAAGATCTGTCCGAGGAAAACATATTTTTACTACAAGCCCCTTATATAGTGGATTGGGTTTTCCTGTTTTCCAAAAGAATTGTCATTTAGGGCCTCAAATAAGCTTGGGAATTTCAGGACTAAAAAAACTACCAAATATGGAAAATTTTGCTAGAAATTAGAAAAATGAAATGAAACAGTGTTGGGGGTGCAAGTGGAATAGGAAGGTGGCCACCAATATCCACCTAGATCATAGGCTTGCCATTTTCTCATGGATTTAAACCATCATTCTACACAATGAAAACACTTTATAAGACAAGATTGGCATCTAGCATGTTAGTCTCATGCAATTAGATTTGTATCTAGTAGGTCAAATATGATATAATAATGTGATATTACTTAGTTTCTATATTCATCCTTTTGTAACTCTTATTCCTCATTCAAAGCCTTATGTTAGTCCATTCATAAATGATTATATGAATATGCAACTTTGCCTAGTTGCGACATCTAGCAACCCTTGAGGTGATCTCAATTTCACTAGTACAAAATTTATCCTTTATCTACTTCCATATCTATTTCATGTACATATTCATAAACATGCATTCACATTATGCATTCAAATAATTTCTCAATCATACCCACTAACGTGTTTGGGCACTACTTGCACTTTTCATCATCATTCATGTACATCTATGAAATGGAACAAAAACCTACCTTATGAGGGCATACAACCATTCAAATAACAAGTCTTATAGGCCTAAGAATAACAAGTTGTCCTCTTTCCTATGATATCAAACAGTAGGAAAATAATTTATTCCAAATATCATGAAATTATTAGGCAGCATTAACATCACCTAGAACATAGTCAATTCTAGGATTTGATTACTTTCTATCCATGTATATATATCATTGTTGATATTAAAATTTTAATCAGGGTTAATTCTTACCTAATTACATTTCAATACTATGAGCATATTAGAAATAGACCTACATGGCTATTAGCAATTAATCAATGCTACCTGATTAGTTGGTATCTTTGGGAGGGTTCCTGTATACGGGTGAAAACATGGAGCTAGGTTACACATTTTAGCAAGAGAGGGCATGTTTAGGTGGAAAACATATGGCTTGATCGAGCCATTTAAGCGTTCGCTCTAGGATTTTGTAAGCACTCGCTCTTGAGCTCCTTGGGCACTAAAAAAGTAGCTTGATCGAGGGTTAAAAACAAACCCTCGATCGAAATTTATTGCTTGATTGATCATTATCGCTCGATCAAGCTTTAAGGCTTGATCAAGCCATTTTTTTAATTAAATACCCCACTCACAGTCTGTGCATGCCATTTGCACATACCACGGGACATTTGAGAGCTTGACTAAGAGTATTGGAGCTCAATCGAGCAATTGAAGCATAGAGCATTCAAATCAATATCGCTAATATCCTAGAGGCTCAAATGAAGGTAGGTATTCTATCTCTTTTATCTCTTTTATTTATTTTTTTTGCAAAATTAAACAAATTAATTTAAAAAAAAACTCTTCCAAAGAACTTAGAAAATAAAAAACCAACCTAGAAAACAAAAAAAAAACCTTCAAAACAACTTAGAAAACCACAAAACCAACCTGAAAAAACCACAAACAACCATAAAAAAACCCTTCAAAACAACCTTGAAAATGCTTTGAAACCACCAAAAAAACTATAATTTAAGTTTTAATTTGTTTTCTTACTTGCAATGTTTTATTTATTAAATGCATATTTTATGATTTTGAATGGTAAAAACATTTTTTTCTAATTATTTTAGATTTTAAAGTTTTTCTTTAGGAATTTTGTGAAATAAATTTTCAAATTTTTTTAATTTTTTGTTATTTAAAATGCATTTTAAATTTCTAACAAATTTGACCAAAAATATACCCAAAAAACTCCAAAACAAAAAACAATGAAACTATAACCAATAAATAAGTAAATTAGGAGCTTGAGATTGACATGATGAATATGGTTGCTCATGGTGAACCTCTATTTATAAAATAAGAAATTTTATTTTATTTTATTATTTTAAATTTAAATTAATTTATATTTTAAATATTTTTTAAATAATAAATATAGTACAATTCTAGTTTTAAAAATAAAATATTAATCTTTTAAATATTAATCTTTAAACTTAAAAAACTAACTTAAAGAAAATTTTGTTATTTAATTATCTATATATATATATATATATATATATATATATATATATATATATATATATAACGTCATGTCACTATATATAACAAAACATTTAACTTTGTTATATATAATATTTAACTATAGATAATTATCTCACACACACACACACATATATATAGCATAACATAAAATTATTTAACATATATATTTTAAAATAGTAGGATATAACATAATGATAACTATAGTTCATAACATAACTATATATATTTGACTAAATTATAACTTAGTTATAAAATCACATAGTTATATATTACAATTCTATATATATTGTTTATAATATAACATAGTTCTATTACTATTTAGTTCATGACATACAATTATTTAAGATAGCGTAGAACTCTATAACTATTTAACATGTATAACATAAAGTTATGTAACATAATGTGCACACACATATATAACATAGCATGTAACATCACTATAACTATTTCATAACTATGTAACTATATAATTATTTAAATATAACTATATATATTTAAGGATTATAAAGTTATAACATATCACATAACTAGATATATTATAGTTATATATATATTATTTATAACATAATACACACACACATTTATCTATATATATCATTTAACATATGACTATATACAATTATATGACTATATATATATATATATATATATATATATATATATATATATATATATATATATATAGATATAAGTTCATGTTTCAACAATGCATAATTGGTAGATACATTAAATCCATCATGAAAGGTGCATTTGGTCTAGTGAATAAAACCATTTAGACTCTTTTCTAATTTGTACCATAGTGTTTCATTATGTAGTGTGTTGTACAAGAAATAGTCTTCATGTTCTTGCACCTGATACATGTTATGTGTCAAAGTCAAACATTAAGAAATTAAATTCTATTTGAATATTTGGTTGGCATGAAATTTTATTAGTTTTGTAAATAGGTTTATTTCAAAATTTTACATATATATTTACATCTTTATGCACTATGAATAAAATGAATTATTTAGAAATGGGAAAAAATGTGAAGGTAGATTTAATCACTTATTTTGATTGTGTTCACAATGAACTCAATACTTTGGTTGATAAAAGATCAAAAAATGGACTCTAAAGTTTAGGACTTTAGGATAGATTATTCTGCTTCTGTTTAGAAATGGATTTTTTGTCAACATTCATTCTAAGTCCACATTTTTTTCTTGGATTAATTTATATGTATTATATGTAATAGTTTTGTATTATATGTAAGACTTTAGTCAATATTTTTTTCTTGGATTAGTTTATATATATTATATGTAATATGCTAATGCATCGCGTATACATGCCCCAACTACAGGCAATCACAATGCAAGAGGTTTTGTTATACGTGGTTAGGCTCGTGATAGATCACATATACCACCTAGAGTGCACATTCCACTCATAGATCCTACCTCTGACACCATTCACAGTGTCAAAGGAAATATTTTTGTCTCTATTGATGATCATGCTACCTCTATCAGACCTTCTTCACCTATTTTAGGTACACCTCCTACATTTTCAAATCCTCTTTAAACTTTATGTGTTTATGTCTTGAAATTATCTTTAATTTTAAATTATCTTCAACTGATGTGTTTGAAATTAATGTATATGATCATTGATATTATGCTTCTAGTTACGTAATTATATATGTTAAATTATGTTTATGATTGTAGACCCTTAGGAGGCTGAAGCTGGCGATCAGAGTGAAACATGGATCCCTCCATGGGATGATGCTACAACTCATATCACATTGGAGGATGTTATGACCTGTAATATGTAGATCACACAAGATATATGTAACATCCCTACCAATTCACCAACTCTTCGTAATTTGTCTTAGATGCTATATAACATCAATAGGTTGATCGAGACATACTGGAGGTCGGTCCCACAAAGAAACCTCATACAATCCATACAAAGGATTAGGAGGCATGAGGATAGAGGCCCACATACTTGGGAAATGGTGAAAGAGGCTACCAAGAACATTAATGTTCAAGGGGGGTTGTTCAAGATTCCTTTGGATTGCCCTACTAGGCATAGAGGTCTGATTCCATTGAAATATTTTAGGAATGTTGATGCAACCCCTTTTATGTATGATATATTCATTGGAGCTTGGGGCCAATTCCCCCACCATGACTAGGTCGCCATTTATTTTTCAAGCATTTGTATGAAGAGTTCGTGTTACATATGAGGTAGGATTACACTAATACCATATCTCATTATTATGGACCTATCTTGGGATGTACCTATGAGAATGAGGGGGCTCGTAGGGAGACTGGACATGTACCAAAACCTCCGAGATTCTTTCTACTACTGTCTTGAAGCTTGGTATTATCAACATATCTAGAGGAGTTCTCTCAACTCGATGTTGAGATTAAGGAGACTATTGTAGATAACATGCAAATGTTATTGGCCAGTGCGAATGTTACATTGGATGGATAGATTAGGAGACCACCACCATTGCCTTGTGACTCGCTAGTGCTCTTATATGATGATGCATTTCTCGCGAGTTTACCCATTGACCAACTTTTAACATATACATGTATGTATCGTGATGTCATTCATGAGCCTTGGAGGGTTCATGGCCTGCATGACACAAACTAGGTACATATATAAATGAAACTTTTGACTCTTATTGTCAAATTATGCATAATTATTTATATTAATTTCTAGTTTATATTAGATTTCATTTATATTAATAAGTTCATGATAACATGTGGACACAACCCAACTACATTAATGAGCTTATGAGGTCATCTGAGGGGGAAGTTGATTGGTTAGGACATCCTCAACCAGAGCATGTTTCCATGGATTTTCGTCCACCTCATATTTTCACTAATGTGGAGGAGAGTCACTATGTACAACCACATGGACTAGTAGTTGAGGTAAACTTTTTTATTCCTAGGTTTTCAACAATTTTTTTTTTTAAGTTACAAATATATGATAATTAATTTGTAGACTAATTATTATTTATCATTTCCATTGTGTACACAAGCCCATATAGAGTGATGTTGATGTCATTGTTATGTGGCCACATGAGTGTGATGTTGGGTTTAGAGGCATTTGTGATGCAGGTCCTATCTAACTTGTATTTGGACTCAACTAAGGTTAGTAGATTCATGTATATGTAATTAAAAATGTGGTTCAAAATCATTTATTGCCATATTGTTTATTTTGTACAAATAATGATATAATTTATTTTAATTTGAATGTGTTATATTGTAGTACTAATTTATGGACACTTACTTTGTGCAACAGAACTCACATAGGAGTTCTAGTGGTACTTAGTGTGGATAGTTTGTATATTTTCATGATCATTTCATATGGCACATTCACATGTGACACATACTTTGTATATTTTCAGACATGGATAGTTTATGGATGTACATGGACATTATTTTAGTTTATGGATGCTTATTATTTCAGTTTATGGATGTTCATGATATTTGTAATTTGCATATATTTTCATATGGATAGTTTATTGATACATGTATTCACTATTTCAATATATGGATTTGTATTAATCTTGCTTATGGATGCTCATTAATTTTTTAAGTTTATGGATCTGTTAAAATTAGTTCGCTAATTTAAAAAAAAATCTATATACTATAACTTTTATTAGTAAAATATAACAATTTTGGTTTCCAATTTCATAGACTAAGAAAATAGGTACAATATTAAGTTATGATGCAAGTCACTTTGATACTTAAAATGAACTAAAATATATCATGTACCAATTTAATATTGAACATGGAAAGAATTATAATCATGCTTCACATTAGCTTGTCAATTGAAATATATTCAATTTTAAAACATGTCATGTAAACAACAAATAGGTTTTATTCAACATTATTTATTTTGAGATTATCTACAAGAGCTTAGTCATAAGATGGTATAAGTCAATTGTATTGAAATTTAATACATAGGTCAAAAAAATATATGATAACATTTCTATAATTTTATATAATGTTATCAATTTTCCTAAATTTACAAGTAGTTATCCAAGTATTTCAATCAATTCCTTATTATTGAAATAAGTTTTATTCAATTTTTAAAAACTCAAATATGATTGAAATAAGTTATATTCAATTTTAAAATATGTGGAGATGTAAAAGTTAAAAATACAAGTTTTATTCGATTTTATTTTGTTTAAGGTTATCTACAAAAGCTTATTCATAATGCATGTTATCAATAATTTTTTGTGCTTACACTAAAATCATTGCACAATGTTAAACTAATTACCTTGAAATTAATGTACACCATATATCTAGTTACATCAAATTAGAATTCAACATCTTCATTGAAATCAATGCATATAATGTGAGCAATCAAATAGTATGAGAAATCAACATCTATGCTAAAATAAATGCAACTAATGAAAACAATCAAATATGATTAGAAATCAAGAGCTACTCTGAAATCAATGCATCTAATTCAATCTCAATCAAACAAGATTATAAATTAACATCTTTAATGAAATTAATGCTTCTAATGCAAGCAATGAAATAGAATTATAAATCAACATCTACATCGAAATCAATGCATCTAATGCAATGAATCAAATTGGATTAGAAATCAGCATCTATACATTGAAATAAATGCATCTATTGCAATAAATTTTATTCCCTTTCTCTCCTCCTTCCATCTATATCAATATCTATCTCCATCTCCCCTTCTTTTTCTCTTTATCTCACCCACCATACACGTACTCTCTCTCTTCATATCTATCTATATCCCCCTCTATCTATCTCTTCTTCCCCCTCCCCCTTTCCATCTACATCTCTATCTCCCTATGTATCTTATTGGTAGAAAACTTTGAAGTCATAGTGACCCAGGGTTCGACCTAAGTTGCCAATAAAAGAGGTCATCCTAGTCTATATTTTCACCGACATTGTCACTCCCTTTTTTCAAAGGATCGTCTCACTTGAGGTGAGCCAGGCCCATTAAAATGATTAAGGGGTCTAGATTAGAGTTAGAAGATTATTTGTTCCACTAACCCATTATTATCCACACAACTATACTATGGCTGAGACATGAATTCATCATAGAATAACTAGAAACATCATTCATAATAAAATAAACAAGAAATTTTAAAAGGGGTCTACACATTTATTAAATAAACGACACAGAAATTCCCAAACTCCCTTTGTATTAAGATTGTTATCCATTACATTGTATATTGAATACATCTATGGGACCTTCCAAAATAAAATATTACACTGCATTTTTCAGCACATAGATTAGAACCTCTATACAAATGCATAGTTTTACAACAACTATAAATAAACACATAGAGCCAAAGCTCAGTGTATGGAAAAGCCTTTTTGATTCATCCCTCTATGCCTTCCTTTATAGGCTCGCTCACTTTATCTAGTCTTCGTGAGGGTTGCATTATATCATCCTTGACTTGGTCCTCTTTAACCAAATCATGGATCAATTTCCCTTTTTCTTATCGATTCCTTCAAAACTAAGCCCACTTTCCTATTTATGTGGGTGCAATTCCTTGTTTTCCAGCAACGCAAGTACCAATGTTTTAATTCTCTATCGCATTTAAATTTTTGGTTACTTGCTTCCAATGGATTTATCCATTTATCTTCTACAACTTTTATTTTCTATATTTTTCCCAAAAACAAAGGAACCAATATGCCTAAACACAATATATTGACTCTCCCTCGAGTTAATGCAATGCTAGCGCATCTGGCTCTTGATTTTCTTGTACTTCACTATTTACAATTGTTTCTCCTTCAAATGAAGGATCCAGCTCTAGCAATGTCTTCATCACATTATCCTTAAAAATTGTATAAGATGAAACATCAACATTCCATGCATCAATATTACACAAACTCATCCAACAAACTGTGTAGTGATCTCTGTAGTAAATTTATTGGGTTGGGATTGAATGAGCTCCTAAAATTGTTCATCAACATTGGCAGTGAAAGTGCTTAAAGTGATGAAGTGGTGTTGCGCATCTGGACAAAGTTAGCAGAGAAATTGCTTGGTGACCTATGAGGCATCCTCTATCTAATTAATCTGAGCATCAAGAGTATATTCCTATGCCAAGAGTTATTTCTTCATCTCTAGATCTGAAGTTCTCCTAGCTTGCACAAATATTTGTTTGAAAGTCTCCTAGAGAAAATTGACAAGTTGATTTTTCTTGGCAAGAACACCATTCCAGTCATAAACCTGCTTGAATATATCTTGAGAGTCATACATACGCTAAGGAAGAGTCTCTTTGACTAACGATGTTTTAGTGTTTTTCTAAGCAACCTACTCAAGGTATTGGGAAGGTGGATCTAGAACTATCTAAGAAAGTTTACTCACAGTAGCCTGCAACTCCTGATTGTGTGAAACTAATTTCAAACAAGCTACTTCAACAAACACACAACATTTGGCAGGAGAATAGGCGACAAGGTCATTAGATTGTTCATAAAAAAACACAACAACAGTTGGCCAAATAGAATGAAATTTGGTACTTAATTTTGATAATTGTTGCTCTAATTGGGATTTATATATGCATAGTTTATCACACTCGCCTGTAACCAAGGCAAGTTGTTGCTAATGTTGATCACTTGTCACTAAAAATTTTGTACACCAAGATTCCATATGAACGAGGAAGTCTTCAATTTGTGTTGTAGAGGCATGAATAAATTAGAAAAGTTGAGGGGTAAACCATGCATTAAGCACAACTACCAATGTAACACCCTCCTCTCACACTTACCCAAGTTCACCGGTCCACTAGGGTAAATATGTGATGAAGAGTTAATATGGGCTGACTCAACCTTCTAGTTGTAGTTAACGAAGTGGAATCAAGAACCTGAAACATTACTAACCTCCCTTAGTAGCTACAGGACCCCTATGATGCAGCCCAGGCCACTCCCAGGCCACTTCTACCAGGATCCTTCCGACATCCGTGCATATAAAACATGCACCTCAATACCCACCAGATTGTACAATTAAAATCGTGGAACCTTATTCAGATCTATGTTATAATCTTACGATTTATAAACCCCATGCTTGGCATCAGATCCAATTCACAACTCAAATTCCAAAAACAATTCCTCGGCGATTAAATATCCAACAGACATAGAAATAACGGGTCTTCAATGGATTGTGTAACATGCAAATATAATACGCAGACAAAATATGTATACATATTCAACGAGTTAGATTTCTTCCGCCACCACTTACACAATTGACCTTTTAGTTTTCACATCCACGATTTATGATTTGAGCAAATAATCATAGGGTTACACCATTCATCATTGCATGGCTTCAACATTGATTTGAACGCCGAGGCTGCACATTCCAGCTCCACATAACACTAAACCCAAGGCCCTTTTTACACGCGCAGGCAAACAATCTTAAGTTCCTCTGCACCGGTATGGTCTCAAACCCGTGATAACGCTGGCCAATTTATACATATAAATATATGCTGGTTCCAACTGTAAATTCAACGCAGAAGGTAACCACGCCGTGGCCCTTTTACCCATGAACGCATCGCCACTAAGCTGTAAGATCTCACACAACAGTTCAAAGTTCTGTACTGGTATAGTTCCAAATAATGATAATAAACGTATAGCATTCAATCATAAACCAGAAGTAATAATCTCGGAGAACCAGAGGCGCATGCACAACCATCATTTAAGATGTAACTCATCACGAAAGAAAACGAATTCATCATCATTACACGGCCACATCGCATGAGAAAACTAATTCAATTATTAACGCACCATGATGGCGCATGGGAAACAAAACAAATCGTTTCAACACACATAATTTTATTCCACAATGTTATGAGTATATACATTACAGAGAACTTTACATTCATGGCCAGATATATAATCTATGGCCCTTTTACAAACTGCCCGAAGGCTCCCAAGGAGAATCCTTGCTTCCTTCTCACTCACTCAATCCTCACACTTTTCTAATGCCTTTGAGCTCCTTAATTTATTAACTTAACACGATCTAAAAATCACTCAACTAAAGCTCATGCAATGCATACATATGGCAAAAGCATCTTTTTATCTTTATTCTGTCTTTTTCCTATTCTAAAATAGAAAATCTATCCTTATCACTTAATGTCCACATCCAATCCTTTATGCCTAAAAGCTCTCCTAATTTTATTTGAGAATATCTAATAAAATCCTAAATGCATGACCCCTATGTCTATTATTTACAATAATTTCCTTTTTGGCTGGATGCTCCCGCATCATACTCCTAAGGTAGAAAAATTTCATGATCTCCTGATCATGTGTTCAGCTCCATGTTTGCCTGGATCCCATATCTTGTGTTACAACTTTGCACTTGCCGCTGCTTCTATCTGTTCTTCTCCAGGTCTCCATATTTTATGCTGCTTTGCTCCACTAGCCTCACTCTTGCAATCTTCTGCTGTCTTCCTCTTGCTGCTTCTCTTTTGTTTCACTGCTGCTGGTCTCTTCCGGAATTTCTTCATCATCATCCGCCTCATCATTTCAATTTCTTTGTCCAGCAGATTTTCTCCAGCTTCTTCAGTAAGACCTGTACTCACAAAACAATTGTTAGAATAAAAAATATAAGGCATCAGTGCCTCTTCTGCTGCTAGTGTCGCTCTACATGTTGCTCTCGCTGTCACTATGAATGTTGCTGCCTCCCAAACTTCCTGTCCCTCTGCAACATTCCTTTGCTTGTCACCTGCAATTTCATCTGCAACTTTTTCCTCAGCTTTCGCTGGCAACACTTCAATATGCTGCTCTGAGTTTCTTCCCAGCTTCTCTGTCAGCACATCAGTATGCTGATTCGCATTCACCATGAGACCGTCAGCTACTCTCGCCTTCTTACCATCTACCTCCAGGATATCTTTATGCTCTTGTGCACTGTACTGAACTCTTTCTTTTGCAATCTCCCTGTCATATCTTGGATTTTCCAACCAATATTCCAACAATGCAATTTCTCTGTAGCATTGTTGCAGCATCTCATCATCACTTACAGTCCCTGCATTCACACACAAGCTGTCAGTTTGAAAATCACATAGTTCAACAGTCTCAACTTTTGCTTTACTTATCCATGCTACAGACTGATCCACTTCTTCTGCATCCACACGAACTTCCTCTTGTGCTGTAACAGTTGCACAAGGTTGCACATCCTCCTCAGTAAAACCTGTCATCACACCACAATTGTCAGCTACAAAAATACATGGTTTTACATTATCCATCTGATCTGGATTTTCCCAATAACTCAAGAAATCATCAATGATCTTCTCCTCTGTTAACTGCATGCTTATCTGTAAATCTCTTTTCTGCTGTAGTCTCTGCCACTTCACTCTCTTCCTCATCAATAACCCATATCTCTGGTCTTTCTCATTTTCCCGTAACAACTCCATCAATAGCTCAAGCTGAACTGCTATCTCAACTTTCTCTTTCTCATACTCTTCTTGAGTCAACTGCTGTCTTATGCCATTCGCCTTGGCATATTTCTTCTCTTTGTTTCTGTGGCCTCTTTCTGAACCTCTGCTCTCTCCTTTATGACCTTCAGTAGTCATCTCCTTCGCCATAAGTTCCTCACCTATGAGTTGCATGAAGCTTCTACCACAACAAACTCTCTTGCTGCCACTTACCTCACCAATCCTTCCCTCCGGATCTGGTCTTTTGGTAATCATTGGTCCTCTGCTGGAACCTTTCGAGCATCCTCTACTGCTCCTGTAAGCTTCTCTCATCTGCAACTTTATTCAACCTCTGTTGAATCTTCTTTGCAACAAGCCTCTGCAACAGCTAGTCCTCCTGGCTGCAATCTTACCTCACTAAGCTCTCCTTACTTAGTCTTTTGGTAAGCACGGTCCTTTGTCTGGAACCTTCTCCTGAGCAACACCTTTGCTCCCTCTAGGCTTCTGCAATCTCCTTCTCTCTCCTGAGAACACTTCAGTTGTCTTCTTTATCCAATTCCTTATTGGATTCTTCAGGTTCACTGCCACATTCACTTAGAATCCTTTGCTGGACTCCTTTATCACTGCACTATGCCTGTAAATCAAATTATCAAGCATAACCTTTAAACCAGAGACAAATAATACCTGTCAGCTCACCTTTCAAGATCCTGTTGATCTTGTTTCACTTCCTCATCCACACTGCATCTCTGTGCTGCAATATTCATCAGTTCCAAAATCCAACATTCATTCATCACATGCAATTAACTGAACTTAAAAAAACTTGAATCTTCAACCAGAACTATTCTAGCTCTCTCTAGCTCTGATACCACCTGATGCAGCCCAGGCCACTCCCAGGCCACTTCTACCAGGATCCTTCCGACATCCGTGCATATAAAACATGCACCTAAATACCCACTAGATTGTACAATTAAAATCGTGGAACCTTATTCAGATCTATGTTATAATCTTACGATTTATAAACCCCATGCTTGGCATCAGATCCAATTCACAACTCAAATTCCAAAAACAATTCCTCGGCGATTAAATATCCAGCAGACATAGAAATAACGGGTCTTCAATGGATTGTGTAACATGCAAATATAATACACAGACAAAATATGTATACATATTCAACGAGTTAGATTTCTTCCGCCACCACTTACACAATTGACCTTTTAGTTTTCACATCCACGATTTATGATTTGAGCAAATAATCACAGGGTTACGCCATTCATCATTGCATGGCTTCAACATTGATTTGAACGCCGAGGCTGCACATTCCAGCTCCACATAACGCTAAACCCAAGGCCCTTTTTACATGCGCAGACAAACAATCTTAAGTTCCTCTGCACCGATATGGTCTCAAACCCGTGATAACGCTGGCCAATTTATACATATAAATATATGCTGGTTCCAACTGTAAATTCAACGCAGAAGGTAACCACGCCGTGGCCCTTTTACCCACGAACGCATCGCCACTAAGCTGTAAGATCTCATACAACAGTTCAAAGTTCTGTGCTGGTATAGTTCCAAATAATGATAATAAACGTATAGCATTCAATCATAAACCAGAAGTAATAATCTCGGAGAACCAGAGGCGCATGCACAACCATCATTTAAGCTGTAACTCATCACGAAAGAAAACGAATTCATCATCATTACATAGCCACATCGCATGAGAAAACTAATTCAATTATTAACGCACCATGATGGCGCATGGGAAACAAAACAAATCGTTTCAACACACATAATTTTATTCCACAGTGTTATGAGTATATACATTACAGAGAACTTTACATTCATGGCCAGATATACAATCTATGGCCCTTTTACAAACTGCCCGAAGGCTCCCAAGGAGAATCCTTGCTTCCTTCTCACTCACTCAATCCTCACACTTTTCTAATGCCTTTGAGCTCCTTAATTTATTAACTTAACATGATCTAAAAATCACTCAACTAAAGCTCATGCAATGCATACATATGGCAAAAGCATCTTTTTATCTTTATTCTGTCTTTTTCCTATTCTAAAATAGAAAAGCTATCCTTATCACTAAATGTCCACATCCACTCCTTTATGCCTAAAAGCTCTCCTAATTTTATTTGAGAATATCTAATAAAAGCCTAAATGCATGACCCCTATGTCTATTATTTACAATAATTTCCTTTTTGGCTGGATGCTCCCGCATCACCCTAGGAGCTCGACAACCATCCCAGGTGCCCAAACCCTAAGTTAACTTGCTTTTGCACTGACTTGAACTCCCAGTTGCTTACATAACAAGGAAATCCAGTGACTGTAAGCCTCTAGACACATTGATAACCTTTCCTCTCAACGACTACACTCTAAATTACCCATTTTTGTGCATGCGACCCTGAGATATGGGCTACTTTTTCAATGCTAGGATCCATACCTCTACCCAAAAATTGATAGAAATTTCCTTAATAATGAATGACACAAGGACAAATCCATTAATGAAAAACTTTGTCAAGAACTTGACCTAACCAAGCCTATCCATGATAGACAATTCATCAAACACATTGTGAACATGTAGTCTATGGGTCATAATTACATATCTGAACATAGGTTTCGCATACTTATCTGAGAATCATCAAGAAGGTATGATGCCCTCTCACCATAGTTGCATTATCACCAATTAGGTCATATATTCCTTAATTATTCATTTACCAATCAAAACATGATGAGAGCCATAATTAAACTATGTCATAAAACCATGCTTATAACCATCATATAACCAAAATAGTAACAATGATAGAAAAACCATCAAAGCCACATAATAACAAGTATATATAATCATGAAATATAAGAGGCAAAAGAGCTCTTATTAACATATGCAAATCCAACCAAGTCAGGGACTTCCACATACCATCCGACCATAGATTGGGTAGAACCAATTCCTTATTTTATCCAATCACCCATGTGCCATATTCCAATCATGAATGTGGGAATCACAACAAAACAACTATGGATTTCTCAAGATTTACTACAATCTCACCAAAACTAGTTAAGGGACTCCTAGGTCTGATACAAGAACCTACACACCTAAGCTTTACCGTAATCCTTCCATTACTAGTCAAGGGACTTCTAGGCCCAAACAAGAAACATACAGTACCAGGCTTTACCACAATCTTGCCAAAATTGGTTAAGGGATCACTAGGCCCTAAATAAGCTTGGATGCCTCCAGATTTATTCACCAATACCTTCAGGAATTTTCTCATCTCCACCCTCATGCTTTATTACAATCCCATCATTACTGGTCAATGCATTCCTAGGCCCTTGATAATTTTCCTGAGACCACCTCACCTAGTTGCAAAACCATATGACAATCCAAAGCTTAATCAAATGAACAAAACCCATCCCACCACGGCTATCTAGAAATTAAAAGTGTTGGGATGGGGTCCCCTATGGCCAATTTTGGGGCAAAAGCCCAAGTTTTGTTGTATAAATATGTAAAGTCTTCGTAAGTTGTGGTCGTAGAGCACGTAGATAGTTAAAGTGTCATAAAGGGTTTTACCCTTATTTTATGTAAGTTGAGTTGAATTTTGAAAACCTACCCATGGTTCGCAGACCATGTGATTTTATAAATAAGTGTGTTTTAGGATATCTAAGGAAAAGTAATGAGGTTTGGTCTATAAGATAAGTCTAAAGAGCTAGCAGAGAAGAATAGAAAGAAACGCTCTACAGCTGTGTGCGTAGAGGCCTAGAGTAGGGTCCCCAGCTGTGTGCATAGTGGCCTAGAGTAGAGTCCCCAACTGAGTGTGTGGACCCCTGTAGCTGAGTGTGTAGGGAAGTCTTGAGTCTGTAAGAAGATTTGAGTATTAATAAAGACGATTGTTGTAGAAATACTTTTGTTTATCTCTTTACTTTTGTTTATATGAATACGCCTTATGTTATAATGGGTTTATGAAGTAATGATGTATTGATGCATGACTTTACATGACTTATATTGTTGTATGAATGCAATTATTGTTAACTATTTATGCGAAGATTATCTTGTTATATGTTAAAGTTATCAAACACTTAAGCTGATCTGAGTAATTACTGCATTATAAGTAATCTTTGATGCATGTAAATAGTGGATTCGCTGATTCAAGGTCCACGGAAGATAGTTGTAGACCTCCACAGAGGTCTAGAGGATGATTAAGAAGTTACATCAATAAGCCTTAAAGGCTTATCAATCTACGCGAAGGAAGAGTTAAGGAATAAAATGACATTACACTGATCTCTAGGTGTGGAAACTTGGTTCCAGCATCCCCCCATACTGCTTTGGGAGAGATCTCAGTCCAAGCTCCATGGATTGATGCCAAAAGGGAAAGTAGTGTAGGGATTTGTTTGGCGCAACTAACTCTAAACCTGGGTCAGGACCCACTAATCCAACAAATGGTTCTGCTGCTAGGATCGGGATCTGCATAAAGAGATGTGTGATGTCACATCACTAGAATCTGACCAAGAAAGAAATTGAGGAGTGTTTGGATAGAAAGATCCATGAATTTGTGGCACAAGAAAACAGAAATCCATGCCTGACAAAGGAACAGTGGTTGGACAAATATTTGTCCACAAAAATACATGAGATATTCTTTTTCAACTTCCCAATCAAACTATACGAGTGGATTGCTAAATTGGTAGATGACCAAGGAAGGTGGAGGCTTGACAGTCCAATAGTGTGGACCATGGAGCTATTGCGGAGTTTGGAAGCTTTTGAAGATAATCTCACGGGCACTGTAGATCACTGACTTGACCGATTCCTAGGAGGATTCATGATAGAATTTGCAGTCAATACCTCAGTCAGCTACAATGAAGCAGAACGATGCTTCTTCAAGGGACCACGAGGTAAGTATTTAAGATCTTTGAATACTTGGATTAAGATGCTCTTGTATGAAAAGCAGGTGAGGCCATTACATTGATGTTTGGAGCTATGCGAAGTGGAAAGATCTTCAGGGATATAGGGAGAATAGGCCCTGAATATAGCCCACTGATTGAGCCTCCTCTAAGTGATGACGAGGGAGCAGCATAGGCTTCACCACAGAGTGCTCTCCAGTTAATAAGGCAAGGGTTTCCATAAATACCTTATCCATCCACACCACCTCCACCTTCACCTCCACATCATACACCTTTGCCAACACCACCACCACCATTCAATATGTCGAATACGATGAAATTACACATTTTCAAGGGCTTGGGAAATGAGGACCCAGACCAATTTTGGTTTTTTGCGAAGGTCGTGTGGGCAACACAGAATATTATAGATGATCATATGAAGAAAGCGCAATTGGTTACTTATATACAAGATCACGCATTGATGTGGTACATTAAGTACTACACTGATAATCTGGTGGCTTCATTAGTAGACACTCAAAATGCTATAAACAAGGAGTTCGGTAGGCCTAAGTCTGAAACACAATCAGTTGTAGGGTTCAAGGAAATCACAATGAGGATTGGTGAAACACCCTAGGAGTAAGATCAAAGACTAAAGTGTGGAATCCGCAAAGGCAATATGAATCTCACAAACAGTCAGCACCACGACTGGTTTATAGTTGCACTCTTGCCTCACATAAGGATTGCTCTATCACAACAAAAGGTAGGAACGCGGGTGAAAGTGTTGTAGATCACAATGAGACTACATGAGACACCTATCTAGGAGATGAAGTTCTGAGTTCAACAGATTTGTGTAGAGTTGTATAACCTCTCTTTGGAGTTTCAGATCTTGAAGAAGGAAAAAGCGGCTCGGCCAAAAGTGCGTGAAGAAGTTTGGTGCCTCAAGTGTAAAATCCAGGGGCATGATAAGGATCACTGCCTTGTTTTTGAAAATTATATGGTAGGAGGAGGGCCAATGCCCCTAAGGTAGGGAGCTCAAGTTGGACCAAGTATAGGGTGTATGTTGTGGTGTGCTATCTGTCAAGTAGCAAGAAAACATGTAATTACAATTGCCACTTGTTGCAAAAATTTGTGCAGACACTGCAACAACTATTCTACAATTTCTGTAAATCAGTGAGCCACGATGAACATAAATGTCATAGCTACAAATTGATGATGGAAAGAATTCCCACGTATTGAATGAAAAAAAACTTGGTCTCTAGATCAAGGTGTTGGGGGAGCACACGGAGGATATCAAGGATGCGGACGAGGCCGAGGAGGAGGAGGACCTAGGAGAGGTCGAGGGTAAGTTATTTTCTATAATTTCAGAGTGCCATGGAATTATGCATGGGAGTGTATGAGCCAGACATGCCCATTGTTTGCTTAGTGGGCCCTGACCTAGGTTCAACGTTAATTAGCTAAGAAAATCCCTACACTATTGGCACTTTCGGCATCAATCTGCGAAGCACGGACTGAAGTTTGACCCGAATCAGTATGGGGGGATGCAGGAACCAAGTTTCCACACCCAGAGATGGTAGTGATGTTTTTTTATACCCTAGCTCTGCCTTAGCATAGATCGATAAGCCTTTTAGGGCTTATCAATATACCTCTCTTATTCAGTTTCTAGACCTTTGCGAAGGTCTATGATCATCTTTCGTGGACCCTAAAAAGGTGATTTATCTACTTACGCACTTTTTTAATTGCCCTTAACTCTGTATTTACCTAGATTGGCTTAGTATATGATAACTTCAACATGCATTAAGATATTCTTCATGTAAACAGATATTATTAATTGCAGACAGATAACAATGTAAACTTATAGATTTGCGCATCAATATAGCATTAAATCATAAACCCATTATTGATCATAACATAATCACATTCATTCATAACATAAGTAAATAGATCAAAACACAGATAATTCCAGAATAATCTTCTTTATTAATGCTTCAGATCTTCTTACAGACTCTAACTACCCTGTGCACTCAGCTGCAGGGGTCCGCACACTCAGCTGCGGACTTCTACCCTAGGCCTCTACGCACACAGCTACAGAGCCTCTCTTCTACTCTAAGACTCTTCACTCTTTTCGCTAATGACCCATTACATTCATCATTCAAAATCTAAACTACCTTAGACTCTTCTAAGACTCTCCTTTTTATACAATCCCATGGTCCGCAGACCATGGGTGGATCTTCTAAAGCTAACACAACTTACATAAATGAAGGGTGGAAACCCTTTATGACACTTTACATCTACGTGCTCCGCGACCAAAAATTGTGGTGGCTTTACACTTTACATACAAAAACTTGGGCTTTCTACCCCAAAACTTGGGCTTTTAACCCCCAAAACAACCCTAGGGGACCCTATCCCAATGCCCTTAATGCTAGTATTGTACATAGTTTGACCACGTGATAGAAGAATGTCCTATATTAATAGCTAAAATGCAAGAGAAGAAGGCACAACCTCAACAACCTACCTAGAACTTGCAGATGATGAGGGCAGAGCCTCGCGAAGAGGATCCCAATGTCAATATCGTGTTGTGAAATGGTATGACGACTGGTGATGATAAGGGAAAATAGCCCGAAGAAGGTGGATGGGTCCACAAGGCTCCAGAAAAAGAAGTTGGGTTTGACCTTGAGAATGCAAAGGAAACGTTCATGGAAGCAAAAAAAATCTTCACTAAATCCTTTACCTCAGGAAGTCAAGATAGGCTATCCGAAGAAGTTGACCCCTCCACGCTTACTACTTTCTTGAAGACTTGCATGAAAATGTTGTGCAATAGTAGGGCTGTGAAAGGATTACAGGAATTGATAAATAAATGTGTTGGTAGGGATAATTCTTCTGATGGGCACTATGCGGTCAAAAAGATCGGTAGACATAAGATGACAACAAGGCGCGAGATGAGGATCACCATGCAAATAGGAGAATACGAGATGCATAAAGTTATTTTGGATCTGTGGTCAGATGCGAATATTTTTCCTAAATAGACTTGGGAAAATATTGGGAGGCCTACACTACGGTGGTCTCCAATTCAGTTAAGAATGGAAAATCAATAGAAGATTATCCTTATGGGGAGATTGCATGGAGTAAATGTAGATATAGAAGGTGCGAGCACGTTGGCTAACTTTGAAGTAATAGAGATTGTTGATGACAACAATCCATATCCCATGCTCCTTGGAATTGATTGGTCCATCGACATGAATGGTCTCATCAATCTGAAGAAGTGGACAATGTCGTTTGAAAGGAAAATACTATGTGTGGTAGTACCATTGGATGTTGCAGAAGGACCACGCTATACTGAACGGTCTACGACTATGAGGAAAGAGACGATGATTTGGACTAGATCTATAAGATAATAGTGCAAATTCAAGATTGGGTTAATTCGACAGCTGATGGATGAATTGCATGGGACCGTAAAAGCTCCTGTACATCAGATTTGGACAAAGAATTGGAGAACTGGAAGAATACGTTGCACGAAGTATCTACGTTGCACTATAATACGATGAGTAAATTGCTGCGATGTGTATCATCCAAGGTAATAATTTTTCCTTATTATGATGGTCTAATTGATGTAGATAAATTTCTGGATGCATTTGAAAGGGAAGTGCCTGAGAAGCATCGCTTCCAAGTGCTGGATTTGGCATTGCATGCTACGCCTGCATGGTGGTGGGGTACGCATAAAGACAATTTTTAAGAATGGTGTGACTATAGGAGGATGATGAGGATGCGATTTGGTCACCCCAAGGTATGGTTGACTGAGAAGTACGATGGGAGGAATGATCCACGTGATCATGTGGCGAAGTGGACTAAGGTTTGTGGAACAGAGCCGCAGCCAGAGTGGGTGCATTTATTTTGTCACACTCTAGATATAATCCCTATGAATTGGTATTTAGAGACAGAGCTCCACCATGACACCGCAGAATGGGATATTTTAAGAGAAGGGTTTGTGAGGGCATTCAACTTTGAATATGGATTTGAAAGTATTGATGAAGTGTTGTAGGAGGTTAAGGCAACAATCTTCAAAATTCCACAGGATCCCTTGGAATTGATTCAACCGATTTGGAGCACCCAATTGCGCCATGTGCTAGAATGCTATAATATGACTATTGAAGGAGAAGATGAGGATCCAAGGAATATTAACATTCCCGAAGCAGAGGCCACCGCGAAGTAGAGGGACCATAGATAGAGAAACCCAACATCACTGTGCCACTAAAAACTAAGCAAGTGAACATTGGTACAGAAGAGGAGCCAAAGTTTGCAAAGATAAGGGATTACTAGGATGATGCTACAGTGGAAAAATTCACTGAGTTGCTCCACTAATATCAAGATTTATTCCCCATGAAATTTTGGAACTTGAAAGGCATCATAGGCAATTTGGCAGTGATGAAAATAACTTTGAAACCGGACGCGAAGCCTGTTAAGCAGAGGCTATATCGCCTTAATCCCTAATATAAGGAAAAGGTCCGCCTGGATTTGTTGGCATTATGACACAGGTTTGGCACTATGGCATAGGTGTTGTCCTTGATGGCAACTCACTCAAATGGCAGATCACAGTTCAGTCTCTCAGAATGAAAGAAGATGAGGTATACGCAGGTTAACTATATACGATGGTGCGTATACACGCGTTATTGCTGATCAAAAGTTGTGTATGTGTATGCACGCACTTTCATGCACGGAAAAGCGCGTACATCTGGGAAATCTTATGGTTGGTCCATTGTATTTAGTTCGACATATTTGAACCTATGGTTTTGGTCCTTGTTATTGCATCCAAAAGTGTTGAACCCAGGTATTGGGTCCCTAGTATTGGTTCTCAATGGTTTTGGACCATGGTTTGAGTAAGGTCTAAGCCTATAAAAGGGAAGGAAATCATTTGGCAAGGGTATCGACTTATGCATTGAATATCTTAAGAGGAGAAAGATCTGGAATACTGGTGATTAGTTGGTGAGATATAGCTGGATCTGAATCAAGGAGGAACTTGAGCATTACAAGATGGTTAAGTTCTATTAATGGGTTAAGATCCCAAGGCTTGAATAGTAGTATCATTGTGTGATTTTGATTTATTATATTTGGTGCATGATTAGGTCTATAAATCTAATAATCTAGGTATAACTGATGTCTGATTAATTAAAAGGATAAATTATCTTTTATAGATCTGTATGCCGGTTCGGCACGGCAGAGGCGCGTATACACGCAGGTTAAGCAAGTGAAGACTGCGTATACGCTAGTTGGATTTGACATAGCTGCGTATGTACATAGGTTTATATTGGTGAAGTAGCGTACATCTATTGAAATATGTTTTAGCTGCTTCTGTTTACTGCTACAGTGTTCTGGGTTCAGAATTGGTGTCCGGTTATTGGTACTATTTTCTGGTTACAACATTCTGAGAAGTTATTGGTTGATTCAGTATTTGTACAAAGGAGATTGGTTGTTACAGATCTACTTAATGTTTGATTGATATTCATGGATCCAGTCTGAAAATTTATGAAACGTGGTCGCTGGAAGAAAAGAGAAGGTTGTAGCCTTCTGTAGGTCAGCACCTACGTACTATTACCTCAGCGAGTACAAGAGCTAAGGGGGCTATAGCTCCCTTCCAGGAGAACCTGGAGAATGAGAGAAGGTTGTAGTCTTCTAAAGGTTGAAGCCTGCGTGCTGGTAAAAGACTGCACTAGTATAGAATCATTGTAAAATGAAGCTTCTAATTGAAAGAAGATAGAGACATATTACAACAGGTGGTTTTCACCCACATTGGGTTTCCACCTTATATCTTGTGTTATTTTGTGTGACTGTCTGCTCTACTTTTCTGTTCCTGGTTACTGTTATATGGTTCTGACACACAGATTAATGATCAACATCTGAAGAATAAATTAAATATAAGTCTGCAAGTTATACGCGAGTTTCATTAGCCAGAGTTGCGTATACACACTGTTTTCATTAACTGAAGTAGCGTATACAAATCTTTGTATAAAATGAAAAATAATTTGACTTAATAATACTGATTCACCCCCCCTCTCATTATTATTTTCAACAATTGGTATCATAGCAGGTCCTTCAGGAGAAGCTTGATCGCTTGAAGGAAGATCTATCATCATGAGCAACTACGAAAAGGAGGCATCAATCAGGCCACCAATTTTTGATGGGAGCAACTTCGTCTATTGGAAGGTAAGAATCAATGCCTATCTTCAATCTCTTGGTACAGAAGTTTGGGATATTGTGGAAACATGATACACATCTCCTTCAGCAACTCCTACAAATACGACTGGTAAGAAGCAGTATGAAACAAATGCAAAGGTTGTCAATACTCTATTAGGGAGTCTATCTCGATCAGAATTCATCAAGGTTATGTAGCTCAAAACCGCAAAAGAAATATGGGACAAGATCGTTTTGAGCTATGAAGGAGATGATCAGGTAAAATGGGCAAAACTTCAAACTCTCAGAATTTAGTACGAAAATCTCAGATTGCACAATGATGAAAGCGTGGCTAACTATTTCCTTCGTATAGATGAGATTGTTAATTGTATGAAAAACTTAGGTGAAGAAATAAAAGAAGTTGTTTTGGTTGAAAAGGTTCTAAGATCTTTGTCTCCTAAGTTTGATTCAAAAGTTTCTGCCATAGAAGAAAAGAAGAATCTACAGAACCTTACCATGTCACAGCTGCACGGAATCCTAACTACTTATGAAATGAGAAAAGGGGGACCATCAGACAGGAGAGAAGCTGCATTCAAAACCTCAGGAAAAGGAGATTACAATGAGTCAGAAGAAGAGGAAGAATCTAATTTTGTCAAGAACCTTCAACAGGGAACTGGAAGATTCAGAGGTAAGCTTCCTTTCAAATGCTTTGCTTGTGGGAGAGTCGGTCATATACTGCCAAGTGTCCTCATAAAGATAAACTTGATAAAGGTAAGGAACCGGTTAGATGGAACATAAAACAGAGTGTAAGTAAGAAGAGATATTATACACATGAAGATAGTGATGGATATTCAATTAGTGATGAAGATGAACAACGTAATGATTATAGACTTTTGATGGCTTTTGAAGATGATGATTTCTTGGATGCTATAGATGAAGAAGGTCTCTATGAAGAAATTTCTAAACTCAAAATTTGTTTAGAAGAAAAGAATATGATTATAGATACTCTGACATTCCAATTGGCTAAAAGAGAAAAACACAATGAAAAGTTAGAATGTGAAATTGTGGGACTTAGAAAAGATATTGAGAAAACAAAATCTCTTAATCTTAAATTTGCTAAAGGATCTGAAACTTTAGATGAGATTATCAAAGTGCAGCGTTCTCCTCTAATCAAGACAGGTCTTGGATATATTGAAGAAGCATCTCAAAAGAAAGCACAGAAGCCATCCACCTCCAAAAGTTATTTTGATGCAAGAAGGAAGTGAACAAGTTGAAAATCCATAGTGAAAGCATAATGCAGATCACCAGGTAAATCAAGGACAATTTACCTCAAGAATGAACAAAGACTACCAGGTAAATCGAGGGCAATCTACTTCAAGGATGAACAAAAGTTACAACCAACCACAGGTAAATCATTCTCAATTTGCCTCAAGAATGGATTACAATAGAAACTACAATCATTTGGTTGGTAGATTTGATAATCGCAGGAGTTTCTTCAATGGCCAATGTTTCTCTTGTCATAACTTTGGTCACAAAGCAGCTCAATGTGTTGCCTACAAGATAATCATGACTAGAGAAGCTCAAAAACAAAGGAGTATGACTAGGATCATGAAAAGGACTTACAATAGCTTTTATGTTCTTGAAAATGAAATATAATGTTCGATTTGTAACAACTTCGGTCATGAAGATTCTGAATGCAGGAGTAGGTTTCGACAAACAACTCAGAAGGAGCAAGCTTCATTAACTCCCAAAACATGGAGAAAGAAAGAACCACTACCAGAAAGATGTGGGATAGCCTTATATGCGGAAGGACAGGAAAATCAGTGGTACATCTACAGTGGATGCTAAAAACATATGATAGGTGATAAAGATAAACTTCAGTCATATAGTTCCTTAGAAAAGGAAAAGAAGGTCTCATTTGGAAATGACACCCCTACACTCATAAAAGGTAAAGGTTCTATTCTTTTGAAAGAAAAGGTCAAGGCTGGAAATGTTATGTATGTTGATGGATTAAAGCATAATTTATTAAGTGTCAGTCAAATGTGTGATCAAGGAAATGAAGTAATATTTTGATCAAATGGATGCATTGTTCATGAGCTTGACAGAGGAGAAATAGTGATCAAAGGCATAAGAACTCCAAATAATTTATATATACTCGAGGGAGGACAACAACAATGTTTTCTAAGCAAGAATGATGAACACTAGCTATGGCACAGAAGATTGGGGCATCTAAGCTTCTCACAGATAAGGAAAGCATGCAAATATCAAGTGGTTCATGATCTATCTAACATCAAAATCCAGGCTGTACAATATGCAAATCATGTCAATTTGGTAAGAAAACTAGAACTAATTTCCCTAAGAAGGAAGGATCAGCTAGCAGGCCACTTGAACTTGTCCACACTGATGTATGTGGTCCATCTAGGAAAAGGTCACCTCGAGGAGAAGAATACTTTATATTGTTCATTGACGACTTTTCCAGGATGTGTTGGATAGGACTTATGAAGCATAAATATGAAGCTTTCGAAAATTTCAAATCATTCAAAGCCTTGCTGGAAAACGAATCAGATCGCAAAATCAAATGCCTCAGGTCTGATCGAGGAGGGGAATTTACCTCGGATGAATTTTTTGATTTTTGTGAAGAACATGGAATAAGAAGGGAATTCTCTACTGCAAGGACTCCTCAGTGGAAAGGATGAACATAACGGTTCAACAAATGGCTCGTGCTATGCTTGATGAGTCTGGAACGCCCACAACCTTCTGGGGTGAAGCCGCATTTGCTACAGTTACTATTCTCAACAAGACAAACGTCCGCGTAAACAACACTCAGACTCCTCATGAACTTTGGTGTGGTAAGACTCCCACAGTTAAATACTTCAAAAATTTTGGAAGCAAATTCTACATCAAAAATACTGATGAAAACCTTGGCAAGTTTGAACCTAGAGCAGATGAAGGCATTCTCCTTGGTTACTCTCCTCACAACAAAGCATATAAGTGTTACAATAAAAGACTTGGAAAAATTGTTGAAAGTATTGATGTAGTGGTTAATGAAGAAGGGAACACTCCTAGGCAAGTAAAATCTGAAGATTTTGAAGATAATGAAGACTATCCTTCAACATCAAATTAGATTCATGATGAAGAAGAAACCCATGAGGCACCATAAGAACAGATAAGAATAGAAGAAAAGACTCCATCCAGGTACGTTTAGAAGAATCATCTAGAAACCTAAATTTTTGGGCAAAAGGAGGCAGGAGTACAAACAAGAAGAACCATTTCAGAAGCTTCAAGTTATATAGCATTACTCTCCTCCACTGAACCACAATATGTAAGAGAGGCATGCAAGGATGAATGCTAGGTAAAGGCCATGGAGGAAGAACTTGAGCAGATTGAAAAGAATAACACTTGGGAGTTGGTTCCTAGACCAAAAGATAAGAATACCATTGGAACAAAATGGATATTCAAAAATAAGCTGAATGAAAATGGAGATGTGATTAGAAGCAAGGCCAAACTAGTTTGTAAAGGGTATGCTCAACAAGAAGGTATAGACTTTGAAGAAACGTTTGCACCAGTTGCTACACTTGAGGCCATAAGAATGTTCCTTTCTCTTTCTAGCTTTCAGAAGTTCAAAGTATTTCAAATGGATGTGAAGTCTGCCTTCCTGAATGGAGACTTGTATGAAGAAGTATATATTGAACAACCAGATGGGTTTATTCTTGGAAATGATCCAAAACTTGTATGCAGACTCAAAAAGGCTCTCTATGGCCTTAAACAGGTTCCAAAGGCTTGGTATTATTGGTTGGATAAGTACCTCCATCAACAAGGTTTTATAAAAGGATCAACAGATAGCAATCTATATATAAAAATTGACAATGATAAGTTGCTAATACTTGTTGTGTATGTTGATGATATCATCTTTGGTAGCAATGAAGAAGACATGAGTCAAAATTTTGCCTCGGTGATGCAGAAAGAGTTTGAAATGTCCATGCTTGGTGAGCTCACATATTTTCTTGGTTTACAAGTCCAAAAAAACAAAGACAACATTTTTCTATCACAAACAAAGTATCTCAAGTAGATTTAGAAGAAATATCGGATGGAGGATTTGAAACCAGTGTGTACCCCTATGGTAATAGGATGTAGCCTCAATGCAAATGATGAATCAGCTGCAGTACATCAACCAACATATAGATCCATGATTGGTAGTCTGCTCTATCTAACAGGTACCTGACTAGACATTATGCATGCAGTGGGAATAGTTGGAAGGTTTTTGGAAAATCCAAAGGAAACTCATCTTCAGGCAGTTAAGAGAATTTTCAAGTATCTTCAAGGAACTCAAAACTATGGCTTATGGTATCCTAGAGATATAGATCTCACACTTCATGCATATACAGATGCAGATTGGGCAGGAAGCGTGGATGATAGAAAAAGCACTAGTGGTGGTGCATTCTTTATGGGTCCTAGATTAGTATCTTGGTTCAGCAAGAAACAAAGTTCAATTGCATTATCTATAGCTAAAGCAGAATATGTAGCTGCTGCATCTTGCTACACACAACTCCTTTGGATGATGCAAACATTGCAAGACCTACAAATCACTTGTACTCCACCTATCTCCATTTTTTGTGATAATACAAGTGCAATCAGTATTTCAAAGAATCCTGTCATGCATTCAAAGACTAAGCACATACCTATCAAGTATCATTTTCTCCAGGAAAAAGTGCTTGAACAGAAGGTTAAATTGGAGTATGTTCCCTCTAAGGAACAAATTACTGATATACTCACCAAACCACTACCCAGGGAAACATTTGAATACCTCAGACAGAAGCTGGGGGTAGTTGATGCATCATCTTACTGCTGAATCTTGTCTGTTTCAGAGGAAAGTTGTTGTACGCGAGTTTCATGAGGATGATCTGCGTACATACGTTGGTTTATGAAGATACAGTTGCGTATGTGTTGGTTTAAAGAAAATAGTGGGCCAGTTTCAGGATGAAAAGAGTCTAATATAAGTCTGGTAGAGACCATCTGGCACAGGCTCAGGGTGAGCATATACTCTTCTAATAATGCATTATTGGCATTATCTTAGAAGATCTTGGTTTACACTGATAGTTGTTTTCATTTCAGGTGGAACAGGTGCATGCGAAAGAGCATGGTTGCTAGTCTGAATGATGATGGAGGATTATGATTGACAGATGTTGCTGATGATAGTTGTTGTCATAGTCTTGTTGTAGATATTTCGTCTCTATGTCATGTATTTCTTTTCTTATCAAGGTCATGTAACAGCCTATCTTGGTTTCCCCACTATGCCTGGGATGGATGAAGTAATGTTCTTGTTGTTATCATGTGTAAATTCCTGGTGTATCCCCACTTGGTTGGGTAGATGAATCAGTCCCCACTTGGTTGGGAGATGGATGTATGTATGAGTCTTTGGTGATAGGAAGGTCATTTATAATGTATAAAGACATGTTTCTTTTGTAGAACATCTTCTTGCAAACCTTTCCTATAGTCAGGGGGAGCTTGGATAGCACAACAGAGCAGAGATTTCAGCATGTATTCAGGGGGGGCATAACCCTTTTCCCTTGATGTCAAAGGGGGAGAATGATTTTGAGTGACTTGGGGTTGCCGTCAAGTCCAAAGGGGGAGATTGTTGGCATTATGACACAGGTTTGGCACTATGGCATAGGTGTTGTCTTTGATGGTAGCTCACTCAAAGGGCAGATCACAGTTCAAGCTCTCAGAATGAAAGAAAATGAGGTATACGGAGGTTAACTATATACGAAGGCGCATATACATGCGTTATTGCTGATCAAAAGTCACATATGCGTATGCACACACTTTCATCCATGGAAAAGCGCGTACATGTGGGAAATCTTATGGTTGGTCCATGGTATTTAGTCCCACATATTTGAACCTATGGTTTTGGTCCTTGGTATTGCATTCAAAAGTGTTGAACCCAGGTATTGGGTCCCTAGTATTGGTTCTCAATGGTTTTGGACCATGGTTTGAGTAAGACCTAAGTCTATAAAAGGAAAGGAAACCATTTGGCAAAGGTATCGACTTATGCATTGAATATCTTAAGAGGAGAAAGATCTGGAATACTCGTGATTGGTTGGTGAAATATAGCTAGATCTGAATCAAGGAGGAACCTGAGCATTACAAGATGGTTAAGTTCTATTGATGGGTCAAGATCCCAAGACTTGAATAGTAGTATCATTGTGTGATTTTGATTTATTATATTTGGCGCATGATTAGATCTATAAATCTGATAATCTGGGTATAAATGATGTTTGATTAAGTAAAAGGATAAATGATCTTTTATAGATTTGTACGCAGGTTCAGCACGGTTGAGGCACATATACACGCAGGTTAAGCAAGTGAAGACTGTGTATACGGTGGTTGGATTTGACATAGCTGTGTATGTACATAGGTTTATATTGGTGAAGTAGCGTACATCTCTTGAAATATGTTTTAGTTGCTTCTATTTATTGCTACAGTGTTCTGGGTTCAGAATTGGTGTCTGGTTACTGCTACTGTTTTCTGGTTACAATATTCTGAGAAGTTATTGGCTGATTCAGTATTTGTACAAAGGAGATTGGTTGTTGTAGATCTACTTGATGTTTGATTGATATTCATCGATCTAGTCTGAAAATTTATGAAACGTGGCCCTTGGAAGAAAAGAGAAGGTTGTAGCCTTCTATAGGTCAGCACCTACGTACTAGTACCTCAACTAGTACAAGAGCTAAGGGGGTTGTAGCTCCCTTCCAGGAGAACCTGGAGAACGAGAGAAGGTTGTAGCCTTCTGCAGGTTGAAGCCTACGTGCTGGTATAAGACTGCACCAATACAGAATCATTGTAAAAAGAAGTTTCTAATTGAAATAAGATAGAGACATATTGCAGCAGGTGGTTTTCACCCACATTGGGTTTCCACCTTATATCTTGTGTTCTTTTGTGTGACTGTCTGCTCTACTTTTCTGTTCTTGGTTACTATTATATGGTTCTGGCACATAGATTAATGATAAACATATAAAGAATAAATTAAATATAAGTCTACAAGTTATACACAAGTTTCATTAGCCAGAGTTGCGTATACACGTTGTTTTCATTAACTGAAGTAGCGTATACAAATCTTTGTATAAGTTGAAAAATAATTTGACTTAATAATACTGATTCACCCCCCCTCTCAGTATTATTTTCAATAGGAGTTGGACAAGATTCTTGCACCGGGTATTATTGGACCAATGGAGGAATCTGATTGTGTGAGTCCAATGGTAGTTAAAGAAAATAAGTAGAAGGATGAAATAAGGATTTACGTAGATCTCAGGAAGCTTAATGATTCTTGCGTTCATGATCCTTTTCAAATATCGTGAGTAGGAGGCCTATTCATTCACTGATGGGTTCTCTAGATACCATCAGATAAATATCGTGCCAGAAGATAGGAATAAGACCACCTTCATGACAGAGTGGGGATGCTTCCAGTATACAGTGATCACTTTTGGACTTAATAATGCGCCGATGATCCTCTCGTGCATGGTCATTGCGGAATTCAAAGAGTTCATTCACAATTTCTTGGAAGTCTATTTCGATGACTAGACAGTGTTTTGGCTAGTTAAGTGCCATGTAGATAGTCTGTGCTTAATGTTGGATACATGCTGAAGGTATCAAATTTCCATAAACCTAAAGAAATGCTTGTTCTGCATCCCTTTTGGGATCTTTTTGGGTCATGTGGTATGCAAGCAAGGACTTATGGTGGACCCTGCTAAGATTGCAGTAATAATCAATTTGGAAGCCCCAAGGAGTGTGAAATAGCTACGCTAGGCCATATTGGATATTATCAGAAGTTCATCAAAAGTTATGCTCAGATTACTATGCCTATGGAAAAGCTACTGAAGAAGGAGTTCCATGTGCATGTAGATGCCTCATGTATTGTGCTAGGATCAATATTGTCATAGGATGGCGAATGAGAGCTGGATCACCCTATAGCATTTGTGAGCAAGAAGTTGTGTATGGTTGAAAATAATTATTTGACAACAGAGCACGAAGGCTTGGCAATGATGTACGTGCTCCAGAAGTTTAGACATTACGTGCTAGGTGGACATTTAAAGAAGTACACAGACCATTATGCATTGAAATATCTAGTCAATAAGCCTTTGCTGGGGGAAAAATATGCAGATGGTTGTTGTTGTTTCATGAGTATGCTTTTAAGGTGATTGTGAAGACAGGAAGGTTGAATGCAGGGCCATACCATCTGTCACGGAGAGGAGCCTACCAATTTGGAGGAAGGGCTATTTGACGCGCAGCTCTTCGCCATGCGCATAGCGGATAATCACTTTGCAGATGTTATCCACTTTATGACTATTGGAACGGCTCCAGAAGGGTACACTAATCAACAAATGAAAGAATTGGCGGTGCGCACGACAAACTTTTTAGTTATAACAGGCCTGAATTTGAATGAAAAAACATCCTTGTTGAAGCTCATGTAGGACTTGTGGGAGGGCATTATGTAGGAAAAGAAACCACGCAGAAGATTTTGTGCGCTGGGTTATGGTGGCTGACGCTGCATAAGGATTCTAAAGCATATTGTAGGGCATACGATACATGTCATAGAATAGGTAGGCCATCATGGAGGGATGAGATGCCTCTGAATTGCAGGTGCCATTGCAACCAGTTGAGAAACGGGCAATTGATTTTCTAGGACCGATTCAGCCTCCAAGCAAGAAGACGAGTGCACGGTATATCATCACCACAACCGAATATTTGACCAAGTGAGTAGAGGCATAGCCTGCGAAGGACTATATAGGGGCAACAACAATAAAATTCTTTTTTGAATACATGTTAACTAAGTTTAGTTTCCTGAAGGTGTTGATGAGCAATCATGGTACACATTTTCTCAATGAAACAATCAACGCACAGATAGAGGAGTTTTAGGTTTATCATCAGAAGAGTATGCCATATCATCCTTAGGACAATGGAATGGTTGAAGAGTTTAATAAGATACTAGAGAATGCACTGATAAAGGTTTGCAACGCACAATGGAATGATTGGGATGTGCGCGTACCAACAGTGTTATGGGCATATAGAACTACCTGTAATAAGCTTACAGGTCATACACCTTTTAGGTTGGTCTATTGCATAGAAGTTGTGATGCTCATGGAGTACATTGTGGCTAGTCTACACATAGCAGCCTTCACAAGAATGGTGGACCGCAGAGCCTTAGAGGAAAGGCTCGCATAGCTAACAGAGCTCGAGGAAGATAGATTTTTGGCTAGATTCCATCAGCAGGTTCAGAAGGAACGCGAAAAATCTTGGCACAATTGGCACATCAAACTGCGCACCTTCAAGGTAAATGATTTGGTTCTATTATATGACAGTAAGTTTGATAAGTTTCTAGGACAATTTCATATGCATTGGCTGGGACCATATGTTATCAAAGAGATTACAGTTGATGGAGCAGTTCAGCTCGCGAAGTTGAATGGAGATCCATTTCCAGGAAGGGTAAATGGAAGCCGATTGAAGCCATACACTAGGGATCTGGCCCAATACCTACATGGCAGTAGCATAGTCTTAGTGCTCCAGGTAGCTGCAAGGAGGTGTGGGACTCTAAACTACACTGCCCAGTTGGTAGAGCTACGCGACAAGGGGTCTACGTGAAAATGAATGATGTCACAGTACCAGAAGAAGCACAAAGGAAGTTGTGCTATAGGGGGATAGACCATGTAGTGCAACCAGAAAGTAATTGTTACAGTCACTAGTCATGATGTGAATTCCAGGAGACGGTTAAGAGGAGAGGGAGGGGGCGGCATTTAAGGCATTTAAGGCTGAATTTAAGAGTGAAGAATAGGGAAATATTCTGCCAATTTAGCATTTATGGACAGATTTTGGGGGGAACAATCGAATTTGAATTCGAATTCACCTATAAATCACGTGTGTCCATCCAAAGAAAAACACTTTGAATCCTTAGAATTTCAGTGTTCAGCTGTCGGTTGTTTATGAATCCTCAGGTTTATGCTGATTTAGTTGTTGCTTTTGTATTTGAGAAGTTACCCGAGGAAAACCAATGGTTTATTCTCAGCACAATGTCTAGACCAGGAGAGACTGCTAGTACTGGGAGAGCTACCGCCTCTGAGGGAGTTGCTCCAAAGGTAATGAATATGGAGGTTCTAGCTGTAGTGCCTACAACACAAAGGTCACCTAGGCCAAAGCCTACACTAGTGAAAGAAGTCCCCAAACCTAAGAAGGACAAATAGAAGAAGCCCATACTGGTGCGTGAGTCACCGAGGAAGCATGTAATCATCTAGGCTTAGAAGAAAGACAAACTAAGCACGAAAGGGAAGGGGAAATTGGTGGAATTGGAGGCTGAAGAGGGCACGAAGGACATAGACACTGAGGGGGTGGATCAAATATCCAAGTTATTGGATTACATCCCTCCATGCAAGGTGAAAGGGAAGGTCCCTAAGGACCCAAATGCAGTAAAATTCCTCCTTAATACACCCCTTCTATTAGAGAGCATCACTTCTGAAGGTCTGCGCTTGGTGCGGATTCCCCATCTCAAGCTGGAAGATGGGCTCCCCCACTTGGCAATAAAAAATTACATGAAGAGGGTGTTCTACAAAGAATCAGGTGTCACTGCGTTGGAGTCGATGGAGTGGATTCCCAGAGTGAATCAATCAAGGTTATTGAACTTGTTATGGGTGCCCCACTACCCCCGCTCCAACATCAACTTAATTGTGATCAAGCAGTTGCTAACCCTAGTGCATGATGACTATTTGTGGATGAGTGCGCCAATTAACATCACTGATATGATAATCCATTGGATTACGCTGTTGCTACACTCAGGGTTGAATTCGGCCAAGGAGTTTGGCAAAAAGATGGGCAAGCATGACCTCGTAGCGAAAATGAAGGATAAATTCAAGCTTGAGAAGAAGCCACATGGGTACTCTATAACCTCAATCACTGACCCCACGATGAATGTTGCCACACATATCCTTGCAGGAAAAGTTATGAGAAAATGTAGTGTGGATAAGGTTCTGGCACTAATGATTTCTTTGGTTGCCTAGTGTGCGGAGGGCGTACAGTTCAACTGGGCGCGCTACCTTTGTAGTGAGTTCCTTGCAAACTTTCAAGAGGCATAGGATAAGAGAAAAGCATTCCAGCATTCATGATTGTTTCTCTCCATTTTTCTCGTCTCTTGGGATCTGTCGGAGGACAGTCAGTTTCCTCCTATGGATAAGGATTTGTCGGAGGCCGCATAGTTTGCCTCCCTATGGGCAACAAAGGAAATCACATGCGTCACAGAGACCAAAGTCTTCTGGGTGCTAATGGAGGCAAGCATTCGCATGGCCATCAACCAGAAGCCACAGTTGTCTCCAACAATGTTTGAGAAGCTCTCAGGATACATGGAGTTTAAAGCTGACTTACACTGTGTTTACATCTAGGCACAAAAGGATCTGTAGTAGAAATGGTTTTACCTACCTTAACTCACTACAAATGACACTATTGAGGAGGTCATCAAGTGCTAGCTAACAAAATGGAACTCTCCATCTAATATGGCCACAGGGACTAGCAAGTCCATGACGAAGAAGAAGAAGGAAGCGGCCAAGCAGAAGGTTCAACAGTTGGCTGAGAAACAGAGAAAAGAGGCTAAGGAGAAGGCCCAGGTGGAAGTGGAGTGCACCACGAAGTAGAAGACTGAACAAGAAGAGCACAACTTCGAGCGCAGTGTTAAGTCTCCTTCACCCGAAACAGAGGAGGAGGAGTAGTCACAATAGGGCAATGGTGGTTAAGAGGAGTAGAGAACTCCCTTCCGGGTCAAACGGTAAAAGGAACAAGGAAAGGAAGGGCCACAAAAGAAATCAAAAGTGACCAAGCCATCACTAGACCCAATTACTTTAATAGATGGCAATCTTGATGAGATTGGAGACAACATGCATGATACCATGAAAGAACTGCTACAACAGTTTGAGAAATAACAACAACAAGCACTGAGCACCATCTATAAGGATCTGCATGAGCTACAGATTTAGATGACTAGAATCTAGGTAGGCGCAGGGCAGGGCAGTGCTACATCAACATGTTTGGCACCAGGGACCACTCAGGTAGCTAAGATGGTTCGATCACTGGACCTCCAGGCATTCACACTACTAGATGGATATTTGAGTGCAGAGGTGGGTGATGACAAGGCCATAGTGAATTCTTTGAAGAACATCGGCCTCAACCTAGCCGCACTCTCGAATGAGTACCTACACATGCTGTAGGCAGGTGTGATAGTAGAGTTTTAGGTGCAGGAGTAACACACCCTCAGTCCCATCAGTGAGTATAGAGTGAAAAACAAGTAGATGTTCGCTGAGAAGTTAGAGGAACTGGAGGCACAGAAGAAAATTTAGGCACAGAACACTGAGCTTGCAGTCGTGGTGGCAGAAGCCTGTCGAACAATCCCTGAACTGCATATACTGGAGGAAGCGTCATTGGAGGCAAAGATCAGAAAGCTAGATACAGGTGTGAACGATGCGAAGACGGAAGTGGCCAGAGTTCAATTCAAGCTGAACTTAAAGATAATAGATTTGAAGTTGAAGTCACAACCTTCAACTCTGCTAGAGGTAAGTGAACAATGCGAAGCCACTATGAAGGATGGATTCACAATGGTAGATGCCCTAGTGGTAGACTGCACCACATGTCTTGAGTAGGATATGGAGGTAGTCACGACCCTGCAGGAGGATTCCACCCTACATCTCTTGATTCCATAAGTGCGCGAGCTCTAGACACAATATGATGAAGTAAGGGCAAAATCACACATCATTGCTACTGCACAACACCTTGCTAAGATGCAGGAGGTGAAGCATCTACTTACACAGGTGGAAGAAACGCAGAAGAAAGAGGCAGTTCTCAAGGCTAGATTGGGGCATTGATTGTATGTGGCCTGCATCGTCTCCGCCAACACTCAGGAGAAATTGGTGAACTTGCAAAGTATGCAGCAGAAAATCCAGCTGGATAGTGCAGGACTAGCCACAAATCAGCTGGTGGAACAGATCAAACAAGAAGCCACGCAGAGTGCACCTGAGGTAGCAGTAGTGCAAGTAGAGCTAGGGTATCTTTGCAGTAAGATCTTCGCATAGGCAGAGTGACTCGAGGGCGAGTCACAATCTTTGTGTTGGGGGCTTGTCGGGATGGGGTCCCCTAGGGTCAATTTTGGGGTAAAAGACCAAGATTTGTTGTATAAATATGTAAAGTCTTTGCAAGTTGTGGTCACAAAGCACGTATATAGTTAAAGTGTCATAAATGGTTTTACCCTTACTTTATGTAAGTTGAATCAAATTTTGAAGACCTACCCATGGTCCACAGACCATGGGATTGTATAAATAAGTGTGTCTTAGGATGTCTAAGGAAAATTAATGAGGTTTGGTCTATAGGAGAAGTATAAAGAGTTAGTGGATAAGAGTAGGAAGAAAGGCTCCGCAACTTTGTGTGCAGGGAAGTCTTGAGTCTGTAAGCAGAACTAAGTATTAATAAAGAAGATTGTTGCAGAAATACTTGTGTTTATCTCTTTACCTATATTTATATGAATGCGCCTTATGTTATAATGGGTTTATGAAGTAATGATGTGTTGGTGCGTGACTTTACACGACTTATACTATTATATGAATGCAATTACTGTTAACTATTTACGCGAAAATTATCTTGTTATATGTTAAAGTTATCAAACACTTAAGTTGATTTGAGTAATTACTGGATTATAAGTAATATTTGATGCACGTAAATAGTGGATTAGCCGATTCAGGGTCTGTGGAAGACAGTCATAGACCTTTGCAGAGGTCTAGAGACTGATTAAAGAAGTTACAATGATAAGCCTTAAAGGCTTATCTGGGTGTGGAAACTTGGTTCAACATCCCTCCATACTACTTCGGGTGAGACTTTAGTCCACGTCACAGATTGATGCCGAATGGGTTAGTAGTGTAGAGATTTGTTTGGTACAACTAACTTTGAACTTGGGTCGGGACCCACTAAGCCAATAGAAAGGCAAGGCTAAAGCCATTGTCACACCTATAAAATCCCATACTAATGAAAAAAAGAGAACCAAAATACACACATGCATGTACCATGCATGCCAAATCCAACAAGAAAATCACATATGCAACTTGATAACTACAAATTAATCTCATTGTAGCCGCTTAATCCAACTCTTCCTTGCTTGATCCTTGCTTTCATTTTTTTTCATGTCCTTTCTTTCCCTTATTTTTTCTAATACTCAAGTTCTCCAGGAATCCTCTAAGTGTGCAAGAGTATGACAAAACAGACAGAATACAGAGAGAGCTCCAAACCTGAACTGAAAAAAGTTGTAAACTAATCCTCATAATACTTTTTATCAATGGGGTCTCTATTTCCTTCAATTTGCAATAATTTTCCTTCAATTTCCTCCTCACATGAAACTTGTGACCCTTCACCTTCTTTTTCTCCTTTATTCCATTATTTTCACAAATAAAATGCCAATTAATGCCTCATGCCTTTTTAAAGACTTTGCTAATTCCTATGCCAATTTCCACTTAGCCATAATAAACCAAATGAACACCCATTAGGATGTTTTTCACAACATTCAATTTGGAATAAGTGTTCCATTACTTTGGTCTTATTTTTTCCTTTATTAACTTTATTACATGAACTTTTAACCCGGGGATGTTACAGACCCCTCCCCCTTAGGGGAACACCATCCTCGGTGTTCAATGATGCCTACAACTAGAAAGACCACTGAAAACCAAAACATACCACCCATGGAGCTTTATAACTTAGCTCAATGAATTATTTATAGTGAATAACCCGTTAAAAAGAAAATCAACTTGAAAAATATGACAACCATACCGCTTATTGGAGATTTATAACACAATTTGTTGTGGTATTTACAATAACAACCATACATAAATATATACATATACCAAAACTCATTCGCCTTCACTGAAAAATAATGAAGGATACATAGCCCGCATCTGATCAACCATCTCTAATGTAGCTTCATTGGGCCCAAAATGCATGCATTGCACTTTAAATCGCTCTATAGCTCAGTTCCGGAGCATGAGTTGTTTCTGTTGCAAAATGCATTGTGGTTATGGTTTGAATTCTCCCTCTGGCTCCACCTACAATATTGACCAATCAATCACATGTTCAAAATCTTTCACATATCTTTTAATTAAAGAAACATGGAAAACATCATGGAACTTCACTATCAGAGGAAGTGCAAGTATGTAGGCCACTAGTCCAATCCTCTCATGGATCTCAAAAGGCATGCAATAATGAGGTGCCAAGTTTGCACACGACCCAATCCTCAAGGAGATATTCTTGGGCTTGATGCACAAGTACACATGTTCCCCAACTTGAAACTCCTTAAGTGACCTTGTGTTGATCTGCATAAATAATTTATCTATCTTATGCTTGCTTTAGATTCTTCTTTATAACCTGCATCTCTTGTTGCATTTCTGCCAACATGTCTGGTCCTATCAACACCCTATTCACTAGATCACACCATCTAATTGGAGTATTACAACTCCACTCATAAAGTGCCTAAAATGGACTCATCCTCTGTAACTCCTCATACCCATTATTGTAAGAAAACTAAACCAGTGGAAGATCCTCCTCCCACCTCCTCTGCTAGTGCATAGCATACAAGATCAAGATGTCCTGTTGACCCTCTCTGTTTGTCCATCTATCTGTTGATGATAAGTTGTATTGAAGGCCAAATATTTTACCAAACCTGCAAATAACTCATTCAAAAACCTAGAAGTGAACTTAACATCTTTCTATGACACAATCTTCTTAGGAATACCATGAAATCTCACTATCTCCATGATGAAGACCTGTGCTACCTCGCTAGATGAATAAGTAGACTTCACTGGAATGAAGTGTGCTACCTTCGTCAACTTTTAAACCACAACAACCTTAGTCAACTTGTCAATCCATAGAAATGACCTCCCATTTCCATTACAGAATCAACATCGTCTTTAATAACACACCTGGATTCTTACACTTTGCCTTTACCTGTTGAAAATCTAAACATCTAGCCACGAACTCTACCACTTCCTTCTTCAAGTTCGACCAATAGTCAAATTTATTCACTACTATTAGAGTCTTATGATATCCTAGGTGACCTGAATATGGATTAACATGAAATTCCCTAAAGATAGGCTTCTTGAGCTTGTTGCTCTCCGATAAGTAGATATTATCCCTAAATCTCACCAAACCATCTGCCATGAGATCATAATCCACATCCTTCTCACCTATCCTCTATTGTTATAACCTATGCTTAAGCTCCCTATACTTTTCATCCTATTGTCCTACCTGCAATATCTAATCTTGTAAATTTGTCCCATATGAACTCATAATTGTTATGTGATTTACTTGCACTCTTCTATTAAGAGAATTTTTAAGCCTTTTCTCTTTTCCCTTAGTGTACGTGATCTCAAAGTCAAACGCACTGATTGTGGGTAACCTTCTAGATTTCCTAGAATTCAAATTAGGTTGGTCAAATAAATATCTCAACCCATTGTTATCACTCATCAACACAAGCCTCTTACCAAGAATATAGTGCCACCAGATCTTCAATGCATGAATGGTTGATGCCAACTCAAGGTAATGTGTCACATAGTTATGCCCATGCTCATTCAAATTCCTTGATTCATAACATACTATGTGTCCTTCCTGCACCAGGATTGCATTAAGTCCTCTCTTGCAAGAATCTGTACACACCACACACTCCTTTTCCGAATTTACAATCTTCAGAACTAAAGCATTTGTCAACAACTACTTTAACTGCTGAAAACTCGCTACACATTCCTCTGTCCAATAAAATTTATTTTCCATTATCTACAATGATGTAATAGGATAGGAATTCTGTGAGAAGTTCCTAATGAACCTGTTATCGGGAAAAATAGTGTCTATGCAGAGCTGCTAGTCCCACTAAGGCTGGTAGCTACCTTAGAAACAAACAAACTAAAAACTACTTTCGTTTTCCTTTATGAGAAATAGATAAGAGAGGAATAAGGAGACCAACCTCTGTCTTGTGCTTGGTTCCTTGCTCGATTCCTCTCCCTTCTGATAGGTCTTCTCCACTTGCTTCCTCGTCTACCCAGCTTCAAAGAGCACCTGTAGAATCAAAGCAGCATAACACTATCCAAGAACATAGATCTATTATCATAAACAATATAGGACCAGATATATATTGACCACACAAATGCATAAATCATCAATAATACAAGAATGTGGAGGAAAACTTGAATAGCTTTATTGATAATCAAGAAAGAGCAAAGAGGATTACAACCGATTGTTCTGACCCAGCATCATCCTCTCAGCAAGAAAGCCCTTCTTCACCTCATGAAAAGCTTAGATCACCCAACACTATGATATTGCACCAAGAAACCAACAACACTTCCTTACAAGATACAAAATTCCAGCCTCTGGATCTCTGGGATGAGGGATCCATATATAGATGTTTGCAAGGGGAATGAGTCATCTTTTGAGATTTGATTAGTGTCCTCTCTCTGATAGTTCTTGATTCCACTTGGAAATTGATGATCTCTTACTCATCCCTGGTCGAATGCAGAGATGCAAGTGTCACAGGAGAAGTTTCTGGAAGATTCCATGCTCCTCCACCTTGCGGATTGACCCTGCCATTTGTCCACTCTCACCCATCACACCCCATAGAAGGGTTTTTCAACATGCATCGCACCTACTGTGTGTATTCAGGGGGGATGCAACACACTTTGACCATGGAGCAGGTGAAATGGTTCAGTTTTGACCAGTTCTGAGTAGTTTTTCATGGATAACTTCTAGGAGATGCTGTAATCAGTTGACCTTGTTCTTTTAGGGGTTGGAACAACACCTATAGGGACTTAGGATCCCTTGTTTTATGGACATTTATGATTGGGGTTGCAGTGCCCAAAAATGTCTATAACAGTTGCCCCCTAAAGCATGAGGTCGTTAGTCTTTTGATGTCGGATGAAATGCTTTATCGTGAGGATCCGAAGTTTTTTGAAGTTGGAAGGCGACCTGTAATAAGATACAATACAATACATTATTTTCATAATATTTTCATGATCTAGTTGAGGCGGGCATTTCCCATGCTCAGCTTTATAAATTCATTTTCGTGTACATAGGACAGACAATCGTTTAAGTGTAGACTGATGATTCTGGTAGAGACATCATCCCTTAGATTGGATGATTATCTATGCAGCAATGACGTACATTTGATGTTTTTGTTTTCCTAAATATATATCGCAGCCCGGATGGATGAAACTAGATCCGGGGTCTTCAATCTCGTTCGATCTTCACTCAAAGTACAAGTCGATCCATGTGAGAGATGTTCTGTATTCGAACATGGAAAGACATCGCCTGATTACCAGCCAATGATGTAAGCTGTTAACAGGCGCGAGAGGAATCACCGATAATGATGATGACCCTCAAGGTACTACAGTAGAATTCATGTGGTGTGAATAAGGGACTTGGTGTCGAACACCACGCAAAATCTTTCGGTCAAAGGCCATTGATGTAAACTTGTCGTCGGAAGTGAGAAACTTGCCTTTGAGGCATGCAAGCTTCAAAGTACTGAAAAGGTTGTTCCTAGATCAACTTCTTGGATAATGAGCTGATGTCGACAAGAAGTGATCCGTCATAGGAGGGCCTTAGTGAATCCCACATCAATGACATGGAACAGAGCAAATGATTTTAATGGAGGTGAAAACGATCTGGTGATATAAGGTTCACGGTGGCGGTCATGAAAGAATGGAACGTAAATGTATTGCAGTGGGTGAGACACAGGTGAATTCTCTGAGCAACTTCTCTTGAACATATCGGCGACACTGACATGATGGATTGGTAGCATTAACCCCAAATATGGATGGTGTGACGGAACCATGGTGATATGACCAGTGAATGGAACAACCCAACCTGACTCGGATGCAGAGTGAAAGTGTCATGTTCAAGAGCGACTTGCTACCAACAAAGTTTCTTCAAGTTTTCTTCCAAATTTTTCCCCACTCATTGCTGACCAGTACCTCTTTACTTTTGTCAAGCTTGAGGAAGATAACATATGCTTGTTCTATAATTTTCCCTTCGGGCAAACCCATCGCTATGTTTTAACGAGCCTAGCGATAGTGAAACTCATTCTTGTCTGTTATGGACAAGTTTGTCGCTATTTGGTTTTAACGAGTTTAATGACAAAGATAACTCGGTCCTTTTCAATTTTAGAGAGTCCGAAAAGGGACGTAAAGGAAACTCCAAAAATCCTTTTTCGTCATCTAATCCCTTAAGTCCGTAAAAGTATCAAATAATACAAAAGGGATGAATTTTCGGTAATTTTAACGAGCCGAATAAAACAAGCGCTCGATCTTTTTGTGTAATAATCCCTCAGGTCCAAAAAGATTAAAATCTAAAGGAGGGATAGCACTTCCGGTCACTTTAACGAGCTAGAGAGGCCAATGGCTCGGCAATCTTTTCATATTTTACGAGTCAGTTGGAAAGAGCTTAAAGGAGACTCTTTTTTGAGGAACGAGTGATAGATTTGGGTAGTAGCTGACTCCAGGTAAGGTTTGGAATTTTCCAATCACAGCAGTGTCACAAGGATGGCTAACAAGATCACTCTTTGCAGTTGTTCCTCAAAAGCATAAACAATCAAATGGAGGTGAATGATCGGCCAATACAGAGTGGAGGTGATGATGAGAACACGACCAAGGCTTCAAAGGCTGATGATAATACATTCACGATGGCTATTTACCGGAAATTGGTTCATTTTTTAATGAGCTTAAACACTGGGGGAACACTTGCTCATTGCTTATGTTTATTTTTTAACGAGCTTGAATTTCGCATTAAAACTGCTCAATCCAATCGTATAATAAGGATGTCTCATCTAAGATGCCATTTTTATGGAGCTTGCACCTTACAAAGCTTTGCTCTGGATCCTTTCTTTATGCAAGTTAGGAAACAACCAATCCCACGAGTTTAAAGGGTTAGAGGACCTATAAATTTAAAAAATAAATGATCGCTCTTCGCTTGCATGCCAAAAGGTTTGCAAGCCCCCAGGTGTTGTGGGGAAAAGTATCCGACTCGGATGACCCTATCCCTACTCTAAGGGTGACAGTCCTTAGCAACAACTGAAAGTAAAGCTTTGATATTTTCCTTTATGAAAGTACAGAGAAGGAAGAAAAGATTAACCAACCGGTGTCTTTCGCTTTTGTCGATCCTGTCCTTTCTCTTTGTCTCTTGTTCCCAGCTCCTTGCTCCCTTTGCCGGTCCAGCTACACCAAGATCCTGCACAAACAAGAGAGGGAAAACTACAAGAAACATGTACTCATAACTGATGCATGGATTAGAGTGAATCAGATATACAAGTAAATACAATACATCAATGCAATACAAGTATATAGGAGAACATTAAAAGCTTTATTGATAGAAATAAAAGGGTTCTGAGAAGGTTACAACCATCAATGGCTCCAATCCAGCAGCACCTCCCCAGCAGCAAGAAATCTCCTCTTCACCTCTGTAAAAGCAATCACCCAATAGCTCTAACTGTAAACCAACAGCACTTCCTTGCTTTGCACAAAATTCCAGCCTCCTTAGACCTCATAGAAGAGCTCTATATATAGGAGAGAAGAAGAAAGGATGAGTCAGCTTGAGACTGACATAAAGCTGCCTTGTGTCCTCTCCCTCTTCAGTTAAACTTCAGTTCTTGAGTCCACTTGGAGATCCTTGCTTACACATGGAGATCAAGTACCTCTTACTCATCATAGGGCGAATCCCTTGAACCAAGTGTCAGTTCGGAAGCTTCCTGGGCAATTGACACCTTGCAGAATGACTGTGCCACTTGGCCAATCTCGCCCATCGCAGGTAGCCTTCATTAGATTTGACTTTCAGCGCAGGTACAAGGAGGAGCAGTTGCATTCCAGCGCAGATGCTCAGTGGAGCAGCTGACATGATCCAAAAATAGCCTGTTTTTGAGTGCTTTCAGGTGGAGAACTGATGGGAAGTGCTGTGGTTTGCTGACCTTGTTCTTCTAGGGGTAAGAACAACATGTTTAGGGACTGAGGATCCCTGTAATTATTGACATTTCATGCTCCATGCTGCGAGGCACAAAAATGTCTATAACAGTTGCCCCCTAAAGTATGAGGCCGTTTATCGGGTGAAATGCTTTATCTAGAGGGTCCGAAGTTCATTCCAGTGCTGAGGAGGCGCCCTGTAATACAATACAATACAATACATTATTTTTCATTTTGTTTTCATGATCTAGCTGAGGCGGGCATTCCCATGCTCAGCTTTATAAATACATTTTGGTACATAGAACAGACGATCGTCTGATGGTAGACTGATAATTCTCTGCTGAAATTATCATCCTTTGAGTAGGATGATCATCTGCTGCAATGATGTACATGACAAATGCTTTTATATTTCCTGAATATGTATCGCAGCCCGGATGGATGAAACTAGATCCGGGGTCTTCAAACTCGTTCGATCTTCACTCTAAGTACAAGTCGATCCATGTGAGAATTTCGCTGAAGTCGAACATGGAAAGACATCGCTTGATTACCGGCCAATAATGAAAACCGTTAACAAGCGCGAGAGGAATCACCGATAATGATAATGACCCTCAAGGTACTACAGTACAATTCACGTGGCGTGAATAAAGGACTTGGCGTCGAACGCCACGCAAAATCTTCTGGTCGAAGGTCATTGATGTATACCTGTCGCCGGAAGTGAGAAACTTGCCATTGAGGCATGCAAGCTTCAAAGTACTGATGGGGTTGTTCCTAGATCAACTTCTTGGATAATGAGCTGAAGTCGACAAGAAGCGATCCGTCAAAGGAGGGCCTTAATGAATCCCACATCAATGACACAGAACGGAGCTAATGATTTTAGTGGAGGTGAAAACAAACTGTGATAAATGATTCAGGGTGGCGATCATGAATGGATGAAGGATAATGTATGGCAGTGGATGGGACACGGTTGACACTTTCAGAATGACCTCTCTTGAACATATAACGACACTGATGCGATGGATCGGTAGCATTACCCCAAAATGTGGATGGTTTGGCGAAGACCATGGTGATGAGACCGGTGAATGAAACAACCCAACCCGATGTGGTACGGAAGAAAAGTGTCATGTTCAAGAGCGACTTGCTACCATTAAGCTTCAATGTTCTCCCAATTTTTCCCCAGTCATTTCTGACCAGTACCTCTTTATTTTTGTCAAGCTTGAGGAGGATAACATATGCTTGTTCTATAACCTGCCCTTCGGGCAAGCCCATCGCTATGATTTAACGAGCTTAGCGATAGGGAAACTCGTTCTCGTCTAAAGACAAGTTTGTCGCTATTTAATCATTTTAACGAGTCTAACGACAAAGAAAACTCGGTCCTTTTCATTTTTAGAGAGTCTGAAAAGGTACAGAAAGTTAACTCCATAATTCCTTTTTCGTCATCTAATCCCTTAAGTCCGAAAAAGTATAAAACAATACAGAAGGGATGAGTTTTCGATTGCTTTAACGAGCCGAACAAAACAAGCGCTCGATCTTTTTGTGCAATAATCCCTCAGGTCCAAAAAGATTAAAATCTAGAGGAGGGATAGCGTTCCGGTCGTTTAACGAGCTGGAAGGCCAAAACTCGGCAAACTTTTCATATTTTACGAGTCAGTGAAAAGAGCTCAAAGAAGACTCGTCTTTTGAGGAACGAGTGATAAAAAAGGATAGCAACTGATTCCAGGTACAGGTTGGAATTTTCCAATCACGGCAGTGTCACAAGGATGGCTAGGTGAAATCACTCTTCGCAGCTGTTTCTCAAAAGAGGTAAACACACAAATGGAGGTGAACGATCGGCCAAATGAACAGTGGAGGTGACGGTGCACAAACACGACCAAGGCTTTTATGGCTGATGAATTTACGATCTCAAAAGGGTATTTACCAGTTCATTTTTTCTGAATGAGCTTGAACTCTAAAGGAAAGCCTGCTCATAAACTTATGTTTATTTTTTAACGAGCATGAACTATGCGCTAAAACTGCTCGGATCTTGCGTTTATTTTTTAACGAGCATGAAGTATGTGCTAAAACTGCTCGATATACCAGTCATAAGAACGCCTCCTGTGAGATAGCTATTTTTTAAGGAGCTTTACCTCACGAAGCTATGCTCCAATTTTGGCAAGTTTTTACCTTTGCCCCACAGGCTTTCTTCATGCAAGGTCGGAAACGGCTAATCCTACGAGTTTAAAGGGTTAGACCTACAGGTTTAAAGGGAGGACCTAAAAATTTAAAAAATAAATAGTCGTCCCTTGCTTACATTCCAAAAGTTTGCATGCCCCCAGACATAGGATAGAATTTCGAGGCGGCCCCTCCTCTCCCCTACCTCTGCTTTTCTTTGGGTGTTCACATCTACTTGTCATCTTGCCAATCTAATGTTAACGATACTAGTCTTCTCATTATTTTAAGGGGTCTTATGCGGTACTCAGGCTTCCCGTCGGCCCAACTTTTAACGAACAGCTATTTGTGACAAGAGAAGAACACTACTCAAAGACAAAACATTGGTATTATTGAGGGAGGCTTGCTTCTTTCTTATTATCCGAAGAGGGTTCTATTTGCTGCCGCAAATCAATCTCTTTCTTCGGCGATGTCTATCATTGGGTTACTCAAAGACGGTTACCCTCTGTCACAACAATAGAATCTCTTTCTTTGGAGGCTGCCCCTACTTATCCTTCAAAACATTTGTTTTAATGGGTGAGGCTTGCTTTTCCCCAAAGATGGTTACTGCTTGTTGCAATAAGGGAATTCCTACTTGGGCATTGCCCACTTCTTTAGACAAAGGTGAATGACTCCCTTGTCAAACACATAACTTTAACAAAAGAATCCTGTTCTAGAACAACCCCTCTTCCATCCACGGACGGGGTACGAACTAGTCATATTCTCTTGCGGAAATTCTACCTTATACCCGAGGTTTCTTCTGCCCGAAGCAGACCAGGGTGCATGCCCCCTGGGTTCCAGTGTTTCTTTCCGAATCACTCGCACTCATCGGGAAGGAGGACTGGGGGCGGAGGCGAATCTTGTGTGAACAGACCATTTAGGAATGGTATTTGACTATTTGCGATGCGAGATCCCGGAAATGAAAGTTGGTCTACGAGCTTGACCATCCTTCCTTCGTGTGGAAAACACATTACTCTAAAGAGTGAGGAGACTATTGCTCCCATGCAATAAATATAGTCACGTCCAAGGAGTAGGTTATAATCCAAGGGTCCTTGGACGACCATCACGTTCAAATTAACGGTCTTCCCTTTCAATGTAACAGGCACATTGGGGAGGATTCCTAATGGTCGACTGGTTCCTTTATCAAAACCTGAGAGATTTCTTAACTCAGGTAAAAGCGCTGGGGAACCCAGTGCTTTCCAAGCAATAGAGGAAAGGATACTCACAGACGCCCCTTCATCAATGATAGTACCAGCCATGATCATTCTATAGATCTGGACAATGATTCTGAATGGTACACTGGCTGGTAACCGGGGTCTGCCTAGTTGATTCCAATCAAAGGATACAACCAGGTTGCTTGGTGGTGGGACCGAATATACGGCCGGATATGACCCTGATGATGTTCCTTCCTGCGATAAAGGAATGGGCGCATTGCCCTGATGCTCATCAGAGTCGGTGCTGATGAAAAGAACCTGGATGGTGTCATCCTTATTCTCTTCAGTGAGGGTGTCGCATGAAGATGACTCTTCGGCGACGGTGTCATTTGAAGATGAAACTCCTGAAGATAGAACTGGGTCAACTGCCGTATCGACCTTTGGACTTTTGTCCGGTCTGGATTCAGTAGGTTCATTTTCAGTGACTGACGCTTCAGCTGACCACTTGAGCGGGCCAGCTGGATTTTCAACTATCGAGGGATTAGGCACGAGTTTTTGGTATCCAGGAGGAAGTCGTAACGGTGATACCGGACGATCTTCCAAAACTCTCTTCGCCTCATCTAATAATGGACATCGGTGAATGGCGTGATCGCCTTCACACAACATATAGGGTGATCTTGGTCTCCCTTTTCGTCCTTCACTCTCGCTAGTTGATGGACTGCAATCAACATGACTACCAGAGGTTGATGCTACCGGATTGTGCAACCTGGGGGACCAGTCCCTTAGTATCCGGGGAATACAAGGACAATCACGATGGAAGTGGATCCCTTTGCAAATGACACATGGCGATTTAGGCCCGGTCGGTGCAGTGTGTGGGTTTTTGTCAGCTGTCTTTTGCTTGCCCCCAGTCGCCTTCGCCATAGGCCCCTTCTGCTTCTTTTCTCTCTTCTTCTTTTCCTTCTTCTCCTTGGGAGGCTGACTTTTGCCAGCTCCACCTTGCGAAGATGAAGGATCAGAGGAAGTATTGTAAGAAGTGGAAGGCTGGGGGGTAGTTCTAGACTGTTCTGACTGTTGATTCGACTGCTCAGGATTAGTGGCGATCTGGACTACATTAGTCGAAAAGAGCCATACAGGTAGGCCAATTGTCAATCCTGGAAGTGACAATGTTGCCATATGAGGCGCACCAACATCTCCCCAAGAGGAGAAGGGATTTGGACTTCCGCCAAGGTTGCCTCCTTGGTTGGTGGGCTCCATACTTTTCAACTGAAAGATCAACGTGGGAATAATAGGTGATTATGTTCCGCTTAAAATAAATTTTATTAACGACGCTTTTAGACACAAACTTGCTTTTTCATGTTTTAAGAGTCGAGAAAAAGCTAAAGATGACTCTAGTCGCCTTCGATGTTTTAACGAGCCCGAAGTGACAAATGCTCGGTTGGACTTTTTCAGTTATAGAGTTTGAAAAAGGCCAAAAGAAACTGCTCTGGAGATCTAGGCAGAGGGTGTGCCAAACCTTTCGCGAAACCACAGAATACGTTTTACGGTACGGGTGGTCGATCTTCGTGAATGCTGTGTTCACTGCATCGCGATCAGTAGGGCGGTCGACACGGCTTCCTATGGATAAAGGATAAATGCCTATAGGGGTCTCCCAATATACGCGACGGTACGCGGGAGCACAAGTCCGTATTAGTGCCACCGACTCTCAGGAGGAATCACCCACCTTCGTAGAGATCGACAGTCACTATGTTTAACGACGCCGGAACACGTCTCTACCTAGACCTCTAGATGTTTGCGTTATGTTACAAAGCGTTGTTATGTAAATTGGATTTATTTTAATGTTGATCTTGCTTAGTAGTTTGCCTTTAAGGATCACCACGAGATGTATATATACAACTTCCTGCATGCAATCTAAGATGAGAAGCAAAACTTTTCGATCTTTCAACTTTGAAAACCTTAATCTACTGAGGGAAAAGAAAGACACAACTTTTCGCACAGATCATAGAACACACACTAAAATGCAAATTTTCCTAAATCGTCAAGCACACAGTCAAATGCAAAATGCACAATGCAGATATTTCTTTTCGTTATCCTTAATGTTGATGTAAGACAAAAAGGAAACTGTTGTATAACTTTGAATCTAATTTCGAGCGAAAGTAAACAAGCTTGTCCAAAATCAAAAGACACCTTAAGATCGACTTGTTTAGACACTGGAAATGTATAGATTCAAACCACAAGATGAAAAACAAACAAACTCAAACAGCCATGAACAGTAATAAAACTAGCTCTTAAGATCACAAAGACACTTTTACAGTTCAGGATCTAAGAGGCCACAGCTATACTGGTTTGCTTTTCACAATGGGAAACTGTAACTGAAACAAGAAATACTGAAAGAACAATCACAGTTTCATCACACAACTGAGGCAGAATAATGTCAAGGAAAGTTGGTTTACAGCAAGTACAATGACAAGCAATCAGCAGCAAAAAAACAGTGAAAACAGGGCTAAGACACAGTGGGAAACCTCAGGAAGACATAGCCTAACTAGATCAGCGCAGGCTCTGGTCTGTCAAATTGACTCTCAGCGCAGTTCCCGAAGGGAGTACCTGCGCTGGAATGCAAACTGCCTGTGGACAGCCTGCACTGAGACACGAGAGTTGCGTTTACAAGGATTTCCGGGTCATAAAAAGCTCAAAAATGCACTATTTTTGCTGAAATAAAAAGCTATAGGTCAAGTACAAGCTAAGGGATGATCAAGAGGATGAAAAGCTATCACAAAGAGTACAAGAGACTTTTGTAGATCAGCTCTTCAAATCATGAATCTGCTCAGTAAATGAGCAAGAGTAGCAGTCCCTCTACTTCGCTTTTGATATAGTCAAAAGCTTTTCGATTTGGTACTCTTTGGTTCAGGAAATGAATAGCAAAGATACTACAAACACCAACAAGATACTAGGCTCCCCAGCGGAGTCGCCAGTTTGTTGTGGGGAAAAGTATCTGACTCGGATGACCCTATCCCTACTCTAAGGGTGACAGTCCTTAGCAACAACTGAAAGTAAAGCTTTGATATTTTCCTTTATGAAAGTACAGAGAAGGAAGAAAAGATTAACCAACCGGTGTCTTTCGCTTTTGTCGATCCTGTCCTTTCTCTTTGTCTCTTGTTCCCAGCTCCTTGCTCCCTTTGCCGGTCCAGCTACACCAAGATCCTGCACAAACAAGAGAGGGAAAACTACAAGAAACATGTACTCATAACTGATGCATGGATTAGAGTGAATCAGATATACAAGTAAATACAATACATCAATGCAATACAAGTATATAGGAGAACATTAAAAGCTTTATTGATAGAAATAAAAGGGTTCTGAGAAGGTTACAACCATCAATGGCTCCAATCCAGCAGCACCTCCCCAGCAGCAAGAAATCTCCTCTTCACCTCTGTAAAAGCAATCACCCAATAGCTCTAACTGTAAACCAACAGCACTTCCTTGCTTTGCACAAAATTCCAGCCTCCTTAGACCTCATAGAAGAGCTCTATATATAGGAGAGAAGAAGAAAGGATGAGTCAGCTTGAGACTGACATAAAGCTGCCTTGTGTCCTCTCCCTCTTCAGTTAAACTTCAGTTCTTGAGTCCACTTGGAGATCCTTGCTTACACATGGAGATCAAGTACCTCTTACTCATCATAGGGCGAATCCCTTGAACCAAGTGTCAGTTCGGAAGCTTCCTGGGCAATTGACACCTTGCAGAATGACTGTGCCACTTGGCCAATCTCGCCCATCGCAGGTAGCCTTCATTAGATTTGACTTTCAGTGCAGGTACAAGGAGGAGCAGTTGCATTCCAGCGCAGATGCTCAGTGGAGCAGCTGACATGATCCAAAAATAGCCTGTTTTTGAGTGCTTTCAGGTGGAGAACTGATGGGAAGTGCTGTGGTTTGCTGACCTTGTTCTTCTAGGGGTAAGAACAACATGTTTAGGGACTGAGGATCCCTGTAATTATTGACATTTCATGCTCCATGCTGCGAGGCACAAAAATGTCTATAACACCAGGTATAGCGAAAAATTTTCTAGGTTACAAAAGATTGTTCCATCTGTGTCACAGACAAAACACTTCCTCAGCGATGTCTACCGAAATAGACAAAGGTGAGTGGCACAGATGCCTCCACTCACATAACTTTGACGAGGGAATCGTATTCTAGCCTAATCTTATTTTCCTAAATGGACGGTTGTGTCAGACTAGCCATATATCCTCCGCAGAGACCTACCCTATACCCAAGGTTTTCCTGTCAAAACAGGCCAGGGTGCATGCCCCCTGGGTTTCAGTCATGTCCTCCGAATCACTCGCACTCATCAGGAGGATGGACTGGGGATTGATGAGACATTCCTTGCATGAAAAGACCATTCAGGGTTGGTATATGACTATTTGCTATGTGTGAACTAGGAAATGAAAGCTGGTCTACGAGCTTGACCACTCTTCCTTCGTGTGGAAAGCACATTACTCTAAAGAGTGAGGAGATGACGACTCCCATGCAATAAATATAGTCTCGTCCAAGGAGTAGATTATAATCCAGGGGTCCTTGGACTACCATTACGTTCATGGGAATGGTTTTCCTTCTCAACGTTATTGGCACCTCAGGAAGGATCCCTAACGGTCGACTGGTTCCTTTGTCAAAGCCTGTTAGATTTCTCATCTCAGGCAAAAGCGATGGCGAACCAAGTGCTTTCCAAGTAGTTGAGGAAAGGATACTCACAGAAGCCCCTTCATCTGTGATGGTACCGGCCATGACGATTCTATATATTTGAGCAATGATTCGAAATGGTACACTAGCCGTTAAATGGGGTCTGCCTAGTAGATTCCAGTCAAAGGAAACAACCAGGTTGCTTGGAGGTGGGACCGAATAGACGGCCAGATATGACTCTGACGAACTTCCTTCCTGCGGTAAAGGAATGGGTAAACTGCCCTCATGTTCATCGGAGTCTGTGCTTACGAAGAGAATTTGAGCGGTGTCGTTCTTGTTCTCTCCGGTCACTGTATCATCTGAAGATTGATCCTCTGAAGGCAAGACCGGGTCAACTACCGCCTTGACCTTTTGACTTTCACCTGGTGTGGATTCAGATGGTTTATCTTCAATGATAAACACTTCGGCCAACCACAAGGGTGTGTTAGCCGGATTTTAAACTAGTGACGGACTTGGCAAGAGTTTCTTATATCCAGGAGGAAGTCATAACAGTGAAACCAGACGGTTGTCCAAAACTCTTTTAGCTTCGTCTAAGAAGGGACAACGGTGGACGAAGTGATCGCCTTCACACAATTTACAAGGAAATTTATATTTTCCTTTTTATCCAGGGGCTTCACTTTCACTAATTGACGGTGTATGCTCAACATGATCATCAGAGGTTGATGACACCGGATTGTGTAAATGACGAGACTAGTCCCTTAAGATCCGAGGGATGCAAGGACAATCTCGATGATAGTGGTCTCCTTTGCAAATGACACATGGCGATTTAGGCCTGGTCGGTGCAATGTGTGGATTTTCACTAGATGATGCTTGGTTTCCCCTTTTTGCCTTTGGCTCCTTCTTCTTCTTCTCTTTCTTCTTCTTCTACTTCTTCTTCTCAGTTACTTGATTTTGGGCTTTACCAGCTTCATCAAGCGAAGAGGAAGGAGGAGAGGAAGAATTGGACGAAGTAGAGGGTTGGGGGGTAACTCTGGTATTGTTTAGTTACTAACTTGATTGTTCAGGAATCACGGTGTTCTGAATGACAAAAGTTGAGAAGAGCCATACGGGCAAGCCGATTGTCAATCCTGCAAGAGACAATGTGGCCATATGGGGTGCACCGACATCTCCCCAAGAGAAGGGACTAGGATTTCCTCCAAGGGTAACTCCTTGGTTGGTGGACTCCATTTTTCTCAACCTAAGACCAACGTAGGAAAGGTGATGTTTATTCTGTTTAAAATAAATTTTATATGCTTTGACACAACTTGTTTTTTCAATTTTTAAGAGTCGAGAAAAAACAAAAGATGACTCTAGTCGCCTTCGATTTTTAATGAGCTTGAAGTGACAAGTGCTCAGATGGACCTTTTCCGTTAAGGAGTCTGAAAAGGAATGAAAGGGACTGCTCTGGAAATCTAGACAGAGGGATTACCAAACCAATCGCAAAACTGTAGAATACTTTTTATGGTACGGCAGTCAATCTTCCCAAATGTTGTGTTCAGTGCATTGCGATCGATAGGGCGGCAAACACGGCTTCCTATGGATAAAGGATAAAGCCTATTGTGGTCTCCCAAAATATACTCGACGGTACGTGGGAGCACAAGTCCATACTGGCACCTGTCATCTCAAAGTGGAGGAATCACCCAACCAACAGTGAAACCAACAGTTACCAGGCTTTACGACGCCGGAATACATCTCTAGCCTAGACTTCTAGATGTTGTGCGTTAGGTTCCAAAGCATTTTAGACTCATTAAATTTATTTTATAGTTGATCTTGCTTAAGAAATTTTCCTTTCAAGTTCACCGCTTGATGTAGATGTACAATTCCTAAAATACAATCTAAGATGATAAACAGTCATTTAATCTTCTTTTTGCAATGAAAATCCTAGCTACTAAGGAAAGGGAGATGATTTTCTTTCAACATAGAGCAGAGAGCACACACTATATGCACTGTCCTAAATCAAACCAACAAACAGTCTAAATGCAAATGCACATGCATGTATTTGCTTTCAACCTTCTTAATGTGTGAATGATAAAAAGAAAGCTAGGCGCAAATCTAAATTATTTTTCAAAGCGACAATTACTAACAAGCTTCTTTTCAAAACAAAATGAGGACAATGACGACACTTTGCTATTTGGAATTGAAAACTTGCTTTCGACACTCGAAAAACTACCAATTAAAATCAAATACAAGAGTAATAGTGTAATCAACTATCGAGAACAATCAGATTCTCTTCTATGACTGAAAACGACACTTGCGACACTTTCAAATTAAGAAACGACAGTACAATTACGCTACTTCTTTGTAAAGGAGAACTAACAATGACTCAAAAATACATAAAAACATTTACAGTTCTTTGCACATTGGAGGCGGAATAATGGCAAGGAAGGGGGTTTCAACAGAGGGGTACTGACTATAAGCAACAAAACTCCTAAATAGAGCTGAAAAGTATGAACACAGAAGCCAAAATATAAGAGCAGAAGAGGTCTGATCAGCACACCTGTAGCACAGGGAAACTGAAATGCAACGCAGCTACTACACTTGGGAAGTGCGATCCATTCAGGTTTCAAAGAAGACACAGTGCGATGGACTAGGGACGAGACTTTAGCTGGGTTTCAGGTCATAGTTTGTAGCTCAATTCAAGGATTTAGGCCGAGCAAGTGGTAATCAGTAAATCAATCACAGGGGTAGATCTTATGAGGTTACTAGAGCCACCACAAGGGCAATTAGAGAGCTTGTAAATCAATTGTTTAATTCATAAACAAAACCCAGAGATAGACTGAAGCAGTATTGATCTACTTTGCACTTGCATAGAAAATGCAGTTCAAAGGCTAGCTGGCTTGACTTCAGGCTCCGTCTGTAAGTTTATAAAGTAAAAAAATGTAGATAAACAAACAATCTATTCGCTCCCCAGTGGAGTCGCCATTTTGTTATCGGGAAAACTAATGTCTATGCAGAGCTGCTAGTCCCACTAAGGCTGGTAGCTACCTTAGAAACAAACAAACTAAAAACTACTTTCGTTTTCCTTTATGAGAAATAGATAAGAGAGGAATAAGGAGAGCAACCTCTGTCTTGCGCTTGGTTTCTTGCTTGATTCCTCTCCCTTCTGATAGGTCTTCGCCACTTGCTTCCTCATCTACCCAGCTTCAAAGAGCACCTGTAGAATCAAAGCAGCATAACACTATCCAAGAACATAGATCTATTATCATAAACAATATAGGACTAGATATATATTGACCACACAAATGCATAAATCATCAATCATACAAGAATGTGGAGGAAAACTTGAATAGATTTATTGATAATCAAGAAAGAGCAAAGAGGATTACAACCAATTTTTCTAACCCAGCATCATCATCTCAACAAGAAATCTGTTCTTCACCTCATGAAAAGCTTATATCACCCAACACTATGATATTGCACCAAGAAACCAACAACACTTCCTTACAAGATACAAAATTCCAACCTATGGATCTCTGGGATGAGGGATCCATATATAGATGTTTGCAAGGGGAATGAGTTAGCTTTTGAGATTTGATTAGTGTCCTCTCTCTGATAGTTCTTGATTCCACTTGGAGATTGATGATCTCTTGCTCATCCCTGGTCGAATGCAAAGAGGCAAGTGTCACAGGAGAAGTTTATGGAAGATTCCATGCTCCTCCACCTTGTGGATTGACCCTGCCATTTTTCCACTCTCGCCCATTGCACCCCATAGAAGGGTTTTTCAACATGCATTGCACCTACTCTTTGTATTCAGGTGGGATGTAACGCACTTTGACCATGGAGCAAGTGAAATGGTTCAGTTTTGACCAGTTCTGAGTAGTTTTTCATGGAGAAATTCTGGGAGATGTTGTAATCAGTTGACCTTATTCTTTTAGGGGTTGGAACAACACCTTTAGGGACTTAGGAGCCCTTAGTTTATGGACATTTATGATTGGGGTTACAGTGCCCAAAAATGTCTATAACAGAACCCCCTGTAATAACCTGCTAATCCCATGAATGATCTGACCTCATCCACATTTCTAAGAGTTTCCCATTCCATAATAGGTCTCATGTTTTCTAGATCCACTTATATGCCTTCCTTGGAAACCACATGCCCCAAGTAATGTACCTTTATCTGAAATAAACTTCACTTGCTAAGCTTGGCATACAACTAATGCTCTCTTAGCATTGTCAATACTATTGCTAAGTTTTCGACATGCTCTTCCTCATTCTTAGAAAATATCAATATATCATTAGTGAATACAATAATAAACTTGTCCAGGTAAGGACACAATACACTATTCATAAAACACATAAAATTAGTTGGAGCATTATTGAAACCAAAAGAAACCACAAAAAACTCATAATACCCATACCTGATCTGGAAGGTAGCCTTGTATATGTCCTCTTCCTTGATACATACCTGACGATAGACTGATCTCAAATCAATATTCGATAACATCACTACACCCTTCAGCTGATCAAACAAGTCATCTATCATCCACAAAGGGTACTTGTTCTTGATCATCACCTTGTTCAACTGCAGGTAATCAATACACAATGCGAGAGTGTCATCCTTCTTCTTCAAAAATAACACTAGTGCACCCCAAGGTGACACACTTGACCTTATGTATCCCTTTTCAAGCATTTCCTTCAACTGAAACTTCATTTCCACTAACTATGGAGTGCTCATCCTATATAGTTCCTTTGATGTTAGTGCTTCCCCTAGTACCAACTCAATAAAAAAGTCCACTTCCTTATGAGTGGAAACTTTGAAATATCTACTGGGAATACATCATAAAATTGTTGTAAAACCAGATACCTCTTCAAGACATTTGCGTCCCAAACATCCTTACCTTTATCACTGGAGATATGAAATGAAAATAACACACATCCTTTCTTGAAACTATGCTTCGCATGCATAGATGTAACCATTTTAACTGATGTTTCCTTCTTCTTACCTTGTAAGATTCTCTGTTCTCCATTGTCATCCAAGAACTCAATATCCTTTTCATAAAAATACACCTTATTCCTTCGAATATACAACCAATCCATACCTAAAAGTATATTGTAAGACCCCAATTGAATTACATTTAGATGCATTGATGTAGGCATACCATTCAACTCAAATGCATAATATCTTACCCAATGATGAAGCCTCTTCTTAGTACCTATAGCCAATTGCACCAACCAAGATTTTTCATGCACTTATTTTCTCCAACCACACTTATCCCACCAGTTTAGGTTTAACATATCTATATTTAGATCTAGGTCAATGAAAATAAAAACAACTTGATCACAAAGCTTACCATCCATCTTGATAATATATGCCTAGTGATCCACCTGCCTATTATCCAATGTTGCATAGATCTAAGGAATGTTCTCCCTAACATCCCCAACTTTCTACAACTCCTGAGCACTGTAGATTTGAGGCATACCACCCTGATACGATGGACAATCCTTGTTGAGATGCTCCTTGCCACATATCCAAGATTGCAACTATCTCCTACCATGACCTCTATTATGCTACTCTCCAGGACACAACCCATATCCCTTCTCAACTGCTTTAAACTTCTTGTAATGAATAAAATTCTCTTTCTCACCTGCATCCTAAGGTCTTGTTCACTTTTGTGGCCATTTACCCTTGGTCTTGTCTTTCCCCTTCCCAACCTTCTAAGACTTTGTCTTATGCTTTGATTTTTCATAATAGTGCTTCAACTCCCCAATGGCTTCCTCTAGTGATTGAAGCTCATCATACTCAATCTAATCCTTGAATGCTAATGGTAGTCCTGTTGGTTTAAGGGGCTTGGACCCAAGTTCAAAGTGTACTATGCACCAACAAAACGCTCAACCACTGGCCCTTTCGGAAACGACCTATAAGTAGATCGCAGTCTCACCTGAAGTGGTTATGGGAAGTTCTAGAACTAGGTTTATGCAGCCATAAGGATATGGGTGTTGTGGCGCCCTTGTGTTTACATATGTTTTATATCTATCTAGAAATTCGCATACATAAATAACTTCACACTGATGATTTACTTCACAAGTTTTCACTTATCACATAAACATATCAGAAAATAGTATAACAATTATTCCTTCACATAATTCAATAAAAGCATGCATAAAAGTATGTATAAACACAAATAATGACACATATACACAAGAATTTTATGAAACTTATTCTTATTTATTAAGATAGATCTTCAATACATACAACTTCTTCAACCTGCACACCTCGCTGCAGGTGGTTCGCGCACTCAACTGCAAACTCTTTCAGGCCTTCATGCACTGAACTGCGGAGCCTTTCCTTAAGACCCAAAAATACAGACTAAAGACATAAGGCATCAATGATTCATCTATGACTTATATTCTACTCGACAAATTATTACATCTCCTTATATAGATTTCATTACTACAAGACCATGGTCCACATACCATGGATTTGGAAAAATAATGAACTAACATCCAATACCCGTTACAAAATCAGGGGCTTTGTCCCATCCTAAAGCTCATAAACATCACGCGGTAAATATAACTTTGTCAACTCCACACACTCCACTCCTCAAAATGTGGAGTCTTTGACCAAAATTGGACCAAGATGGGTTGTGCCCAACAACCCCCCAACATTCACATGTAACTCATCCCAAGTCACATAGCTATGATGCCCTTGATCTTCACTACAATACCATTGTAGACTGCATTGTACTGCTAGAGTATTTATGCTACTTGTTTCTCCTCTCGGCACACACCTCCTCCAGCAATGCCTCTATAGTTGTACGAATAGTCTTCTATAGTATTTCTTTCTCCCTTTCCTTTAACTGCTTGAGCCTTCCATCTAGTTCCTATGAAAGTTGGAGGGCCTCATCTTGCCATGACTGAGTTCTTTCTTGCAAAATATTCTCCTTCCTCTGAATATCTTCTATCTGTTTATGGAGCTTATTTCCTTCAATAATGCTAGCAAGCCTCTATGAGATTAGTAGAGTCTTCACAGTTGTTAGTATCTCTTCCCACCTCTTTTGCTTCACTTGTGACTCCTCCTCGATCTTTTGGATGTGTGGATCCTCTTGTAGTGAGGTCCAAATTTGTATAGTATCAACTAGTAATTTTCCACACTCCACCACTGTGTCTAAGATGCCTTTCGGTGAAAATTTTAAATCATTCTCCCTATGCTCCCATACTTTTGGTGGCGTGGTTTGTTGCAGCCTTATTTGCAGCTCAGAAATCTGCACTTCGTAATCAAATTTCATATTTTTGAGTGTATTCATTGATTCTTTTACCACGAGGGCAAGGTTCAGGACCTTCTCTGTTGGTGGCTCCTCTTCACAGACCTTCACATCCAAAACTATGCTACAGGAATATGCAATGGCTTTTTCCAATTGTTGTTGTTGTTTCCATACCTCAACTTTTTGCATAGCCAACTACTCCATCTCATTTTTTAGCAAAGATTTCTCCTTTTCCACTTAACTGGTTAACAATGAAGTTCGTTGTTCCCGCTCCTACAATTTAGTCATTATACTCCGGTGGAATTCATGCAGTACCTGAATCGGAAGCATGAAAAATGTTCATGTTGATACTCCTCTAGGATTTAGCTTGTTCCTTGTCCTCAAGTGCTTTGAACTATAGTGCTCCAGCTAGCACCCTCAAAATCCTAAAGTTGAATGTTGTCTCTAATCGTCACTCTGCTTGGAGTGCTTGAGTTGTTTGCTCTTGTTGTCTCGCTGTCTGTGGTAGTGCCTTCAACTCCACTATGCCCTGCTAAAACTCAACCAAGATCACTCTATAGTGATCATCAATTTTGTCCCAAGTTTCTACTGTTACCTCCTGGACCTTCTCCTCGATCTCGTCAATGTCCCCATTAGTGAGGACAAGTGGTATAGCACCCCTGGATTTGTCCGCCTTCTACTTTTTCCTCATGCCCATTGTGGTTGTTGTAGGTACCCCATTTTTAATGATGAATGATGACTCCTCTAATACTCCTTCATTGCTGAAGGTTTCCATTGTACCATGTTCTTATTTGGCTCCATCTATTCTATGCCTTGTTCTTTTTCTATATCCTTTCCACACGAACCTACATCCTGCAGAGTACCCTTTTCTGTTCCAATATATTCACTAAGTGGAGTCATCCACTCTTTTGACTAGCATTGTACTATTGTGAGGAAGTCATCCTCGGTCGCTAAATATGGAAATGGGTTTCATGTCCTTGTCAGGTCCTTCCTTTCCTTCACATAGATTCAATGGAAGTCTACTTTAAAGTCTGTGATGTTGCAGTATTGCCCATACAGATTGGGTGATAGCCTTTGGTGCTAATTCACCACCATGTGTAAATCCATTGGTATCCATACAAAGAAAATCTTGTTTTCCATCTTACGCGACAACTCCTTAGTATACCAAACAGAGGCATAATTCGCTGCTTCATAAACATCTGGTTTGATAGGAAGAAACTATGATTCCTCCCACTCCCTCCATGAAATTAGCATGATGATGATGATTAACCACGTATAATGAAACATATTCCCTTCCCCCCGCACTTCCCTACAATCTTTCAAAAATTCCTTACACAAATAGGCAGCCTAGTAAACTGGACCCCAATGCTGCACTACGCAGTCAAATAAACTACGGTTGCAGGGACCTCATTTTCCCTACACTTCTACATGATATTTCCTACCAAGATGTGCAAAGTGAAGTGCAACCCTTGGTCTCTAATACAGATAATATTGTATCCGTGTGACTTCTTGACAATTTTGAACTTATCCTTCAATGTTTGTGCCATCTCCTGGTATTGATTCTTGCCCACAAACCCTTTTGTGTGGTCTTTTCCTTGGTGAGGTAGTCCTGTAATCCTTCTGGTCAATAATTTTTCAATCAAGATCCTCATCCCCAACCAAAAGAATCCATCATGTGCTAATGCGAGAATTTGCCACACACAAGTTGTATTGGATGTGCTTCTACCAAAGTGTGGCACAAGTAAAATATAAAATAGTTCCTCTCTCTGCAATCCTGCAGCTCACCGATGCGGCTCCAACTTTGTAAATCCACTTTTTGGGTAATATACCTTCTATAGGTATCTTCTTGGCTCAAAATATGGGTATTTTCTCTAATCATTGAAATTCCAAGCCTGCATTTTCAATTGCGGGATCTTCCCCAACACTTTACCATGAAACGAAACTTCCTTCCATCAAAATGCAGTGAAGGTGCCAAAATTCATATATTTTGGGTCCTTGACTAGCTTGATGCTCAATTTTCCTGGTAGAATGTAAGCTGGGAGCACAAAGGGAATTTTTGCACCCTCTATCTCCATCCGGTGCACCTCTACCTCTTCCTCACTGTCATGAATCTCCTGTGTTTCCTTCTACTTGGATTGGTTCATTTCCCTTCTACGTAGATTTCCTCCCCTTCTGCGTAGGTTTCTTCCCCTTCTCCTCCTTTTTCTTTGTTTGCACTTCCTTTTGTGTCTTCTTCCCTAGATATGTCCTCAGTTCTATCCCAGAGACCTCAATTGGCCTCTTTTCATGTTTCTTCTGTGACTGTGCTTCTCTAGGTACTTGCTTTTGCGGTGACCTAGCATGCCTTAGGGACGTGGGTACACTCGTTGCTACAATTTGACCATCGTGGGCTTCCATGACTCCTACTAGCCCTTTCTTTGCAAATTCTATAGCAATTTCCTCAAATATTCTCTCATACATGCAGTAACTCACTTCTCTCACACTTAGTTGCAAATTCTCAAACTCTCCAGACAGCAAAGTGTAAAATGTGGCACATGATATGGTTTTTATAATGAATTTGAATTTCCAACCCCATGATTGGCTAAGATATTGCTCATTTAATGTAGTTATGGTGCAAGATTCAGCTAGATGTGTCTCATAAATGTGTTTCTCCCACACCCTTTAACGAAAACCTCCTTTTAACAATATCTTTTTCCTTCCAATGATCATATTTATGGCTAACTTTGACAGACCTTCCCTTGTGGCACAGTCATCCTTTCTTCGCTGCAGTCTATTTGGACTTTGTCATATTCTTGAGTATCATGCAGTAATCTCCGAAGTCCCGTTCTGCAGAGTAGTTTATATTCCCGTGCCCACTTTCAACTGCAGGTGGCACTAATACTTTCTTCCCTTCATTTTTCAGTATGAACTTGTAGCGACATAATTGTCCATGTATACTTTCAATCGGCTACCATTCACTCATCTTGGAATCAACTGACCATTTAACTTCGCGAGCTGAACTTCAACACCATCAAAGATGTTCTTGATGATATATGGCCCTAACCAATGTGTTTAAAATTTTCCTGGGAATTTCGTGAATTTGCTATCATATAATAGTACAATATTTCCCTCTCGAAATGTCTTCTCCTTGATGTGCCTGTCATGCCAAGCTTTCTCCCTTACTTTTTTCACTTGCTAGTGGAACCCTGCTATGAACTTGTCTTCTTCTAGAACTAGTAACGACAAAATTCTTCCCTTCATAATGTTATGGTCTTCCATATATATGAACGATGCAATCCTTAAACTTGGAACAATGTACTCCATAGGCATAATTACTTCTTATCCATATACCACACTAAAATGTGTCTTCCCTGTCAATTTATACATGTTGTCCTTTATGCCCAAAACACAACTGAAATCCTCAAATCCCAGTCATTTATGTTCAAATTGTAGACCTTGGTCAATTCATTATCCATAATCGTATTGAAAGCCCCCACTGTTCCATTTGCATGAGGATGATAAGGAGTGCTCTTCTAGTGGTAAACATGAAATTCCTCAGTTAATGCTTCAATGGTCTTATTCAAGAAGTGTGTCCCTTGGTCACTCATCAGAATCTTTGGGGAACCAAATCTAGATAGTATATATTCAAAGATGAACTTCGCAACAGTTTCTACACTACAATCCTTCACTAGCTATGCTTTGATCCATCTTGTCAAGTAATCAATTGCAATGATCATATACCTCGCACTAGTCCTTTTCCCTGGTGGACTGATAGGTCCAACAAAATCAATATCCCAATTGTCAAAAGCTTACAAAGTTACCTATGGTACTAGTGGCATCTCATCTCTCTTAGATGGCTTCCCTATTCTTTGACATACATCACATGCTTGGAATAATCCTTTTGCATCCTTATGTACTGTGGGCCACCATATCCTAGCTCTCAATATTTTATGTGCAGTCACCTTTCCTATATAATTTCCACTAACGACTCCATGAGATTCTATCAAAATACTCTGACTTTCATGTTCAGGGACATATATGTGTAGTATTTCATCTGGCCCCATTTTGCACAAGTGTCCAGTAATCAATGAGAAATCAGCTGCTCTGACTACCAACTCCTTGTTTTGCTTCATAGTGTAGTTTGTGGGCACTATTATTTTAGCCAAAAAATCAATAATATCTATGAAGTGATCATCTGCGACTTTAATTATGAATAACTATGCATCAGGCAGGTTATCTTCAATACTTGTGGGTTCTTCTCCTTTCTTTATCCTTGATAGATGATTAGGCCTGAAATTCAATATTCTCGACTTCACTACAACCTCAAAGTCATACTCCTGGAACAATAATAACCATTGACAAAATTTTCCTCCTAAAACAAGCTTATTCACCAAATATTTCAAAGTGGAGTGATCGGTTAACATCTTGAAATGCGCTCCCAACAAATAGTGCCTCCACTTCTGTAATGCATATACCATAGCTAACCCCTCTCTTTCTATTTTGTTATAGTTCTTCTCTGCCTTGGCCAATTTTCTACTTGCAAATGTTGTGGGGTTCAATTTCTCCTCCTCATGGATGTGTTAGTACTATATACAATTCTATGCAAGATGCATCGACATATACATGAAAATCCTTATTCCATTGCAGGAAAACCAAAATAGGCGTAGTCACCATTTTCTCTTTCAGTACATCCAAAACTTTTATGGCACTCTTTGCTCCACTGAAAGGTCACATCCTTCTTTAGTAATTTCTCCATCGTTGCAGTTCTCTGTGCATGCCCCATTATAAATTTTATGTAATATCCAATGTGTCCCAGTGTCCTGCATAGTTGTCTCATTGATTTCAGTGCTGGTAGGTTCACAATAACTACGATCTTCATGGGATCCACCATTTATCCCTACTTAAAAACTACATGTCCCAATAGTATACCAAATGGTGCACAGAAGATGCACTTTTTCAAGTTCAATGATATTTGGTATTGTCTACATGTATCCAACATCAACCCCAAGCTCGTCACATGCTTCTTCAACATCCTAAAGAGTTTCCAATTTTCGAAGTAAACTTCCAAAAATTTGTGTATATATTCTTTGAAGGTTGCAACTACAACTAGAAAAGATGGCGGGATCATTCTTCAAACCAAATGGCATCACTTTTTACTAGTAAGAGCCCCATTATGTAGAAAAGGTTGTATTATGTATTTCCTCTGGGGTAATTCTAATCTGATGGTACCCCAAAAAGCCATATGTGAAAGAATATACCTCCTTTCCTCCTACATTGTCCAATACTTCATCCATAAATGGTGTAGGGAAGGGGTCATGCAGACATGCATCATTCAATTTTCTCATGACCACACACATTATGATTTCCAATTTTGCCTTCTTTTCTTGAACCACCATGGGACTTACCCATTCAAACTCTTTGACAGGTTCGATGATCCCAGCCACTAACATTTTGTTTAATTCTTCCTTCACCTTTTCCTTATATTTTGGATTCAGTCTATAAGTTCTTTGCTTGATAGGCTTCGAATCAGGATTCAGAGGAATCTTCATAACTACCATGTCTCCAATTATGCCCTTCATATCTGAGAACTTAGTGGAGAACAACTCCCGGTACTCATGCAAAAGATCTATTATCTTGTTGACTATGTCCTCATCCGAATAATATCCTATCGCTGCAAACTTTGGCTCATCTTATGACCCTATATTCACCTTCTTTGTCTTTAATGGCTTCATTATATTAGGCATCTCTATTTCAGGTCCATTCACTTTGCGGCGACCTTGAAATTCTATAATGTCGATATTGTGAGAATCTTCCTCCTCTTTTGCAGTGATATTGTAGCATTCCATTACATTAGGTAAATGTGCAACCCAATTAGGTTTCCATTACATGGAACTTCATTTTAAAAAATCTTCCTCTTAATTATATGAAGGGTTGCATCTATATGTGGACAATCATCTTCAAAACTAAATGTCATTATAAATCCATCAACCATCTCTACCCAGCTAGCAGTACCATGTCGCAATTTTGTTTCCAAATACCAATTTTGAGGAATTGTCTCCAAGGTATGGATGGACCCATGCACCCATTATTCTTACAGAATTTCTTCACATGTTGTCATACAAAGTTGTATGTGTTCTCTAGGATTAGTTTGACCATCATACTTATATGTCAGTTTTGTTTCTACTTAACCAAACCTTACCCGCATAAATCTTCGACATTATTGCCAATCTCCTATGTTCTTCTTATGTGTATCCCACCATCTAGTAGGAGTAGCTCTTAGGGATAGATCTAGAGCTAGCAACCTATGACATTCTAGCACCTGCCTTTCATAATCTCTAAAGAAAGTATCAACATTACCCAAACCATTATTGTTGGGATGGGGTCCCCTTAGTCAGATTTTGTTAAAATTTTGTTAAGTTATTGTAAAGTCTCTACATTTTGAGGACAGAAGCGTGAGTAACACAGGCCAATAGGAGTCAAAGGGGCTTTAGGAAGGTCAAATCCCCTTAGTTCGTTAAAGTCAAGTTGTTTTGAGACCCTCCCATGGTTTGTGGACCACGATATTGTAATGAAGGAAGAATATAAATCATAGAAGAGTCATAGGAAGTCTAAGTAGTAGAGAAGTACATATTTTGAGTCTGATTTTGTCTATTATATAATTGAGCGAAAGGGAAGGCTCCTGCAGCTGTGTGTGTGGAGACCTTGGTAAGTTTGCAGCTGAGTGTGTGGCCCCTTGTAGCTGGGTTGGAAAGAGTTGTACTTGAGAATCTAAAGCATAATAAAGACATAATTTGAAGTGATATTGGTGTATCTGTGTGTTTCTATTTATTTATGAAGTTACTATATTTATGATCTGTTGAATGCATTTAATCTGGAAAAGTACTTAATAGATTCACAAAGACATAGATTTGTTTGTTTATATGAAGTTATGCATGTTTAGCACAATCAACGAAGGAAAAAAATATGTTAGTTATTATTTACTATAAGTTCTGGGTTTCGAGGGTTAGGATTTGCGAAGGTCAAGGTAAAGCCCTAAGTCTATAGAAAACACATCACATAGCCCTCTAGCTGTAGAAACCTAGTTCTATCATCCTCCAATACTTCCTCGGGTGAGACTAAAGCCTGTGCTACGTAGGTTGTTTCCGAAATGGTCAGTAGTGTAGGGTTTTGTTGGTTGTCACAACTAACTCCAAACCTGGGTCCAAGCCCCCTTAAGCCAACAAATGGTTCTGTTTTCGAGACCAAGATCTATCTAATGGACGTGTGGTGTGGGGTTTGTGGAGCCCAACAAAGAAGGAAATTGAAAAGTGGATAGATCAGAAGTTTCACGAGTTTTCAGCTCAAGAAAATAGGCACCCCTATCAAAAGAATAGTGGTTGTAGAGGTATCTATATACAAACAAACATAAAGTTTTCTTTTGCACTTTCTTGTGTGAATTATACAATTGGTTGGCTAAATTGATGGATGGTGAACCCATCTTGAAGCTGGATAAGCCTATTGTGTGGACTCCAGAGTTAGTGAAGCACCTGGAAGGATTAGAATACAAGGTTGAGAAGTATGTCGATTGCTGGATCGATAGTATTTTTGGTGGATTTATCATTGAGTTCGTGATTGATACATCTACCAGTTACAACGAAGCTGAACGCCAATTTTCCAAAAGACCAAGAGGTAAGTATCTGAAGTCTCTAAAAGCTGGATTAAAATTCTATTGTGCAATAAATGGGTTATGAAACCAAATTGATGTTTAGAATAGGCTCAACAGGAGCTACGCGAAGTGGGAGACAATTTAGAAAAGATCTAGATACAATAGCTGAGAAAAATCCTTTGTTGGGAGCATCTGATAGCAAAGAAGAGAGTAATAGTCTGAAGATGCCCCAAGGTGTGCCATAGTCGATAAATTATGGCACTACGGGAATACCACATCCATCCACTCCACCTCCTTCATCACCTCCACCTCACACTCCTACACCTCCACCTCCACCTCCACCTTCGCTATTTAGTATGATGAACACTATGAAGATGCTCATATTCAAGGGTCTAGGGATAGAGGACCCTGATCAATTTTGGTTTGTAGAAGATGTTGTGTGTAAGTCACAACAGATAACATATGATGATTTGAAGAAAACACAGTTGGTCACAACATTACAAGATAGGGCGTTGTCTTGGTATATCAAGTATAGTACGACTAATCCAAATGCATCATTAAAAGAAACAAAGTATGCACTAAATAATGAATTCAGAAAGCCAAATTCTCAAGCCCAGTATGTGATTGAGTCAATGAAATTAAGCAGAAGGTGAATAAATCTTCATGGGATATTGATCAAAGGCTGAAATGTCTACTACAATAGGTTAAATCTATAGATTTCAGGCGACTAACATAAGGACTGGTATATTTCTATGATGTTTCCCGATTTGATATTTCCATTGTCATAGCAAACGATTACAGCATAGGTTGAAGCGCCGGAAATTTCTATGAAGCTGGAGGCTTCGCCTATTTAGGATACGAATATTGGAGTGAAGCATATTCAGAGGCAGTTGGCTAACCTTTTATATGGAGTTTTGGGACCTTAGAAAGGGAAAGGAGGTAAAAAATGAGACCCATTCAGAAGTATGGTGCTTAAAGTGCAAAGGAAATGGTCATGACTATTGACACCTAATCCTCTGCGGTTGGGTGAACCTGGAATGTGAACAGTCATCAGAAGATGAGCTGAGCAGTCACATTCTTGTATATAACAATAACTACCTAATGTAATAATACGAATCGGTTTTTTCTGCCTTTGGTAAGTTACTGCCTGGCTTGACATGGTATCAGAGCCAGCTCCCGAAATTAGTTTTTATGTAACTCCTAATGTCAGTTTCCTGTCTATATTCTGCCTAGTTACCTGGCCTGACATGGTATACGTTTTTTGATATTGTATCTGAGTCTGCGCCCTCTATCTAGAGACCTGGTGTGAATGCTGAATGCTAGTGTGTGAACGCTGTCATATGCGTTTTTCAAATCTGCGTTTTATCAGACCTTGGATTTAACGCTGACTCCTATTTGTTATAGTTTCTGCACATTTTCACTCTTTGTTGTCTGTTAGGTTCATGTGAATCTTGGGCTCGGCGAGGTTTAAGTCCGGTGGTATATGGACCTAAGAACTGCGTGCTTTCCTACCGGAACAAATCTCTAGGCTAGTCTATCTAGACCATGCTCAAGTCCACCTGCCCGATAGATGTTTGGTTTCCATGTCACTGCTTCTGAGTGCATTTTTGCACTTCCAACAAAGAGGTCGTTGCGTTTCTCTGCTGCTACTATCAATTACTTCACAGTCATTGTCTTCTGGGGCCGAGTCCTGGAGCTACTCAATGGCGATGCTAGTCCAGCTCCCGAGGTTTGTCGTTAGTATGATTGGGCGTGAAATTTAAATAGAATTTTTTGCCAGTGCAGATCCCCGGAATTGGAAAATATGGCAAGAATGATGCAGTTTACAGCAAAAACAAATAGGACAGTCAGCCAGCGAGAGAAAAAATCATGCATCCACGAAATGATCGCCGCCAGAAAGTGCTGAAGAGAAGGAAACGACGCCTTCATTACAAACAGAGCAGAAGCCACGACAACCAGAGAGAACGAATCCCGCATAGTGAAGTACATGAGCCTCGGCCTACTGTAGTGCTGCGTTTTATATTATATACTGCCTATACATATATTTCTTGATGTCATTGTAGTATCGTGTTTTATGTCACTTACCACTCTACGCTGCTTTGTATCGGACACCTTCACAAACCTTCACTTTCCATACACCTCCACTTCCCATTTTTATTACATTGAGCATTGTCCATTGAATGTTATTGCTGGGTTTTTTTAATATAACTGTGGTATAATCCAACATACCATAGTCCTCTTCCACTTTCACAATATTACACAAAAAGCACATTTTTGCCAGCAAAAGTATTTTTACAGCTCTTAGATTTTTTACAAAATGCATTCAATTATCTCTATGGTAGGAATAGTTCTCACTGGCAAGGAGAACTATCCTGAATGGTCTCGGATGATAAAACACACCCTCATCTTCAATGAGTTGTGGAAGGGAGTGTGTGTCAGAGAAGGAGACAATGACCCAGTGCAGCCTACATCAGACAAAGAGCTCGTCATTTGGGAAAACAAGAACAACAAAGCCTATGCATTAATCGCAACATCTATAAATGAAGAAGTAAGTCGCCATATTTCATCATATTCAACTGCCTTTGAAGCTTTACAAAAGTTGAAAGAACTCTTGACTCACATTCTGCACTTGAAGTTGTTCAGCTCATGATTAAACTCTTCACTCTTGAACTGAAAAATAATGATCCTCTTGCTCTTGCATCTAAAGTAAAGTCTATAATGCATGATATTAAATCCACTAAGGTTGAGCTGGATATCCCTCTTATTGATTTTCTCAAGGCACTCTATCCTACCTACTCCAATTATCTTGAGTCTTTACAAGCAAATGGAAATCTTAAAGATATAACCTTTGACTCTCTTGTGAAAAAGTTTGCTGAAAGAGAGAAAGCCTTTGGAAAGTGTTATAGCTCCAAATCTCACTCTTATGGTTTGTGATGCTGCACTCATGGCGTAGGGCAACCCCTCCTTCCAGACCTGGTCCAAAAATTTAAAAAACAGTGTTTTATTCCCTATACGCGACATTGCCCTGAGTTAAACGCGTGTACACGCGGGTCTGTCATACCCAACCCGCGTGTATCTATTAAAACACTTAAAAAAATAATAAATTCCTCTTTTTCGGGCGGAGATTGCGGGTTTACCTGCTGGATCACCGGTTAGTGCCCGTGGCCCAACTGTTCCCAACCAACTCCTAACTAAAAAACTACTTTGGAGAGGGTATAAAAAGACATCAAAGGGAAGGCCAAGGGGAGTGTTTAGTCAATTTAGTGTTATCTAAATTGCTAGTATTTATTGTCAACCCGGGGCTCGTAAGCTGATGAAGTGAGGGTGTACTATATGTACTTAAGTAACCTCTTAGAGTTTTTCTTATCGTTGGGGGGTGTTGTTGTGGTTAATTATGTTCCTAAGATGGAGTGAGAATTTATAAACAAGTGAGTGATGGTGTGTGTGTAGAGTGAATTCTAAATGAGTGGAAGTGTGTGTGGAGTGATCTCTAACTAATTGCTTGAAAGGAAATGCTTGGAAAGAATAAATGAATTGAAATGACTTGAAATAAACTTGAAAGCAAATGACCACTACCAATGGCACTAGACACCGTTCAAGTTGCTGCTAATAAAAGAAAAGAGAATCACTTTTAAAACCCAAGAATAAAGATTATCTCTCTCTAACTCGATGCTTCAAAGAACATGTACTGTGTAAAGCACGGAAAGAAAGTAGCTTAAGTGGAATTTATAAAAGTGAGAAAAATATGCTTGAAAGACTAATGATAATAATTTGCTATTTCTAATTCTCTACTTCAGCCATATGTACTATGGAAAGTATGATTAGAAAGTAGTGAGGAAATAGTCTAGGAAGCACTTTAAAATCAAAACTTTTACTCTAAAGACTAGTGGTAATGATTTACTCTTTCTAACTCGATGCTTCAAAGCACATGTACTGTGTAAAGCACGGAAAGAAAGTAGCTTAAGAACAGTCCAAAAAGTACCCAAACAAGCTGCAAGTTAGTGATATTTTGATCTTAAAAGATAATAATTTATGATGAAGATCATTCATGTATGTTAACAGCTCTTTGAGAAATAAGATTAAAAACTAACTATAAAGACAAAGGCAGCACTTGAATTGTCAACTTCAAATACCATTAGCTGTAAAGCAAACACAACACATATAAAAATAAATCCCGGGCTAAAAGAAACCTGCAAAGAAATAACACTGATCAGCTGAAAAGAAAGGAAAACAAGTAAATGAAACTATACATGCTTAAGGAAATAAATAAGAAAATAATGAAATGCTGCACATGAAATACTTTACAAAGGCTGAGATGAGCAGGGGCCCTCTGTTCATTCAGCCACAAGAAAACTCAGAGATCTGGAAACTTCAAAACGGTGCTATGTCTATTCCTCCATTTGCAAAAAGTATACAAAACAGAGTGCTGGAATAGCACTAGAAAACAGAGTTCACAAAGCTCTTAAATTCCACACAAGTTCAGAAAATTACAACTAATCAAAAGTTCTTTGAGCGTACGCAGACGCATCAATTTATAGGAGTTTCTAAGATAGCCTATGCGTACAGCTAGTTAACAGAAAAACAATAAAACAGTATGCGTATTAAAGGTCCTTTGACACATCACGGCTGCGTGGACGAGTTTAGTGGTTCTGTCGACATGGATAATAAATCTATGTTGGATTGCGTCCCCTGCCATCTGTAGAACATGGACAGATCACCATTCAAGGTGACGTGACCAAACAGCTTTCAAACACCGTTTAAACCACCTTGAGTTGACCGTGGCTTAACCAGCTTTCACCATGGGTAAAAATGACGTGGATAGCTGGAACAAAGGGACAGGAACCTCGAGCACGCTGATACCTGAGTGCCCATGTGGCTCGTCTAGCAAACCGACACGTGGATCATAGTGTTTAACAAAAAGGCTGCAGGATCTTCAGATAACTGCGGGATCATCAGATAGCTGCGGGATTCCTGCAAGTAAGTCAAAAACTAAACAAATAGTCATCCATTAGCAAAACTTGCTTGATCATGCTTATTGACACTGAATGTAATGATCTGAGAGGTTTTATGGTGAAAATGAGGCAAAAGTGAAGGAAAGATAAGGAAAAGTTGAGGAAAATGGTAGACAAATAGGTGTAGAATAGAGGTTCTACAGGGAGAGAGAAATGAGAGCAAGATTATTATGTTGAGATTTTCCCCTTATACCAGGTCTGAAGTCCTTGGTGCTTTCTGCACTTCCCCCATTTTGCATAGGAAACCCTTGTTTCCATGTGTATTGGTGATCATTCATCCTTTATATCATCATTGAGTAAGACTTGGAAGGAGCTCTTGTTGGAGGCTTGAGGCTGGAACGAATCCGGGAGGAAGCTTGCTTGGAGCCTGCTGAAGGTGTTCAGGTGATATCTTTCCGATATATGTACTTTATTTGCCTCTATATATAAAGAAACACGTCTTTGTTCCCGAATAATCTTTCTTTATGCTTATGAGATTCTTGTGTTGAATTCTTATGAAAGTGGTTACTTAAAGATTTTTTATAACTAACTTTATAGCATGAAGATGATTTATATATAAGTATTTGCACATGTACTGTTGTGTTCTTTGATTTGTTTGTCTTGCAGGTCAAAGAAAGAAGAAGGGAACTCCAAGAAGGGTTTGGACCCTTAAGGTCTTCTCGAACGTAGGACCTTAGGTACGTGCCCTTAACACTAGTATTTGCTTAAAAGTAAAAGATGATGGTTGTGTGTGTGTGTTTCTTTGAATAAGCAATTTTCAGTCTGGTAGAGTCTTAGCCCAAAGGACCCTAGGGGTACTTTCCCTTCAACCAGAATTGGCGACTCCGCTGGGGACAACACTCTTGTTGTTCCTAGTTTGGGTAGTCCTCAAGCCAATCAAGGCTCAACCCCTCTGTTTGTTGGCTCTGACTGTCTGATCTTTTCTTGAAATCCAAGCTTTTCTAGTTTTTCAGTCTGTGTTTTTTATTTTTCTTGAAAGACTTCAGATACGCTCTTTTTCTGGATTACAGAGGCATATATACGCAAGTTGCACTAAGTGAACCCGCGTATACGCAGGTTTCCTTAGTTATAGTCGCGTATACACGCATTCTACAAATAATTGCAGGCGCGTATATTCCATAATTTTCAAGACTTATAATTTTTCTTTTTGCTGAATGTCTGTCTGGTGGTTTGGGTCAGTTTAAAACAGTCAATTCCCAGTGACAGTTCTTTGTTTAACAGGGGGCATCTTGTTCTGAACTCTCTCTAGTTATAAGGAGTGCTAGTCTTGTTTTTCGTTGATTGCAAGCGTCATTGATTTTTGACACACAAGATTTCTGTTTAAGAATCTTGATTGCTCTGTTTCGGCAGAGTGGGAAGATTGTCTTCAATCTTTATGTCCATTTTGTTTTCATGACACTTTTGTTTGCTTAACGAAATCATTTTTATGACCATTTGCTCCTTCGTTTCGGGAAATTTTTTTGTTACCATTTTCTTGAAACTTGTCTTTTGATATTTTGGACTTTCATTGCTGCTTTTGATTGTCAAAAGCGATTTCGAACACATTTTATTTTTGTTGAGTTTTCATCATTTGAAAGGTGTCAATTCACAAAAGTGTTTGGTTGCTTGTTTATCAATCATTGGTGTCAGTATTTTTGAGAGCTTTCCTTTGAAAAAGACTTTTTGGTTTGATTGAAAGAAAATCTTTTGAAAGTTTTGAGTTTCGCTTTCTTAAACTTGCTTGTCATTTGATTTCCCTTTTTTGCGAAGTGAAAGTGCTTTGTTTTTTATCTTAAAACTTGTTTTTATTGTTTGGACGAAATGATTAGTAACAAATCATCTTCTATCTAAGCATTTTAGTGGCAAGACAAAATGTGGTAAAGCAGCAACTTTCCTTCTTTGTTTTTTAGAGTAGTCTTTGAATCTTGCATCCACATTTAGTTCTCGCATTAGGATAAGATTTGCATCTCTTTTTAGGCATATTTGGTTTTGTTAGTTTTTGTGAGTGTGGAGTCTGAAAAGAAAAAGAAAATTTGTTTATGTTACAAGTACCTCTGAACCTCATAGAAATTGCTCTTCATCGAAAACAAAAGTGCATATGCATGTAGCTAAGTTTTATTAATTTCTTTTGCGTCCATAAAAACACCACAAGTTTCACCTCCATTACCTTTGACTTAAAGAACAGCCTAATAAAATCAAGCGCTTAATTAAAATCCACTAGAACTTTTTGTTTTAGTTATTACACCAACAAGTTTAGGATTTTAGGGCCTTGGATTAGGCGAGTGGAGAGTTAACTCTCCAAGGCCACATAAAACGTCAAACATAAGAGTCTGATTAAAGAGAGTAAATCCAATAGCGTTAGGAAGACCAGGAAAGCTCCGGATCTGGGAGTTAAGCACGAGGGTCTGTGAAGACAGGAAAGAGAGATACCCCCTCTCCTACTTGTCCGAACTTACCTCACGACTGTTCCGCCTGGCTTCTGCGACGAGTTGGTACCCATAGTTGCCTCTCCTAGGGATCTGCATAGGTGGCTGCGGAGGGGAATCCCGTGGCACCTGAAGTCGACGTTGTATCACTCTCGACAGTACTTCCGGAGGGCACCCTTGCGAAGCTTGGGGGCTTGCACCGGCACAGGCTGTTGTTAGGAGGTCAGCGTAACTTCCTCTGATACCTTCGCTGATAGGACTGGGCCCTCATCATCCCAAACTATCTTCGGAAGGCCCTTTGATTCACTTTCTCGTATTTTGGTGTCCGGTCCTAATCACCCGGAGCGGAAATACTTGAAAGTTGTTTGACTGGCTGTTTCTTTAGGAACTTTATAGTGTGTGCTCTGTGCTCCTAGTTGGCCTAGCTTTTAATTTTTTGAGTTTTTAGTTAAGATCATAACAAAAAATTCAAAGTGGCTGATCGGTCTCCAAGACGGTCTCGAAGACTTCGTGGTCTCTTGCCACCTAGTTTAGAGCCTTCTCCTAGAAGGCGCAGAGGGGATACTACCGGTGGGGTCCGTCCCACGCCGGTTGACGCATCGGGGATTGATCCTCCTCTCGGGGATATTAGCAGCCAAGCAAGGCCTGGTACTTCTGAACAAGAAAGGGACACTCCAGTCCTTTCTCGAGTTCGCTTTCAAGCAGAGAATAACGTAGAGGTAGAAGAACTTTCAGAATCATTAGTGATTCCAAATTCTCCACTACCATCTAGTTATCCAGACGTATTGCAATACGTTGGGACTCCGTCGCATAGACCAGCGAGTCCAGGTTACGCTACGCGCTTACCTTTTATGATCACTACTGGAAGCATGGCTTCTATGAGTGCTGCGACTATGCAAACCCCGACATCGGTGCAAGGGGGAGGAACCATTTCCATCCCCTCCGCTTCCTTGTTCGGATCGTTTGCTAGCACATCTTTGGTTGGGTCTACCTCCATTCCGTCCACGAGTGGAAATGCCCAAACCAATGCTTTTAGTACTGGTTCCTTCCTTTTTGGCACCCAATCACAGGGTATTCCATCAGTTCCATTCAGTGCCGCTACGTCCATGATGGGTGGATCGGCTTCATTCCAGGGTTTTCCTTTTGGAAGTGGTCATATCCCACATTCCAACCCAACGGTAGGATCCATGCCTTTTTCTTCAATAGGACAAAGTAGCAATCCTTTCCAAGGTTGGAATAATCCTGGGGTTAGTAGCGCAGGAACTACGAATCCATTTATTGGCCAACAAGGAAGTAGGCCGTATTCCACGGTTAGCATGTTTCAAAGTATTCCTCCCCTCGCTTCGGCCTGGAACCCATATCAGGGGTTATCAACTCCTTACCATTCTTTAGGAGGAAACTTTGCAAGCTATGGAGCTTATACGGCTGGAGTTGGTCAAACTCCGAATTTTGCTGGACCACAAGGCTTGCCTTTTGGTTCAGCCGGTTCTACTGGTCACTTCGGGCAACCTGGTGCCTCCCAAATCCCAGGGCAATCTTTTCAGAACTTCGGGAATTCTGCCCAGTCTGGGTGGAATCCCCTAGGTCCTCCTAGGCTTCCATTTCTGGCAATGTTAAACTTGCCAGATCTCACTAAGCTAACGAACGACCCTATCAGATACAATCTGGCCTGGCCTCCGGTCCCAACCAAACTCCCTTCGGATATACCAAAATTCGAAGGGAAGAGTGGTGAAGATCCGGGCGACCATGTAACCACATTCCACTTGTGGTGCTCATCTAACTCCCTCATCGAGGATTCGATAAGGTTGAGACTTTTTCAGCGCACCTTGACTGGTAATGCGGCTAAATGGTATATAGAGTTGCCAGGGGGCAGCTTTACATCGTTTGCAGACTTAGCCAATATCTTCTTGAATCACTTCCAGTTGCCTGTCCGCTATGATGCTGGAACTGAACTTCTGGCTACCTTTCGTCAGGATAAGGCAACCCACATTTCTGATCACATACAGGAATGGAGACGGAGAAAGAGGCTCATTAAAGCTGAAATCCCTCCGGAGTACCGCCTAGAGTGGTTTTTGAAATCTTTGCAACCCGAGATCTCCAAGGATGTCTCCATGTCTGGGGTCTATTCTGAGGAGCAAGCTATTTTCAGGGCCCAGCAGTTAGAACTGATTTACTCTCAGTCTGGGATCCTCCAAAAGTACTTGCCAGATGCTCCTAGATCTAAGGTTGATTTAGCTAATCCAAAGCCAGGTCTGCACGCGGATGGTATCGTGGGGTCAGTAGACTTGACTACAGTGAACTTGTTGAATCAATTGCAGCAGTTGTCATTACAAATTGCTCCTAACAACCAAGTCACAATGTCTAATCCTCAAGCCTCCCAAAATTCTTCCATTAATGCCGTCCAATCCGATAACCCCAAAGGAAATCAAAATTCCAATGGGAAAAAGAAAGGACGTGGTAAAAAGAAGAATTCGGATGGGAAGTCCGATGCAAATAAATCCGGCAACAACGCTGGTGGTGGTAAAGGTGAGTCGAGAAAGAAAGTTAAGTTCCCTTGCAAGTTATGCAGTGGGGACCATCTAACTCATCTTTGCCCTAGAATTGAAGACGCTCAGCGCTTGTTAGGACAGCAAGGGACTTCTAGTTCGCAAGCTGTGTTAACTAACCCGTTTCCCCAAGGGCAGCAACTTCTTGCTGGCGCAAATTCGAATCCTGGGACCTCCTCAGGGGGCAACCAGGAAGGGGAAAAAGCATCAAATGTTTTTATGATGGGTTCAAATGTGAATGTGACTACTCGGTCACGTGATTATGGTAAAACCGAAACGTCTAAGGATAAAACGGTTCCCGGAAGTAATGACCTTCATATTGAGCGACCTCCTGTTGAGGCTATACCTAGGATACCGAAAGGTTCCGCCAAACGCGCGACAATCAACCCTAATGCTAGAGCCGCCCAAAATTACTCCATTGTGGAGGATTTGGCTCAAAGCCCATGTGCTATGTCCGCTTTGGAAGTTCTCCAGTCGTGTCCGTCTCAGAGAAGTGCTTTACTCTCCGCCATTGGAGCAGTCGATCCAGCTAACTCTCTAGTGCTCTCTTTTGACATGTCAAATGTCAAAAAGAGACTCCCTCATCATATGGCTTTTCAGGTAAAGTCAACATACCGGAAAATCAATATTTTTCGCACCGTTATAGATGAAGGAGCTTCCACATGCGTCATGTCCATGTCATGTTGGAAGGCTATTGGTTCACCTTCGGCTGTTCCTTCACCAACCGTCTTAACTACATTTGATGGCCATTCTCACAAGCCGCATGGGATTATCCCGGCCTTTCCTATATGTGTTGGAGGGAAGGTCGTTAATATCGAAGTTGAAGTCGTAGATGCTAACCTAGACTATAATCTCCTATTAGGAAGGAACTGGGTGTACGAGATGGAAGCCGTGGTTTCGACTCTGTTTCGTGTCATTTGCTTTCCTCATGAGGGGAAAATCGTTAAGGTTGATCAATTGGACTATGCTCCAATCGATCCTCAAGAAACCTCCGACTCTACTATCCCTTTGGTGGATAACCCTCACCCGCCGACTGAGAATTTAGGAGTAGGGATGTATTCCTCATTGATGGGTACGTTTGATCTTCCCTCTCCATTTGCAAGAATCAATGCTATTTCATCATCCAAGGAGTCCCCTCGAGAAGAGTTCTTTCGAACTCATCATTTTTCCGACCCTTGGACCTTGCCTTCACCTACGACCATATTAGTTGAAGGGAAAGTTAATGGAATGGCGTTTCCTATATCTGCAGCTGAGCTTAGATATCAGACTATCGTAGACTCTGTAGATAACCATTCTACTCCTTTTTCCGAAGAGGAGTTGGATGGTCATGTGGCCCCTGCTTGGAGCTTTGATTCTACCTCTGCTTTGGACTGCTTAGATTCGGTTCTACCTTCTGAAGAAGCAATCCTCGAAGTAATGATGGGTATAGATCGACCTTGGGAAGACTTACACCATCGTTCATATTTTCTTCCTCCATTGCAGGAAGTAGAATCTAGATTCCCCGAGCTCGTTGGTAGTGATGTTTGTATGGTATCGAACCCTTTGGCTCCAACACACGCACGTGCCGAAGGTAATATGTCGGTAATTTCCAAAACGATACCTATAAATATCTCTAAGGATCCTAACATCATCGAGAATATCTTCATCGGAAGTGAGTGTTCCCCTGAAGAAATTCAAATTTACACCGACCTATTCAAGGAATATCGTGATGTGTTTGCTTGGTCTTATGAGGAAATGCCTGGCATTGATCCTTCTATAGTCCAACATGAGATCAAGACGTACGAAAACGCAAAACCAATTCGTCAAAGGCTTCGGCCGGTTAACCCTAGGAAAGCAGCGGCTATCAAAGCTGAGGTTGAGAAGCTGCTAAGGGCGGGTTTTATATACCCTGTTCCTCTTATGGATTGGGTTTCGAATACAGTCCCTGTGGACAAAAAGCAAGGAACAATCCGCGTATGCATCGATTTTAGGGACTTAAACAAGGCTTGTCCGAAAGACAATTACCCCACGCCATTCATTGATCAGATTATTGACGAGTGTGCGGGTAATGAAATTTTTTCCTTCATGGACGGTTTTTTGGGTTATAATCAAATCTCTATCCATCCTGAAGATCAGCATAAGACAACCTTCATATGTCCCTGGGGTACCTTTGCATATCGAAAGATGCCTTTTGGTCTTAAAAATGCTGGAGCTACCTTTCAGCGGGCCATGTCTTACGCTTTCCACGACATCAAACATATCATCGAGGCATACTTAGATGATCTCGCTGCTCGTTCTCGAAAGAGGACTGATCATCCTAGTCATCTTCGATTAGTCTTTGAACGATGTCGTTTTTACAAAATCCGGTTGAATCCTAACAAGTGCGTTTTCACGGTTACATCTGGTCGGTTGTTAGGGTTTATAGTTTCCAATGAAGGGATTCGGGTTGATCCCTTCAAGGTTGAGGCAATAGTTCAGTTGCCTCCCCCATCCTCAATTCGTCAACTTCAAAGTCTTCAAGGGAAGGCTAATTTCTTAAGAAGGTTTATAGCAAACTATGCCGAGATCACTAAAGGGTTCATGCGTTTGTTATGGAAAGGAGTTCCATTTGTGTGGGACGACTTTGCGCAGCGGTCGTTTGATGCTTTGAAAAAGGCATTAGTCTTTGCCCCGCTTTTGAGTCCACCGGATTATGGTAGAGACTTCCTTTTATATTTCGCTGCAGCAGAATCTACCATTGGTATGGTTCTAGTTCAGGAAGACGATGCTCTTGTTGAGCACGTGATTTATTATTTGAGCCGAGGCTTAATAGGCCCTGAACTCCGCTATTCTCCGGTTGAGAAGTTGGCCTTGGCAGCTGTCCATGCTGTCTAGAGGCTCCGTCATTATATTTTGCTACGCAAAACTTTTGTCTTAGCAGCGGTTAATCCATTTCAATTTGTCCTCAGTAGGCGAGTGATTGGGGGCAAATATAATAGATGGATAGTCATTTTACAAGAATTCGACCTCGAGTTCTTGTCCGCCAAGTCTAAGAAATCTATGGTCTTCGCGGAGCTCATTTATGAGCTTCCTTGTGGAGAGGATATTGTTTATGAGGAAAGTTTACCCGACGAACATATATTCCTCATCTCTTCACAAGACCCTTGGTATGGAGATATCATTGTTTATCTCCAGACTTCGAAGTTTCCCTCTACTTTCTCCAAGGATGAACGTCGCAAGTTACGTCACCTAGCTAAAAACTATGTTATCATTGGTGACACATTATATCGTCGAGGGGTTGATTCAATTCTCCGATGCTGTTTAACCTTAGAGGAAGCAGAGTCTGTGCTTAATGATTGCCACAGTGGAGCTTGTGGTGGTCATCTATCCGGGCTTGCTACAGCCCAGCGCATCTTACGTGCCGGCTACTTTTGGCCTTCACTCTTTAAGGACTGTGTGGAAGCGGTCAAACACTGTCACCCGTGTCAAATTTTTACTCACAAGATGCGCGCGCATCCAGCTCCCCTTTTTCCCGTTGTCACCGTCGGTCCCTTCACTAAGTGGGGTATTGATTTTACGACTTGTAATCCGCCTTCAGCGGCGAATCACAAGTACATTATCGTGGCTGTAGACTACTTCACGAAGTGGGCTGAAGCCATGCCTACTTATAAGAATGACAGTGACACGGCAGCTTTGTTTCTTTTCAATCAAGTTATCTCAAGATTCGATATCCCAAGAGAGATTGTCACTGACCATGGCAGTCATTTCCAAAATCAGCTAATGTCCGAATTGGCTCTTAAATTAGGTTTCCGTCAAGAGCATTCGTCTCCTTACTATCCTCAGGCCAATGGACAGGTCGAGGCAGTCAATAAAACTCTTAAGATGATACTCCAACAGACAATCGATAAAAATCGGTCCAATTGGCACATTATGTTGTATCCGGCTCTTTGGGCATACCGAACCTCCGTCAAAACGGCTACTGGTTTTACTCCTTTCCAGTTGGTTTACGGGGTGGAATCTATCTTTCCGGTCGAATGTGAAATTCCATCTTTGAAACTGGCTGTCGAGCTTCTTCCCGAGACTTCGAGCCTCGAGGAGCGCCTAGTTCACCTGGAACATCTCGATGAGCAGCGTTGAGATGCCGCCACGATGAATGAGGCCCATAAGAAAAGGATCAAAACTCAGTATGATAAGTCTGTCCGTCCTCATGTCTTTTCTGAAGGTGACCTTGTCTTGGTCTATGACCAAGATAAGGACGCCTTGGGGGAAGGAAAATTTAAGCCTATGTGGTACGGTCCTTTCATTATCAAACGCGTCTTAGAAAAAGGATCGTATGAGTTAATTGATTTCGAAGGAAACAAGCTGGCGGAGCCCCGAAATGGGCTATATTTAAAGAAGTATTTTGCTTAGTTTTACCAGGCAATGGCTTCTTTGTATTTTATGTATATTTGTACATATCTTATCGAGCGTTTTCTAATATCAGCACTTTTTGGTCTGCCGTGGCAGGTGTTGATGGATGATTTGGTGTATTTTGGATTCGCCGATGGTGCTAGTCGGCACACTCGGAATCTTGCTTCCGCAGCTTGGGTACTTTATTACCCAACTGGTCAGTTGATGACATCGCGAGGCGTGTGTATCGGGCCTGCTTCAAACAATATGGCCGAGTATACAGCTGTTATAAATTTATTATCCGAGGCAATCTCTTATGGGATTGACTCGTTGGTAGTATATCTTGATTCTCAATTGATAGTGTCTCAGTTAAATAACATTTATCGGGTTAGAGATCCATCATTATATCGCCAATATTTAAGGGTGAGGTTGTTGCAAAGATCATTTATCTACATTAATTATTTGCACATTCCAAGATCTCAAAATTGGTTAGCTGATTCTATCGCTAATCAAGCATTAGATTGGCATATCAATCATTCATCATCATAAAATCATGCATCAAAAAGTCAAACTGTATATATATATATATATATATATATATATATATATATATCGCAAAGCGTCTCGAGTGTACATATGTGTGTCCAAAAATATACAAAATTGGGACTCAAATGCCCATAATCATGTCAGGCATATCTAATGCCTCGGCTCTGGATGAGCAGCTAAATAACTAACTATAGCATTGGCCACGCGCCGAAAGACGCGAACCCAGTCACGTGGCATCCCAACCACATGACGCTGCATATCTGGAGGAAGGTCCTCTATCTCGGCCATCGGTACTTGGTAGCTCAGTCTTGCCAAGTGTCGCTCGATGTTGTTGAGGGTCCTTTCCGCATCCGCAGCCGCCTCTTCGGCTCCTCGGCCACGCCGTCCATGCCGTGGGAATCCATCTGGTCACACGGGCCCAATGTCTGCAACATGATCATCATATTAGTCATTTGAATCTCATCAAAAAATATTTTACAAAGTTCATTATTATACTTGAAAAATCCTAAAAATCATAAAATCATAAAATCAAAAAATCTTACCGATCTCACCCCATGCTGCATCTGGTGGTAACACTAGATCAGGATCTCCTCGGAAATCCAGTCCAGCGTAGGGGTAGTCATCTATGGCGATGATCTGTTGCTCCCACCAAGCAAAAAAGTCATCGTCGAATGCATTCCTGGGTACTTCCCCACCCCCCAGATGTCTCATCAAGTCAGCCCACCGGCCCATGCGTGGATCACGTGGACTACTGATGGGAACTGCTACCCTGGGGCGGAGTGCGGGAACCTTCTCGAAGAAGAAAGTGCATAAAATGGTTCCATACCCAAAGTTCTTGGTCTGTCCCCTCTTGATAGAAGCAAGCTGCTCCTTCATGTTAGCAAGAAGAGGAGTACACCAGTCAAACACCGTGGTGAGACAGTCCACTGCTACGCTCATGTTTACCCGTGATGCCTGATGTAGCGAGGATGATCCATTCACTCGAGCTATGGTGAACAAGATTATCCGCAGTGACAAACTCGCCACGTGTGGGATAGAGATCTGGCTCCCGACCTTCCGATGACCTGGGCAGTAAAGTTGTACATAGTCATCTACATTGAGGCTATTCCGGGTCCTGCCCCGGGAGTGTACTACCTCTCCCCTTCGGGAAAGGCCCGTGATAAAATATATATCTTCCACTTCTATCCTGAGTGGCATCTGATCAATCACAAAAGCTTCTTCCTCGACATCCCAATAATCAATGAGTCTCTCGAGCAGACGCACGTTTGCTTTCATATTCGGCAACTTGAAGAATTTTAGCAATCCGCATCCCTGTAGGGCATCTAATGCCTCATCATTGTTCATAACTTCATTATCTACAGTTGAGTGCTCTCTTTCACGCCATGTGAGAGTCATCCTGGAAGAAAAAATCATTTTCATCCGTTAGTTCTTTGTATAAAAAAATTTCGCTGCGCACACGCGGGTTACCCTATACACAGTCGCGTGTAGGGCCGTCGTATACGCGATTTATATACATCAAACCCGCGTGTACGCCGCAGAGTGATTTTTTGCAAAAGTCTAACGGTGAAACATCAATTAAACTTCCTAAAAACTATCACAATTGATTGCAAGACAAGTTTAGTGCTTACCTGGAAGTTTTCGGCAAGTTTGAACGGTTGAATAAGTCACGGGGAAGTTTGCTCCTTTTGCTCCACAATTTGCTCTCCAAGTCAAACGGTGAAAATGGTAAGTCCAAAAATTCTTTTTATAAGTTTTGAAAATGCAAAATTTTTTCAAAATTTTTTTTGTTTGGTTTCATGTCACTTTTAACTTGGGAGCTTGGAATGTCGAGATTGAGTTGTTTTACAGGATATTTTGGACATTTTTCGACGGTTCGAGACGGTTCCATGACTGCTGACCCGTCATGGTAGGTATCGTGTTCTCACTGGCATATAGGTTAGGGACACCATTTTTTCGTTGCATTATGCATACTAGCCTCCATTTGACCGATACATCTGCCGTAGGGTCGATCCCATCATGTTATGGTTCGCAAGCCATTTTCACTCGCCGATTCTTTAAATCATGACATGATGGTAGAGCCATCCTTTTACATGGGCATCCTAGTTAGCCCCTCACTGACATTTGTTGCCCATGCTGCTTCGTTTTGAGTAGGCTCGGGAGTCCTCTGTAGTCCCGCCATGACTTATGCGTTGAAGACTCATTCCTCTGTGCTTCTTCGCTTCGTTCTGGCCTTATACCCTAGAGGCTCCTATGTGTGTTGAGTTGTACTTCTGCATTGCATGTTGACCATTTGCACCTTGTGGCCTATAGCCGGCTTCATTTGGACTCGTGTTTAAGCCAACTTTTGACCATGACGTCTGCAAAATCAACCTTGCATACCCTTGACTTCTGCAGCTTGACATACCCAGACTCGTGGAAGGAACTTACCTCTGAGTGTCACTGACTAGTTTTTCACCTCCCTGCATTGAGCATAGGAACGTTCCTTTCCCAGGAACTAGATCATATGTTTCACCGACACTCGTTCTTTCCACTGTACCATAGCATTCTTTTATTCTTTTTCCGGCTTATCAGAAAAAGACAAAAAAATTAAATATTCCAAAAAGAGCGGGAACATGGACATTATTTCCATTTATTGTTGGCAGCTAGAGTCAGTCGTGTCGCCCTTGAACAAAGCACTCAAAACAAAGCCTCCTCCGCATGGGTGGGATTTAGTTTGACTTAGGTACGCCATAACCTTGTTATCGAGTCAGTTCTCCCCCGATTGGTTATCTCTTCCAATCATATGGAGGGTTCGTTCGTGCCTCCTGCATGACGAACTTATACAGATTCATCATATGCTGCCACATAGTCACATTGAGTCGTGCTTTTGTTCAAGGGAAGTTAGCCTGAGTCGGCCTTTCTGCGGTGTCTCTTGACTCATTTTTCAGTCGGCCATCCCTGGTTGTCAGTGTCATGTCTATCATCACATCAGTTATATTGGTCCTTTACTCGTGCCGGTTTGAGAAGGTCCCCATTGACTTCTTGCTGGCGGGTCTTGTCCTTATCGACGATGACACCTTGCTCTGAGGACAGGCCTAGAGCCGCACCCTGGCCCTATTTTCATTATTGATAGGTCACCTTGTGCTCAGCATCGATCAGTATCATGGGTCTTTGACTGAGTGGTTTCCCTTGTGTTCAACATCAGCATACATTATCACACATTGGGATTCGTGCAGTACCTTGGTTTCCATTTGACCCTATTGGTGGATACCTCGCCTCTGTGTCAGCTTTCATTATTGGTTGGTTCAGAGGGTTTCTGCTGTGCGCTAGCCACATCTTGTGTACGCCGGAAACGTACTTCAGTTGGGTTACTACATCTTTTTTCGTCCGATTCCTTCCACATTATTGGCCTACGGGTTACACTCGCGCTAGATTGATGGAGGATGCCTTAATGCCTTCCTTCTAGCGGATCTTTCCCTATCGACTCCGACTCATTGCTCTGGGGCAAAGATCTAGAGTCCATTTGGCAGTACCTTGGGGTTTGCAGTCATTAGTGGAAGATTCCTCGCTATCGACAGTGGGAAACCATCATTGTCTCCTGATTGATAGATTCTTACAGGTGTTCGACTTCAGTTCATCTATTCACACTTGTTAGATTGTACTGGGTACCTTGACACTCATTATCATTATCGGTGAGTAGTCTCGCGTTTGTTAACGGTATACATCAATGACCGGTAATCAAACGATTTCTCACATGGTCGACTTCAGATCATTTATTCCCATGGTGTAGAAATGTACCACGGCGGTCGGTGAAGACCTCAGGTTGTATCAGCATTCATTGGTTCACTTGACAGTTGCTCCTGTTACTGCTAGTTGATACCACTCCACCTTATATGTTGCAGTCACTCACGGCGACATTCTATATGCTGGCACCTGAGTTTGCAGTGTAGTACCATCCTATTCCATCATGTTCAGTTGGTACCTTTTTGGGATCAGTCTTTGATATCAGTGATCCGTTGCATCTTTTAGCATCATTGACAGTCTTATATGTGATATTCAGACATGTACTTACTCATTATGATCAGATGATCCATTATGTATTCTCCAGTCATTTATACTTGTATACTTAGTGGATCCACTTGTACTTGATATGCGGACATGCTTTACTTTTCCTGAGCATGGGTATGCCCGCCTCAGACAGTGTTTCTTTCTGATCTCCTTTCGGTGGCTTGGCAGGCTGAATTCTGGTGCAGTTCCTCCTCGGTTTTTCGGCAGAGTTCCTTTCCTTGTACTTACTTAATATATTTCGGCCATCATGTTCCCCTTCTGACCTCATACATTAGGGGGCATCTGTTATAGCTCCAAATCTCACTCTTATGGTTTGTGATGCTGCACTCATGGCCTAGGGCAACCCCTCCTTCCAGACTTGGTCCAAAAATTTAAAAAACAGTGTTTTATTCCCTATACGCGACATTGCCCCGAGTTAAACGCGTGTACACGCGGGTCTGTCATACCCAACCCGCGTGTATCTATTAAAACACTTTAAAAAATAATAAATTCCTCTTTTTCGGGCGGAGATCGCGGGTTTACCTGCTGGATCACCGGTTAGTGCCCGTGGCCCAACTGTTCCCAACCAACTCCTAACTAAAAAACTACTTTGGAGAGGGTATAAAAAGACATCAAAGGGAAGGCCAAGGGGAGAGAGAAATGAGAGCAAGATTATTATGCTGAGATTTTCCCCTTATACCAGGTCTGAAGTCCTTGGTGCTTTCTGCACTTCCCCCATTTTGCATAGGAAACCCTTGTTTCCATGTGTATTGGTGATCATTCATCCTTTATATCATCATTGAGTAAGACTTGGAAGGAGCTCTTGTTGGAGGCTTGAGGCTGGAACGAATCCGGGAGGAAGCTTGCTTGGAGCCTGCTGAAGGTGTTCAGGTGATATCTTTCCGATATATGTACTTTATTTGCCTCTATATATAAAGAAACACGTCTTTGTTCCCGAATAATCTTTCTTTATGCTTATGAGATTCTTGTGTTGAATTCTTATGAAAGTGGTTACTTAAAGATTTTTTATAACTAACTTTATAGCATGAAGATGATTTATATATAAGTATTTGCACATGTACTGTTGTGTTCTTTGATTTGTTTGTCTTGCAGGTCAAAGAAAGAAGAAGGGAACTCCAAGAAGGGTTTGGACCCTTAAGGTCTTCTCGAACGTAGGACCTTAGGTACGTGCCCTTAACACTAGTATTTGCTTAAAAGTAAAAGATGATGGCTGTGTGTGTGTGTTGCTTTGAATAAGCAATTTTCAGTCTGGTAGAGTCTTAGCCCAAAGGACCCTAGGGGTACTTTCCCTTCAACCAAAAAGAAGACAACTCCTGAATCTTCTGAAGAGACTGTGTGCCTTGCTCATAAAGAAAAGCATCCTGCTCAAGATTCTACAAGAGGAAGAGGTGGACGAAGAGGAAGAGGAAGATACTTCAGAGGCAGGGGGGGCAGACATTCTCAAGGAGAAAAGGCAGATTTGCATTGCATTCACTGCAAACGAAATGGATCACAGCATCCTGCTCAAGATTCTACAAGAGGAAGAGGTGGACGAAGAGGAAGAGGAAGATACTTCAGAGGCAGGGGGGGCAGACATTCTCAAGGAGAAAAGGCAGATCTGCATTGCATTCACTGCAAACGAAATGGATCACATGATGCTTCTACATGCAAGCTACCATGGGACAAAATTGAGCAGAAAAGAAACCAGCAGAAAGGTAAAACTGATGATACAGACAAAGGTAAAGCACCTGAATCCGCTCACTATATTGAGGCACAATGTAACATTGGAGTAAATGAAGATTTGTTTAATGGTTCACTTGCTTCTTCAAAAAATGATTGGTTGCTTGATTCAGGAGCAACCTATCATATGACTCATAGAAAAGAATTTTTTGAAGATTTCACTGACAATGTTGATGGAGCAGTATACTTTGCAGATCAGCCAAAAATCAAGCCATCAGGGCTTGGCACAATTAGGCTTAAACTGCCTGGTCTTCCAGACTTTCTTCTGGATCATGTTCTATATCTCCCACAGCTCAAGAGAAACTTGTTGTCCTTGGTCCACATCCACCAGCAAGGTCACTCCATTCATATGTTTGATGGCAAGCTTGAGGTAAGAAAAGCATCTGACCACTCACTTGTCATGAGGGGAATAGAAGAAGAAAGGCTTCTCAAACTGCAAGGAACCTCTGCTCATGCACAACATTTCTCATATATTTCTCATCATGAAGAAGGTACACTTCCATCAAGCTTATTATGGCATGCTAGATTTGGACATTTAAACTATGACAGTCTCCGCTTATTGAAGAAAAATGGTGTTGCTGGTTTGCCTACAATTCCTAGGAAACATAAGCAATGTGATGCTTGCATTCTAGGAAAGCATAGCAAACAGTCTTTTCATGATTCACATTCAAGAGCACATAGGAAGCTTGAACTCATTCATTCAGATTTATGTGGTCCAATGCCTGTTCCTTCTGCAAATGGAAATAAATATATCATGACATTTATTGATGATTACACCAGAATGTGTTGGGTTTATTTATTGAAGAACAAATCTGATGCTTTTCAAACATTCAAGAATTTTCATAAATGGATTGAAAATGATGCACAATCTCATATTGGGTCTATTCGCACTGATAATGGAAAAGAATATACATCAAATGAATTTGAACACTATCTTCGCCAACATGGGATCAAACATCAAACAACTGTGCCTTATAATCCCCAACAGAATGGTGTAGTTGAAAGAATGAATAGAATAATCTTGAATATGGTACGATCCATGCTTTTCTTCAAAAATGTAAAGATAATGTTTTGGGCTGATGTTGTTCTATGTGCTGCATATATAAAGAATAGATGTCCATCTAATGCTATAAGAAACAAGACTCCTTATGAATTGTGGTATGGACATGTTCCTTCGGTAAAACATCTCACGATCTTTGGTTCCACCTGTTATGCTTTGATACCAAAGGTACATAGAAACAAACTTGGTGCTAGAAGTCGTAAGTGTATCTTCCTGGGGTATTCAAACACCTCTAAAGCATACCGCCTCTATGATGAAGTAAATAAAAAGTTTGTTGTATCTAGAGATGTCATTTTTCTTGAATCATCCAAATCTGACAATGTTGTTGAGCGGCAACTTGATCGCTTGGATAGATTCGAAAAAATGAAATCATTTCAAGAATTTGATAATCAGATTCCACATCTTGAAGGGGGATTCCTATACTAGAACAACATGTGGAATCTTCATCTGAAGAACAATCTCCCCTGCATGAAACTCCAACAACGGATGATGCTTTAAGTGATGTAATTGATAGAATTGGGAGACTCAATCTTGATTCAGTCCCAACTCAATCAACAGAGCAGCCTAGACCATCTCAGAAAGGTCCCCCAAAATGGCTGACAAAGACACTTGAAAGTGTTCATCCTGATGAAATTGGAAAAACAGGAACCAGAAATTCAAACCGACAAAATGGAGGTGATGTAGATGACTCTAATTCACCTGTTGATATGGATGTTACTTATGATTGTGAATTGAACTTGTCTACAAATTTTGAACCAACTTCCTTCAAAGAAGCTGCTTCTCATGATGAATGGAAAGAAGCGATGAAAAAGGAGTATGATGCCCTCATAAAGAATGGCACTTGGAAGCTGGTTGATCCTCCATTTGGAACCAAACCAATTGGCTGCAAGTGGGTCTACAAGAACAAATACAAAGCTAATGGCTCACTTGAAAAGCTCAAAGCTAGGCTTGTGGCAAAAGGTTTTTCACAGAAGGAAGGGGTCAATTATGAGGAAACTTTTTCCCCCACAACAAAATGGGCCACCATCCGGACACTCTTTGCACTAGCAGCTCAGAACGGTTTGAAAGTCCATCAAATGGATGTAAAAACTGCATTCTTGAATGGAGATCTAAAAGAGAATGTTTTTATGTCCCAACCTGAAGGATTTGCTGTGAAAGGACATGAACAAAAAGTATGAAAACTTGTGAAGTCCTTGTATGGCATCAAACAAGCACCGCGAGCCTGGTATGAAAAACTAACTGAGCATCTTCTGAAACTCAACTTCAATCATTTTGATCTTGATGATGCAACTTTATTTGTCAAGAAAGTTGGCAAAACAGTTGTATATCTTGTGGTATATGTAGATGATCTTTTAATGACAGGGAACAACGAAAGCTACATTGCATCCATAAAGAAGGAATTGGGAAAAAATTTTGAAATGACTGATTTGGGCTATGTTCATTACTATCTTGGCATTAAAGTAACCCAAAATCCAAAATCCATATTTCTTTCTCAAAAAAATACATTGGAGATTTGTTAAACAGATTTGGCATGACAGAGTGCAATCCTCTTTCTACTCCAATGGAACAAAACTTAAAGCTCACATCTATTGAAGGAAAGGAATTTGAGGATGCAACAAAGTATAGACAGCTTGTAGGAAGTCTCATCTACCTCACTACTACCCGACCAGACATTTCATTTACTGTTGGAATCCTCTCTAGGTTCATGCAAAAGCCTTATGAGGGACATTGGTCTGCTGCAAAAAGAGTTCTAAGGTACTTGAAGGGAACTCAAGACCTTGGAATCAAGTATACACAGGTGGACGACTTCAGCTTGATTGGATACTCTGATTCAGACTTCGATGGAGACAAAGAAACTAGGGTTTCTACTTCAGGATATGCTATGAGTCTTGGATCAGGAGTTGTTTCCTGGAGATCACGCAAACAATCAGTTCCAGCAGATTCCACAACAGAAGCAGAATACGTGGCAGCAGCTGAAGCAACGAAAGAAATTATGTGGCTCAGGAAAATTCTTGAAGATTTGCAAGTAAAACAAGTACAATGAACTCCACTCATGATTGACAACACCTCTCAAATAAAGTTGGCCAAGAATCCAAAGTTCCATGATCGTACAAAGCACATCAATACTAAATTTCATCTGATTCGACATCATGTTGAGGCCAAAACAATCCATCTCCATCATTGTTCCACAAATGAGCAAATTGCAGACATCTTCACCAAAGAGCTTGGAAGAGAAAAGCTTGAAAGATTCAGAATGATGCTTGGACTCACCAACATCACTTCAGATTAAGGGGGGGAATGTTGACACCTAATCCTCTGCGGTTGGGTGAACCTGGAATGTGAACAGTCATCAGAAGATGAACTGAGCAGTCACATTCTTGTATATAACAATACCTACCTAATGTAATAATACGAATCAGTTTTTTCTGCCTTTGGTGAGTTACTGCCTAGCCTGACAATGACAAGGATCACTTCCCAACATATCAGAACTATTTAATTAGGGGAGGTCCTAACCCCCTGAATCCAAAAACTTTTGCTAGATCAAGTAATGGTATAGTGCCCTAGTGATCTGAAATGGGGCTCTAAAAGGCTTCTTGTCAACTTACAAGAACCTCTCCCACTTCGAAGCTTAAACAATTTCCAAGATCTAGCTTATGCTTGACAATTTGCAGAATTAAAAGAACTTGAAATAGGTGTATGCTTGTATTTGTCCTTAACTATTTATGGGATTTGAGTTCATTTACTTATTCTGAAATAAAAATCAAATAACAGTAAATAAAAGCAACAAATAAACATCATACACATAGCAACAAGATGTAGCAAATAACCAAACCACATAGACAAGAAGTTTAATATGGAGTTCACCCTGATATCTTAGGCTATGGCTCCTTGAGCTCTAATAAACTCAATTAGGCTCTTTGGGATTATGGCTTCAATTCTTTTACAAGTTCCACACTCAACTCCATAGGTTTACAACTAGACCTATGGGCTTAGAATACCATCTTACCCTTGGTTGTCCTTACTTTGCAGACAGATCTAGGCTTCTCCAGACTAGACTCCTTCAATCAGAGCTCTGAGCTATCTTGAGCTCTAGCTTACACCAACTCCCATAGAATTTTTTCACTTTCTCTGGAACTCCTTCTGTCTTCAGCACACTTTGGACATCGGCAATAGCTTGATAATTTGATCTCTTTGTTGTTTTACAACTTCACTACAACATCATGGGTCTTAGAAGTCTACTTTGAGCTCTTTGGCTCTAAGGCTCTACCTCCAACCTCTGGTGGATATGCCTCTGTCAAGCCTCCAACCTCTGGTGGCTCTTTCTATCAAGCGCTCTGGCTCTGCGGCTTTCGGGCTCTCTATTTGGCTTTGATCAACTCTTATGCTACACCGAACCTTCCTCACTCTACAAACTACCTCTATGCATCACTCATCATTCTCTTACTCTTCTTGAGTATTCACTAAGCATCCCTAGGCTTCTCGAGCTTCTTTGAGCTCTCTCTGAGTGTTCCTATACCTGTGCCTCTGGGAATCCTCTTTCTCTGTGTTTTCTATGTTTTGCTCGGCCTCTGCGTGAATCCCTATCAATTTTGTTCTCTATGTATTTGTAACCATTTGGTTATAGTCCTCTAATTCCTGGAACCCCAACTGTTTCCCAAAAGAATCAGTTTTCAATTGGAAAGGAACCAGCGGGCATGGGAACCCAATCATTTGGCCTTCCCCCTGCCATAATCCCGAAAATAGCAATATAACAGAATACACAGGAAATGCATGAAAAACACATCATGAGCCATTTAACCAAACTTCAAATAATATGTAATCATGCTTAAAATCCTATCGGGTCCGCTTTTCCATTGCATGTTGCATATCGCACTGCATATGGCCAAAAAAACCAATACATGGAAAATACACAAAATCCAAAATTCCAGATTTCAAAATTTATGCAATCGCATCTATAACTCTATCAGGTTTGCACCCTGATCGCAAATCGCAACCACATATGTCAATGACCCTTTATATTGGGGATCCACTGATCGCCGATCACCGATATCAGTGCATTACATATCGCTATCAGTCCCATTACATCGGCATATCGCGATTGTCCCCCTCACATCGGCGCTATCGCTGATCGGTACCATCGCATATAACAATCGCATTGTTGCATTGGCCCTTTGTATTGTGCGATCCGATCACCGATTGCCGATTGCATTGGCATATTGCTATCGCAAGTCGCAATGGCATGGATCTTGGTCCTTCTCCCATGGTTTTGTGTGATGCGATAAAGCCATCTCCACTGTTGATCTACGCATCCGATCTAACGGTCCATGTGCAATCGCGTTGCCATTATCACAATTCCTTAAGGCCAGGTCCTTTAACACTCTGCTTGGCTTTTCTCCAATGCGATTTCTTTAATGAGCCTTTAAGTCCATTTTTATAAGAATTTTCCTCCTTTTCAAAGGACAATGGGCAAATTTCTTTTTAAAATAACTTCTTCATCCGAAGTCCGTTTTAGCACATTCAAATTGCATTAGATTCAGAAATGAAGAGATCTATGCAATGAGACTATTTCCAAGAGCATCCTTTGACTTTCATTTTTCATCTGTGAGGAAAATTCATAGACTTAGAAGTCTATGTTAGATCCATTTTGGATCATGCCTTCCCACTAAAAATCTTTTGAACTCCAAAAGACTGACATACTGATATGAACAGTAAATAAGAGTATCTCACCCTCTTCTTTTAGCCTCCATACACTTGCCTTGCATAGTGCCTCTGAACCAAAGCCTTTGAACACTCCCTTCTTGGATGTGCTTGTCCCCTTGGGAAGAACTGTCTTCCTCCTTGGCTTCCTGCAGAACTCCTGCTGTGAAGGTCATAGAAGGTAGTTTGAACTTCTCTTCCTTGATCATTGATCCAAGGTGGCTCAAACCAATGTGAAGTTACATATGCTTCACAAAATTTTCATTTGTTCCTGTTTGACATACTGTCAACAACAACTATTAACAACAATAGGATTACAGACAACAACTGGATGGCCTAAACTCTTACTTCATCAAAAGAAATAGATTTCACATCTTGTGAACACCTCCATGTCTTTACATCTACATACAAATGATTGACTAGATAACAAGCCAACAAAACATGCCTTTAAAACAACTGACCCTTCAAGTCAAGCATGTAGAAAAAGAATTCTAAAGTTCTTTTTCAAAGATGAAACACTTCATCATTATCTCCATCTTGGAGACTAAATCAACTTTTCCCAAGTCAATATTAAATTACATGCATGCTTAAAACAAAGTAATCAACCCTTCAAGTTAATCGCACATAGATGTTCAGAATACAAGGAAATCATCAACATCCCTGTGTGTTGAGGGACAAAGTCCCCTAGGGTTTTGGGTCAACACCCTAGCAGAGCGGGGGTTATCTACAGTAAAAAACAAGCATTCCACACAACCATGATACTTAAATAAGAAAACTACACAAAGAGAGGTGTACCTAGGGGTCCTTCGTTCGAGTAGATCCATCTAGGGTTCAAACCCTCTTGGAGTTCCTTTCGATCCTTGAACCTAAAAAACAATCAACTCAAAGAAGAATAGCAATATATGGACCAAGTATCATATAGAAATCAACTTCATAAAATATTGAAAGATGGGTAGTTATACATGGAAATAACTATTCATATGCAAACCATAACAACAACATCATATGCATAAAGAAGATTGATTTTGGGAACAAGACACATGTTTCTTTATTGCAAATAACTAAAACAAAGCAAGGAATTATATCACCTGAATCTTCCTCTTGCAGGCTCCACACAGAACCATCCTTTGGATCCATCCAATCCCAAGTCTTCAAAAGGCTCCTTCCATGACTCACACAAAGATATCTCAACTAGTGAAATGACATCATAACTCATGGAAACAAGAGTTTCCTGTGATGGGGGAAGTGTTGGAAGCACAAGGATCTTTAGACCTGATCAGGGATGATCTCAGTAGAGTGATTTTTCTCTCTATTTTCTCCTCCCTTAGGCCTTCCCATTGAAGCCTTTTTATACTTCTCCCAAAGTACTTTTTTAGTTGGGAATTTGTTGGGAACAGTTGGGCCATGGGCACTAATAGGTAATCAATAGGTAAAACCCGTGATCTCCACCCAAAATTAAGGAGATTTAATTTTTTTAAGTGTTTTAAGACATATACGTGGGTTGGGTATACATAGACCCGCATACGCACGCGTTTGGCTCAGGGCGATGTCACGTATAGGGAGTAAAACATTGTTTTTTAAGTATTTGGACTAGGTCTGGAAGGAGGGGTTTCCCTAGGCCATAAATGCAGCATCACAAATATCAAGGGTGAGATTTGGAGCTATAACAGATGCCCCCTAATATATGAGGTTAGAAGGGGTACATGATGGCCGAAATGTATTAAGTACATGGAAAGGAAACCTTTAAAAAAATGAGAAGGACTTCACCAGATTTCAGCCTGCCAAGCCACAAAAGGAAATTAGAAAGAAACACTATCTAAGGCAGGCATACCTATGCTTAGAGAAGCTAAAGCATGTCCACATATCAAGTACAAGCGGATCCACTAAGTATACAAGTATAGAAGACTGGAAATACATAATGGATCATTTGATCACGATCGAACAAGTACATGTCTGAATATCACATATAAGAATGTCAATGATGTTGAAAGATGAAGTTGATAACCGATATCAAAGACTGATCTCAAAAGTACCAAGTGGACATGATGGAATAAGATGGTACTACACTACAAACTCGGGTGCCAGCATATAGAATGTTGCCATGAATGACTGCAACATATAAGGTGGAATGGTATCAACTAGTAGCAATAGGGGCAACTGTCAAGTGAACCAATGAATGCTGATGCAACCCAAGGTCTTCACTGACCGTCATGGTACATTTATACAAAATGGGAATAAATGATCTGAAGTCAACCATGTGAGAAATCGTTTGATTACCAGTCATTGATGTATACTGTTAACAAAAGCGAGACTAATCACTGATAATGATACTAAGAGTCAAGGTACCCAATACAAACTAACAAGTGCGAATAGATGAGCTGAAGTTGAACACCTGTAAGAATATATCAATCAAGAGACAATGATGGTTTCTCACCGTCGATAGTGAAGGATCTGCCACTAATGACTTCAAACACCAAGGTACTTCCAAATGGACTCTAGACCTTTGCCTTAAAGCAATGAGTCATAGTCGATGGGGAAAGATCAACTAGAAGGAAGGCATTAAGGAATCCTTCATTAGTCTAGCATGAGTGTAACCCATAGGCCAATAACGTGGAAGGAATCAAATGAAAAAGATGTAGTAAACCAACCAAAGCACGTTTCTTGTGTTGAAAATATGTAGCTAGTGCACGACAGAAACCATCTGAACCAACCAATAATGAAAGCTGACATAGAGGCTAGGTACCCACCAATAGGGTCAAATGGAAACCAAGGTACTGCACGAATCCTAATGTGTGATAGTGTAAGCTGATGTCGAACACAAGGGAAACCACTCAGTCAAAGACCCATGATACTAATCAATGTTGAGCACAAGGTGACCTGTCAATAATGAAAATAGGGCCAGGGTGTGGCTCTAGGCCTATCCTCAGAGCAGGATGTCATTGTCGATAAGGACAAGACCCTTGCCAGCAAGAAGTCAATGGAGACCTTCTAAAACTAGCACAAGTAAAGGACCAATATAACTAATGTGATGATAGACAAGACACTGACAACCAGGGATGGCCGACTGAAAAATGAGTCAAGAGACACCACAGAGAGGCCGACTCGGGCTAACTTCCCTTGAATAAAAGCACGACTCAATGATGACTATGTGGCAGCATATGTTGACTCTGTATAAGTTCGTCATGCAGGAGGCACAAACGAACTCTCCATATGATTGGAAGATATAACCAATCGAAGGAGAACTAACTCAATAACAAGGTTAAAGCATACCTAAGTCAAACTAAATCCTGCCCAAATGGAGGAGACTTTGTTTTGAGTGCTTTGTTCAAAGGGCGACATGACTGACTCTAGCTGCCAACAATAAATGGAAATATTGTTCCGTTCTCGCTCTTTTTTGGAATATATAATTTTTTTGTCTTTTTCTTTAAGTTGGAAAAATAATAAAAGAATGCTATAGTATAGTGGAAATAACGAGTGTCAGTGAAGTATATGATCTAGTTCCTGGGAATGGAACAATCCTATGCTCAATGCAGGGAGGCGAAAACTGGTCAAAGACACTCAAAGGTGTGTTCCTTCCATGGGTCAAGGTGTGTCAAGTTGCAGAAGTCAAGGGGATGCAAGTTTGATTTTGCAGACGTCATGGTCAAAAGTTGGCTTAAACACGAATCCATGTGAAGCCGGCTAAAGGCCAAGAGGTGCAAACGGTCAATATGCAATGCAGTAGTATAACTCAGCATGAAGGAGCCTGTAGGGTATAAGGCCAGAAAGAAGTGAAGAAGCAAAGAGGAATGAGTCTTCATCACATAAGTCATGGCAGGACTACAGAGGAATCTCGAGCCTACTCAAATCGAAGCAGCATGGGAAACCAATGTCAATGAGGTGCTAACTACGATGCCCATGAAAACGATGGCTCTACCATCGTGTCAAAGTTTAAAAATTAGCAAGTGAAGTTGGTTTGCTAACAATGACACGATGGGATTGACCCTATGGCAAGTATATCAGTAGATGGAGGCTAGTTATGCAAAATGCAATGGAAGAATGGCTTCCCTAACCTATATGCCAGTGAGAAAATGATACCTGCCATGAATGGTCAGTAGTCATGGAACATACTCAAAACTATCAAAAAAGCGTCCAAAATGTCCTAAAAAAACAACCATTCTCGACATTCCAAGCTCCCAAGTTAAAGGATACATGAAACAAAACAAAATCAAGTTTTGAAAAAATTTGACATTTTCAAAGCTTATAATATAGTTTTTTGACTCACCATTGTTACTGTTTGAGTTAAGAGAACGAGGAGTTGTGAAAAAGAAGCAAGCTTGCCTTTTGCTGAACTCGACTATTCAAATCTTCCCAAAATCACCAGGTAACCCCCAAACTTATCTTGCATTCATTTGTGATTGGTTTTAAGAAATTTAATTAAGATTTCACCGTTGAATTTATGTCAAAAAAAATTTCGTGGCATATACGCGGGTTGGATATATGGAATCTTTGTATACACGGGCCCTAGATGTGACTGTGTATGAAACATGCTAGAGTATACGTTGTTTAAACTTCAAAACAAAAAACTAACGGTCCAAACTTGTTTTTTCTCAGGATGCCAATCACCTGGAGGGAAAGGGAGCATGCCACTGTAGATGATGAGGTCATGAGTGATCAACAGGTCTTAGATGCCTTAAGAGGATGCAGTTTGCTAAAATTCTTCCAAATGCCAAATATGAAGGAAAATACTCGCTTGCTCAAAATGTTCATTCACTACTGGAGCATCGAGGACAACTCATTCATGATTGATCAAATGCCACTAAGGATAGATATTGAGGATATCTATTTTATCACGGGCCTTTCCCGGAGGGGAGAGGTAGTACATTCTATGGGCCGATCACAAGGTAGCCTCTCTATTGCGGACTATGTGCATATATACTGCTTGGGCCATCCAGAGAAGATTGGAAGCCAAATTCCAATCAAGCACGTAGAGAGTTTGTCATTGAGGATTACCCTATTCACTATAGCCAAAATGAATGGATCAACTTCCTTACACCAAGCTTCATGACTTGCCATGAGCTTGGCTGTAGACTATCTCACTACCATATTTGATTGGTGTACTCCTCTTCTAACCAACTTGAAGAGCCAGCTGACATCTATCAAAAAGGGCCAGAACAAAAACTTTGGGTGTGGAACAATTTTGTGCTCCTTCGTTTTTGAGAAGGTCCCAGTGCTACGCCCTAGAGTATTAGTTTCAATCAGTAGCCCATGAGATCCACGGATGCACAAGTGGGTTGATCTGATGAAAAAACTAGGAGGTAGGGACGTACCACGAACTGCTTTTGATGATGATTTCTTCTCCTGGTGGGAGCAGCAGATCATCACAGTGGATGATTACCCTTATGTTGGCTTGGACTTCCAAGGAGATCCTGATCTAGCATTACCACCAGCCGTAGCATGGGGCGATATAGGTAACAAATGTTTTTGATTTTATGATTTTTATGATTTTTCAAATATGAAAATGAATTTGAAAAATATTTTTGATGGGATTCAAATGACTAATGTAATGATCATATTCTAGATATTGGGCTAGTACGACTAGATGGATTCCCTTGGCATGGACGTCTCAGCCGAGGTGCCGAAGAGGCGACCACCGATATAGAGCGACTCCTACACACAGTTCAGTGGCACTTGGTGAGATTAACTCACCAAGTACCGATGGAGGCTGTAGAGGATCTCCCTATAGACATGCAGTGTCACATGGTTGGAATGCCACATGATTGGGTTCAGACTCTTAGGCATGTGGCTAAAGCAGTGGTCACCTAATTAGCCGCTCATCCCGATTCGGGGCATTAGATGTACTGGACATGATTATGGGAATTTGAGTCCCAATTTTTTTATATTATTTTGGACATACTTATGTACATTCAGGATGTTTTATGATATATATATATATATATATAGATATATATATACAGTTTCAACTTTCTGATGCTTGATTATTTTTATGATGATGAATGAATGATGTACCAATCTAAAGCTTGATTAGCAATAAAATCTGCTAACCAATTATGAGATCTTGGAATATACAAATAAGTAATATAAGTAAATGATCTTTGAAACAACCTCACTCTTAAATATTGGTGATATAAACATGGATCCCTAACCCGATAAATGTTATTCAATTGAGACACTATCAGTTTCGAATCAAGATATACTACTAATGAATCAATTCCATAAGAAATCGCTTCAGATAGTAGATTAATGACGACAGTATACTCAGCCATATTATTTGATGCAGGACCAATGCATACGCCCCTTAACACCATCAACTAACCAGTTGGATAGTAGATCACCCAAGCTGTGGAAGTGAGGTTCCGAGTGTGCCAACTAGCACCATCGGCAAATCCAAAATAGACCAAGTCATCCATCAACACCTACCACAACAGATCAAAAAGTGTCGATATCAAAAACTCTCGATGAGATATGTACAAAAATACAAAATATACAAAGAATCCATTGCCTAACTGCTAAGAAAAGTACTTCTTAAGGTAGAGCTGATCAGGGGGCTCTGCCAACTTGCTCCCAAGGATGTTTATAGTTATAGTCATTGAACCAATCAATATATTACCTTCGACAGACATCTGTGTTGGAGCCAAAGGAACCGTACAAACATCACTAGTAGGTAGACTAGAGGACCTAGATTCAACTTCATGCAAAGGATGACAGATAAATAAATGATGATGTAAATCTTCCGATGGTCGATCTACAGCCATCATTGCTTCGAATATTGCTTCATCAGACAGAAAAATAGTATCTAAGCTCTCCAAAGTAGAAGTGGAATCAAGGGTCCTAGTAGGGGCCACATCACCATCTAACTCCTCCTCAGAGAAAGGAGTAGAATGGTTGTCTGTAGAGTTATCGGTAGATTCATATCTAAGCTCTACTGCAGACATAGAAGATTCTATTTCACCCACCTTGCCGTCATCCGATGTGGTCACAGATGAAGATAAGGCTCCAGGATTCGAAAAATAATGAGTTTGAACAAACTCTTTCCGTAAAGGCTCCTTGGAGGATGAAATTGTATCTATTCTAGCTATAGGAGGGGGAAGATCAAACGTACCCATCAATGAAGTGTACATCTTGACTCCTAGATTCTCAGTAGGTAGATGGGGGTTATCCATCATCGGAACAGTAGAATCTGAAGTTGCTCAAGGATTGACTAGAGAATAATCCAATTGATCAACCTTAACAAATTTTCCTTCATGAGGAAATCAAATGACACGAAACAGAGTTGAAACAATGGCATCCATTTCATAGATCTAGTTCCTTCCTAAGAGGAGATTGTAATCTAGGTTAGCATCAATGACTTCTACTTCGATATTAATGACCTTTCCTCCAACACATATACGAAAGGTCGGGATAATCCCATATGGCCTATGAGAATGACCATCAAATGCTATCAAGAGGGTAGGTGAAGGAACCACCGAAGGTGATCCAATGGCCTTCCAACATGACATAGACATGACACACATGGAGGCTCCCTCATCAATAATTGTCCGAAAAATAGTAGTTTTCCAGTAAGTAGACTTTATCTAGAAATCCATATGATGAGGAAGTCTCTTTTTGACATTATTCATGTCAAAAGTGAGAGCTAATGAATTATTTGGATCAACTACCCCTATCGCCGAAAGAAAACCACTTCGTTGAGTTGGACACGACTGGAGTAACTCTAAAGCAAACATCATGCATGGACTCTGAGCTAGATCCTCCACAATGGAGTAATTCTGAGCTACCCTAGCATTGGGATTGATAGTAGCGTGCTTAGCGGAACCTTTCAGTATTCAAGGTATAGACTCGATAGAGGGTCGCACAATATGGAGTGCGTTGGTAGTTCTAGGAACAGATTTATCCTTGGATGTTTCACCTTCACCATAATCACGTGACCGTGTGGCCACATTGACGTTAGAACTCATCATGAAAACATTTGATGATATCCATTCCTGGTTGCCCCATACAGAGGTACCAGGATTTGAATTCGCGCCAGTAAGCAGCTGTTGCCCTTGGGGAAAAAGGTTGGTTAACACAGCTTGAGAGCTAGAAGTCCCTTTATGCCCTAACAAGCACTAAGCATCTTGAATTTTTGGGCAAAGATGAGTCAAATAGTCTCCACTGTATAGCTTGCATGGAAGCTTGACTTTCTTTCTAGACTCATTTCCACCCCCACCAACATTACTGCCAGGTTTATTTACGTCAGCCTTCCCATCTTGGCTCTTTTTGTTACCCCATCCTTTCTTCTTCCCATTGGAATTTTGATTTCCTTTGGGGTTGGAATATTGGATGGCGTTAACAGAAGAGGGTTGAGAAGGCGAAGGGTTAGACAATGTGACCTGATTGGTAGGAGCATTTTGTAAAGAAAACTGTTGTAATTGGCTCAACAGGTTCATCGCATTGGTGTTTATGGATCCAACAATACTGTCCGCATGGGGACCTGGCTTCAACTTTGCTATATCAACCTTAGTGCTAGGAGCACCGGGCAAGATTTTCTGAAGAATCCCAGACTGAGAGTAAATCAATTCTAACTGCTGGGCCCTAAAAATAGCTTGCTTTTCATAATAGACTCCAGACAAAGAGACATCCTTGGAAATATCAAGTCGTAACAATTTCAAGAACCATTTGAGACTGTATTCAGGCAGAGTTTCAGCTTTAATTAGCCTCTTTCTCTGTCTCCTTTCCTGAATATGATCAGAAATGTGAGTTGTCGTATCCTAACGGAAATTGGCTAGCAGTTTTGTTCCATCATCATAACAGACGGACAACTGGAAATGGTTTAGAAAAATGTTAGCCAAATTAGTGAAAGATGTAAAGCTGCCCCCTAGCAACTCTATATACCACTTGGTTGCATTGCTAGTTAAGGTCCGTTGAAAAAGTCTCAACCTAACCGAGTCGTTGATGAGGGAGTTTGATGAGCACCACAAATGGAATGTGGTTACATGGTCACCTGGGTCTTCACTGCCCTTCCCCTCTAACTTTGGAATGTCTGATGGGAGTTTGGTTTGGATTGGAGGCCAGGCCAGATTATATTTGATTGGATTGTTTTTCAATTTTCTGAGATCTGGCAAATTCAGTGTTGCCAGAAACAGAAGCCTAGGAGGACCTTGGGGATTCCACCTAGATTGGGCAGAGTTCCCAAAGTTCTAAAAAGACTGGCCTAGATTTTGAAAGGCACCAGGCTTCCCAAAGTAACCACCAGAACCTGCTGAACGAAAAGGTGACCCTTGTGGTCCAGCAAAACTCAAAGTTTGACCAACTCCAGCCGAAAAACCTCTATAACTAGTGAAGTTCCCTCCTAAAGAATTATAAGGAGTCAATAACCCCTGATAAGGATTCCAAGTAGAAGCTAAGGGAGGAATACTTCGAAACAAACTAATTGTGGAGTATGGCCTATTCCCTTGTTGGCTGAAAAATGGATTCCCAGTTCCTATGCCACTAACTGCAGGGTTAGTCCAACCTTGAAAGGGATTACTGCCTTGACCTGTAGAAGAAAAAGGTATAGATCCTATTGTTGGGTTGGAATGAGGTATATGACCACTTCCAAAAGGAAAACCCTGAAATGAAGTTGATCCACCCATCATGGACGTGGAGGCACTAAATGGAACTAATGGAATACCTTGTGAATGGGTGCCAAACGGGAAAAATCCAGAACTAGATGCATTGGCTTGGGAATTTCCACTCATAGAAGGAATGGAAGTCGACCCAACTAAGGATGTGCCAGCAAAATACCCAAATAAGGATGCAGAGGGGATGGAAATAGTTCCTCTCCCTTGTACTGGTGTTAGAGTCTGCATGGTTGTAGCACTCGTGGTAGAAGCCATGCTTCCAGTGGTGGTCATTGAAGGTAAGTGCGTGATCTGACCTAGACTTGACGGTCTATGCGTCGGAGTCCCAATGTATTGTAATACGTCTAGATGATTAGGAGGTAGAGGAGAATTCAAAGCCGCTAACGAATCTGGGAGTTCTTCTACCTCAATGTTATCCTCCAATTGAAAGAGAAATCGAGAAAGAACTAGGGTGTTCCTCTCTAGTTCTGCGGAAGTACTAGGCCTATCCTGAACACTAATGGCCCCCGGGGGAGGATCAATCCCTGATGCGTCAGCTACCATAGGATGAAACCCACTGGTAGTATTACCTTTGTGCCTTCTAGGAGAAGGCTCTAAACTTAGTGGTGAAAGACCACGAAGTCTTCGAGACCGTCTAGGCGATCGGTCAACCACTTTGAATTTTTTATTAAGATCCAATTAAAGACTCAAGAAAAAATGAAAGCTAGGCCAACTAAGAGCACAGAGCACACTCTAAAAATTTCCCTAAAATATATCAGCTAGTCAAACAACTTTCAAGTATTTCTACTCCAAGTGATGAGGACCAGACACCAAAATACATGAAAGTGAAGTAGGGCCCTTCTGAAGATAGTCTGGGATAATGATGGCCCAGGCCTACCAACGAAGGTATCAAAGGAAGTTACACCGACCTCCAAACAACAGCCTGTGCGGGTGTAAGCCCACAAGCTTCGCAAGGGTGCCCTCCAGAAGTACTGCTGAGAGTGATAAAACGTCGACCTCAGGTGCCACATGATTCCCCTCTGTAGCCACCTGTGTAGATACCTAGGAGAAGCAACCAAGGTTACCAACTTTTGTCAGAAGCCAGGCGGAATAGTCTCAAGGTTAGATATGACAAGTAGGAGAGGGGGTATCTCTCTTCCTTATCTTCAAAAACCCTCGTGCTTAACTCCCAGATCTGGAGCTTTCCTGGTCTCCCTAACGCTATTGGATTTACACTCGTTATTCAGACTTCTATGTTTGACAGTTTAAAGTGGCCTTGGAGAGTTTTCTCTCCACATACCTAATCCAAGGCCCTAAAATATCCTAAAACTTGTTGGTGTGTCTAAATTGACAATATAAAAAAGTTCTAGTATATTTTAATTAGTGCTTGTTTTTAAATGGGTTGTTCTTCAGTCAAGGGATAAACGGAAATGAAACTTGTGGTGTTTATTGACACAAAAGAAATTAATAAAAACCAAACTATATGCAAATGCACTTGTTTCATTCTTCGATGAAAGAAATTTCTACCAGGTTCTAAGGAACTTCTTAAGAAAGCAATAAATTTTTCTTTTCTTTTCTTTCAACAAGCTTCACACACAAAAACTAACAAAAACTATTCGATTCCCTAAAAGATGCACAAACTATCCCAATGCAATAAGTATATGCTGATGCAAAAAATTAAGATTAATCTAGAGCAAAGAATGAAAGTAACTTGTTTATCGCTTCTAATTAAGCACTTAAGATGTTTAGATAGAATATAAGTTCCTAATGCTCATTTTTGTCCAAACTCTAAAAGAAAATCTCAAGACAAACAAAATGCACTTTCACTCGAAAAAAGAAACCAAATCAAAACAAGGCAAAAGAAAGCAAAAACTAAGTTTTCAAGAAGTTTTCTTCAAAAGGAAAAACAAAAAACAACTTTTCAAAAGTGCTCCAAATACTATTGAAAACTTTGAGATCGAAAAATAGGCAAAAAAAACACTTTGCAAGTTATCAACTCGAAATGAGTGAAAACTCAACAAAATAGGTGTTTCAAGATGCTCTTAATGACCAAAAAGTAGCAAAAAGAGCTTGATGACAATGATCAGAAGACCAAGAAAGACAACTTTCAAAATAATCACTTAACAACTTTCAAAAAGTGAGAAAATCAAATGGCCACAAGATGCAGTTTTGACACAAAGTAAGAAGATCACAAAGATAAAGTTTGTCACAAAGATTGAAACCAATCTTTTTGTTCTAGAAGACCAAAACATCCAAGATTCTTAGAAAGAGATCTCGTGTGCTCAAACACAAATGATGACACTTTCAACAAAACAAAACAAGACCAAAAATTTCCACAATAAGAGAGAATTCAAAACCGAAAACTTGCTGCAAAACCAAAGACTCACAACCAAACTTGGCTGCTTAGGAAACACTCAGACCAGCAAACAAATCTTCTGAAGCAGAAAGACTTGACAAAATCTTGGAAAATTAGGGTATACGCAACTGTGTCAATACACAGTGGTGTGTATATGCAATTCAACCCAAAGAAACCTGCGTATACGCAAGTTCATATGGGGAAACTTGCATACATATGCTATTGTAACCAGACAAAACTGCGTATATAACAGTTCACAAGAAAAAAAAGGTTCTAAAGAAACAACTCAGACTTAAAGTCTAAGTTCCTATAGGAACAGACAAACCAGTTACAGCAAGAACAACTATGGTTGAGCCTTGATTGGCTTAAAATAACCCAAACTAGGAACAACAATACTGTTGTTCCCAGTGGAGTCACCAATTCTATTGAGGGACAATGTCCCCTAGGGTTTTGGGTCAACACCCTAGTAGAGTGAGGGTTATCTATAGTAAAAAACAAGCATTCCACACAGCCATGATACTTAAATAAGAAAACTACGGAAGAGAGGTGTACCTGGGGGTCCTTCATTCAGGTAGATCCGGCGAAGGTTCAAACCCTCTTGGAGTTCCTTTCGATCCTTGAACCTACAAAACAACCAACTCAAAGAAGCATAGCAATATATGGACCAAGTATCATATAGAAATCAACTTCATAACATATTGAAAGATGGTTAGTTATACATGGAAATAACTATTCATATGAAAACCATAACAACAACATCATATGCATAAAAAAGATTGATTTCAGGAACACGACAAATGTTTCTTTATTGCAGATAACTAAAACAAAGCAAGAAATGACGTCACCTAAATCTTCCTCTTGCAGGCTTCAAGCAAAACCATCCTTCAGATCTGTCTAATCCCATGTCTTCAAAAGGCTCCTTCCATGACTCACACAAGGATATCTCCTAGTGAAATGACATCATAACTCAAGGAAATAAGGGTTTCCTATGATGGGCGAAGTGCTGGAAGCATAAGGATCTTCAGACCTAGTCAGAGATGATCTCAGCAGAGTGATTTTTCTCTCTATTCTCTCCTCCCTTAGGCCTTCCCAATGAAGCCTTTTTCTACTTCTCCCAAAGTAGATTTTTAGTTGGGAATTCGTTGGGAACAGTTGGGCCACAGGCACTAATAGGTAATTAACAAGTAAAACTCATGATCTCCGCCCAAAATTAAGGAGATTTAATTTTTTTAAGTGTTTTAAGACATATACGTGGGTTGGGTATACACAGACCCGTGTCCACACGCGTTTAGCTCAGGGAAATGTCGCATATAGGGAGTAAAACACTGTTTTTTAAGTATTTGGACCAGGTATAGAAGGAGGGGTTGCCCTATGCCATAAATGTAGCATCACAAATATCAAGGGTGAGATTTGGAGCTATAACACTGTGTTCAAGCATATCATTTTCATGCAGGCATTTCATCCTTCAACTTTCGCTTAAGTACATTGTACTTTCAAAGTTGAAATGAAATATGATGTTTCATCCTTCAACTTTTGCTTAAGTACACTGTACTTTCGAAGCTAAAATGAACATAATGTTGCAGCAATAAAGTGAGTTTCCTACTCAACTTTTTCCATTCACCCTCTTGGTAAAACCCTGCAACTTGCATTCCATTAACAAATAAATGCAAATAGATGCATTACATCAATAGACATGCAATCTTAATTGGATAAGAATTTAACCATTTCTTACCAATCCATTTCAAAGGTCCTTCCTTTGTCTGCACATCAGCATCAACATGTGAATTATCCTGAAACAGATCAATCATGGAATCTTTCTTTCCATTCTTGCCATTTTTTCTTTCCACCTTCTTCAAGTTTCGTGGAAGCATTGTTGGATTCAGAGTCCAACACTTTTTAGCAATGTGTCCTTGCTTATGGCAGTAAGTGCAATGCATGTTCATCTTCTCAATAGCATGATTTGTCTTGTCCAGTGGAACTTTGGCTTCTTGCTTCCTTTCCTTCAAAAGTTTCCTGTATGTGGCCATTCTCTTCCAACATCTTGAAACATTATGGTTATTCAAACCACAAAAGGAACATGCAATTATTTTCCAATGCCTATGTGGAAATTTGTCATGCTTTACATAATCAAAAGGAATATGATTAGAACCAGATTTATACCTTTCTTTTTCACCTTTATTTCCTTCGTGAGGAGGTGAATTGAATGAAGAAGTAGCTCCCTTTGGAATGCCATCAACCTCTTCAATGGTTTCAGAGTTTCCACAACTCTCTGGTTCAAGTGTATGATTATGAGCATCTTCTTCCTGAAAATGATGTTTCAAGCAATTGCATTCCCCTTGAATATAGTCTTTACACTTTTGAGGTAGAAGACCTGCAATGAAACTCCTTCTTGGAACTATTTCAATGGCCTTCATGAAAGCTTTGGAACTTTCTCCATAAGACTGTCCATAGCCAAGACCCAAATACTTAGGCCTTTCCTCAACCATTATTGGCTCAACAATACCCTGTGCATGTTTGCCCAAGCCTTTTCCTTCATAGCCCATCTTGGACATTAACTTGGAACCTATGTCTCTGGTATGTTTTTCAAAAGAACCAACATAATCATTCTTAGATGAATTTCAAGAAAAACACGAATTGTTTACCGCTTCTTCAAGATGATACTTGACTAAGGCTTCCTTGGTAACAAAGAGCTATGTCTCCAACTCATGCATCCTTTCCAAGTCCATATTTGCAATATGAAGTTGTCTCTCCATTTCCTGCAATTTGTTAGAAAGAAACTGCTTCTCTTCCTTCATGGAATTCAACTGCTCTCTAAGTCTGGTGCTCTTCCTTTCATCCTCATACATTTCTCTCACCATATCCATCATGGTGAACAAGTCTTGCTTCATGTCTTCATCAAAGAATCTTGTGATGAAGGAATAATTTGAGGACTCACTTGTAGAAGTTGTCATTATCAAAATGAACAAAAGAACTTCAAACAAGATTAACAAAGAGCTTATTCAAGCAACCTTTTGCAACAAACCTCTTGTGCTTCAAGGATTGCTTTGAGGTCCTTTGGGATAAGAAGAATGCCTTCAGCCCTTCTTCCTTCTTGTCCTCTCCTGGACTTAGCTATCAATAGCTTTCCCTTCACCTTTGCAAACTCAAACAACAGTCAATTTACAAACAATCAAACAGCTAAATTCTTTCTACTGTTTGAACACCTTTCAAGTCAAACAAGCATATAGATTTCTCTATCAATCAAGCATTCTAATCTAATATCACCTGCATCATGATATAACCTACTCTAGTATAACTTAACTCTGATATCACCTTCTTTGAAGGTGGGGTTAATCAACCTGATGCTCTGATATAACCAGCTCTGATACCACCTTCTTTGAAGGTGGGGTTAATCAACCCACTCTAATACCACCTGATCTGAAATGGGGCCCTAAAGGATTCTTGTCAGCTTACAAGAACCTCTCCCACTCCAAAGCTTAAACAATTTCCAAGATCTAGCTTATGCTTGACAATTTGCGGAATTAAAAGAACTTGAAATAGGTGTATGCTTTTGATTGTCCTTAACTATTTATGGGCTTTGAGTTCATTTGCTTATGCTGAAATAAAACTCAGATAACAGTAAATAAAAGCAGCAAATAAACATCATACACATAGCAACAAGATGTAGCAAATAACCAAACCACATAGACAGCAAGTTTAATATGGAGTTCACCCTGATATCTTGGGCTACGTCTCCTTGAGCTCTAATCAACTCGATTAGGCTCTTTGGGATTATGGCTTCAATTCTTTTACAAGTTCCACACTCAAATCCATAGGTTTACAACTAGACTTATGGGCACAGAATACCATCTTACCCTTGGCTGTCCTTAATTTGCAGACAAATCTAGGCTTCTCTGGACTAGATTCCTTCAATCAGCGCTCTGAGCTATCTTGAGCTCTAGCTTGCACCAACTCCCTCAGAATTCTTTCACTATCTATGTAACTCCTTCTTCTGTCTTCAGCACACTTTGGACGTCAACAATAGCTTGATCATTTGATCTCTTTGTGATCCGATCGTCGATTATCGATTGCATCGGCATATCGCTATTGCAAGTAGCAACGACATGGATCTTGGTCCTTCTCCCATGGTTTTGTGCAATGTGATAAATCCATCTCCACCATTGATCTACGCATCTGTTCTAATGGTCCATGTGCAATCATGTTGCCGTTATTGCAATTCCTTAAGGCCAGGTCCTTTAACACTCCACTTGGCTTTTCACCAATGTGATTTCTTCAATGAGCCTTTAAGTCCATTTTTATAAGAATATGCCTCCTTTTCAAAGGACAATGGGCAATTTTATTTTTACAATAACTTCTTCATCTGAAGTACGTTTTAGCCCATTCAAATTGCATTAGATTAAGAAATGAAGAGATATATGCAATGGGACTATTTCCAAGAGCATCCTTTGACTTTCATTTTTCATCTGTGAGGAAAATTCTTAGACTTAGAAGTCTATGTTAGATCCATTTTGGATCACTAAGTGTGCTATCTGCCAAATAATAGGAAAACGCTCAACTGACAATCGCCATTCATTGCAGATGTTCATACAGACTCCCCAACAACTATTTTGAAATTTTTGTGAGTTTGTAGGCCATGATGAACACAATTGCCGAAGTTATGAGATAATGATGGATAGAACTCCGACATATAGAGTACAAAATGAGACACATAATTAGCAGGATCAAGGTGCACCTGCATTGTGTGGAGGATTCTAGGGACTAGGAAGAGGACAAGTGGTAGGAGCTGGAAGAGGTTGCTGACAAATTATTTGTTACAATTATGGGGAACTAAACCACTTTACATGAGATTGTCAGAACTTGACACACCCCTCTTGTTAGTATTGCCAACAATTTGACCACATAATAGAAGATTGTCCTATACTCATTGAAAATATGCAAGAGAAGAAGAACCAACAACCCACTCAAAAAATCCATATTATGAAGTCAGAACCACGCGAGGATGGCCCAAGCATTAATATAGTTATGCGAAGGGATGTAGCTATAGGGGAAGATAAAGCCACGAAGAAACAACCATAAGAGAATACATGCGTGCATAGGGTTGTTGTCAAAGATACTGAATTTGATTTTCATAAGGAAAAAGAAACGTTTATGGAGGTGAAGAAGAGCTTTGTGGATTCAAGAGCTTCAACATCAAAGAACCAGAATGCACGAACAGAGAATATTGAATAGATCATTACTACCCAGGAGACAGATCTGTCAGTATTGAAATCTTTCTTACAAACCTACATGAAGATATTAAGGGACCAGAAAGAAGTGGAAGGACTGAAAGAATTAATAGACAACTACGCTGGAAAAGGCATGCTACTACCTGAGCAGTGTGCAATACATAAAGTAGACAAAATTAAGAAAAGGACTGTTGAGAGGTGAGATTGACTATACAAATCTAAGAATTTGAAATGGACCAAGTGATCCTATATTTGTGATATGACGCAAATGTTTTGCCTAAGGAGACCTGGGAAATAACAGGAAAGTCGTCACTACAGTGGTCCCTAATTCAGCTGCGAATGGCGAACCAATAGAAAATTATTCCTTTGGGATGCCTACATGGAGTAACTGTAGACATTGAAGGGGAATGCGCTATATTTGATTTTCAGGCAATCTAAATAGTTGATAATAGTAAACCCTACGTGGCGCTGCTTGGAATCATTTGGGAATTTGATATGAATGCGGTCATCAACCTTAAGGATCATAACATGACATTTGAGAAGAAGGAAAAGAGAGTTATTGTTCCATTGGATCCAACCGAAGGTGCACGGTATACTAAACCAATATGAGATTACTATGAGGAGGATGACATTGAACAGATCTGTAAGATTACTACGCGAGATGAGGATTGGATCAATCCTATGGCGGATGGAAGAATTACTCGGGAAAACGACAATTCCAGCAACTCAGACTTAGATGAGGAGCTCGAGCTTTGGCATAATAGATTACCTGAAGTATCAATACTGCGATGCAACTGACTTACTAAACCACTCTAGTGTATATCCATTGAGGTATGCAATTTACCATATTAAGACGGGTTAGAAGATGTAAGTTTGTTTCTTGATAAATTTGAAAGGGATGTCCTAGAGAAGCGTCACTTCCAAGAATTAGACATTGCGTTGAGAGATATGCTTTCCAGATGATGGTGCACACATAAAAAAAACTTTGCAGACTGGAAGGAGTACCAAAGAATGATGAAGTTGCAATTTGGCTATGAAAATACCCACATTACTAAAAAATATACCTGAAAGATGATCTGCACGAGCATATGGCTCAGTGTACAAAAGCATGGGGAGAGGAACCCTAGCCTGAATGGGTGCATATCTTCTTCAACACCTTGGATACTATTCTGATTAATTGGTACTTAGAAAAAGATCTGTGACATGGAACTGCGAAGTGGGACATTCTGAAGGAGAGATTTTTACTAACAATCAGTTTTGAGGATGGATTCAAATGTATTAATGAAGAATTACAAGAAATTAAGGCCATGATATTTAGAATGCCTGTAGAGCCCATCACGTGGGTACAACCTGATTGGAGTACGTAGTTGCGCCATGCTCTGGAGTGCTACAATATATTACTATAGAATAGGGCGAGGAAGATCTTAGAAATATCAGTATCCCTGAGTTAGAGGGACAACGTGAAGTTTTTGGGCCTAAGGTAGAAGTTCCCGACATTTCAAAACCATTGAAAACCAAGAAAGTGAACACTGGGTCAGAAGCACAGCCGAAGTTTGCAAATATAGACGATTACTGGGATGAGGACATAGTGGACAAGGTCCAGAGTTGTTACATGGATATCAAGACTTGTTTCCAACAAAGTTCTCTGATCTAAAGGGGATAGTAGGTGATATGGATGTTATGAAGATCAATTCAAAGCTAGATGTGAAGTCGGTAATGCAGCACCCATACCGGTTGAATCCTAAATACAAAGAAACGGTGTGCGGAGAGCTAGATAAGATGCTCACTACAGTGATTATTGAGCTTGTAGAAGAATTAGACTGGGTTAGCCCTATGGTAGTTCAAGAGAAGAAGACACAGGGAAAAATCAGGGTCTACGTAGATCTAAGGAAGTTGAACGATGCTTGTGTACATGTGGCATTCCCTACATCGTTCACTGATGAATTATTGGAGAACATTGGTGGTCAAGAAACATATTATTTTACAGATGTATTCTCAGGACACCACCAGATTAAGATCGCGCCAGAAGATCAAAGTAAGACTACCTTTGCCATAGATTGGGGACCTTTTCAATATAAATTTATGCCCCTTGGACTTACGAATGACCCGGCGATCATTTCTAGGGTGGTAGTCACTTCCTATAAGGAATTTATTCACAAATTTGTGGAGGTCTACTTTTATGATTAGACAGTGTTTGGGTTAGTTAAAAATCATGTTTCTAGTCTTCTCTTGATGCTAGATACTTGTAGGAAGTATTAGATCTACCTAAATCTGAAGAATTGTATATTTTACGTACCATATGGGATAATTTTGGGCCATTTTGTTTGTAAACAAGGGTTTATGGTGGACCCTTCTAAAATTGCGGTGATTATCAATTGGGAATTCCTAAGGAATGTAAAATAGTTGCGTCCAACATTGGGACATACATGATACTATCAGAAGTTCATTAAGGCCTATGCGCAAATCACTGCGCCCATGGAGAAATTATTGAAGAAAGATGCAACATTTTTTTGGGATGATGATTGCTAGAAAATATTAGATGTTTTGAAGGAAAATATGGTTACAACGCCTATTCTAGTGTTCCCTGATTGGAAGAAATAATCTCATGTGCATGTGGATGCATCCTACATAGCATTAGGAGTGGTCTTAACCCAACCAGGTGCAGGAGATATTGACCATCTTATTGCATTTGTGAGCATAAAATTGCCTAAGGGGGTGAAGAATTATTCAACCATGAAGCGCGAAGGGTTAGTGATGGTATATTCACTCTAGAATTTTAGGCATTATCTATTGGGTGTGCACTTCAAAATATATACATACCATTCATATTTGAAGTACCTGGTCAACAAGCCTGTGTTGGTTGGGGGGGGGGGATTTGTAGGTGGTTACTACTATTTCAAGAGTATGACTTCAAATTAATTGTGAAGTGAAGAAGATTAAATGCTAGACCTGATCACCTTTCATGGATTGAGAATGGCATAGAACCTACAAGCCTTGATGAAGGATTTTCTGATGCGCATCTCTTTGTTGTGCGCATTGTAGATGAACATTTTGCAGATATAATCCAGTTTCTATCTACAGGTATAGCTCCTGAATTATATATGACACAAAAGAAGGAATTAGTGGTATGGGTTGTGGATTTCTTCGTAATTTCAGGGCACTTGTACAAAATGGGATTGGACGAAGTTATGGGAAGGTATGTGTCAGATTATGAAAGACAAACTATTCTTGCTTAAGCACATGAAGGAGTTGTTGGAGGCCATTATGCTAGAAAAGCGACTGCATAGAAGATCCTGTGATCTGGGTTGTGGTGGCCCACTGTCCACAAGGATTCAAAGGAATATTGTAGGGCATGCAATGTTTGTTAGAGGACTAGGAAGCCATCGCGAAGGGATGAATTTCCTTTGAACCCGCAAGTCTCATTGTAGGCATTCGACAAATGGGAAATACATTTTCTGAGACCTATTCAGCCACCAGGAAAGGAGACAGGAGCACGCTACATCATCATGGTGATAGAATACTTGACCAGGTGGGCTGAGGTGCAACCCATAAAGGATTGTAGTGCAACTACAACTGCAAAGTTTATATTTGAATATATTTTTTCTAGGTTTGGTTGTACTAAGATATTGATGAGCGAAAGGGGTTTGTACTTCCTGAATGTGTTGGGCATGGAATCCACCAAGGCATGTTTTGGGGCTCAAAGCCCATGTTTTTACCAAATGATGTTGTAAACCCCGCGAATTGCAGGCGCAAAAGTATGTTAGAGTCATAGGGTTGTCCACCCTAGTTTTGGATATAATGTCGACCTACCCATGGTCCACGGACTATGGGATTGTATAAATAGAGCGAGGCTCTAAGTGTAAAAGATAACGAGTAAGGAAGAAGCGAAGAGCAAGATTCTAAGTGTCCAAGTGTGTCTTGGGTCGTAGATAGGAAAAGGCTCTACAGCTGAGTGCACAGAGGCCTAGTTGTCCGTAGTTGAGTGCACAGACCCCTGCAGCTGAGTGCGCAGACCCCTGCAGCTGAGTGCACATGATGGAGTCAAGTTTGTAACTGAAGAAGAGAATAATAAAGAGAAGTTTCATCCAAATTCTGTGTATCTGTTCTTGAGTTATTACATGTTTGATATCAATTGCAAATATACTTTTTATTTACTGCGTGCACTTGTATAAATGATTTATATTACTAAGTATAACTTAACACATACAAGTAGGCTAAGTTAAATCAACTAATAGTGGAACACTAGTAAGAACTTGGGTAATAACATTGTTTGACTCCCGAGTAGGGCTACACGAGGGTAGCATCTTAGGCTACGATGTACAGATAAGTGCGTTAGCAACATGTGCGCAGGGTCGAACTGCGGACCACTTGAACTCATCAGACATCTCCAGGGTGTGGAAACCTAGTTCTAGCACCCTCCCATACTACTTCAGGTGAGACCTTAGTCCACGATCTGTAGATTGTTGCCGAAAGGGCCAATGGTACCGAGATTTGTTTGGCTAAATCACCTCTGAACCTGGGTTAGGCCCCAACAAGCCAAAAAATGGTTCTATTGCCGGGACCGAGATCTGCATAAGAGATGTTCGATGTCATGTCACTGGAATCTCACAAAGAAATAAATTGAAGGGTGGTTTGACAGAAGAATTCATGAGTTCGCGATGCAAGAAAATAGGAATCCACGAATATTGAAGGAAAAATGGTTAGAGCGCTACTTATATACGAAATTCCACAAAATTTTCTTTGCATCCTTCCCCTCTAAGTTGTATGAGTGGATCGTGAAGCTAGTAGACAGTCAGGGAAGGTGTAGGTTTGACAAACCTATTGTGTGGACTCCAGAGTTGGTGTGCAGACTAGAAGCATCGGATGATAAGATCGCGCGCGCTGTGGACCATTGGCTCAATCGAATTATAGGAGGGTTTATCACCGAGTTAGCAGTAGATACTTCAGTTAGATACAACGAGGTAGAACAACATTTCCTCAAAGGACTACAAGGAAAGTACTTTAAATCTCTGAACACTTGAGTCAAAATGCTACTATGTGAAAAGCGGGTTATGCGAATAAATTGATGTTTGGGTGTTATACAACAAATTGACCTCCTCATGAACTCAGAAGGGAAAGACGTGATAGCTGAAACAAAGACCACAATCACAGGCCTTGATTCCACACTAACACTGGCTATGCACTAACAACTTGCTTTATAAAGCTTGTTACCAAACCTGGATGTGCGTTAGTGACCCTACTAAAGCATGTTGCTAGTATGGGAGAAACGTTAGTGAAACTTGGTGAAATGCCAAGGGTCAAAGGAATGAATTGACTCACAAATATCTAGATATTTGTTCCTAAAATTACTCAAGAAAAGTAAGGAAACATCCAAATTCGACGTATTTGGAGGATTTCTAATATGAAAGAACGAGGCAAATGGGAAAGAGCTGAAAAGCATGGAAAGTTCATTGCTTTTTCCCTAGTGAACTCAAGGAGGAGCTTGGCAACCCTAACTCAATTGCTATATAAGAAAAGTGAGGGCTATTGTGAAAGGGGTCAGAGCATTTGAAAGGATAGCATACTTGACTGTTGAGCATTGACTCATATCATAAGAAGTGAGCAAGAAGGGAGAGAGAGAGAGAGAGAGAATCTGGAGGGGTAAAGGAAGGCTGATACAACAGATGGTTGTAATCACTCTTCCAACATTAAGATAGAACTTCAGTTGTATTGTCTACTCGTGGTGTTGATACTATCATTCATTCAGTTGTTTGTTCAATTCCTATTAGCATGAGTAGCTTAGTTATATGCAAATATATGTTCTTTTATATTTTCATGTATTAGTTATCAGAGTTGTATGTTGTGGTTACACTTGTCTCTTCGATGTGCAGGACTTGATTTGGAGTCAGCTTTGAGGGAGTTCCACTTGGCTGCATTGTGATCTCCAAACAAATCTACATGGAGACTTGAGGTAATCTACTTCTAATGCTTTGATAGTTAGTTATTGTTTATGAACATGCATGTAACTTTGTGCAGTTGCAGATAATCTTACATTCTGTCGAAGGTCCCGGGAAGGCCTTTGAGGGTATCTACATTCTCCATACACCATGAATTTTATCCTATAGTAGAATTGGTGACTCCGCTAGGGACTATACATCTAGTTCCTAGTTTACCTAGACTCTTCTCTGTTTTCTCCTCCTTATAAGAGCTCCCTATACTTCTTTAATCCCTCTCTAACCCACCAAAAATCTTGATACATATTGCCTACAAGTATTCATCTCTGAATCTAATCTTGAAAGCCCTTTGTTTGACTAATTTCCCACACTAACACAGGTTAGCAGGCTACACAAAGCTTTATAAAGCACTATGCCTGTTCACAGGGAGCATTAGTGGACCTATTAACTCTCTGTAGCCACTGTTACAAAGTGTTAGTCTAAAAATACCTTGATTTTTAGCTGTGTCTGTAAGCCAAAAGGGATAGGAAACCTTCTCATGGATTGAAAGAAGAGCTGTAACTGCATTTTGCTAGCAAAATAGGTGTCCTGGAAATTTATTTTTAGGAAAAAAGTTTTGTTTTTCTTTCTTAAAAGCATTTTTTACAAAAGAAAGACTCACATTTTTTATTCATCCTTCTATTTAGATGGTTAAAAGCTACTCTATTTTGGTTTCAAGTAGTTGTTAAGAAACATTGGAAAGAAGTTCTTTGGTTATGCATGTGTTAAATGACTGAAATGCATGGAACTAATATGAATATGTGAAAAACTCTCACTTGTAGAATACAACTTGTTTTCATCGAATTGAAATTTTTTTAAAGCATTGTTTTGTGCATGACTTATTGAGTCAGAGTCTCATTACATTTCATACGTCAACTCCCCTGCCAAAGACAATAATCAAGTACACATAAAATTTATCTAAAATCAATCAGTAACACTTTATTTGAGCAAACAAACATTAGTTAGCTAGGATCTTGGGCTAAGCAGTGTGAGTAAACTACCGAAGGTCGAAAAACAAACTAGTGTCATTAAAAGAGAGAAAAATTCCTTCTACACTCATACTACCGGGACCACTCTAGTAAAAGCGAAGCAAAATATGAGACAACATCAGACTGTAAGTGAGGGTAGCCCGCCTTCTCTTACAACTCCTTTGGGTATTCTGTGTATTGGGGATCCCTTCGGGGATTTCGGAGCTAAGTCAGGGACTCAGGTATTCTGCCCACACAGCGTGCTATCTACGACTATGTCCCTCTTAGTGGTGTCTATGATCTGAGGTATCTTTAGTGGCCAAACTTATAGGTACTTACACAAGGTGACTGGGACAGGCTGTCCTGGTACTTAACATGGACGGATCTACTCCGTCTTTAGTTTTTGGGAGGGTGCTCGTCTTCACCGGAGTACTTGGCCCCGCAATCTGAGATTTAGGCCAAGCTCTAGAGTAACTGTAACCATACATCTAGCCATCCATCTCTGATATTCATTAAGATACTGGGTTTCATCTCCAGTGATCGGTGCTTATCAGACAAGGTAATTTCCCTCTATTTGTTGATTGATCAATTTAGTGTATTTTTTATATTTTTAGGCACCCGTGTGTTATCATTTTGAGACTTTAACAAATATCACGATAAAATTTATTGATAAAAATTAACAGTCACCGTGGCTACATCTAGCCCTCATCATCAATCTAGACGATTGCTAGGACTTCTTCCACTCATTGTGGAAGATCTTTCGAGCTCCAGTGAACTAGATTCCCCATCTTTAGGGAATCAGTCTCCTAGATCTCACTCAGGATCTGTTTTGACAACTGATGATTCAAGTTTTCTGGAGGATTTCTTTATCGAAGGATTCTTTCCTCCCTTAAACCCTCCACTTACAAATCCATTGACCCAATCTTAGATCCCACGGTACCTGTACTTCCTACTTCAGTAGTTGGAACATTTCCATCTATCCCATCGATGACTAATGGGTCGTGGGACTTTAGGGACATTTTTGGTCCTCCACCACTTCCCTAGTCGATAGTCACCGCAACACCGGTAATGGAAAATCCTACTATACTATTTGTCCTAGGTACAACCACTCACATGACACCCTCTATGAGCGGGACCCAGACGATGCTGGGTTCCACTCCTTTAGTGTAAAACTGCATACCTTCGACAAGTGCCGCATACATCGATCCCTATAATGCTCAATGTGGCACTATGGGCACAGTTCCATTCTACCAACAATATGGTCAGCCGCCATTGTACATTTCAAACCCCCAAATTCATATACCTAGGGGGGTTCCTAATATGCACATGCTGGTAGGGAATGTAATAGTTCCCCCTCCATTCTCAGGTATGCATGGTCAGTCGTTAATTGACATGAGCATTCCCTCTGTCAATCAAGGACAAATGGTTAGTTCTGTGTCTGGCAGGAATCCTCAAGGGGTTCCCAATGGGGGCACCCTACTCACATATTCAAATGAGTCAAGGGGACACCGCTTATCTTGGGGGAAATTCTATACCCCGGTATCAAAATCCTCATGGAAATCCACTCTACAACACCATACCTCAAAGCAACTGCTACACCACATAACCCATGTACAATATTGGGAGCCAAACGATGGGAGGAGCGCAAAGGTCCTCAAGTCATCCGTCATCACCATGGTCTGAGTCGAGGGCACCAAGCTCTCTGCCTTTCTTGCCAATGTTGGATATACCCAACTTATACAAGCTGACGAATGAACCCATCTATCACAACTTACAATGACCACTAATCTCGCATAAGATACGAACAGACATCACAAAGTTTGATGGAGAACAAGGGGAGGATCCAGGCACCCATATCACCACCTACCATCTTTGGTGTGTTTCAAATTCTATGGTGGATGATAGTGTACGGTTACGTCTTTTTCCCCACACCCTCACTCGCAACACAAGGAAATGGTATATTGAGTTACCACGCGTGTTAGTAAACACCTTCGATGCTTTAGTGATGGAATTCCTAAAGCACTTCCAGCTACCCATCTGCTATGAGACTGGGACAGAGCTCCTCACTTCATTTTGTCAAGATACCACCACCCACATCTCCAATCATATACATGAATGGAGACGTAGGCGGAGGTTAGTCAAAGCTCCCCTCCCAGACTTTCTCTTAACGGACTGGTTCTGCAAGTCCTTACTCCCGCAAATCGCTAGAGATGTCGCTCTAGGTGGTGCAGTCATAGAAGACCAATCCATACGTCATGCCCAACACTTAGATCTGATATATTCACATTCTGGCACTCTTTATGACATAATCCCCAATGCCCCTAGCAACCCCAATGTTTCCACTACTCAGCACCCCAGAGTGCACACCGACGGGATTGTCGGTGCAAACTGTTAGTGTCAGCCTTTGTAGCTTTCCTCCAGTGATCAAATATGCTCTTACAAAGTGGTCTCAGAGTGTAAAGGTCAAATTTTGTCATTTCAAAGAGTCTTCAAGCAAAATTTGGTCACTAGGCATTAGGTCTAGGGTTTGTTTTCACTCTTTTCAAAGTTGTCCAAATGGCAGTCCATGTCATCATTCAGCTGAGTGTATCATCATTCAGAGGGTTGCCATCATCATGTCAGGTTCCATTGGGTCATTTCACACCTTGTTCATGCTTCAGTTGCACATAGGCAAGGTTCATTTCCCTCTCCTAGGGTTTTGGAGGTAATTTCTCTTGGATGGTCAAATCATTGGAAAAATTTGTATCCTGATGTTCATACACCTTCCCCTATCATTAATGTACCTTATCAAACACTTCCCATTACTGAGATTCTCCAAATTTCTTATTTTTCCGCAAACCCTAGTTTCTTGCCACAACTTGGCAATTTTCTAGGTTGGACCTGTGTTTTGCCCTTTTGGACCCCTTCCCCTCACTCGATCTCTGAGATTCCACTTTCCCCTATTTCTTAACATCCCTCCTTACTCCCCAAAATTTTCTCAAAAATTTAGAAGCCCCCTATCCCCTTCATTTCGCTTCATTTCGACAATTCCCTTGTTCCACACATCGAGTTAGGTTTCACTAAAATGATGTTTCAGAGAAATAAAAGATGAATTTGGGAAAACTGAGAGATGTTTTTGTCCAAAACAGGCCAAGGAAGAAAAACCTCCTTCACTTTTCACACAGGTATAATGGTTTTAGAGAAATGTCAAAAATACAATCGCCTCGGGAGAATTGATGCACCTCTGAAGTGACCTTGGGAAAATCAATTTTTCTCCTAGCTTGGTTGGTCAAATAACTTTCTTGATGAGTCAAAGGATAACTAGGCGAAAATATCTTTCCAATGAGCTATCATGAGCTCAATTTGGAGTTGAGGAAGGCCTCCAAAAGCCTCCTGCAAAAGTGCACTGCGCATAGGAAGTGCGCGTTGCGTGTTGGGTGGTGCGCTGCGCGTTGGGTGGTGCGCTGCGCATTGGGCAGTTTGAGCCAGTGCAAAATTACACAGGCACTGCGCATTGTGTGGTGCGCTGCACAATGGGGTTGCGCACTGCGCATTGGATCTTAGCCATAGGAGCCATTTGTCTATGCGTCCAGAACTCAACCAAACTTACTTTTAGCTTGCAAATAGGTATGTTCTTGCTGCCTAGTAATGTTAGGGTGTTAAATATATGATTCAAAGAGGGGATTTAATGTATTGGGTTTTGGGAAAATGAAACCCTAGGTTCATAACAGAGGCATCCCTTAAATTGTTTTAAAAAATGTGTGGGTGGTTTAGTAAGATGTCCCTCATCCTCCATTGATGAAAAAACCAGCTCCTTGCTCATTTGTGCACCCTAGTCAAACATTCCAAAGAGCACACATTGTATTTTGCTCATTTGTCAAAAGGTGACTGTTTTTGTCAAATCATGAAAACAGAACATTATTATTATAGCATGGTTTGTATGATGTTGTGGTAAACATACTAAAGTTTTGAGCATACATTGAAATTTGACTCCGCCACACTTATATCACTCTATATATCATAGACATCTTGACACCAAAGCCATGTCAGACACAGATTCAGTTTATGAGCAGGAGGTAGAAACTGATCGAGAGGCTATTCTCGAGAGGGTCAACATCTACTTGGAGGAACGACTGAAAAAGGCCAATAGAGACAATGCATTATTGAAACACATGGCTATGCATTACAAGGCCCAGAACCTAGTTTGCAAGGCGCGAATTAGGAGTCTAAAGGCAAAATTGAAGAAAGCGGTCAAAAAGAAAAAAAGAAAAAAAGAGCTTGATCGTCCTCGGATTTTGGCTGAGGCCTATTTGGCTGAGCACGATACTTGATTGGGGACCCCCAGCCCAAATTTCAAGGAATTCAGAGAAATTTTTGTCATTTTTGAAATTTTTGGCTCTAAAAACAGGTTTTTTGGTTCAACGCGCAGCGCGCTGCCCGTAAGATTGGGAGGTCCAAATCACAAACGGTTTGCATTTTTGGATTTTTCATAATGAAATATACCTGCTCAGCTATTTCCAAGGCATTTCATCAAGGTTTGGGTCCCCAAAGGGTCAAAAAACATGCAAAAAATGACCCGACTGCCCCTTGTTGGACACACAGGAAGCAGTCTTGGGAAAATGAACTTTTGGAGGGGCAAATGGACACCAAATGGGAAAATTCCACTTGAGTTGGAAAGTAGACATCTAGGGCTTTCCAACAAGCCAACCTGAGCTCAATTTGGATGCCGGAAAGTGCCTCAAAATCAGCCTGAAAAGTGCGCTGCGCGTAGAGATCAGGGCGCTGCGCGTTGAGGATTTTGGCCAATTTTTCACCTTCCAGCTCAGGAATTCGGCCAGTTTTCACCAGTTTTACTCCTTGATGTAATTTTTGACCCACCATGATGTAAATTGATGTATGTAAGGTAACGACACTTATCTACTTTCTTCTAGTTGATTCCTTCATAAATTAGCAAGAAATTAATGTAATGAATCAGTTTCCTAGCATATAGGGGTTAGTTGTTTGACTACCTAGTTTTCAGTTCCTTGTTTAGAATTGGTTGAAACTACTCCTAGAAGGAGGAGCTTGACCCATAGAGGCTAGGGAATGGGTTAGCTTGGTCTATATTATGTAAATTTTCAGTCAGTAGTAAAGGTTGGACTCTTTGGAAGATTTTGGCACATCATTGTACATATTTTTCACATTTTGGCTAAGGAAAGATCAGAGATTTTGCAGCACCTGTTGGGATCCTTGTGGCTTTCAGTTTTCTTGATGGTATTTTCTCTCAGTTTTATTGTAAGTTTATTCATGTTTAATGTATGCCATTCCTTTCTTATGCTTCTGAAACTAAATGAATGAATAAATTAGGTTGAATCCATTGTTGGCAATGCTCATCCTTTAAATTTGTTTAGTTTTATATGTTTTCGTCAGTTTGGAGAGGATCCATGTTCACCTTTGCCCTCTTCAGCTCCTTGTCGTTCAGATCCATCCATACACCTGATCAAAGACATCAAGACTATTGCCTATCTCGCCCCAACTCGATCTCTGCAAAACTCTGACCTCAATCCCCGCACCCAAAATTGGTTTTCCCGTTTCTCCAACAAAAACCCAAAAAATCTAAATCAAACCTTCCTATCTCTTTACTAGCCTAAAATCAGTTTTCCTTATTGGTCATCTCAATCCCTTTTGCAAACCTTTTACCGAGATAGACCCGGAGAGAGCCCTCTCCTATCCTCGTAGGGCTAGCTATGAGGCTGAGCGTGGTATGATGTTGCCTTGAGTTTTTCCTTCCTCAGCCTGAGGCAAATTCGAGCGCAAACATAGTGGCGACCATACTGGGGATGAACAAATGGTTTACTTGTTGATGTCATTTATTTTATAAGCTACAGACGGAGCCTGAAGTTATACCACGTAGCCTTTGAAACACTTTTGCTTTGCATTAGCGGAAGTAGATAAACGCTGCTTCAGTCAATCTCCGGTCTAGCTTGTAAACGTGACATTTAACTTGTTAATTACCCCAGTACATGTATCAAGTTCAGATCTGATTGTTGATGGTGGACAACAATCAGACACTGGCAAGGCTGAAATCATTCACCTGGCGACTTCATTCACTGACAAATTCAGAAATCAATGCTTCATGGTGACTTCACTGCAGGGAGATCAGTGGCTGTGAGATTTTCAAGATGGACCGAATCACAAGAAGATATGCTCCCATGAGCCGAGATCACATTCCAGGTTTTCCGAATAAGATTCCCAAGGTAGATTGGTCAAGGAATCTGCCTACATTTAACGATGATGGTAAGAAGGATGCTGCTTTACATCTAGTTAGATTTCATATGCATATTCGTAAGTTGAAGGTGGATTTTCCTGAAGATTGCTTGATGAAAATATTCCTGGCCACTCTGGAAGGTGAAGCCCAATCTTGGTATGAAAATTTGCCGCTGGCCTGTATTTACTGTTTAAAGGATTTTCATGCCTTGTTCATTGAAAGATATCAAGTATCTTACCCATCATTAAAATTAGTTCATGACTGTTGCAAACATGCTTCTACTTTTATTGAAAGCCTTGAGAAATATTATGAAGATGATAATTTTATGGATGATGAGATCATGGAGGCTCTGTATGAGAATCCATTTCAGCAACATGAAGACAACCTAGTGGATACCCATCAAGATGATCAGGAAATTTTGCAGCAGAATCAAGATCAGCTGGTTGAAGATGGCCATATGGCTGGAATTGATGAAAGAGAAGAGCTTGTTTCAGATCTGCCCACAGAAGAAGACAGCATACAGATTGCAGAATGTAATAATGTTAGGACAGCTACTTCAGAACTAGATTCAAATTGTAATGACCAACCATATCTTGTGTTGAAGCCCATCAAAGAGAGCTCTGCTGTTGAGATCATAGACAGAGTTTTGGATTCAGATGTTCATAAAAAACAGAATGAGATCTTTGTACAAGTAAGTGATAAATCTCCTTTCAATAACTCAGTAATAAATGATAGTTTGAATGCCCTGTCATATGAAGATAATTATTGTTTAAGCAGAAGAAAACAAAAAGCATTGTCTCCTTTGTCTGAAGATGAGATAGATATACTTTTTAGAGGTCTTGTTACAGCCCAAGCTACAGCAGATTTGCAGTGCACACATAGTCAGGAAAGTGTTGGTGAAACTTCTTCCTCTTTTGAAAAAGATGACTGTCTTATAATCAGTTTTGTAGACCAGCAAAAAGATAATTTTTTCTTTCACAAAGATGATAAGGCTGTCATGTTTGATAATCTTGAAGATTGTTTTTTGTTTAAGAATGACCTACAGCACATTCACACCACAGAAGATCAAAACATTCATGATTTCCATTCAGATTCCTCTTCATATGTTTCATGTGCTGAAATGTTTTTCCAAGAAAAGATCTGCTCATCCATTTGTTCAGAGTTTTTTGAAGCCTATGAGCATACTTTTACTGAAGCACATGATGAAGGCAGATCAGAATTTGAAGCAAAAGACACCTTGTTTTTTCAGCAGGAGGTGGCAATGGCAAATCTTCATGTTTTTCAGGATCCAATGGCAGATTTGTTACAGTCAGCAGTGAAAGTGATTATTGCTGTGTTCAGTGATGAAGGAGATCATGGTCAGCTATGTTTTTGGATACCCAGTTACCAGTATCTATTGTTGATCATGAGATCTGATTGGGAGAACCAGTCAAGAAGGCATCTGCTTGATTGGTTACATTGGCATTATGATATAGTTTGATGGTATGTTGTCTTGTAAGAAACATAGGCGGTTATTTACTACCATCAAGTTTTAAGTTTTAAGTTCAGGTCTTGAGTTAGTTTGTTAGAGTCAAGTTTTTTCCATCATTTCAATTTGTCATCGAGTTGGTTTGAGTCAAGTTTCAGTCAGTTTTCAGTCAAGTTTTCATTCAATAAATGTGTCAAAGGTTTTGTGTTATCCGTTCAAAATAATGACTCCATTGCCCAATGGATGAAGGCACTGGTCTGCTCTCCCAAAGATCTGCTGTTCTTGGCACCTCCAAGGAACTACCATCCCCATTGCAGCCAATGTTAGTGTCAGCCTTTGTAGCCTTCCTCCAGTGATCAAATATGCTCTTACAAAGTGGTCTCAGAGTGTCAAGGTCAAATTTTTTCATTTCAAAGAGTCTTCAAGCAAAATTTGGTCACTAGGCATTAGGTCTAGGGTTTGTTTTCACTCTTTTCAAAGTTGTCCAAATGGCAGTCCATGTCATCATTCAGCTGAGTGTATCATCATTCAAAGGGTTTTCATCATCATGTCAGGTTCCATTGGGTCGTTTCACACCTTTTTCATGCTTCAGTTGCGCCTAGGCAAGGTTCATTTCCCTCTCCTAGGGTTTTTGAGGTAATTTCTCTTGGATGGTCAAATCATTGGAAAAATTTGTATCCTGATGTTCATACACCTTCTCCTATCATTAATGTACCTTATCAAACACTTCCCATTACTGAGATTCTCCAAATTCCTCATTTTTCCGCAAACCCTAGTTTCTTGCCACAACTTGGCAATTTTCTAGGTTGGGCATGTGTTTTGCCCTTTTGGACCACTTCCCCTCACTCGATCTCTAAGATTCCACTTTCCCCTATTTCTTAACATCCCTCCTTACTCCCCAAAATTTCCTCAAAAATTTAGAAGCCCCCTATCCCCTTCATTTCGCTTCATTTCGACAATTCCCTTGTTCCACACATCGGGATAGGTTTCACTCAAATGATGTTTTAGAGAAATCAAAGATGAATTTGGTAAAACTGAGAGAGGTTTTTGTCCAAAACATGCCAAGGAAGAAAAACCTCCTTCAATTTTCACACAGGTATAATGGATTTAGAGAAATGTCAAAAATACAATCACCTCAGGAGAATTGATGCACCTCTGAAGTGACCTTGGGAAAATCAATTTCTCTCCTATCTTGGTTGGTCAAATAACTTTCTTGATGAGTCAAAGGATAACTAGGCGAAAATATCTTTCCAATGAGCTATCATGAGCTCAATTTGGAGTTGAGGAAGGCCTCCAAAAGCCTCCTGCAAACGTGCGCGCTGCGCGTTGGGTGGTGCGCTGCGCATTGGGCAGTTTGAGCCAGTGCAAAATTACACAGGCGCTGCGCGTTGGGTGGTGCGCTGCGCATTGGGGTTGCGCACTGCGCGTTGGATCTCAGCCACAGGAACCATTTGTCTATGCGTCCAGAACTCAACCAAACTTACTTTTAGCTTGCAAATAGGTATGTTCTTGCTGCCTAGTAATGTTAGGGTGTTAAATATATGATTCAAAGAGGGGATTTAATGTATTGGGTTTTGGGAAAATGAAACCCTAGGTTCATAACAGAGGCATCCCTTAAATTTTTTTAAAAAATGTGTGGGCGGTTTAGTAAGATGTCCCTCATCCTCCATTGATGAAAAAACCAGCTCCTTGCTCGTTTGTGCACCCTAGTCAAACATTCCAAAGAGCACACATTGTATTTTGCTCATTTGTCAAAAGGTGACTGTTTTTGTCAAATCATGAAAAAAGAACATTATTATTATAGAATGGTTTGTATGATGCTGTGGTAAACATACTAAAGTTTTGAGTATACATTGAAATTTGACTCCGCCACACTTATATCACTCTATATATCATAGACATCTTGACACCAAAGCCATGTCAGACACAGATTGAGTTTATGAGCAGGAGGTAGAAACTGATGAAGAGGCTATTCTCGAGAGGGAAACATCTACTTAGAGGAACGACTGAAAAAGGCCAATAGAGAAAATGCATTATTGAAACACATGGCTATGCATTACAAGCCCCATAACCTAGTTTGCAAGGTGCGAATTAGGAGTCTAAAGGCAAAATTGAAGAAAGCGGTCAAAAAGCAAAAAAGAAAAACAGAGCTTGATCGTCTTCGGATTTTGGCTGAGGCCTCTTTGGCTGAGCATGATAATTGATTGGGGACCCCCAGCCCAAATTTCAAGGAATTCAGAGAAATTTTTGTCATTTTTGAAATTTTTGGCTCTAAAAACAGGTTTTTTGGTTCAACGCGTAGCGCGCTGCCCGTAATATTGGGAGGTCCAAATCACAAACGGTTTGCATTTTTGGATTTTTCATAATGAAATATACCTGCTCAGCTATTGCCAATGCATTTCATCAAGGTTTGGGTCCCCAAAGGGTCAAAAAACATGCAAAAAATGACCTCACTGCCCCTTGTTGGACACACAGGAAGCAGTCTTGGGAAAATGAACTTTTGGAGGGGCAAATGGACACCAAATGGGAAAATTCCACTTGGGTTGGAAAGTAGACATCCAGGGCTTTCCAAAAAACCAACCTGAGCTCAATTTGGATGCCGGAAAGTGCCTCAGAATCAGCCTGAAAAGTGCGATGCGTGTAGAGATCAGGGTGCTGCGCGTTGAGGATTTTGGCCAATTTTTCACCTTCCAGCTCAGGAATTCAGCCAGTTTTCACCAGTTTTACTCCTTGATTTAATTTTTGACCCACCATGATGTAAATTTATGTATGTAAGGTAACAACACTTATCTACTTTCTTCTAGATGATTCCTTCATAAATTAGCAAGAAATTAATGTAATGAATCAGTTTCCTAGCATATAGGGGTTAGTTGTTTGACTACCTAGTTTTTAGTTCCTTGTTTAGAGTTGGTTGAAACTACTCCTAGAAGGAGGATATCAACCCCTAGAGGATAGGGAATGGGTTAGCTTGGTCTATATTATGTAAATTTTCAGTCAGTAGTAAAGGTTGGACTCTTTGGAAGATTTTGGCACATCATTGTACATATTTTTCACATTTTGGCTAAGGAAAGATCAGAGATTTTGCAGCACCTGTTGGGATCCTTGTGGCTTTCAGTTCTTGATGGTGTTTTCTCTCAGTTTATTGTAAGTTTATTCATGTTTAATGTATGCCATTCCCTTCTTATGCTTCTGAAACTAAATGAATGAGTAAATGAGGTTGAATCCATTGTTGGCAGTGCTCATCCTTTAAATTTGTTTAGTTTTACATGTTTTCGTCAGTTTGGAGAGGATCCATGTTCTCCTTTGCCCTCTTCAGCTCCTTGTCGTTCTGATCCATCCATACACCTGATCAAAGACATCAAGACTATTGCCTATCTCGCCCCAACTCGATCTCTGCAAAAATCTGACCTCAATCCCCGCACCCAAAATTGGTTTTCCCGTTTCTCCAACAAAAACCCAAAAAATCTAAATCAAACCTTCCTATCTCTTTACTAGCCTAAAATCAGTATTCCTTATTGGTCATCTCAATCCCTTTTGCAAACCTTTTACCGAGATAGACCCGAAGGGAGCCCTCTCCTGTCCTCGTAGGGCTAGCTACGAGGCTAAGCGTGGTATGATGTTGCCTTGAGTTTTGCCTTCCTCAGCCTGAGGCAAATTCAAGTGCAAACACAAACTATGGGGTTGCTATAAAACAACTGAGTGGTCACATCACCAAGATGTCAGTGGACCCCTCTACCAAATCGATTGCTCTTCCTACCACTGCGATAAACTCTGTTCAGTCTACTCAAAAATCCGGTGGCAAGAACAAGAGGAATAAGAAAAAGACTGCTTCTTCTTAGGAGCAGTCAACAAAGCTGCCAAACCCAAAAAAAGGCTGTTGCGCCTACTGACGAGGAAAAGCATAAATCTGCTGGATATCCATGCAAACTCTGTGCTAAAGGCCACATGACCTGGCATTGTGCGCATCTTCAGGAATGCACAGAATAACTTGCCAAAAGTGATACTGGTAAGACCCCTGCTGTCCTTAGAAATCCTTTTCTCGCTAAGTAGCAGCAAAATATTATTGTGAACCAACTGCAACCCCCGCAAGGGGGAAACAATGGTTTGCAACATTCAGTTGGTGAAGGATCTTCTACTGTTTACACATTTGAAACTGTAGAACTCACCACAAGAGCCAAATCTTATGGAGCTCCTATTGCTCATGTAGCGGAACCTTCCTCAAGTCCAAACCCACCACTGCCCAATGATTTGCATATCGAAAGGTCATTTGTGAACCTCTTAATTTGACCCCCAAAAGGGGCACTTCGATGCACAATGCACAATACATTTGCACATGCCACCCAAAACTACAACATTGTAGAAGATTTGGCACAAGTGCTGTTTGCTATGTTGGTGCTTGAAGTATTACAAACATGCCCAACACAACAAAAAGCTTTTCTTTTGGCTATTGGTGGTATCGACCCAAAGGCTTCTATGCTTGCTATTTTCGACATGGAAAAGTGTAAACCTCCTCTTTCTCACCATTTTGCATTTTAGATGCATATAACTTCAAAAGGTAAAGGTATACACAGAACTGTCATCGACAAAGGTGCTTCTACTTGCATCATGTCGGCTTCATGTACCCTAACCTCGCCGTCGAATTCCCTTAAAGCTTTCTATGGCCACACATTCATCCCAAAAGGTTACCTAGCTAGCTATCCCATCACCTTGAGTGGGAAAATGGTAATGGTTGATATTGAAGTCGTGGATCATAAACTCGACTATAATCTGCTTTTGGGCCACACTTTGACTTATGCCATGAAGGCTATTGTATCTTCGCTCTTCCATGTCATCCTCTTTCCCTTGGATGGAAAGATAGTCACAGTAGACCAACTGTCCTTTTGCACCCCATATTACTCTCCATTACCTAGTAGCTTTGTACCCTCAGTGGGTGATGTACCTGACTCTTATGTCAATATCGGTACTGGTCTACTGAAGGCTTCTTCCCTCATGGGTTGTTTCCCTCTTTAGCCACTGAAGGTTTCACAAATGGTCAATATGCTTTCATTTATTCCTCATGAACAGACCGGTCTATGGATCCTACCGGTGCCTTCAGACATTGACACTTACGAAGAACAAATGCCACTGTCACGAGCTGAATTGGCCTGCGAAGCCATTCAAATTAAATCTGAATCTCCAGTCACTTTGGTTTGGCCCAATGGTACCACTGCCCCTCCCATAACCACTCCTTATTTCAATCCACTCAATCGAGTCCTACCTATGGACGAAGCTATTAGAAAGATCACGAGTTTAGAAGAGCGACCTTGGGAGGACTGGCACCATCATGTTTTGATATCTTATTTGGACATGATGCCTCTTCAAATCCTGTCACCTGACGCGCATGAAATCATTTCCTCACCATATACGACTATCCAACCTTTGGATTCGAAAGGAAATAGGGGCAATATTTCAAAAACATTGCTTCTTGATATTTCTGTCATGACAGGCATCGTGGAAAACATACAAATTGGAGCGAATCGCAATCCTGAGGAAATTGTGAGCTTCACCTACCCCTTTGAGGACATCCGCGATGTTTTCCCTTGCTCTTATGAGGAAATGCATGGCATAAACCCTTCTATTATCAAGCATGAAATCAAAGAAGATCGAGCATTCTTTTTATGGTATTTTTCTTGCTTGTTAATCCGAAAAAACCTCGAGTCCCCTTCTTCGAGCTTGTTAAACTACCATGAAGAAGATCGAGCATTCTTTTTATGGTATTTTTCTTGCTCGTTAATCGGAAAAACCTCAAGTCTCCTTCTTTGGGCTCGTTAAACTACTACAACGAAGATAGAGCACTTTTAGGGATATTTTATTTCTCTTTAAAAAAATAGAAACATCTTTGAGCCTTTCATCATTGGGCTCATTAAAAATATACGATGATGGTCTGAGAAACTCTTTTTTGATGTTTTCTAGCTCATTAAACTGGAAAAGACCAATTGAGCAATTCTTTCTAGGCACTTTTTTCTCGCTCATTAAACTAAAAAAATCCCAAGTTTTGTCTTTAGGATCGTTAAACATTTATAAAGATGACTCGAGCATTCTTTTAGGTACTTTTCTCACTCGCTAAACTGAAAAATCCCGAGTTTTTTTCATCGTGCTCGTCAAAAATATATGGCAACAACCAGAGCACTTTCTTTTTTGGGACAATTTCTCGCTCTTAAATTGAAAAATCCCCGAGTTTTTCTCTCCTTCAGGCTCGTTAAAACATCGAAGGAGGAACGAGCGGTTCTTTTACCTCTTTTTCCTTGCTCACTAAACTGAAAAAGATACCTTGAGTTTCCTTCATTTGACTCGTTAAAATTTGATGAAGGTATTGATTTTGTCATCGTGTGACTCATTAAAAATTCACGACAAAAAATGAGTTTAGTCTGTCTCCTCCTACTCGTAACAAAATGAGGTCGACATCTATTGAACATAGGTTTCTCTTTATTGGATTCAATATATTAACTTACAGTAAATTAACCAATTTGGGTATACTATTAACCTTTTGTTGCACTCAGTTAACAACTATGACAAAGGTACCACCATGGAGTTGCTTTTTATTATCTTTTCAGACTCTCTAAATATGAAAATACCACCGAGTTGTCTACACTGGACTCGTTAAAATTACACAGACAAGATATAGAGTCACTCTTTTTATGATACCTTTCAGACTCTTAAAACATGAAAAAATCGACGAGTTTGCCTGCCTGGACTCATTAAGCTAATCAGATAGGGCAGAGAGTCACTCTTTTTGTGGTCATTTTCAGACTCTTTAAATATGAAAATATCGATGAGTTTACCCATCTGGACTCATTAAACTAATCAGACAGGGAAATTTGACAGTACAGCTGCATTCAATATTAGAAAGCGTGGTTTGGCAGTAGTCATTCCCTTGAACACGGAACTCACTCATATAAACCTTCCTTGTGACGGCCTCTCAATATGAATCCTACCATCCTATGAGTTTAGCCTAAATACCCTGATGTAATTTCATCTATGTATCCTAAAACTCTGTAGTGTTCATGAGTCTAGTGTTGCATGGTTAAATCCATTGTTGTGCCTTCTATTGTTCAAGGGTTAACCTTTTGTTTCCTCCATCAACCCATCAAGAATATCCTTCCATCATGCCCTCCGTTGTTTAGACCCAAATGCTAAAAATATTCCTCAAAAAACAAAACCATTATTGTCCTGTTTCGTGTCAATTGACGTAGGACACATTATTGCCTACCTTTTGACAGGTTTCTTCCTATTGACTTGAACACTCTATTTAGGAAGACAACCCAGAAACACATTCAGTGCCTTGGTACTTCCAGAACATCACCATTATTGATGGCCTTCCTCACGTCTGTTGATGATATCCATTATTGACTGGTAATCAGATGATTTCATGCATGTTTGACGTCAACGAATATATTCACATGTATCGATCTATGCTATTCGGTGAAGCGGAAATCAAGACCTTGGGTAGAGGCTTGCATCATTTAGCCTTGTTTCCTCTCCCAAGCTATAGATATTGTTTTTTGGAGACAACTTATCAGGATGATTTTATTCTGACATCGGATCCACATTGTGCTTATCGGTAGCTAGCATTTGTCATATCTCTTTGGAGAGAATCACTCTGACATAGCGACTAAGTAGGGAATACCCGACTCAGGACATGATTTTAGTAGTTTATATATATGTGTTGTATCAGGTTTCCGGTACCACCTGAAGCTTCAATCCTCTCTTTCTTTTTGAAAGGAAAATTACAGTTTTAGTAAAGTATTTCAGCCATCGTCACAACCTCTGATCTCATACTTTAGGGGGCATTTGTTATACAACAAATTGACCTACTCATTAACTCAGAGGGGAAAGACGTGATTGCTGAAACAAAGACCACAATCACAGGCCTTGATTCCACACTAACGCTAGTTGTGCACTAACAACCTGCTTTATAAAGCTTGTTACCAAGCTTGGAGGTGCATTAGTGACCCTACTAAAGCGTGTTGCTAGTATGGGAACAACGTTAGCAAAACTTGGTGAAGTTCCAAGGGTCAAAGGAATGAATTGACTCACAAATATCTGGATATTTGTCCATAAAATTACTCAATAAAAGCAAGGAGACATCCAAATTTTACCTATTTGGAGGATTTCTAATCTGAAAGAAGGAGGCAAATGGGAAAGCGTTGAAAAGCATGGCAAGTTCATTGCTTTTTCCCTAGTGAACTCAAGGAGGAGCTTGGCAAACCTAACTCAATTTCTATATAAGCAAAGTGAGGGCTATTGTGAAAGGGGTCAGAGCATTTGAAAGGATAGCATACTTGACTATTGAGCATTGACTCATATCATAAGAAGTGAGCAAGAAGGGAGAGAGAGAGAGAAGCTGGAGGGGTAAAGGAAGGCTGAGACAACAAATGGTTGTAATCACTCTTCCAACATTAATATAGAACTACAGTTGTACTGTCTACTCGTGGTGTTGATACTATCATTCATTCATTTTTTTGTTCAATGCCTATTAGCATGAGTAGCTTAGTTATATGCAAATAGATGTTCTTTTATATTTTCATATATTAGTTATCAGAGTTGTATGCTATGATTACACTTGTCTCTTCTATGTGCAGGACTTGATTTGGAGCCGGCTTTGAGGGAGTTCTGCTTGGCTACATTGTGATCTCCAAACAAATCTACACAGAGACTTGAGGTAATCTACTTCTAATGCTTTGATAGTTATTTATTGTCTATGAACATACATGTAACTTTGTGGAGTTACAGATAATCTTATAGTCTGCTGAAGGTCCCGGGAAGGCCTTTGAGGGTATCTACATTCTCCATAAATCGTATACTTCTACAATCACATTTTGACCCACCAATCCCTTTCTCCATACACTGTATAGTTAGAAAGGGGTTGATCGTGTAGCCCCAAAGTATGAGATCAGAGGCTACGACGATGGTCGAAATACTTTACTAAAACTGTAATTTTCCTTTCTAAAAAAGAGAGAGGATCGAAGCTTCAGGCGGTACTGGAAACTTGATACAAAACATATATATAAACTACTAAAATTATGTCCTGAGTCGGGTATTCCCATGCTCAGTAGGTATATCAGAGTGATTTTCTCCAAAGAGATATGAAAAATGCTAGCCACCGATAAGCACAATGTGGATCTGGTGTCATATTAGAATCATCCTGATAAGTTGTCTCCAAAAAAAAATATCCATAGCTTGCAAGAGGAAACAAGGCTGAATGATGCAAGCCTCTACCCAAGGTCTTGATTTTTGCTTCACCAAACAGTATAGATCGATACATGTGAATATATGTGTTGACATCGAACATGTACGAAATCATCTGATTATCAATAAATAATGGAGACCATTAATAGACGCAAGGAAGGCCACCAATAATGGTGATGGTCTCCAAGATGCACAGTACAATCTAATGAGTGTGAAAGATGTCTTTGTCATCGAACGCCCGTTAGAATCGCTTAACCAGAAGCGCATAATGAGAACCACTGATGAAGCACAAGGCAACCTGCCACTAATGTCTGCAAGTACCAAGGCACTGAATGTGTTTCTGGGTTCTCTTCCTAGATAGAGTGTTGAAGTCAATATGAAGAAACCTATCGAAAGGTAGGTAATAATGTGTCCTACATCAATCGACACAAAACGAGACAAGAATGATTTTGTTTTTTGATGAATATTTTGAGCACTTGGGTCTAAACAATGGAGGGCATGATGGAAGGATATGCTTGATGGGTTGATGGAGGAAACAAAAGGTTAACCCTTGAACAATAGAAGGCACGACAATGGTTTTAACCATGCAGTGCTAGACTCATGAACACTACAGAGTGTTAGGATACAAAGATGCAATTACATCAGGGTATTTAGGCTAAAATCATAGGATGGTATGGTTCATATTGAGAGGCCATCATAAGGAAGGTTTATCTGAGGGAGTGCCATGTTCAAGGGAACGACAGCTACCAAACCATGTGTTGTTGGGAAAAGTATCCAATACGGAATGACCCTATCCCACTCTAAGGGTGATAGTACCTCAGCAACAATCAAAGCAAAGCTATTCGAGATTACTTCTTTATGAGATGTAAGAGAGGGGAGAAAGAGATCCACTAACCGATGTCTTCCGCTAATGATTGATCCAATCTTCTCTCTTTGCTGCTTGCTCCCAGCTCCTTGCTCTTTTACTGGCCCAGCTACACCAAGATCCTGCAAAATGGCAAGAAAGGGAAACTACAAGAAGCATACATTCATAATTGATTCAAGGATTAGAATAAATCAAATACACAAGTATAACAATACACCATTGAAACACATGCATATAGGAGAACCTCAAATGCTTTATTAATGGAAGAAGTAAAGTTCAGGAAGTGATACAACCATAAGAGGCCCAATCGAGCATCACCTCCCAGCAGAAAGAAATCTCCTCTTCACCTCCTTCAAAGAAAATCACCCAATAGTTCTATACTCAAACCAACAGCACTTCCTTACATTCACAAGATTCCAGCCCCCCTAGACCTCATGAGAGAGCTCTATATATAGGAGTTTTGGAGAAAGGATGAGTCAGCTTGTAGCTGGCATGAAGCTGACTAGTGTCCTCTCTCACTTCAGTTATTCTTCAGTTCTTGAGTCCACTTGGAGGTTCTTGCTTCCACTTGGAGATCTAGACCCTCTTACTCATCACCAGTCGAATTCCCTGATCCAAGTGTCATTTTGGAAGCTTCCTGGGCATTGACACCTTGAGGAATGACTGTGCCACTTGGCCAAACTCGCCCAGCGCAGGTAGCCTTCTTTACAGTTGACATTCAGCGCAGGTACACAGTGGAGCAGTTGACATTCAGCGCAGATGCTCAGTGGAGCAGTTGACATGATCCAGAATTAGCTTGTTTTTGAGTGTTTTCAGGTGGAGAACTGATATTCAGTGTTGTGGTTTGCTGACCTTGTTCCTCTAGGGGTAGGAACAACATGTTTAGGGACTTTGGATCCCTTAGATTATGGACATTTCATGCTTCATGCTGTAAGGCACAAAAATGTCTATAACAGTTGCCCCCTAAAGTACGAGGTCGTTTATCGGGTGAAATGCTTTATCAGGAGGATCCGAAGTTCATTCAATCGCTGAGAGGTGACCTGTAATAAAATACAATACAATACATTATTTTTTCATTCTGCTTTCATGATCTAGCTGAGGCGGGCATTCCCATGCTCAGCTTTATAAATTCATTTTAGTACATAGAACAGACGATCGTCTAATGGTAGACTGATAATTCTCTGCTGAAATTATCATCCTTTGAGTAGGATGATCATCTACTGTAATGATGTACATGTCAAATGTCTTTATATTTCCTGAATATATATCGCAGCCCGGATGGATGAAACTAGATCCGGGGTCTTCAAACTCGTTCGATCTTCACTCTAAGTACAAGTCGATCCATGTGAGAATTGCGCTGAAGTCGAACATGGAAAGACATCGCTTGATTACCGGTCAATGATGTAAACCGTTAACAAGCGCGAGAGGAATCACCGATAATGATGATGACCCTCAAGGTACGGCAGTACAATCTACGTGATGTGAATAAAGGACTTGGCGTCGAACACCACGCAAAATCTTCTGGTCGAAGGTCATTGATGTATACCTGTCACCGGAAGTGAGAAACTTGCCATTGAGGCATGCAAGCTTCAAAGTACTGAGGGGGTTGTTCCTAGATCAACTTCTTGGATAATGAGCTGAAGTCGACAAGAAGCGATCCGTCAAAGGAGGGCCTTAATGAATCCCACATCAGTGACACGGAACGGAGCTAATGATTTTAGTGGAGGTGAAAACAATCTGTGAAATATGATTCAGGGTGGCGATCATGGGTGGATGAAGGATAATGTATGGCAGTGGATGGGACACGGTTGACTCTTTCTGAACAACATCTCTTGAACATATAATGACACTGATACGATGGATCGGTACCATTACCCCAAATGTGGATGGTTTGGCGAGACCATGGTGATGAGACCGGTGAATGAAACAACCCAGCCCGATGTGATACGGAGGAAAAGTGTGATGTTCAAGAGTGACTTGCTACCATTAAAGCTTTGAGGTTCTCCCAATTTTTCCCCAGTCATTTCTGACCAGTACCTCTTTATTTTTGTCAAGCTTGAGGAGGATAACATATGCTTGTTCTATAACCTGCCCTTCGGGCAAGCCCATCGCTATGTTTTAACGAGCCTAGCAATAGGGAAACTCGTTCTCGTCTAAAGACAAGTTTGTCGCTATTTAATCATTTTAACGAGTCTAACGACAAGGAAAACTCGGTCCTCTTCATTTTTAGAGAGTCTGAAAAGGTACAGAAAGTTAACTCCAAAATTCCTTTTTCGTCATCTAATCCCTTAAGTCCGAAAAAGTATAAAACAATACAGAAGGGATGAGTTTTCGATAATTTTAACGAGCTGAATAAAACAAGCGCTCGACCTTTTTTTGCAATAATCCCTCAGGTCCAAAAAGATTAAAATCTAGAGGAGGGATAGCTCTTCCGGTCACTTTAACGAGCTGGAAGGCCAAAACTCGGCAAACTTTTCATTTTTTACGAGTCAGTTGAAAAGAGCTTAAAGAAGACTCGTCTTTTGAGGAACGAGTGATAAACAGGGATAGCAGCAGATTCCAGGTACAGGTTGGAATTTTCCAATCACGGCAGTGTCACAAGGATGGCTAGGTGAAATCACTCTTCGCAGCTGTTCCTCAAAATGGGTAAACAATCATATGGAGGTGAACGATCGGCCAAATGGAATGGAGGTGGCAGGTGCAAAACACGACCAAGGCTTTTTATGGCTAATAAATTTACGATCACAGTGGTTATTTACCGGGGTATGTTCATTTTTTAATGAGCTTGAGTGCTCAATCTTATGTTTATTTTTTAACGAGCATGAACTATGTTATCACTGAAAATATTTCAAAGGAAAAGGAGAGCAGAAATCTTCATCAAATTCAAGCAAGGAAGCTCCTCAATTAAGCAAGGTATTTTCTTCCAAGTTGTTTTGTCTAAAGAAATTTCAAAGGAGAAAATGTCAAAAGAAAGGAAAATATCATCATCAGTACAACCATCACCAATGTACAAGAATGACAAAAACAAGGCAGCCAGCAGTCAAGAAGAAAGACAGAGCTTTGAGGAGGATAAGGAGAAATTTTGAAACTAGCTACGAATCCACGTTTTCGTAGCGCAGACAGTGTAAAAATCCTGTTTTGCGCTACGAAATCAGTGTTTTCGCAGCGCGCTGCGAAACCCCTGTAGCAGCCTGTTTCAGCTGAAGAAACTCTGTTTTCTGCTTTTACTAGTCAATTTCTAAAAGCTTTCCTGAGCAGCTGAGAACTTAATTTTTCAAACTGAAAGAGGCTTTTCTTCCTAACATGATGCACTACCAAAACCTTTTTCCTTTTCTTCAAATTCGTTCTGAGGTGGGAGTAATTTATGGTTAAACTTGCGCTATGAAACTGCAGAAAGTCGAGCTTTGTCTACTGGTTTTAGTAGTGTTTTTCAAAATCAGTTTCTGGTCACATGAAAGGCTATCTTTTAATTCTGAAGGAGGTTTCTCTTCATAACATGTCCAGATAAAATAACCTATCTCACTTTATTCGTATGTGTTTTCAGTTGGGAGATAAGAAGCTTTCATTGAGACCCTAATTTCAGAAAACGGATTTTTCCCTGTTTGCCACGTGTTTTTCAAGGACAGGTTCTGGACAGCTGGAGAAATATTTAAAAAAACCAGGAGAGGTTTTTGTTCTAGACATCATGGGCTACAAAAACCTCCTTCAGTTTCGTAAAATGTGTCATGGATGAAGAGATAAAGGCTCTGAAATTTTCAAGGATCTAACCCTAAAAACAGGGAAACATGTTCCCTAAATTCTAGGGTTTCTCATCAGCAGTTGGGTGACCACGTGGGAGGCTTCATCAAATTCGACCTCATGGAGTATTAGGTGTCAAATAATGCTTCAAATGTTTAGATAAGTTTGTTGTAATCATAATAAGGAGTTACACTCCTAGTTGTATTAGGTCTCTAGGACTACTAGTTAGGTGTCAAATACATTTAATGGTTTGTTTTATGGTTAGAATAGGTGTCACTGATGGCAAATTCGAATTCTCTTGAGGAGGGATGATGGAATCCTAATTGTAAATGCTTTATATAGAGCAAGAGGTTGAATTAGCAAGGGGTTGGAGACTTTTTGGCTCAATTGCTGCTCTATGTGCAGACTGTGTATATTTTTAACCTAATGCAGAATTTCTACTTAGACAACTCAAGATTCATGAAGAGTTCTTGTATGTTCTTGTTTTGATGGCATCTTCCAATACTTACATTGCAGTGAGGTTTACTTATGATACTCAGAATTCATCAATGATGCTCTGACTTCCTTCATAGATAAACTAATTGTGTTTCACTGTTTTATATTTGCATTTCTACACTTGAACTCTATAATGCCTTGACTTCCATGCTAGGTAGAATGTTTTGGCTTCACTACTCAGGATTCAAAGAGGGTTTTTAATGTCCTATTGTCTCATGGCTTTCCTCTTTCACTTACTTGCAGTGGTATGAATACATGTTACTTAGAATTCATCATTGATGCTCTAACTTCCTTCATGTATTTATAAACTGTGTTTCCTTGCATTGTATCTTTGTTTTGTTGATGTATAAAAACTCTCTATGCCCTGACTTCATGTTAAAGCTGATCTTGCTGTGGTACTGAACATACTTTGACTCCATAGCCCAATGGTAGCCAACCTTCATCTTTCAACCTATAAACATATACAATCACAAACTATAGAGTTAGCCATCTATCTTATTCTTTAATCAAAATCTTTAACCCTTTGAGAGAGCCCTCTCAGGCTGAGGAGGCTAAGCCTCAGCCAAAAGTTTGGTTTGAAATAGTTACTCAAAGTCTTCCTGATCAACAGCCTATCAGGGGCATGATTTTGTGATAACATTTTGGTGCGTCTGCCGGGAGCCTGAAGTCTATTCATTCCCGAAATCAATGGTTGAACTTCTGAAGGTAGCAGGAGCTCAGACATCTTTGAGGCTGCAAAACTACCTTGGCGACTCCACACATTGAATAAGAAATTGTAAGGTGACTCCACTGCTAGAAGATCAGTAGCTTGATGAAGTTTCAAAATGAGTTCCACTGCAAGAATGAATGCCAGGTATGCTCCTATGAATCGGTCTCATATCCCTGGTTTTCCAAATCCTATGCCAAAGGTTGATTGGTTAGAGGATCTTCCGATATTCAAAGATGAAAAGAAAGACAATGCTGCTCTTCATTTGGTTAGGTTTCATATGCATGTACGCAGTCTTAAGGTTCACTTTCCTGAGGATTGTCTCATGAGGATGTTTATGGCCACTTTAGAAGGAAAAGCATGGTCTTGGTATAAAAGTTTGGAAAATGGTTCATTATCTTCTCTTGCTGATTTCCATAATGTGTTCTATGACATGTACAAAGAGTGTCATCCTTCCTTATTGTTGCTCAAAGATTGTTGTAGACATTCTTTAAATCTCATTCAGTACTTGGAGGATTGTTATGATGATGATGAGTTTATGGATGAAGAAATTTTAGAGGCTCTTCATAACAATGCATTTCAGCACCAAGAAGAAAGTACAACATCTCATGAAATGCAGCATGAAGATCAGCAGGGGTTTACTTATGAAAACCATGTTCAATCCTCTGATATTGATGTAGAGATGCAGCAGACTTGTCAGTCTTCGGATCATTATCAAAATGAACATGATTACAAACACCAAGAAGAAATGTTGGAAGAAATTTTTTATGACCCTCAGGCAGAGGAAAAGATTGTTCATTTTTGTAATTTCTTGCAGCAGCTTACACCAAAGAATGATGATAATAATGAGGAAAATTTCATTGTTTGTTGGAATGATTCAGAAAAGCAGTTGGATAGCTTGTCAAATAGCAAATTGGATAGCACATCAAAGGGGTTTTGTGTGGCTAAGGATCAGTTGTCTAAAGAGATAGAATGTTATGATGATTATCAAACTAACCATGTGTTTTTTGACCCTATAGCTGACTACATGGAAAAGATTTACTGTTCAGGCTTCCAATTATATGTTCATCTTGAAGAACAGTTGCACCTCATGCTTCCTTGGTTATTTCAGTATCTGGTTTATTTATGCTTCAAGCACAGTAAGGAGATCCAAGTTTCAGATCAGATTGATGACTGGATTAATTGGAAGTTTCATGTTCCTTGAGCTACAAGTGGAGCTTGCAGCTGATAGGGTAGGTAGGTAGGAAAGTGCAAATAAGCTCAAGGTGACTGAGCATTTTTATTTTTCAGTAGATATAGACTTCTTTCTCCTACAATGATCATCAAGCTTAAGCCAGAGGTGAAGGCCCAAGGAACTTAAATAAGATGTTTGTCAAATAAATTTTTGTTCATGATAAGAGGATAAGGCACTGGAACTGCAGGTTCTTAGTGTACCACAAGGGCACACTATCCCAAGTGGAGCCACTGTTATCACTGAAAATATTTCAAAGGAAAAGGAGAGCAGAAATCTTCATCAAATTCAAGCAAGGAAGCTCCTCAATTAAGCAAGGTATTTTCTTCCAAGTTGTTTTGTCTAAAGAAATTTCAAAGGAGAAAATGTCAAAAGAAAGGAAAATATCATCATCAGTACAACCATCACCAATGTACAAGAATGACAGAAACAAGGCAGCCAGCAGTCAAGAAGAAAGACAGAGCTTTGAGGAGGATAAGGAGAAATTTTGAAACTAGCTACGAATCCACGTTTTTGTAGCGCAGACAGTGTAAAAATCCTGTTTTGCGCTACGAAATCAGTGTTTTCGCAGCGCGCTGCGAAACCCCTGTAGTAGCCTGTTTCAGCTGAAGAAACTCTGTTTTCTGCTTTTACTAGTCAATTTCTAAACGCTTTCCTGAGCAGCTGAGAACTTAATTTTGCAAACTGAAAGAGGCTTTTCTTCCTAACATGATGCAATACAAAAACCTTTTTCCTTTTCTTCAAATTCGTTCTGAGGTGGGAGTAATTTATGGTTAAACTTGCGCTACGAAACTGCAGAAAGTCAAGCTTTGTCTACTAGTTTTAGTAGTGTTTTTCAAAATCAGTTTCTGGTCACATGAAAGGCTATCTTTGAATTATGAAGGAGGTTTCTCTTCATAACATGTCCAGATACAATAACCTATCTCACTTTATTCGTATGTGTTTTCAGTTGGGAGATAAGAAGCTTTCATTGAGACCCTAATTTCAGAAAACGGATTTTTCCCTGTTTGCCACGTGTTTTTCAAGGACAGGTTCTGGACAGCTGGAGAAATATTTTAAAAAACCAGGAGAGGTTTTTGTTCTAGACATCATGGGCTACAAAAACCTCCCTTGGTTTCGTAAAATGTGTCATGGATGAAGAGATAAAGGCTCTACAATTTTCAAGGATCTAACCCTAAAAACAGGGAAACATGTTCCCTAAATTCTAGGGTTTCTCATCAGCAGTTGGGTGACCACGTGGGAGGCTTCATCAAATTCGACCTCATGGAGTATTAGGTGTCAAAGAATGCTTCAAATGTTTAGATAAGTTTGTTGTAATCATAATAAGGAGTTACACTCCTAGTTGTATTAGGTCTCTAGGACTACTAGTTAGGTGTCAAATACATTTAATGGTTTGTTTTATGGTTAGAATAGGTGTCACTGATGGCAAATTCGAATTCTCTTGAGGAGGGATGATGGAATCCTAATTGTAAATGCTTTATATAGAGCAAGAGGTCGAATTAGCAAGGGGTTGGAGACTTTTTGGCTCAATTGCTGCTCTATGTGCAGACTGTGTATATTTTTAACCTAATGCAGAATTTCTACTTAGACAACTCAAGATTCATGAAGAGTTCTTGTATGTTCTTGTTTTGATGGCATCTTCCAATACTTACATTGCAGTGAGGTTTACTTATGATACTCAGAATTCATCAATGATGCTCTGACTTCCTTCATAGATAAACTAATTGTGTTTCACTGTTTTATATTTGCATTTCTGCACTTGAACTCTATAATGCCTTGACTTCCATGCTAGGTAGAATGTTTTGGCTTCACTACTCAGGATTCAAAGAGGGTTTTTAATGTCCTATTGTCTCATGGCTTTCCTCTTTCACTTACTTGCAGTGGTATGAATACATGTTACTTAGAATTCATCAATGATGCTCTAACTTCCTTCATGTATTTATAAACTGTGTTTCCTTGCATTGTATCTTTGTTTTGTTGATGTATAAAAACTCTCTATGCCCTGACTTCATGTTAAAGCTGATCTTGCTGTGGTACTGAACATACTTTGACTCCATAGCCCAATGGTAGCCAACCTTCATCTTTCAACCTATAAACATATACAATCACAAACTATAGAGTTAGCCATCTATCTTATTCTTTAATCAAAATCTTTAACCCTTTGAGAGAGCCCTCTCAGGCTGAGGAGGCTAAGCCTCAGCCAAAAGTTTGGTTTGAAATAGTTACTCAAAGTCTTCCTGATCAACAGCCTATCAGGGGCATGATTTTGTGATAACAAACTATGTGCTAAAACTGCTCGGATCTCGCTTTTCTATTTTTTAACGAGCATAAATTCCGCGGTAAAACTGCTCGATATACCAGTCATAAGATAAGAATGTCTCTTGAAAGATCCCGTTTTTTATAGAGCTTGTGCCTTACCAAAGCTATGCTCCCTCTCATCCTTTCTTTATGCAAGTTCGGAAACGGCTAATCCAAAAAACAGATAAATAACCGCTCTTAGCTTGCACTCCAGAAGGTTTGCATGCCCCCAGGTATAAAGTACAATTTAAAGGCTGCCCCTACTTATCCGTTAAAACATTTGTTTTAAAGGGTGAGGCTTGCCTCTTTCTGGTTACCCAAAGATTGTTTTGTTAACTTCTTCAAACGAAAACATTTCCTCGACACTGTCTACCGAAGTAGACAATGGTGAATGACCTTTGTCAAACAAGTAACCTTGACAAAAAAATCCTATTCTAGAACAACCCCTCTTCCATCCACGGACGGGGTATGGACTAGTCATATTCTCTCGCGGAAATTCTACCTTATACCCAGGGTTTCCTCTGCCCGAAGCAGACCAGGATGCATGCCCCCTGGGTTCCAGTCCCATCTTTCCGAATCACTCGCACTCATCGGGAAGGAGGACTGGGGGTGGAGACATTTCTTGATTGAATAGACCATTCAGGGTTGGTATGTGACTATTTGCGATGCGTGATCCCGGAAATGAAAGTTGGTCTACGAGCTTGACCATTCTTCCTTCGTGTGGAAAACACATTACTCTAAAGAGTGAGGAGACTATAGCTCCCATGCAATATATATAGTCTCGTCCAAGGAGTAGGTTATAATCCAAGGGTCCTTGAACGACCATCACGTTCATTTGAACGGTCTTCCCTTTCAATGTAACAGGTACATTGGGGACGATCCCTAATGGTCGACTGGTTCCTTTACCAAAACCTGAGAGATTTCTTATCTCAGGCAAAAGCGTCGGGGAACCCAGTGCTTTCCAAGCAATAGAGGAAAGGATACTCACAGACGCCCCTTCATCAATGATAGTGCCAGCCATTACCATTCTATAAATTTGGACTATGATTGTGAATGGTATACTGGCTGGTAACCGGGGTCTGCCCAGTTGGTTCCAATCAAAGGACACAACCAGGTTGCTTGGTGGTGGGACTGAATATACGGCCGGATATGACCCTGACGATGTTCCTTCCTGCGATAAAGGAATGGGCGCATTGCCCTGATGCTCGTCAGAGTCTGTGTTGATGAAAAGAATCTGGATGGTGTCATCCTTATTCTCTTCAGTGAGGGTGTCATTTGAAGATGAATCTTCAATGACGGTGTCATTTGAAGATGAAACCTCTGAAGGCGGAACCGGGTCAACTGCCGTTTCGACCTTTGGACTTTCGTCCGGTCTGGATTCAGTAGGTTCATTTTCAATGACTGACGCTTCAGCTGACCACTTGAGCGGGCCAACTGTATTCTCAACCAACGAAGGACTTGGCACGAGTTTTTTGTATCCAGGAGGAAGTATTACCGGTGAAACCGGACGATCTTCCAAAACTCTCTTCGCTTCGTCTAAGAAGGGACAACGGTGGATAGCGTGATCGCCTTCACACAGTCTGCAGGGGGATCTTGCTCCCCCTCTTTGTCTTGAACCTTCACTTTCGCTAGTTGACGGTAAGCATTCAACATGACTATCAGAGGTTGACGCTCCCGAACTGTGCAACCGAGGGGACCAGTCCCTTAGTATCCGGGGAATACAGGGACAATCTCTATGGAAGTGGTCTCCTCTACATATGGCACATGGCGATTTAGGCCCGGTCTGTGCTGTGTGTGGATTTTTGTCAGATGTCCTTTGCTTGCCCCCAGTCGCCTTAGGCTCCTTCTTCTTCTTCTCTTTCTTCTTCTTCTCCTTCTTCTCCATGGGAGCTTGGCTTTTGCCGGCTCTACCTTGCGAAGATGAAGGATTGGAGGAAGAGTTATAGGAAGTAGAAGGCTGGTGGGCAGCTCTAGACTGATCTAACTGTTGACTCGACTGTTCAGGAACCATGGTGTTCTGAACTACATTGGTTGAGAATAGCCAAATTGGCAGGCCAATTGTCAGTCCTGGAAGCGATAATGTGGTCATGTGGGGCGCACCAACTTCTCCCCAAGAGGAGAAAGGACTAGGATTTCCATCATGTGGAATTCCTTGGTTGGGGCGTTCCATGTTCTCAACCTACAGATCAACGCAGGAATAGGAGGTGATTATGTTCCGTTTAAAATAAATTTTATAACGACGCTTTAGACACAACTTGCTTTTTCACTTTTTAAGAGTCGAGAAAAAGCTAAAGATGACTCTAGTCTCCTTCGATGTTTTAACGAGCCCGAAGTGACAAATGCTCAGATGGACTTTTTCAGTTATAGAGTTTGAAAAAGGCCAAAAGAAACTGCTCTGGAGTTCTATGCAGAGGGTGTGCCAAACTTTTCGCAAAACCACAGAATACGTTTTACGGTACGAGTGGTCGATCTTCGTGAATGCTGTGTTCACTGCATTGCGATCAGTAGGGCGGCCGACATGGCTTCCTATGGATAAAGGCTTTGTTCCTATAGGGGTCTCCCAATATATACGTGACGGTACGTGGGAGCACAAGTCCATATTGATACTTATCGCTTCACCGTGGAGGAATCACCCAACCACTCAACGCTAAGATATCACGTTTAACGACGCCAGAACACGTCTCTAGCTTAGACCTCTATGTGTTTGCGTTATGTTTCAATGCGTTGTTATGTAAATTCAATTTATTTTAAGGTTGATCTTGTTTAGCAGTTTGCCTTTATGGATCACCATGAGATGTATAGTAACACTCCTAAATGCAGTCTAAGATGATAAGCAAGCTTTTCAATCTTTCAACTTTGAAAATCTTAACTACTGAGGGAAAAGAAAGACATCATCTTTTCACACAGATCATAGAGCACACACTAATGCACTTTTTCCTAAATCAACATGCAAACTGTCAAAATGCACATGCACAATGCAGGTATTTCTTTTCTCTTTCTTAATGTTGATGTAATACAAAAAGAAAGCTGTTGTATAACTTTGAATTCAATTTCAAGTGAAAGCAAACAAGCTTGTCCAAAATCAAAAGACACCTTAAGATTTACTTATTTTGACACTAGAAATATATAAATTCAAACCATATGACGAAAACAAAAGCTCAATCAGCTATGAACAGCAAATAAACTAACTCTTAAGATCAAAACGGCACTTATCACAGGTCTAGATCTAAGAGGCCACAGCAAGACTAGTTCACTTTTCGTTATGGGAAACTGTAAATGATATAAGAAATACACAAAGAACAAATATAGTTTCTTTATACAACCGAGGCGGAATAGTGGCAAGGAAAGTTGGTTTCAGATAGGTACATTGACTGATAACAGGCTGCAAAAACAAGGATGAAAACAGGGCAATGAACAGCAAGGAACCCCAGTAGCACAAGGAAAAACTGGTTCAGCGCAGGTGGTACACTGTCAGTTTGACATTCAGCGCAGGTAGCCCCTTCGGGATCTGCGCTGAAATGCAGACTGCCTTCACAGTGCCTGCACTGAAGAGATAAAATTTCGTTTTTCTCAGTTTCCGGGTCACAGATTGCTAAAAAATTCACAGTTTTTGGCCAAATCAGAAGCTATCAATCAAGTACACACTAAGGGATGAAAAGGAGGATGAAAAGCTATCACTAAGAGCTATTCAGAGTCCTTGTGGATCAGCTCTTCAAATCATAAACATGCCCAGAAACTGAGCTAGAGTAGCTGCCCTCTACTTTGCATTTGAAAGATCCAAATGCAGTTCGATTCGGTACTCCCTGTGTTTATGAAATGAATAGCAAAAACACAAACAACCAACAAGATACGATCCCCAGTGGAGTCGCCAATTTGTTGTTGGGAAAAGTATCCAATACGGAATGACGCTATCCCACTCTAAGGGTGATAGTACCTCAGCAACAATCAAAGCAAAGCTATTCGAGATTACTTCTTTATGAGATGTAAGAGAGGGGAGAAAGAGATCCACTAACCGATGTCTTCCGCTAATGATTGATCCAATCTTCTCTCTTTGCTGCTTGCTCCCAGCTCCTTGCTCTTTTACTGGCCCAGCTACACCAAGATCCTGCAAAATGGCAAGAAAGGGAAACTACAAGAAGCATACATTCATAATTGATTCAAGGATTAGAATAAATCAAATACACAAGTATAACAATACACCATTGAAACACATGCATATAGGAGAACCTCAAATGCTTTATTAATGGAAGAAGTAAAGTTCAGGAAGTGATACAACCATAAGAGGCCCAATCCAGCATCACCTCCCAGCAGAAAGAAATCTCCTCTTCACCTCCTTCAAAGAAAATCACCCAATAGTTCTATACTCAAACCAACAGCACTTCCTTACATTCACAAGATTCCAGCCCCCCTAGACCTCATGAGAGAGCTCTATATATAGGAGTTTTGGAGAAAGGATGAGTCAGCTTGTAGCTGGCATGAAGCTGACTAGTGTCCTCTCTCACTTCAGTTATTTTTCAGTTCTTGAGTCCACTTGGAGGTTCTTGCTTCCACTTGGAGATCTAGACCCTTTTACTCATCACCAGTCGAATTCCCTGATCCAAGTGTCATTTTGGAAGCTTCCTAGGCATTGACACCTTGAGGAATGACTGTGCCACTTGGCCAAACTCGCCCAGCGCAGGTAGCCTTCTTTACAGTTGACATTCAGTGCAGGTACACAGTGGAGCAGTCGACATTCAGCGCAGATGCTCAGTGGAGCAGTTGACATGATCCAGAATTAGCTTGTTTTTGAGTGTTTTCAGGTGGAGAACTGATATTCAGTGCTGTGGTTTGCTGACCTTGTTCCTCTAGGGGTAGGAACAACATGTTTAGGGACTTTGGATCCCTTAGATTATGGACATTTCATGCTTCATGCTGTAAGGCACAAAAATGTCTATAACACCATGCTTTCTAATATGGAATACATTTGTATTGTCCAGTTTCCCTGTCTGATTAGTTTAATGAGTCCAGATGGGTAAACTCATCGATCTTTTCATATTTAAAGAGTATGAAAAGGACCACAAAAATAGTGACTCTCTACCCTATCTGATTAGTTTAGTGAGTCCAGACATGGAAACTCGTTGATTTTTTCATGTTTTAAGAGTCTTAAAAGTATCATAAAAAGAGTGGCTCTATATCTTGTCTGTGTAATTTAAAGAGTCTAGACTAGACAACTCGGTGGTCTTTTCATATTTAGAGAGTCTGAAAAGATTGTAAAGAGAAACTCCATGGTGGTCTCTTTGTCATAGTTGTTAACTGGGTGCGACAAAAGGTTAATAGTATACCTGGATCGATTACTTTTCCATAAGTTAATCTATTGAATCCAGATAAAGAGAAACCTATGTTCAATAGATGTCGACCTCATTTTGTTACGAGTACGAGTAGATGGACTAAACTTGTTTTTTGTCGTGAATTTTTAATGAGTCATGCGACGAAAAACTCAATACCTTCATCAAATTTTAACGAGTCAAATGAAGGAAACTCATGGTATCTTTTTCAGTTTAGTGAGCGAGGAAAAAGAAGAAAAAGAACTGTTCATTCCTCCTTTGATGTTTTAACGAGCTTGAAGGAGATAAAAACTCGGGGATTTTTCGATTTAAGAGTGAGAAATGGTTCCAAAAAAGAAAGTGCTCTGGTTGTTGCTGTATATTTTAACGAACCCGGTGACAAAAACTCGGTATTTTCAATTTAATGAGTGAGAAAAGTACCTAAAAGAATGCTCAGGTCATCTTGATAAATGTTTAACGAGCCTAAAGACAAAACTCGAGATTTTTTTAGTTTAATGAGCAAGAAAAAAGCGCCTAAAAAGAATTGTTCAATTGGTCTTTTTCAGTTTAATGAGCTAGAAAAAGATCAAAAAAGAGTTGCTCAGACCATTGTCGTATATGTTTAACGAGCCCAATGATGAAAGGCTCAGAGATGTTTCTATTTTTCAAAGAGCAATAAAATATCGCAAAAAGTTCTCTATTTGAGAATTACATGTAGCTGTTACTACTTTTCATTCCTGAAGGTACTTTCATCAAAAAGCAGTAAAAAGTATAAAAAGGCAGAAACTCCTAGAAAATGGGTTCATGCATGATAAAAAATCATGGAGAATGGACTACTTCCTCTTTAATGCTTTCAAAAAATCATTTCTCCGAAAATAAATATAAGGAAATGTTTTAAGTTTTTACATTCACCATTTTCACTATTTGAATTTTGTGAAAGCATTTTGGAGCTAAAGAGGAGTAGATTTTCCACGGACCATTGCAGGAGATCCGAGCGAGCATTCGACGTGCCTTCAGTCCCAGGTAAAGGCTAAAACCTTGCTCTATGCATTGTTTAACTCTTTTTGACAGTTTCAGGGGTGGAATTTTGCAGATTTGAGGTGCCCTAAAGCCTTATTTGCGCACTAATGCCCTCCATATGGCTTGTAGGGAGCGTTAAACGCTCTGTACGAGCCACTAGAGGGCATTAATCCTCCCTATGGAGCACTGGGGGTAGCATTAGAGCTGAAGGGCACAGTTAAAACCCTCATGCATGGATTCCTGAAGTGTTTTTGCCCCATTTTGACCATTTTTAGGGTTATTTTGTGCAGGTTTCAAGCCGTAATGACTCACCTATGGAGAGAACAGGCCCATGATAGCTAGGAATTGCTGATGCAAAATGATCCAGCATGCATAGTTGCATTGTGTTGCTGCAGTTTACTAAAGTATGCAAAGCTAAAGCTTATGAATGGGTATGAGGATTTATTGAGATGGATTATCCAGCCCTAGGATGAACACGAGCAAGTGTTCAGGATTGGAGATCAGGAGCTGGCTATTGACCATGATGACATATATTTTTTGACTAGTTTGTCATGCCGTGGGGCATAGGCAAACCTCACTGGTGGTAGGCCAGATCCACGATCTACCTTAGAGCTGGTGCAATCCTACTGCATCCTTGAGAGTGGACTAGCTAGGAACAGAGTCCCCATAGAGAGGATAAGGTCCAAGTCTATGAGGGCAGTTTTATGGTTGATTGTGCAATTGGCGAGGTCAAAGAGTCCCCATGTTGTGACAAAGGCCCAACTATTACTTACAGTTGACTATGTCTAGCCACAAGTGTTCAACTGGTGTGAAGCAGTGCTTCGCTAGTTGAAGGCAGGATTAACACCATGTAAGACTTGTACCCAACATAGTTTTGAATATGGTAACATCATAGTTTGATTCTTCCTTGAGAGGGTTCTTGTTATGCACCCAAGGATGAGCTTAGGTACCCTTGATCCGAGGGAGCCAAGGCAGGGTCGTTGGTCATCACTCGATCCTCGCACAGGAGGAGGACCGATCCAGCATTTCTTCGATGAAGATTTCTTCTAGTGGCTTCGTGGCCAAATTGTGATGATTGATGACTATGCTTATGAGGGCATGGACTTTACCAGTGACCCATACTTGATGTTGCCACCCAGGACCAACTGGGGTCTTCAAGGGGAGAATGATTTTTGATAGTACTTTTAAGTATTTTTTAGCTTTTGAATGTTTATGTAATGTTTTTATAGGTGAAATAAGTACTGACATGAAACTTTATGCTTAACATAGATGTGGCACCATTATGACCCATAGGAGAACCTCACCATATGCGACAAGGAGGCCAACTACTTGCTGGAGGGGGTGATGCCGACAGTCTCTGCGAGGTTCTGAGGAACTTGGATGGTTTGACCATGGGTGTGCCCCCCTTCCTATGAGGGATATTCCCGCTCATATGCAGCGGCACACAATCGGTGTACCTGAGCCATTTCTTGTTCCTCTTCAGAGAGTAGCTAGAGCGGTTTTAGCATTTTTGGAGCAATAGGCTCTTTTTAGGAGGTTTTTTTGGTGTATCCAATGAGCGGTTGTAGTTGGGCTTTTACAGCCATTTTGTACTTAAATCATCCAAGTTTTTGAATATTTTGATGTAAAAGACTGGATTTTGATCTATATATATAATATATATATATATATATATATATATATATATATATATATATATATATATATATATATATATATATATATATATATATATACAGACATTTTTGGTATTTTGATGATGTAAATGTGTTTTTAAATGTTTTTGTAAAATTTTTAACTCATTAAATGTTTTACTTTCGATGCATGCTTCTATAAAGAATGAGACAAATGACAATCTAATAAATATTTAGCTAATGTATCAACAACCATATTTAATTCTTGAGGAACATGTTCATATGTGAATATTTCAAATCGATGTTCCATGAGTCGTAACCTTAGATAATGATGCAACAAGGTTGGATTACGAATGTGATAACAATTTGTCAATTGCATAACGACTAGCTGGGAGCCTAACCTGACCACCAGATTGGAGATGCCCCTTGATAATGCTTCCGTGAGAAGTGAAATGATGGACATGTACTCAGCAATATTGTTGGTGGCGGTACCAAGAAAGACCCCCCCCGGAGCAAAATAGTTCCGACTCGGGTGTGTAGATGACCCAAGCAGCTGATGCAATGTGCTGTGTGTTACAACTTGCACCATCGGCGTATCCTACGTATGCTAAGGGTAATGAAGACATTTTCATTGCGAGAAGAATGTATGATACAAGTACTCCACTAAATAACAAAACAATCCAATCACACCAAAAAGGAAAGCAAAACTTATGAATACATAAAATTACAAAGCACATGCTCAGTGCAATACTAGGCATAATACGTTTTTAGATAGAGCCCATATCTGGGCTCCTTGAGTGGGATTCCTTCCTAGTCCTACAGTTCATATGCCCCCGTGGGGAGGACTTTCTTTACGACATAGGGACCTAGCCAGATGGGTTGAAGTGTGCATGCCTCCAAGAGGTCATCTTTTGGATGATAGAGCAAGACAAAATCACCCTCTTGGTAAGAAAAAAGCTTAACCTCTTTCACAAATTGGGATTGTACCCAGCGCTTGTGAGCCTCGAGTGCTAAGTCGGCATCTCAACGGGTTTTATCCAATTGTTTAAGGTATAGTAAGCGTTCTTCTTCGGTAGTAGTGTCGGGCAGGGGTTCAATGACTATTTCCAGGGAAGGGATCTGACACGCAATGGGCTTTTCATCATCGTAAAGCTAGATATCATCTGCAACAATAGTCGGATTAATGTCGGGAATTTCCTCATGAGAACCACTAAATATATTATGGGATTCCTTGAATAGGTAGGTGGAGCTTGCAATTTCCTCAAGATTGCAATCAGCTCTAATCTGGATGTTTTCCATGATGCCTGTCTTGATATAAATATTGATGGGAAATTATTTGGAAGTGTCGCCCATGTTTTCTTCCACGTCCAAAGTTTGGATGGTCATATAGGGTGAGGAAACAATTTCTGGTATGTTAGGGGATAGGATTTGAAGAGGCATCATTTTCGAATCAGATATCGAAACACAATGGTGCCAATCCTCCCAATGTCACTCTCCAAAACTCATGATTTCTCGAATAGCTTCGTCTGTGATTAGGAGTTGATCGAGTGGATCTAAAGAAGGAGCGGTTATGGGAGAGGTGGTGGTCCCGTCGATAGTAACCAACATGATCGGTGATGCAGATGCATCTTGAATGGCTTGGTAGGCCAATTCAGCTGGTGACAACGACATTTGTTCTTCGAATGTGTCAAGTTCTGAAGGAGCCAGTAGGATCCATGGATCGATCTGTTCATGAGGAATAGATGAAAGCATGTTGACTGTCTATGAAACCTTCGGCCACTGAAGAGGGAAACAACCCATGAGGGAAGAAGCCTTCAGTAGACCGATACCTAAATTGACATAAGAGTCAATTCCACCTCCTACTAGGGGTACGGAGCTACTTGGTAATGGTGAATAATTAGGGGTACAAAAAGACAACTGATCTACTGTAACTACCTTTCCATCCAATGGAAATAGGATGATGTGAAAGATAGTAGATATGACGGCCATCGTGGCATATGTCCAACTGCAACCCAGCAAGAGATCATAGTCGAGTTTTTTATCTTCGACTTCTATGTCCACTGTAACCATTTCCCCATACAAAGTGATGGGGTAGCTAGCCAAGTACCCTTTTGGGATGAAACTGGGCCGTCGAAAGCTTTCAGGGAGTTCGATGACGGGGTTAGGGTTGGAGAACCCAGGGCGAGCCAACATGAAGCCGACATGACGCAGGTAGAAGCACCTTCGTCGATGATAGTTCTGTGTATACCTTTACCTTTCAAAGTTATATTCACTTGAAATGAAAGCCGGTGAGAAAGGGGAGGTTTACACTTGTCCATATAAAAAATAGCAAGCATGGAATCCTTTGGGTTGATACCACCAATAGCTGAAAGCAAAGCTTTTTGTTGTGTTGGGCATGTTTGTAATACTTCAAGCATCAACATAGCTGACGGTGCTTGCACCAAATCTTTTACAATGATGTAGTTTTGGCTGGCACGTGCAGATGTATTGTGAATTGTGCATCAAAGTGCCCCTTTTGGGGGTCGAATTACAAGGTCTGCAACTGGCCTTTTGATATGCAAATCATTGGGCAGCAGTGGGTTTGGACTTGAGGAAGGTTCCACTGCATGACCAATAGGAGCTCCATAAGATTTGGCTCTTGTGGCGAGTTCTACTATTTCAAATGTATAAAAGGTAGAAGATCCTTCACTAGCTGAAGGATGTTGTGAACCATCGTTACCCCCTTGCGAGGGTTGCGGTTGGTTTGTAATAAGATTTTGCTGCTGCTGAGTGGGAAAAGGATTTCTAAGGACAGTGGGGGTCTTACCAATATCCCTTTTGGCAAGGTATTCTGTGCATTCCTGAAGATGTGGACAACGCCAGGTCATGTGGTCTTCAGTACAGAGTTTGCATGGATATCTGGCGGGTTTATTCTTTTCCTCGTCAGTACAAAGCATTGTTTGGCAGCAGTTGTTCCCTTGAACATGGCACTCGCTCAGATAAACCTTCCTTGTGACAACCTCTCAATATAAATCCTACCATCCTATGAGTTTAGCCTAAATACCCTGATGTAATTACATCTCTTTATCCTAACACTCTTTAGTGTTCATGAACCTAGTGCTGCATGGTTAAAACCATTGTCGTGCCTTCTATTGTTCAAGGGTTAACCTCTTTTTTCCTCCATCAACCCATCAAGCATATCCTTCAATCATGCCCTCCATTGTTTAGACCCAAATGCTCAAAAGATTCATAAAAAAAAAAACCATTCTTGTCATGTTTCATGTCAATTGATGTAAGACACATTATTGCCTACCTTTTAATAGGTTTCTTCCTATCGAATTCAGCACTCTATCTAGGAAGACAACCCAGAAACACATTTAGTGCCTTGGTACTTGCAGACATTAGTGGCGGGTTGCCTTGTGTTTGATCAGGGGTTCTCATTATGGGCTCCTGGTTAAGTGATTCTAATGGGTGTTCGATGACAAAGACATCTTTCACACTCATTAGATTGTACTGTGCATCTTGGATACCATCACCATTATTGGTGGCCTTCCTCGCGCCTTTTAATGGTCTCCATTATTAACTGGTAATTAGATGATTTCGTGCATGTTTGACGTCAACGCATATATTTACATGTATCGATATATGATGTTCGGTGAAGTGGAAATCAAGACCTTCGGTAGAGGCTTGCATCATTCAGCCTTGTTTCCTCTCCCAAACTGCGGATATTGTTTTTTGGATTCAACTTATCAGGATGATTCTATTATGACACCGGATCCACATTGTGCTTATCGATGTCCAACATTTGTCATATCTCTTTGGAGAAAATCACTCTGAAATAGCTACTTAGCATGGGAATACCCAACTCAGGACATGATTTTAGCAGTTTACATTTATGTGTTGTATCATGTTTCTAGTACCACCTGAAGCTTCAATCCTCTCTCTCTTTTTGAAAGGAAAATTACAGTTTTAGTAAATTATTTCAGCCATCGTCGCAGCCTTCGATCTCATACTTTAGGGGGCATTTGTTATACAACAAATTGACCTCATCATCAACTCAAAGGGGAAAGACATGATAGCTGAAACAAAGACCACAATCACAGGCCTTGATTCCACACTAACGCTGGCTGTGCACTAACAAACTGCTTTATAAAGCTTGTTACCAAGCCTAGAGGTGCGTTAGTTACCCTACTAAAGCATGTTGATAGTATGGGAATAGCGTTAGTGAAACTTGGTGAATTTCCAAGGGTAAAAGGAACGAATTGACTCACAAATATCTAGATATTTGTTCCTAAAATTACTCAAGAAAAGCAAGGAAACATCCAAATTTGACCTATTTGGAGGATTTTTAATCTGAAAGGAGGAGGAAAATGGGAAAGAGTTGAAAAGCATGGCAAGTTCATTGCTTTTGTCCTAGTGAACTCAAGGAGGAGCTTGGAAACCCTAACTCAATTGCTATATAAGCAAAGTGAGGGCTATTGTGAAAGAGGTCAAAGCATTTGAAAGGATAGCATACTTGACTATTAAGCATTGAATCATATCATAAGAAGTGAGCAATCCAATCCCTTTCTGCAACATGCTTTAGTAGGGTCACTAACGCACCTCCAGTGTTGTAACAAGCTTGATAAAGTAGTTTGTTAGTGCACAACCAGCGTTAGTGTGGAATCTGTTAACACCCAGGTTGTTCCCTATGACTCCCAAGGGAATACGGTCGGGGTAACCACTAACCAAGCTTTGGATTACAGTCTCTAGCCAAACTGTAATCAGAGAGGGCTCTCTCTTTATGATTTGTCTATGTTCTGAGAGGATTTTAGGCTAATTATGAAGTGAGGGTTTGGTTTGAATTTTGGTTGAATGATATCTTTCAATACCTAAGATGTAGTGTTCAGACAGTTGTAATTCATTGGGAAATGGAGTCTAGAGCTGTGAATTGTTTGAAATGCTTAAGTGGGAGTGTTCAGACTGCAGGGCCTATTGGGTATTCCAACAAACAAACTTAAAACTGTGGTGATGATGTATGATTAGCCAATGGAAAGCAATTAAAAATTTTCCACTAAGCTAGTGGTGTGAAAGTGAAGTATATTGCACAGGAGCAAACTTGAATTCCTGAAACAAGGGTCACTGTGAAAGATATATTCTGAAAGTGCAGCAATTAAGAATTACACTTATCAAGATTATAACTGAAGAAAACATTCATTAACAACATAGATTGAGCTCAGGGTATTTCATGAATAAATCCTGAAGCTATTCTTTTTCTTTGCTGCTAAATACTAGAACTTAGAAACATGTATGGATTGTAAAAGACTGAAACACATAACGAAGAGAGTTACAGAAGACTTATTGTATTGTGAGATGCACAGGGATCCTGCAACTTTTAACAAACACCATGAACGCATTCAAACAGCTCAGAACTTGAGAGATTCCATCACTTCTTTTATTAAACTCTGAATAAATTACAACATAGGATCTCTTCAAGAGGAAATCAACAACCCCTGCAAGCTTATGCGAGGGGGAATTTATACAATCGGTTCCAAAATATCTGAACCGCTGAGTTATCTGATAATTAAATACATTATCAACTTTTGCAAAATATCAGAAAAGCAGTTACTGCTGCTATTAATACAAAATGAATGCCCTTTATATCTGTCAGGAGATACTTTGACCCTTGGAGGCCACTTAGTCGGTCTGAACGTTCTACTTTAATGCTGGAAATGTGCCTTTATGGCTGTTGTGCTGTAGCTTTTCGGCCTTGTTACCTGTTAGCTGTCAATCTCGCTTTTGTTGGCCGAATATGATCTGCTAAGTTGGCTCAGCCCTTCCCTTTTCATGCATGCTGATTTTACTAAGTTTTCCTGTGCATGCCAACTTGTATTTTTTGATGAAAAAACTTAGTGAATGGCTTCCTGGTCTATAAGATCATCTGTATTGCCTTAGTCCACCATTCCTGTGTGGGCAGTTGATGTCTAAGAATTGCATCCAAAGTCTCATCTGCCTCTGTGTATTTATAGAAATTGGGAGGAACTTCAAACAGGTGTTTAATTTCATTCATTATAAAGAATAAATTCTCTACCCTGTTGTAGAGACTTTGTCCTGTAGCTGGCCCTATTTCCTCTGAGGTGCTGGGCCTTTCAGTGATCTGATTTGTGGCAAATGTGTTGACCCTCTTGGCATACTGCTCATGTGTAAGTAGTCTTCCTGCGCTATTCAGTAAGCCAGGGAGACCTCTGTTTTGCAATGCCACAAATTTGTCCATGAATCTGTTGACCTCTGTCTGCATGTCCTGGGTCCTTCTTTCTAATGTTTGCACCAGGTTTCTTAGTGTCAGGACCCTCTTTACTAACAAAATAGTCTCAGTCCTGTTGGAAATTCCCATAGTTGCTAATTGAGCACTTGTTCTATTATTAAGCACATTGATCATCCTGTTGGCAACTTCAGGCATATTGCCTAGAGAGGCCCTTGATCTCTGAATTTCCTTCTGTGCTTTTGCAATGAGCTCCAACTGCTCATGAATTGTCTCAATATATTGCCATTGATCAGTGATGGATTGGCCAATATTGGCCCATAGCACTGTCTTGAGCTCAGCCACTACTTTATCCAGTTTGAGCTCCTTCTCCAACTCCTTTATCCTGTCTTTGAGGGCTTTTATTTCCCTGCCCTTTTCTGCCACAGTCTGCTTGGATTTATCATATCTTTCATTTACCTTGGCTAAATTCTCCCTGGCCTCATTTAATTCTGTCATTTGGGCTTCCAGGGCCTGAATCTCATTTCTCAGCTTTTGCATGTCCAGGCTTGGGGCCTGCTCTGTTGTTGGTGGTGGTGCTGAGGTAGAAGGTGCTGCCTGTTCTGTTTGTTGAGTGAGGGGAGCAGTAGTTGGAGGAGCTTCCTCAAGGTTAATTATTTCAGGAGGAGGCTGAGATGTTTGACCTCCTTCCTTTTGCTGTAATGATGCTTGCAATGCTGCCTGTGCAGCCTCTGATTCTCCCAGCTTTTCTTGAGTCTGGATTAGCTGTTTATATAAAGACACCAGCAAAGCTGTGGCATCTTGATCATGTCTCAGCTGGGCAACTTCATCTGTTTGAGGGTGAATTGTTGCTGGGATTTTGATCTTTCTCCTCAAAGCTGCCATGTCTGCATCCCTCAATTTCAATATTTCTTGTATGCCCTTGATGTCCTTGGGATCATGCCCAATCTCTATGATTATATCTTCTAAGGACCTGATCCTGTTGTCCTTTGCTTGAGAGGATGATCTCTCCAACTCAAGTTGGGCAGCTGTATTATTTAGGCTATTTTCTAGCCTATAATTATCCAATGTCTTGTCTGCCAAGGAGGCATACACCATCTCACCCGTTTGCTTATGCAATTCGATTTTGTCCATTGGGTGGATGTCCTTGGCAAGGACCTCAAGATTGGTCCTCAAGTAGTCTGAAGGGGACTGTGGTTGTAATGCAGTTGGCATGAAGTGACTCATGATCATTTTGCCTTCACTAACATCATATGCAGACATCAGTCTTTGCTGGTTAGTGGGAGCCATTTTCAACAAATGATTATATAGTTGTATCTTTATTGGCTCATTCCTCCTCTTTATGTCAATGAACTGCTGTTTGATGCTCAGTTCACCTTCTCTCTGCTGGCTTGAGGAGCTGACTTCTCCTCCCACTATCCTCTCTTGTTCCTGCTGGAAGGAACTCCCAGATGCCTCCCTGCTAGGTGGGCCCATGCCCAAAGATTGCCCTATAGGCACTTCTTCCTCTGAGAAGGGATTCATTCTATGTCTTTTCTCCCCATGAGTTGTCGATGTTGTGAGGGGAGTCTCTCTGTCCCTCTTCCTGCTTATATCTTCTTTTTGTGGGGTTTGGAGGACTGAGGCCTCCACTATTGTCTCTTGCCTAGGAGGCACAATTTGTTGGGGCTGTTGCTCAGTGGATTTTGGGGCTTCCACTGTTTGCTTTTGCTGCACAGGCTGCTCCTGTCTTTGTTCTTCTTGCTGTTGGTGTTGTTGTTGTTGATGCACTTCCTGCTGCTGCACTTCTTCTTGCTGTTCCACCTCTTTTTCTGTTTGCTCTTCAGTCATGGGAGGTGGCTATTCCTGTTCCACCTGTTTTTGTTTGCCTTTGCTGGATGTCTGTTGAGTGTCCATGGCAGCTTGCTGATGTGCTGTTGAAGATGAGGCAGCTGCTCCAAGTTGCCTTTGATATGAGAAGGAAACCTGTCCACAAGTTTCCAAGTCAGCCTCTTTTTGAATATTCCTAGCCTCTCTTTCTAGCATTTGCTCTCTACTAATTGGCTCTTCTAGAGTGCCCTCTTTCCAGCTCATTGGCATACTTTTCAACATGAGGCAGCCTTACATGTGCATAGTTACCCAATTGTATTTTATCCTCCTGAGGGAAATAAAATGATTAGGGTCATAAGGTGTCCATTTGAAACTGGTTTGCAATTGGAAGCCGTCTAGGATCATATCTGCGTCCTTCCATCCCTCCTCTCTTTTGTTGTATAGAAAAGGGCCTAGCTGGTTCCTTACCTTCAGTTGCACCTTCTTGTTCTTACTTTGGAAATGGAAGCAGTCGGCATTTCCAAACTGCCTGAAGTATTCTAAGGCAAAAAGTCTCATAGGGACATATCTTGGCAGCCTATAAGGGTTCAACTCACAGCGATATATTCTGATTACTGTGTGGTGTTGGTAAAACTACCAATCACCAATGCTGTAGGCCTTGGAGAGATGGAGAACTATTTGCATGTCATCAGTCAACCTTGGAGGAGGAACACCATACAGCAATGTCATAGCTGGGTGAATGAACAGGTCTATGAATTCACAGTATGTGTATGGTGATTCAGAAGTATAATGAAAAACTGAAGTCCAAAACACAACTGACCTTGGATTTCCCTGGGCATTAAGTTTCTTGAGGGGAATGGAGAAACTGTCTGGTTGATAAAATAAGAACAGATGGTAGATGTATGAGGTGTATCTGAACACCCTTTCCCTTTGTAGATTCATTAGCTGTTCATGAATCTTTTCTGCAATATATGTGGCATAGTCATAGTGTACAGCAGGAGGCTTTCCAGGAGAAAATATGGACAGCATTGCCATTATGGTGTCATCAACATCCTCAACTCCCCTGTACCCCAGGACGTAGCTGATCAAATCCACCAGCATTTTGCCCAAGTCATTCATGTACTGATATCCAATAGGAGGAGTTCTCGTAGTTTCAGAGCTTGGCTGTATGAATAACTGATTGATTTTGATGATCTTGTCACTTGACAAATTACTCCCCTTCTTTACTAAGTCCAACATGGAGAGAGGGGTCAATGGTCTTGCAGTGTGAAAATGCAGCATCTCATTTATGGTTTCTGGGGTGATATGGAACAAGACTGAGCCTGTAGGACTGAGAATAGCTCTCTGGCATGGATCATAGCACTCCTAGCATCTATGGATCAAGTCTGGAAGGGCATTGACTTGAGGGAGGTTGTAAATGGGCAAATTTGAGTCCCAAATCCCTAAAATATCAGCTCCACTAAGGTGTTGGGCTTTCAATTCATTTAGTATATGAATATTAAACTTAGAATTCATTAGGAACCAGTCTATCATCTGATAATCTACATCTCCCGGGGCTTTCCATTCTAACTCCCTTTGAGGGGCATTCAGAGGCTGAATATTCAGGGCTATTGGTGTTTCCATGGCTAATAAGGCTTCTGACTTGTATGTGAGCTGGTTTGAGTGAGCAGAGCAACACAGAGGGGTTTCTTTGCAATAGAGAGGTGAGTTGTAAGGAATAGAGGGTAAATTGTGAAAGCAGCAATTGAAATACTGCTCAGAGGACTGATGAAGCCAGTACCAGGACTGATAAGAGTGTTTCTACGGTGAATTTATGCAGTTGAGGTTTCTAGTTCACGACTGCGCAAACTACCTGTGATTTTAGGTAAATTTTGCTAAATGCAGGCTCAGCAGAAGGTTTTTTGCCCCGCCAGTTGGAAATGGATACAGGTCACTGGATGTTTGCTGGTGAATTCAGTGCTTTACACTCTCTTAAGCCAGTTTTCTTGTACAAATATGGATAAAACCAGGTGCGGGGGAATGATTTTGAGAAATACCTTGTGAATTGCCGGTAACAGTTGCAAATGCAGTTATGACGGATGCGCCCACGGTTTCTGAGTCGAGTTCTGCAGGTTGGCGCTGGTTTGGTCGTGAAATGCATGCAAGGAGAACAATAGTCGTTTTCGCAAAAAGTGGGAAAAACGCAAATTTTTGGCTAAAATATGGATTTTTTGGAATATTGGCGCGTTTTTTGGATGACGTCAGCATGACGTCATCAGGTGGGGTCAAGGTCGGATGACGTCAGCATGACGTCACCGGGTGATGTGGCAAGCTGTGGGTGGTCCACGGGGATGGTGAGGTGGCGGACAGATCAGAGCAGTGGTGGACAAGGGTGCTGACGCGGCGGCAAGATAGCACTGACGTGGGCCTGACGTGGTGATGACGTAGGCATAGCAGGATCGACGGTAAACCAGAAGCGGTAATGGTTTTTCTCGGACCGCCTTAGATACGGTCGCTGTTTTGTCAGAGGGCGACCCGAGAAATTGTGAGGGCGACGCGTGGCAGAGGCCTGACGTCACCCTCTGATAGTTTCTCGGGTGCTATCTTACGGACGTCGGGCCCAACCCGATATGCATACAGGCCGTCCGATCAAAGGTGCCCGATCCGACGGTTGACGGATCGCTAAATTGTGCGGACGATACGGCAGTGGGTGGGGTAATAAAATATTATTTTCTTTGAAAAACGCGCCCGGCGGGACTTTGGGTTTCGGCGGAGTTATATAGTTTTCATTGTATTTTTCAAATGAAAATGTATATTGCGCCCATACTTTGGATAAGTCAGAAAAAGTGGGTTTTTTGTGTATTTTTGCGAATAGAGCGGGTTAGGGGTAAAGATGGGGTTTTTACAAGGTCTTTTAGCAAATGAAGGGGTTAATGGTTTGGATAACTTCTGAAGGGAGAAAAGGGGTAGGGTTTGGGTTCTTAAACTGACCAGATGTCACTTTAATCCCTGACTGTGAACATATGGCTATAGTGCCAAAGGGGAAGGGGTATTTATAGCATGCTTGGGGTTTATACACCATAGTGTTTATAATAGTAGGGAAAAGGGGAACATAGCGGATTTAGATAATAAGAAGTTAGGGGTTAGTAAGAGTGGGGGAAGGGGTGAAACACTAAGTTTTTGTATGAAATCAACTTAGTATAGGAAGTAGATCAAAATGAAAAAGAATTTTTAGACAAGAAATGTGGCTCTAAAGGAAACCAGAACCAACATAAAACCTTGAATTCTTTCATGAACACAACTGGTGTAGGGATGTTAGTAATGACTATGAGAAAGGGAAAAAGGAAGTTAGACATGCTCCATTGTGTTACTGCAAAGTGATAGAGAAGAGGAGCTTTTCTATCCATTGATGCTTTCCTTGTTTTGACCAGCAAGATTCAGTTGGAAAGGAATGACATTTCTGCAACCCCATCTACCTACCCATCTACTTGCCTAGCATTTTTTGTTTCTTCTTGGAGGGTGCACTTGAACTTGTAGACCCTTATGTGCCTTTTCTTTTCTATTGGCTTTTTCTTTTGATTGTCTATCTAGCACTACCCTTATTGCTTCCAAGGTCCCAGATTAAGCAGTTGGGAACCTTAATTCTCTACCTAAGCTACTGGTCTGCCAAGATTAAACAGTTTGGACAGACTTCTTTCTCTATTCTACAACAGAAAATTGAAACATGGCATGATCCAGATTAGGCTGTTGGACCATCCATCAAAATTGAGTCCACATCAAGCTATATACACACATTGTCTTCTCTTGGAAATATGGGATCTTTGCATCATCAAAGCAGAGCATATTTGGAACTTTCTTTGCCAATCATGAAATATGAAACCTATTGGTATAGGTAGCTAACACAATCAAGGCCTGTGATTGTGGTCTTTGTTTCATCTATCATGTCTTTCCCCTCTGAGTTGATGAGGAGGTCAATTTGTTGTATAACAGATGCCCCCTAAAGTATGAGATCATAGGTTGCGACGATGGCTGAAATACTTTACTAAAACTGTGATTTTCCTTTCAAAAAGAGAGAGAGGATCGAAGCTTTGGGTGGTACTGGAAACATGATACAACACACATATATATAATGCTAAAATCATGTCCTGAGTCAAGCATTTCCATGCTCAGTAGCTATGTCAGAGTGATTTTCTCCAAAGAGATATGATGGTAGGCCACCAATAAGCAGAATGCAGATCCGGTGTCATAATAGAATCATCCTAAAAAGTTGTCTCCAAAAAACAATATCCACAGCTTGGGAGAGGAAACAAGGCTAAATGATGCAAGCCTCTACCCCAGGTCTTGATTTCAGCTTCACCAAACAGCATATATCGATACATGTGAGTATATGCATTGACATTGAACATGCACGAAATCATCTGATTACTAGTCAATAATGAAGACTATTAATGGATGTGAGGAAGGCCACCGATAATGGTGATGGTCCCCAAGATGCACAGTACAATCTAATGAGTGTGAAAGATGTCTTTGTATTCGAGCACCCGTTAGAATCGTTTAACTAGGAGCCCATAATGAGAACCCCTGATGAAGCACAAGGCAACCTGCTACTAATGTCTGCAAGTACCAAGGCATTGAATGTGTTTCTGGGTTTTCTTCCTAGATAGAGTGTTGAAGTCGATAGGAAGAAACTTTTCGAAAGGTAGGCAATAATGTGTCCTACATCAATCGACACGAAACGGGACAAGAATGATTTTGTTTTTTGATGAATCTTTTGAGAAGTTGGGTCTAAACAACGGAGGGCATGATGGAAGGATATGTTTGATGGGTTGATGGAGGAAATAAAAGGTTAACTCTTGAACAATAGAAGGCATCACAACGGTTTTAACCATGCAGCACTAGACTCATGAACACTACAAAGTGTTAGGATACAGAGATGTAATTACATTAGGGTATTTAGGCTAAACTCATAGGATGGTAGGATTCATATTGAGAGGCCATCACAAGGAAGGCTTATCTGAGGGAGTACCATGTTCAAGGGAACGACTGCTACCAAACCATGCTTTCTAATATTGAATGTAGCTGTACTGTCAAATTTCCCCATTTGATTATTTTAATGAGTCCATATGGGTAAACTCATCGATCTTTTCATATTTAAAGAGTTTGAAAAGCACGGCAAAAAGAGTGACTCTCTGCCCTATATGATTAGTTTAATGAGTCCAGACAGGAAAACTCGTCAATTTTTTCATGTTTTAAGAGTCTGAAAAGTATCGTAAAAAGAGTGACTCTATATCTTGTCTTTGTAATTTTAATTAGTCCAGACTAGACAACTTGGTGGTCTTTTCATATTTAGAGAGTCTGAAAAGATCGTAAAGAGAAACTCCGTGGTGGTCCCTTTGGCATAGTTGTTAATTGGGTGCGAAAAAAGGTTAATAGTATACCTGGATCAATTACTTTAACGTAAGTTAATCTATTGAATCTGGATAAAGAGAAACCTATGTTCAATAGATGTCGACCTCATTTTGTTATGAGTACGAGGAGATGGACTAAACTCATTTTTCGTCATGAATTTTTAATGATTCACGGGAGTAAGGACCTACAGAGCCAATCCATTAAGAGAAAGTCTAGGAGGGGAGCTTTGACTAACCTCCACCTATGTCTCCATTCATGTATATGACCAGAGATGTGGGTGGTGGTATCCTGATGAAATGAAGTGAGGAGCTCTGTCCCAGTTTCATAGCAGATCGGTAGCTGGAAGTGCTTTAGGAATTCAATTGCTAAAGTGTCAAAGGTGTTTACTGACGCACGTGGTAACTCAATATACAATTTAGCTGTGTTGCCAGTGAGGGTGTGGGGAAAAAGATGTAACCAGACACTATCTCCACCATGGAGCTAGAAACACTCCAAAGATGGTAGGTGGTGATATGAGTGTTGGGATCCTCCCCTTGTTTCCCATCCAACTTGCAGATGTCTGTTGGTATCTTATGTGGAATCGGTGGCCATTGTAAGTTATGATAGATGGGGTCGTTTGTCAATTTGTATAAGTCGGGTATATCCAATGTTGCTAAGAAAGGCAGAGAGTTTGGTACCCCTAACTCGGATAATGGCGATGACATATGACTTGAGGAGCCTTGCGCTCCTCCCATTGTTTGACTCCCAATATTATGCATGGGTTGCGTGGTGTAGCAGTTGCTTTGAGGTATGGTGTTGTAGAGTGGATTTCCTTGAGGATTTTGATACTGTGATATAGAATTGCCCCCAGGATAAGCAATGCCCCCTTAACTCATTGGAATGTATGAGTAGGGTGCCCCCATGGATTGGTTGGGACCTCCTTGAGGATTCCCCCCCAACACAAAACTAACCAGGTGTCCTTGATTGACATAAGGAATGCTCATGTCAATTAGTGACTGACCATGCATGCTTGAGAATGGAGGGGGGACTGTTACGTTCCCTATCGACATGTGCATATTGGGAACCCCCCCAGGTATATGAATCTGGGGTTTTGAAATGTACAATGGTGGTCAACCATTTTGTTGGTAGATGGGAACTACGCCCATGGTGCCACATTGAGCATTGTAGGGAGTGTTGTATGTGGCATTTTTCGAAGGTATGCAGTTTGACGCAAAAGGAGTGGAACTCGGCATCGGCTGGGTCCCGCTCATAGAAGGTGTTATGTGAGTGGTTATACCTGGGAAAAATGGGATAGTGGGATTCACCATTACTGATGTTGTGTTGACTATTGACTGGGGAAGTGGTGGAGGACCAAAAGTGTCCCTAAAGTCCCATGACTCATTAGTCATTGACGGGATAGATGGAAAGGTTCCAACTACCAAAGTAGGAAGTACAGGTACCGCGGGATCCAAGATTCGGTTCGACAGATTTGTAATCAAAGGGTTTAAGGGAGGAAGGAATCCTTCGGTAAAGAAATCCTCTGGAAAACTTGAATCATCGGTTGTCCAAATAGATCCTGAGTGAGATCAGGGAGACAGATTCCCCGAAGATGGGGAATCTAGTTCACTAGAGCTTGGTGGATCTTCCAAAATGAGTGGAGGAAGCCTTAGCAGTCTTCTAGATTAACGATAAGGGCTAAATGTAGCCATGGTGACCATTAATTTTTATCAATAAATTTTATCGTGATATTTTCTAAATTCTCAAAATGATGACACACGGGTGCCTAAAAATATAAAAAATACACTAAATTGATCAATCAGAAAATAGAGGGAAATTATGTTGTCTGATAAGCACCGATCACTGGAGATGAAACCCAGTATCTCAATGAATAATAGAGAAGGATGGCCAGATGTACGGTTACAGTTACTCTAGAGCTTCGCTTGAACCTTAAATTTAGGGGCCGAGTACTGTTGTGAAGATGAGCGCCCTCCCAAAAACTAAAGACAGAGTAGATCCATCAGTGTTAGGTACCAGGACAACCCGTCCCAGTCACCTTGTGTAAGTCCCTAAAACTTTGGCCACTAAAGATACCTCAGATCATAGACACCACTAGGGGGGACATAGTTGTAGACATCACGTTGTGTGGGTAGGATACTTGAGTCCCCGACTCAGCACCGAAATCCTCTAAGGGACCCCCAATACATAGAATACCCAAAGGATGTGTAAGATAATGCAGGCTACCTTCACTTACAATTAGATGTTGTCTCATATTTTTCTACGCTTTTACTAGAGTGGTCCCGTTAGTATGAGTGCAGAAAGAATTTTTCTCTCTTTTAATGACACTAATTTGGTATTCGATATTGGGCAGTTTTACTCACTCTGATTATCCCAAGATCCTAGCCTAACTAATGTTTGTTTGCTCAAATAAAGAGTTACTGATTGATTTTAGGTAAATTTTATGTGTACTTGATTATTGTTTTTGGTAGGGGAGTTGACATATGAAATGTGATGAGACTCTGACTCAATAAATCATGCACAAAACAATGATTTAAAAAAAAAAAAATCGATGAAAACAAGTTGTATTCTACAAGTGAGAGTTTTTCACATATTCATAATATTTCCATGCATTTCTGTCATTTAACACATGCATAACCAAAGGAATTCTTTCCAATGTTTCTTAACAACTACTTGAAACTAAAATAAAGTTGCTTTTAACTAGCTAAACAGAAGGATGAATAAAAAATGTGAGTCTTTCTTTCATAAAAAATGCTTTTAAGAAAGGAAAACAAAACTTTTTTCCTAAAAATAAATTTCTAGGAAACCTATTTTGCTAGCAAAATGTAGTTACATATCTTTCTTCAGTCCATGAGAAGGCTTCCTATCCCTTTTGGATTCTAGACATAGCTAAAAATCAAGGTATTGGGAGACTAACGCTTTGTAACAGTGGCTACAGAGAGTTAATAGGTCCACTAATGCTCCCTATGAACAGGCACAGTGCTTTATAAAGCTCTGTGTAGCCTGCTACCCTGCGTTAGTGTGGGAAATCAGTCAAACAAAGGGCTTTCAAGATCAAATTTAGAGATGAATACTTGTAGGCAAGATGCAGCAAGATTTTTGGTGGGTCAAAAAGGGATTGCAGAAGTAAACATCACCATATTGGGGCTATGCAAAAGTGGGAGGATCTACAGAAATGAAAGTAGCAAAGAATTAGAGACTAGTCCCTTGATTTCACCTTCGCGAGAAAGTGAGGAAGATCTCGCGAAAGTTTCACCGAGAAATGTGATTAGTCTAATAAGGCAATGAATTTCATTCATACCACCCCCACCCACACCACCTCTAGTTTCACCATTTTCACCCCCATCTTCTCCCACCCCATCTTCGCCACCACCACAGTTCAATATGGTGAGTACAATAAAGTTGCTGGTATTCAAAGGAGTAGGGAACGAAGATCCAGACCAATTTTGGTTCATAGTAAAGGCTGTATGGGAAGTGCAAGGAGTCACATATGATAATATAAAGAAGGCAACGCTGGTGAGCACATTGTAGGATCGTTCACTGACATGGTACATTAAGCATTCCAATGACAATCCAAACGCACGAATCATAGATATCCAAGATGCGCTAAACAAGGAATTTAGCAAGCCAAAATCAAAGACACAGTTGATTATCAAGTCTAAGGAAATCCCAATGCTTCCAGGTGAGACCCCCTGGGAGCTGGATCAAAGACTAAAGGGTATGATTCACGAAGCCAACATGACCTTGGCGGATGGGCAGCACCGCACATGGTTTGTAGCATCACTAACGCCACATCTAAGGATGGCGCTATCACAGCAGAAGTTATCCACCCTGATCGAAGCCTTGGAGATTGCAATGAGGCAGCATGAGACCCCAATATAAGATCCTAGCCTGGGAGTGCAACAGATCCACACGAAGTTGAAAAAATTGTGTCTTGAGATGTAGTGTTTGAAACAAGATAGGACAACTCAGCTAGAGGCATGTGAGGAGGTATGGTGCATAAAATGAAAAGGCCAGGGACATGACAAGGACCATTGTCCAATTTTCGTGAACTACCTAGTGGGAGGAGGGCCAATGCCATTGAGACTAGAGGCACAAGTAGGACCAAGCACGGTGCCTGCATTATGGTGCGTGATTTGTGAGATAGGAAGGAAGCATGCTACAGATAATTGCCACTTATTAGAGAAGTATACATAGACATCCCAACAATTGTTCTATAATTTCTACAGGTCGGTAGGCCATGATGAGCATACTTGTAGAAGTTATGAACTGATGATGGATCAGACTCCTAACTATAGGGTGCAGACCAAAACGCGAGCCCTTGATCAAAATGAAAGGATGGCACGCACTGGGTTTCACGGGTGCGGACTAGGTCAAGGTGGAATGGGACCATGAAGGGGTCGTAGACAACTGATTTGTTACAATTGCAGAGGGCCAGGGAATTATGCCCATCATTGTACAAATCCAACGAGAGCATCATGTTTATATTTTACCCAATTTAATCATGAGACAGAGGACTTCCCCACATTGATAGCGAGGTTGTGTGATAATGGAATACTCCAGCCTCCCTCGTTAGAACCTGCAAATGATGAGGTTTGAGCCACGTGAGGAGGAACCAAATGTAAACATCATACTCTAAAGCAGTATCACAATAGGAGATGACAAAGGTAAGTAGTTAGAAGAGAGTGCTTGGGCTTGCAAGGCTCCAACAAAGGAACCAGAGTTCAATTTGGAGCGCGCGAAGGAGACATTCATGGAAGCTAAGAAGAGCTTCACGGAGGCCTCCACTTCAGGTAGTAAAGAAAAACTTGAACTAGATATGGACCCCTTAATGCTTACTACCTTTCTGGAGACATGCATGAAGCTACTACGCAACAGTAAGGCTCTGAAGGGACTACAAGAACTCATCACTAGATGTGCTCGATCAGGGGAACTACGTGTAGTCTGGAAGCTCGGGAAGCACACAATGCGAACAGGAATGGAGATGAGATTGAATGCACAAATCGGGGAATATGAAATGGATCAAGTGATTCTAGATTTGGGATTGGATGTGAACATACTACCAAAGCAGACATGGGAGCACATGGGCAGGCTCACGTTGCAATGGCCTCCTATTCAATTATGAATGGTGAACCAGCAAAAGATCCTACCGATGGGAAGATTGCAGGGAATAACGGTAGATATCGAAGGTGCGAGCGTGCTTGCAGATTTCAAAGTGATAGAGATTGTTAATGAAAACAATCCCTATCCCACACTACTGGGAATAGACTGGGCCATTGATGTGAATGGAGTAATAAATCTAAAGAAGTGCAAAATGACTTTTGAGAAAAAGTCACTGCGCATAGTGGTACCTTTAGACCCTGCGGAAGGATCGCGCTACACAGAGCCAGTTCACGACAACAAGAGATATGACGACCTAGACTGTATCTAAAAGATAACCGTGTGGGAGCAAGACTAGGTAAATCCAACAGCGGATGGCAGGACTTCGTGGGAGCGTGAAATCTCCTGCACATTAGATTCAAACAAAGAAATAGAATGATGGTAGAAACGGTTACACAAGGTAACCACGCTCAATTGCAACATGATGGTAAGATCACTGTGTTGTGTGACAACAGAGGTAAGAGATCTGCCTATGTATGATGGGTTGAGTAAGGTAGAAGATTTTCTGAATTTTTTTGAAAGAGAAGTACCAGTACAACAGCGTTTTGATGCTCTGAAATGGGCACTATGCGCTACGCCCACAAGATGGTGGGGTACACATAAGAAAAGTTTTGAGAACTAGCGCAACTGTAGAAGAATGATGCTCATATGGTTTGGAAAGCCTCATATGAGAATGGAAGTTAGGTATGATGGATGAAACAGCTTGCGTACCCACCTCTCCATATGGGTACAGGCATATGGTACGCAACCTGCAAGAATGCACACCGTCCTCGTGATAGAAGCCGAGACCAATAAATAGAAGCGGGAAAGACGAGGATGTGAATGACAAAGTATGATAAAACCAAGAGAGACAAAGATTATCAGCGGGGAAGCCTTTGACAAGGTATACAAAGTGTTGAACACAATCCACCATGTGAGACACACTGACTGGGACCTACATGTACCAACGGTTCTATGGGCTTATAGGACCATGTGCAAAACCCTGACCACACAAGAACTTCCGCAGCTGAGGTATGAAGTAGGGATTGTAATCCCTATGGAGCATGCAAAGCCTAGTCCACGCATAGTAGCCCCTATAGATACAATGGTATGTGAAGCCCGAAACGAAGGAATCACATAGCCGCAAGAAACAAAACACATTGGACTTGAGGAAGAAATTCGATGAGAAACTTTAGACTCCGCAAATTTGAAAAAGAAAGGGTACGATAAAGGAAGAAAAGCACTATGATGGATGCGGAGGTCAAGAGGTTGGAAGAAGAGATACAGGAAGTGTTTCTTGTTGAAAAACCTAGGATGGTAAGGCAAGGTGCATACGATCATATTGACAAATTTGAGAACTATCACCGTGAATTGGTTAGTCTGTTTCCTTGGCTTGGACCGCATATTGCCAAATGTAGTGACCACGGTAGCGCGTTGCAAGTAGTAAAGTGCGTGATGCCGACCACAACAATAGAAGGTGGGGATTCTCTGCGAACCATGGTGGAGGACGAGATGGAGCCCCACACGGGTGGTGCGACCACTTGACTAGCCACGGGAAGGACAGTATTAGCGCTCCAAGTAGTTGAAAGGAAGCGCAAGACTATAAACTATTCTACCCTGGAGTTGCGCAATATTGAGGATGCGTGCAGAAACAAAGCATCACACAGTCCACGACCACACACAAAGGGTTGTGCTATCACATGGGTGAGCTCGAAAGTGACCGTTGGAGTCACTATTCACGATGGGATGCTCGATTTGAGGCAAAATGGAGCGGGCAGTGGGCATTTAAGATGTGATTTATCCACAAGATTTGGGAAAATATACCACCAAGAAAGCATTAATGGACCGGAATTGGGGAAATGGTCGAATTCGAATTCAAAAGGTGCTATAAAACACAAAGGGCTACCCACCAAACAACACTTGGTCATTTGAGAATTGAGCGATTGAGCAGAGCACTGAGCATTGAGAGCCAAGTGATAATTGAGCCCCTAAGTTTGTGAGTGACAAAATACAACCTAGATATGATGACAGAAACTAAGGATGGTTTAGGAATTGAAGAGGTAATCACTGGTGAGGCCGCGCAGACCCCAATGGTGGAGGATGTTCCAGAAGGTGTCGGGGTTGTGGAAGAGATCCCCAAATCACCGCGTACACCAAGACCCAAGAAGCATAAATAGGTAATGGCTCTAGTATGCATGTCCCTGAGGAACCCGTTGCGCAGAAAACTATCGATGGCAGAGAAAGGGAAAGATGTCACAATAGAAACAGATGAGGAAGAAGAAGATTTGCTGGCCCTGATCATCACCGAGGAAGAAGACAAAGGCATGGAGGAGGATATTCAACCTACATGCTCTGCAACAAAACTTCTCCCATATGTCCCTCCATGGAAAGGGAAGACCAAAGTGCTAAAGGACCTTGACGAAACCAAGAGTTCACTCCAAACGCCACTCCTCCCAGATAGCATTGTGTTTGAAGGCACGCAACTGGGCTGCGTGCTAACCAAGAAGTTTGAATATTGGGACCTGGCTAACCATGAGAAGTTCCCTCACTTGGAGACCGGGAACCTCATGAAGCACAACATTGAGGGGGTGGTGACAACGTCAGAACTGCAGAAGTGGCTGCGCGGTGTGGAAAAGGTTGAGTTGCTACACTTACTATGGGTACCGCATTTCCACCGCGCGTCCATCACCCTTTTCATCATCAGGCAGCTGCTGTACTTGGTGCATGATGGGTATCTATGGCTAGAGGAGCCTATCCCCATCACAACAAACCTAATTTACCACATTTCTTGGCTCTCTGTAAAGAAAAGGACCCTGCGACCATAACTGAAGGAAAGGGCAGTGATTTGGCCCTTGCAGAAGCCATGAAGATGAAATACAAGCTGGAGAAGAAGAAGAGGGGCTATGCCATCTCCGGCATCAAGGAAAAAGGGGTACGTGTAGCAACCCAAATCCTGGCCAGCAAAGTTATAAGGAAGTTCTATGCTGATGAGGTACCAGTGCCAGTGCTCGCACTGAGGGGGTCTAGTTCAACTGGTCTGAATTCCTCTGTGAGGAATTTTTGAAAAATTGTTGCGAAGCCCAAGAGTAGGGTAAGACCTTCCACTATGTGTGGTTGTTGTTATCCATAGTTCTCATATCGGGGGAATTGTCGAAGGACATTCATTTCCCCAACATCGACAGAGAATTACCCAAGGTCGCGAAGTACACTTTGCTCTAGGTCGCAAAGGACGCAAAAAAAATACATGACACCAAGATATTCTGGGTGTTCATGGAGATGAACATCTGGATGTGGATCAATCGGAGGCCACACTTATCACCCACAGTATACAATAGTCTGCAGAGTTTTTCACAATTTAAAGCTGATATGCACACCATTTTTATCATGGCGCGTAAGGATTTGGTGAAGTAGTGGATGAAGCTACCTTTTGTAGCCATTGAAAACGCAATTTTTACTGTCTTGGAGAAATGGCCTCCAGAATGGTGCGCCCCAAATCTTGCAGAACTTGAGAAGGCGGCAACACAGAAGAAAAAGGTTGATGCCAAGCTTTTGCATCACATAATTGGCTGAGAAAAGGTGAAAGGAAACAACAACAGCTGAGGTAAGGGAAGCATGAGAAGCGGCATAGAAAGCCGTCGAGCAGAAGAAGGGAGTAGGAGCAGTAGCAGTAGCACAGGAGGTAGAGGAAGCGATCAAGAAGGTGGATGAGGGCCAAACAACGCCCTCGTAGGGGCAAGAGACAGAGGAAGAAAACATAGCAGAAGGGAGCATGGACCCAGGGACGTCATCCACACAGTTAAAGCACCCACACACAGCAGTGAGAGCAGGACCAAGGAAGAAGGTCAAGGCCTCGAAATTGGCCATTGACCCAATCACCTTAACTGAAGGTAATCTCCATGACATCGGCGAGACAGTCTGCAATGTCATAAATGAGGCTCTTCAGGATTTTATGCAGGAGCACCAGACTATGTTGGGGGCCCTCAAGGCGTAGCTGCAGGAGTTACAGGTGCATGTGTTACACAACAAATTGAACCCCTCATGAACTCAAAGGAGAAAGACATGATAGCTAAAGCAAAGACCAAGATCACATGCGTTGTTTCCACACTAATGTTGGCTATGCACTAACAACCTGCTTTATAAAGCTTCTCTACAAGCCTAAGGGTGCGTTCGTGATCCAGCTAACTATATTTGCTAGTTTGGGAACAACGTTAGTGGACCCTAGTGAAGTTCTAAGGGTCAAAGGAGCAAATTGACTCATAAATATCTAGATATTTGCTCCTAAATCTACTCAAGAAAAGCAAGGAAACATCTCAAGTTCGACCTATTTGGGGGATTTCTAATCATAATGAGGAAAGAGCTAAAAATCATGGCAACTTCATTGCTTTTACCCTAAGGAACAAATGGAGGAACTTGGCAACCCTAACTCAATTGCTACATAAGCAAAGCTAGGGCTATGGTGATGGAGGTTAGATCATTTGAAAGGATAGCATACTTTGTTGTCGAGCATTGTCTCAAATCAAAATAAGTTGGTAAGAAGGGAGAGAGAGAGAAGGTGGAGGGGTAAGGGAAGGCTGATGCAATAGATGGTTGTAATCACTCTTTCAACATTAATATAGAACTCCAGTTGTACTGTCTACTCTGTGGTGTTGGTACTATCAATCATTTATTTGTTTGTCTAATACCTTTTAGCATGAGTAGCTTAGTTATGTGTAACTAGATGTTCTTTTATGTATTCATGTATTAGTTATTAGGGTTGTATACTGTGATTATGCTTGTCTCTTCTATGTGCAGGACTTGATCTGGAGCCAGCTCAGGGGAATTCCACCTAGATGCATTGCGCTCTCCAGCAAATCTACATGGAGGCTTGAGGTAATCTTTTTGTCCTACTTTGATAGTTAGTTATTTTTTATGAACATGCATGTAACTTTGTGACGGTTGCAAATAATCTTACAGTGTGCCAAGGGTCCCGGGAAGACCCTTAAGGGTATCTCCATTCTCCATACACTATGCATTTTATCCTATAGCAAAAATGGCGACTCCGCTGGGGACTATACATCTAGTTCCCGGTTTACTCGGACAGTTCTTAGTTTCCTCCTCCTTCTAAGACCTCCCTATACTTCTGCATTCCCTTTCTGACCCACCAAAACCTTGTTGCATCCTGCCTACATATATTCATCATTGAATCTGATCCAAGAAGCCTTGTTTTGAACTGTTTTCCCACACTAACGTAGGTTAGCAGACTACATAGTGCTTTATAAAGCACTGTGTCTTCACACACAGAGTGTTAGTGGACCCAGTAACTCTCTGTGGCCACTGCTACAGAGTGTTAGTCTCCCAAAATCTTGATTTCCAGCTGTGTCTGAAAACTCAAGGGGATAGGAAGCCTGCTGATGGATTGAAAGAGGGTCTGCAACTGCATTTTGTTAACAAGATCAGTGTCCTAAAAGAAATTCCTTTTTAGGAAATAAGCTTTTTCTTTCTAAAAAACACTTTTTTATGAAAGAAATATCCACTTTTTTTATTCATTCTTCTGTTTAACTAGTTAAAAGTTGCTTTATTTTGGTTTCAAGTAGTTGTTAGGAAAGAATTGGAAAGATTTATGTTGGTTATGCATGTGTTATAATGACTAAGATGCATGGAACAAATATGAATATGTGAAAGACTCTCACCTGTAGAATATAACTTGTTTTCATCAAATTGAATATTTTTTAAAGCATTGTCTTGTGCATGATTTTTGAGTCAGAGTCCCATCACATTTCATACGTCAACTCCCATATCGAAGACAATAAAAAGGTACATGTAAAATTTACCTAAAATCAATCAATAACTCTTTATTGAGCAAACAAACATTAGTTTAGGCTAGGATCTTGGGATAGGCAGTGTGCGTAAACTACCCAAGATCGAACACCACAACTAGTGTCATTAAATGAGCTCAAATTCCTTCTGCACTTATACTATCGGGACCACTCCAATCAAAGCAGAGCTAAATACAAGACAACATCAGACTATAAGTTAAGGTATCCCGGCTTTGCTTGGAAATCCTTTGGGTATTCTATGTATTGGGGATCCCTTCGGGGATTTCGAAGCTGAGTCGTGGACTCAGGTATCCTGCCCACACAGTGTATTATCTGTGACTATGTCCCCCGCAATAGTGTCTGTGATCTGAGGTATCCTTAGTGGCCAAGCTTTTAGGGACTTACACAAGGTGACTGGGGCGGGCTGCCATGGTACCTGACACAGACGGACCTACTCTGTCTTCAGTTTTTGGGAGGATTCTCATCTTCACGAGAGTAATTGGCCCCTCAATCTGAGGTTTGGGCAAAGCTCTAGAGTGACCACAACTGTACATTTGGCTATCCCTCTCTATTATTCATTTTGATACTAGGTTTCATCTCCAGTGATTGGTGCTTATCAGACAAGTTCATTTCCCTCTGTTTGTTGATTGATCAACTTAGTGTATTTTCTATATTTTTAGGTACTTGTGTGCTATCATTGAGACTTTAACAAATATCACGATAAAATTTATTGATAAAAATTAACAGTCACTGTGGCTACATCCGGCCCTCATCATCAATCTAGATGATTGTTAAGACTTCCTCCACTCATTGTGGAAGATCCGTCGAGCTCCAGTGAACCAGATTCCCCATCTTCGGGAATCAGTCTCCTAGATCTCACACAGAATCTGTTTGGACAACCAATGATTCAAGTTTGCTGAAGGATTTCTTTACTGAAGGATTTATTCCTCCCTTTAACCCTACGCTCACGAATCCGTTGGACTCACTCTTGGTTCCCATGGCACCTATACTCCCTGTCTCTTTAGAAGGAACATTTTCATCCATCCTATCGACAACTAATGGGTCGTGGAACTTTGTGGACACTTTTGGTCCTCCACCACTTCCCCAGTCGACAGTTACGACCACACCGTTGATGGCGAACCTCGCTATCCCATTTGTCCTAGGTGCAACCACTCACATGACACCCTCCATGAGTGGAACCCAGCTGATTCCAAGTTGCATCCCTTTAGTGTCAAACTGTATACCTTTGACAAGTGCTACATATAGCGCTCCTTATAAAGCACAATATAGAACTATTAGCACAGTTCCCGTCCACCAACAATATGGTCGGCAACCATTGTACAGTTCAATCCCCCATATTCAATTATCTGGGGGTATTCCCAATATGCACATACCAGTCGAGAATGTAACAGTTCCCCCTCCATTCTCAAGCATGCATGGTCAGTCATTGATTGACATGAGTGTTCCTTATGTCAATCATGGACATATGGTTAGTTCTGTGGCGGGCGGGAATCCTCAAGGAGGTCCCAACCAATCCATGGGGGTACTGTACTCACAAATTCAAATGAGTCAAGGGGGCATTGCTTATCCTGGGGGAAATTCTATACCCCAACATCAGATTCCCCATGGAAATCCACACTACAATGCCATACCCCAAGGCAACTACTATACCACGTAGCCTATGTATAGTATTAGGACTCAAATGATGGGAGGACTGCAAGGTTCTTCAAGTCATATGTCATCACCTTGGTTCGAGTCAGGGGCACCACAAATTTTGCCTTTCTTAGTAACATTGGATATCCCCGACTTGTACAAACTTACAGACGAACCCATCTACCACAACTTACTTTGGCCGCCGATCCTGCATAAGATACCAACAGACATCCCCAAGTTCGAAGGGAAACAAGGGGAGGATCCAAGCACTCATATCACCACCTATCATCTTTGGTGTGTTTCAAACTCCATGGTGGATGATGGTGTCCTATTATGTCTTTTCCCCCGCACCCTCACTGGCAACGCAACTAAGTGGTACATTGAGTTACCACGCGCGTCAGTAAATACCTTCAACGCTCTAGCGATGGAATTCCTAAAGAACTTCCAGCTACCCATCTACTATGAGACTGGGATATAGCTCCTCACTTCACTACGACAGGATACCGCCACCCACATCTCTGATCATATACATGAATGGAGACGTAGTTAGAGGTTAGTCAAAGCTTCCCTCCTAGACTATCTCTTAGCGGACTAGTTCTGCAAGTCCCTACTCCCGTAAATAACTAAAGATGTTGCTTTAGGTGGCGTGGTCACAGAAGACCAATCCATATGTCGTGCCCAACACTTAGATATGATATATTCACAGTTTGGCACTCTTTACGACATAATCCCCAATGCCCCTCGTAACTCCAATGTCTCCACTACTCATCACACCGGAGCGCACATCGATGGAATTATCGGTGCAACCTCTAGGGTGTTGTAAAACAACTCAGTGCTCATATTGCCCAGATGTCAGTTGAACCCTGTACCAAATCGACTGCTCTTCCTACCACCGCGATAAACTTGGTGCAGTTTAAGCAAAAACCCAGTGGTAATGTTATAAACATATTTGGGAACTACAACCCCAATCTCATATGTCTATAAACCAAGGGCTTCTAAGCCCCTAAAGGTGTTTTTTAATACCCTAAAGGAACAAGGTCAACTGATTACATCATCTCCCAGAAGTTCTCCCTAAAAAACTACTCAAAACTGATCAAAACTGGACCATATAGAGTACTCAGTGCTAAGGGTGCGATGCATCTCACCTGCTACATGAAAAAACATGTGATGCATACTGAAAATCCCTTCTGTAGGGTGTGATGAGCGAGAGAAGACAAATGGCAGAGGCAGTTGGCTAGGTGGAAACCCAAAGAATCTTCTAGAAACTGCCCATTTGACACTTGCCTCTCTAAATTCGCCCAGTGGTGAGTAAGAGATCATGAAATCTCCAAGTGGAGCTAAGAACTATCAGAGAAATGACACTAATCAAAATCCTAGAAGCTAACTCACCCACCTGCAAATATCTATATATGGATCCCTCATCCTAGTGATCCAGAGGCTGGAATTTTGTATTTTGTAAGGAAGTGTTGTTGGTTTCTCTGTGAAACATTGTATTATTGGGTAATCTAAGCTTTTCATGAGGTGAAGAGGGCTTTCATGCTGGGAGGATGGCGCTGGATCAGATAGCTTGGTTGTAATCCTCTCTTCTACTACTTCTATCATTAAAGCTATTCAAGTTTTCCTCCATATACTTGTATATTTTTGAATCTTGTATTTGTGTATGCATTTGTATGGTTAATGTATATCCGATCCTACATTGTTTATGGTTATAGATCTCTATGCTTTAATGGTATTATGCTGCCTTGACTCTACAGGTGTTCTTTGAAGTGGGACAAGTGAGAAAAGAGTGGCAAAAGATCTATCAAAGGAGAAAGGAAACAAGTAAGGAGCCAAGCGAAAGACTGAGGTTGGTACTCTCTACTTCCCTCTCATCTATCTCCCATAAAGGAAAACACAAGTAACTTTAAATTGTTTGTTTCTAAGATAGCTAATCGTCTTAGTGGGACAAGCAGCTCTGAATGGACACTAGTTTTCCCGATAACAAAATGGTCACTCCGCTGGGGAGCGAATAGTTTGTTTGCTTGTTTCTATGTGTTTGCTTTATAAACTACAGACGGAGCTTGAAGTTAAGCCAGCTAGCCTTCAAACTACTTTTGCTATGCAACTGCAAAGTAGATCAATGCCACTTCAGTCCATCTCCAGGTTTGTTTATGAACTGAACAACTGACTTGTAAACATATTAAGTGCCCTGGTGGTAGCTCAAATAACCTCATTAGATTAGCCCCTATACTTTGTATTTACTGCCTATCATTAGCTCAGCCTAAACCCTTGAACTTAGCTACAAACTGTGAGAAAAAACCAAACTTAGTCTCATCCCTGGACCATCGCACTATCTCTCATTGGCAGTCTGGATGCATCACACCTCCCATGTGCTGCAGGTGAGATGTATCCTTGTTTCCCTGTGTTACAGGTGCGATGATTAGGTGAGATTGTATCTACCTCCAGATTTTGGTTTTTTCTTCATTGTCTTCAGCTTTATTAAGTAGTTTTGTTGTCTATGATCAGTATATCATTGTTGAAACCATCTTCCTTTGCATTATTTCAGCCTCCATTAGTTAGGAATTGTGAATGTTTTTATGTATTTTTCATCATTTATAGTTAAAAAGTATCTTAATCGAACTATCATCTTTTGATTCGAAAGTGTCGCAAGTGTCGTTTTTAGTCAAGAAAAAGAGTGTCGTAAAGTATTCCTCCTTTAGATAGTCAATTACAATTTTGCTATTGTATTTGAATTGAATCATCAATTACTTGAAGTGTCGAAAGTAGTTTTCAAGTCGAAATTGAAAGTGTTGTCTTACTCTTCCTTTCGTTTTTGAACAAGAAATTGCTAAAGTGTCGCTTTGAGAAAACATAGTTCAGATCTGTACTTAGTTTTCTTCTTGTCATTCTCACATTAAGGAAACTAAAAAAAAAATACATGCATGTGCATTTGCATTTACACTGCATGCGGAAATTGATTTAGGGCAGTGCATCTTAGTGTGTGCTCTCTGCTCTATGTATAAAGAATTTAACTTCTCTTTCCTTAGTAGCTAGGATTTTCATTGGAAAAAGAAAGTAAACCACTGTTTATCATCTTATATTTCATATTTAGGAATTGTATATATACATCACATGGTGAACCTTAAAGGAAAACTTCTTAAGAAAGATCAACTGCAAAATAAACCTCAATGAACATAAAAATGCTTTGGAACCTAACGCACAACATATAGAAGCCTAGGCTAGAGACATATTCCGGCTTCGTAAAGCCTGGTAGCTATAATTTTCATCATAGGTTGGGTGATTCCTCCGCTTTGTTACGAAAAGTGCCAGTACGGACTTGTGCTCCCACGTACCGTCGAGTATATATTGGGAGACCACAATAGGCTATATCCTTTATCCTTAGGAAGTCGTGTCTGCCACCCTATTGATCGCAATGCACTGAACAAAGCATTCGGGAAGATTGACTACCGTACGTAAAAAGTATTCTGTAGTTTTGCAATTGGTTTGGTAATCCCTCTGTCTAGATTTCCAAAGTGGTCACTTTCGTTCCTTTTCAGACTCCTTAAAAGAAAAGTTCCATCTGAGCACTTGTCACTTCAGGCTCATTAAAAATCGAAGGCGACTAGAGTCATCTTTAGCTTTTTCTTGACTCTTAAAAATTGAAAAAGCAAGTTGTGTCAAATCGTCGTAAAATTCATTTAATTCAGAATAACTTTTTCCCCTTTTTATTTTGAGTTTATAAAGTAATCCGCAATTGTGGAAGAAAGTCAATCAAAACCCCGTTGTTCGCGGAGACTAACGAGTCAATCGTCTTTGATTCTGGAAATGAAACCATTCCAGGCCAAGAGATCTCGTTTAACTGGGTCAAAGTCTCCTGGTTTATTTGAAACTTGTGTTTCAACATCATCAAAGACTTTAGTTATTTCTGGTACCCTTGCCTCTACAGAAGAAGTTCCGCAGTTACAAGAGGACACTAGAACTGATCTTAGTGTAACGGTAAGCACTTCTATTCCTGAACGAACTCCATCTAGGGCTGATTCGAAAGGTGTTACCCCTCCAAAATTTGTCACTATAAATTCTATACCTTCTCCAGCATCAAAAATATTTTACGGACCTGACGGTCTACCTCTTCCACCTGGACTGATTGCTATAGAAGAGATTATGGAGGATCTTCCATCTAGTACCCCATTACATTTTGGAACTAGGATCCACCTATATCTTTCTACTATAGAAGTTAGTCACCCTTCACCGCAAGTTCCTATAGGATCACTAGGAAATCTTTTGGATAGAATCGATATGTTTGAACAACCATCGACATCTAGGACTATGTCATCTGATATAGCAGTAGCAAAACTTCTTGTTACTACTCTGACAATTTTCGTTGGTGTACCATCTATCCCAACTAGCTCTCAACAGTTAGATTGGGTCTAGCCAAGGACTGTTTCGACAGTATGGTCTGTTCCTATTTGTTCATCTGGAACCTTATCTAGAATTTCTTATGTTGAGTCTCAGCAAATTGATCCTTCGCAACAATATCAATTTGGGTAGTCCATCTCCAAAGGCCAATCTTCCCTTTGAACACTGGATTGCCACCATATGGGGGGCATTATGCCTTTTCATTTTTCCCTCCGAGAGAACAACCATATAAGAGTTCACAACAGAATTCAGGTCAAGCTGGAATCACATCCAGTGGTTGGGTGCCAATACTGCCTCAACAGTCGAGAGTTGTATATTCCATACAACCAAATCAACTTGTGTTGAATATTCCCACTACACTGGCTATTGTGATGGTGTCGCAAGTACATGTTCTGCCTGTTGTATGTCAGCCTCCAGTCTCTCAGGTCGTAATACAATAACCTCTTGTCTCCATGGCTCAATCATAACCGTCGATTAGTGGCTCCTTAACTGAAATGATTTAGGCTCAAATGGGTACTATAACCCCTCATCTTGGTCAAACATCCAGTATTGGGTAACAGCAAATGGTCTCACAGCTATGGCTGGTGCAATATCAACAACTGCAATTCCAGCAATTTTACCGAGGACCTAAGCAACAAAGCTTTGCAGGTAATGGGCAGCCATATATTCAAAACGATTACCAACAATCATATTATAATGGTTATGCCCATCAACCTTATCAAATTTATTAGCATCAAATACATTATGCTGGTGTGCAAAGACCCATGGTTCAGGTGACCCCATCTTATCCTGGGTATGCTTCTCCAAACCTGAATCAACAGTTACCTTTTGTAGCAAATTTAGAATTACTAGATCTGAATCAGCTAACAAATGATCCAATTGCTTACGCCCCTTGGTGGCCAGCGATTCCTCATAAACTTCCGTTAGATATTCCTAAATTCAATGGAAATATGGGTGAATATCCATCGAATCATGTGATGACCTTTCATCTATGGCGTTCGTCCAACACTCTCAATGATGATTCGATTAGGCTTGGCCTTTTTCAGCGAACGTTAACTGGTCCAGCAGCAAAATGGTACATCGAATTGCCTAGAGCTTCATTCGATAACTTCAGCACCCTTGCCACCACCTTTTTAACCCATTTTCAGTTACCCATAAGATACGAAATAGGAATGGAGTGCCTTACCAATTTTAAGCAGACAACAGCGATTCACATATCTGATCATATTCATGAGTGGCATCATATTCGTCGAATGGTAAAGGCATATGTTCCTGATCAGCTTCTAGCTGAATGGTTTATTAAGTCACTGTTACCTTCTATTACAGAAGATGTGGCCAAGGGAGGAGTTGTCATGGAAGAGCAAGTCATTGCTCGTGCACAATATCTAGACTTGATCTATACTCAGTCTGGCACCCTCTATGACAAAATTTCTGATGCTCCTAGACCCGAGTTTTCCATTCCTCCTCCTCCTAAATTGAATAGGGACTCTCATGCTAGCGGCATGATTGGAACCTCAAGTACGCAAACCACAAAGGCCCCATCTGGTAAAGCCCTTGCAGTTTCCAGTAAAAAGGAAAATGAAAAATTTCTTGCCTTTGAGGTTAATTCCGTGTCGATTGACAAACGCAAAGAACTGAAGCAACCAGGGGGCAAGAAGAAAGGGAAAAACAAAAAGAAGAAACAGGATGATTCGGCTCCTGAAAAATCTTCTGGAAACCCTTCTGGGCAAAAGAAACCTAGTCAGCCATGTCACATATGTGATGAGGACCATTGGATGAGAGATTTTCTGCATAAAGCTGAGATTAAGAAATTCTTTAAGAGTTAATATACCTCAGTGATGTTGACTGATCCGTTTCCAAACCCAGAAACCAATCTGGTTGCTAGCGACAATGCTTCCCCGTCCCAAGTGCTTATGTTCTCCATTTCGAAGTAGAAAAATGATGCTTTGATATCGACAAGGAATAATATTACAGGAATCCACAACTGTTGAACAACAAGGCTGTAGATCAACCTAGTAGTTCGACAACAACTTCAACCGAAGTTGTGCCACCCATCATTCCTGAGCTAAAAATAAAGCCACCAAAGGGAGTAGTACACAAATCGACATTTAATCCTCGTGCCAGAGAAGCACAAAATTATAATATAGTGGAAGATCTGGCCCAATTGCCATCCGCTATGTTGACACTTGAAGTACTGCAAAATTTCCCCTCTGAAAAGCAAGCTCTATTATCAGCAATAGGTGGGATTGATGCAACGGATTCCAATCTTGTCACCTTTAATCATAAATGATACAAACCTTAGTTACTAGCTCAACTTGCTTTCCTCATACAAGTGAATGCCCTCAACAAAACTGTTCATCGAACAATTATTGATGAGGGGGCATCTACATGCATTATGTCAATGAGTTGTTGTACAAATTTAGGCTCAACACCCTTGTCAAGATCATCAACGATATTAAAAGCATTTGATAGATGAACATACACCCCGTACGGGATTTTAAGTAACTTGCAAGTTGACCTCGGGGGAAAAATAGTATAAATTGATGTCGAAGTTATCGATGGAAACCTCGATTACAACATCCTATTAGGAAGGCCCTGGATTTATGCTATGTCTGTTGTTGTGTCAACTTATTTTAGAAATATTGCATTTCCCTTCCAAGGAGGAATTACAATCGTTGACCAAAAAACCTTCCTCCCCAATAGTTCAAAAGTTATGGGAAACATTCCATTGATCCATGGAAGCTCTCAATCGCTTGAAAATGTCGGAGTAGGTCTCCTAAAAGACCCTTCCCTAATGGGTACTTTTTCCCTACGGCCTCCAAGTAATTTGGCGGAAGTGGCCACAGTGGAAACCTGTCATCTGATATCTTCTACACCATCAAAGATTAAGAAGAACTCTGACCATTTTAATAGTGTGGATCATCGCGATGTATTGCCTCCAAGCCCTACCATACCCACATCATCTAACGATCAATTTAGTGATGTTGTATATTATGTACTGGTGGCATTGGAACCAGATCTTTCCTTCATGACCCCTTATGAGTTGTGATACAAGGTTGCATGAGGATAGTTCTTTTATTGTGTCAACTTCATAAAAAAATGAAACAACTCCCTTTCCAAATCGAGTCTTTGATTACGATCTCATAAAATCCAAGTCAATTCTTTCAAAGATCTCGAAGGTAAACCTTCATTCCAACCACCGCGTTGAATGCAATGAAGCTTGGGGGGCGTGCACCTCTATTTGCGTCATTATGCTGGGGGCATGCAAACTTATAACAAGAATAGTTTTTCGTTTTAAGCTTCTGTAAACATGAAACTAAAATCGAGCAGGTTTACGTGAAGTTCAAGCTCGTTAAAAAATAAACCTAGCAATGAGCATATGTTTACCCCAGAGTTTAAGCTCATTAAAAAATGAACCCACCTTTCGGTAAATAACCTTTTTGATCGCATTGCTATCAGCTTTTGAGCCTTGGTCGTGTTCTTACCATCACCTCCACTTGATTGTTTACCCTTTTGAGGAACAGTTGCGACGAGTGATTCTATTAGCCATCTTCTTTACACTACCATGATTGAAAAGTTCCAAACCTTACTTGGAACCAACTGCTACCCGAAAATATCACTTGTTCCTCAAAGACAAGTCTCCTTTAAGCTCTTTTCATCTAACTCGTAAAATATGAAAATATTTCTGAGCAATTAGCCTCTCCAGCTCGTTAAAGTCATTGGAAGTGCCATACCTCCTCTATATTTTAATATTTTTGGACCTAAGGGATCATTACACAAAAAGATCAAGCATTTGTCTTGTTCGGCTCATTAAAACTATCAAAACTCATCCCTTTCGTATTATTTTATACTTTTTCGGACTTAAGGGATTATACTAGGAAAAAGGACTACTGGAGTTGCCTTTTTGTCTCTTTTTAGACTCTCTAAAATTGAAAAGGACTGAGTTATCTTTGTCATTAAACTCATTAAAACAATAGCGACAAACTTGTCCGTTACAGACAAGAGTGAGTTTCACTATCACTAGGCTTGCTAAAACATAGCGACAGGTTTGCCCGAAGGGAAAATTATAGAACAAGCATATGTTATCCTCCTCAAGCTTGACAAAAATAAAGAGGTACTAGTCAGAAATGACTGGGGAAAAATTGGGAAGAAATCTTGAAGAACTTTATTGGTAGCAGGTCGCTCTTGAACATGACACTTTCACTCCATCACCATGATTGAGTCGGGTTGGGTTATTCCATTCACTGGTCATATCACCATTGGTATTCCGTACCATCCATTGTTGGGGTTTACACTACCAATCCATTTCAATGTCGCTGATATGTTCAAGAGAAGTCACTCAGAGAATTCACCAACCCAGCTAGCATCTCATCCACTACAATACCTTCACGCTTCATTCTTTCATGAATGCCACCCTGAACCTTGTATCATCAGATCTTTTTCACCTCCACAAAATCATTTGCTCCGTTTCATGTCGTGGATGTGGGATTCATTAAGGGCCTCCTATGACGGGTCACTTCTTGTCAACATCAGCTCATTATCCAAGAAGTTGACTTAGGAACAACCCTTTTAGTACTTTGAATCTTGCATGCCTCAATGACAAGTTTCTCACTTCCGGCGACAGGTTTACATCAATGGCCTTCCACCGGAAGACTTTGCGTGGTGTTCGACATGAACTCATGTATTCGCATCATGTGAATTTTACTGCAGTACCTTGAGGGTCATTATCATTATCAGTGATTCCTCTCGTGCCTGTTAACAGCTTACATCATTGGCTGGTAATCAGGCGATGTCCTTCCATGTTCGACATCAAAACATCTTTTCACATGGATCGACTTGTACATCAGGCAAAGATTGAACGATTTTGAAGACCCCGGATCTAGTTTCATCCATCCGGGCTACGATATATTTAGGAAAATAAAGACATCAAATGTACATCATAGCTGCACAGATAATCATCAAAGCCAAGGGATGATGGTTCTACTAGAATCATCAGTCTGCCACACAGATGATTGTCTGTCTAGTGTACATGAAAATGAATTTATAAAGTTGTACATGGGAATGCCCGCCTCAGCTAGATCATGAAAATATTATGAAGATAATGTATTGTATTGTATCTTATTACATGTCACCTTCCAGTGCGAAAAACCTCGGATCCTCATGATAAAGTATTTCACCTGACATCAGAAGATTTACGACCTCATGCTTTAGGGGGAAACTGTTATAGACATATTTGGGCACTACAACCCCAATCTCATATGTCCATAAACAAAGGGCTTCTAAGCCCCTAAAAGTGTTGTTTCATACCCTAAAGGAACAAGGTCAGTTGATTACATCATCTCCCAGAAGTTCTCCCTGAAAAACTACTCAGAAATAGTCAAAACTTGACCATACAGACTGCTTAGTGCTAAGGGTGCGATGCATCTCACCCGCTACATGCAAAAAATGTGATGCATACTAAAAATCCCTTCTATAGGGTGCGATGAGTGAGATAAGACAAATGGCAGAGGTAGTTGGCTAGGTGGAAACCCAGAGAATCTTCTAGAAACTGCCCATTTGACACTTGCCTCTTTGAATTCACCCAGGGGTGAGTAAGAGATCATGAAATCTCCAAGTGGAACCAAGAACTATCAGAGAAATGACACTAATCAAAATCCCAGACGCTGACTCACCCACCTGCAAATATCTATATATGGATCCCTCATCCTAGAGATCCAGAGGCTGGAATTTTGTATTTTGTAAGGAAGTGCTGTTATTTTCTCTGTGAAACATTGTATTGTTGGGCGATCTAAGCTTTTCATGAGGTGAAGAGGGATTTCATGCTGGGAGGATGGAGCTGGATCAGACAGCTTGGTTGTAATCCTCTCTTGTACTACTTCTATCAATAAAGCTATTCAAGTTTTCCTCCATATACTTGTATATTTCTAAATCTTGTATTTGTGTATGCATTTGTATGGTTAATGTATATCTGATCCTACATTTTTTATGGCTATAAATCTCTATGCTTTGATGGTATTATTCTTCCTTGACTCTACAGGTGTTCTTTGAAGCGGGACAAGTGAGAAAAGAGTGGCGAAAGCTCTATCAAAGGAGAAAGGAAACAAGTAAGGAGCCAAGCGAAAGACTGAGGTTGGTACTATCTTCTTCTCTCTCATCTATCCCCCATAAAGGAAAACATAAGTAACTTTAAATTGTTTGTTTCTAAGATAGCTAACCATCTTAGTTTGACTAGCAGCTCTGAATGGACACTAGTTTTCCCGATAATAGGTAAGAACAAGAAGAATAAGAAAAATACCACTCCTTCTGAGGAGTGGTCAACAAAGTAGCAAAACCAAAAACAGAAGGTTGTTGTGCCTCATGATGATGGAAAGGATAAACTCACTAGATTCCCTTGCAAAATCTGTGTTGAAGACCACATGACCTATCGTTGCCCGCATCTTTAGGAATGCACAAAACACATTGATAAGAAGGATATTGTTAGGACCCCCGCTATCCTTAATAATCCTTTCCCCACTCAGCAGCATCAAAACCTTATTGCAAACCAACCCCAACCCCCGCAAGGGGGAAACGGTGGTTCGCAACATCCTTCAGCTGGTGAAGGATATTCTACCATTTACATCTTCGAAATGGTAGATATACAAACAAGAGTCAAATCCTATGGAGCTCCTATCGCTCATGCAGAGGAACCTTCCTCTAGTCAAAACCCACTACCGCCCAATGATTTTCATATCGAAAGGTCGGTTGTTGACCTTGTAATTCGCCCCCCCAAAGGGGCACTTCGACGCACAAAGCACAATACATCTGCACATGCCACCCAAAACTATAGCATTGTCGAATACATGGTGAAAGCATCGTCAGCTATGTTGGCGCTCGAAGTATTAAAAACATGCCCAGAACAAAGGAAATCTTTGCTTTCGGCTATTGGTGGTATCGACCCACACGATTCCATGCTTACAGTTTTCAACATGGAAAAATGTAGACCTCCCCTTTCCCACTAGCTTGCATTTTAGGTGCAAATTTTTTCGAAAGGTAAAGGTATACACAAAACTGTCATCGACGAAGGTGCTTCTACCTGCATCATGTCAGCTTCATGTTGGCTCGCTCTGGTTTCTCCAACCCTATCCCTGCCATCGAATTCCCTTAAAGCTTTCGATGACCACACTTTCATCTCAAAATATTACCTAGCTAGCTACCCCATCACTTTGTATGGGAAAACGGTAATGGTGGACATAGAAGTCATAGATAAAAAACTCGATTATAATCTCTTGTTGGGTCACAATTGGACATATGCCATGATGGCCATTGTATCTACTGTCTTTCACATCATCCTATTTCCATTGGATGGAAAGGTAGTTACAGTATATCAGCTATCTTTCTGCATTGTTGATTACTCCCTGTTACCAAGCAGCTCTGTACCCCTAGTAGGTGGTGTACATGACTCTTACGTCAGTATTGGTACCAGTCTACTGAAGGCTTCTTCCCTCATGGGTTTTTTCCCTCTTTAACTGCCCAAGGTTTCACAGACGGTCAACTCGCTTTCATCTATTCCTCATGAACAGACCGATCCATGGATCCTACCGGCTCCTTCAGACATTGACATATACGAAGAACAAATGCTGTTGTTGCCAGCTGAATTGGCCTACCAAGCCATTCAATCTGCATCCGCATCTCCAGTCACTTTGGTTACGGCCAACAGTACCATTGCCCCTCTCATAAACGATCCTTCTTTTGATCCACTCGATCAAGTCCTACCTATAGATGAAGCTATTCGAGAAATCATGAGTTTAGAAGAGCGACCTTGGGAGGACTCGCACCATTGTGTTTCAATATCTGATTTGGACACGATGCCTCTACAAATCCTGTCATCTGACGCACTTGAAATAGTTTCCTCACCATATAAAACTATCCAAACTTTGGACTTAGAGGGAAACATGGGTAATATTTCAAATACAATTCCCATTGATATTTCAGTCAAGACAGGCATTGTAGAAAACATATAGATTGGAGCCAATTGCAATCCTAAGGAAATTGCGAGCTTCACCTACCCTTTTAAGGACTTTCAGGATGTTTTCCCTTGGTCTTATGAGGAAATTGATGGCATAGACCCTTCTATTGTCCATCATGAGATCAATAAGTGTTGAGCATTCTTTTTACGGTATTTTTCTTGCTCGTTAATCCAAAAAAACCTTGAGTCTCCTTCGGGCTCGTTAAACTACCACGAAGAAGAGCGAGCATTCTTTCTATGGTATTTTTCTTGCTCATTAATCCGAAAAACCTCAAGTTTGTCATCGTTGGATTCATTAAACACATATGACAATGGTCTAAGAAACTCTTTTTCACTCTTTTTCTAGCTCATTAAATTGAAAAAGACCATTAGAGCATTCTTTTTAGGTTCTTTTTTTCACTCATTAAACTAAAAAAATCCCGAGTTTTTCTTTAGGCTCGTTAAACATTTATAAAGATGAACCAAGCATTCTTTTAGGTACTTTTCTCGCTTGTTAAGCTGAAAAATCTTGAGTTTTTGTCACTGGGCTCGTTAAAAATCTATAGCAGCAACAAGAGCACTTGCTTTTTTGGGACCATTTCTCACTCTTAAATCGAAAAATCCCTGAGTTTTTCCCCTTCTTCATGCTCGTTAAATCTATGAAGAAGGAATGAGCAGTTCATTTACCTATTTTTCCTTGCTCAATAAACTGAAAAAGATACCTTGAGTTTTCTTCATTTGACTCATTAAAATTTGATGAAGTTTCATTAAAAATTCATGATGAAAAACGAGTTTAGTCTGTCTCCTCGTACTCATAACAAAATGAGGTCGACATCTATTGAACATAGGTTTCTCTTTATCCGAATTCAATAGATTAACTTATGGAAAAGTAACCAATCCGGGTATACTATTAACCTTTTCTCGCACCGAGTTAACAACTCTGACAAAGGGACCACCGTGGAGTCATTCCTTACGATCTTTTGAGACTCTCTAAATATAAAAAGACCATCGAGTTCTCTAGTCTAGACTCATTAAATTACACAAACAAGATATAGAGTCACTCTTTTTATGATCCTTTTCAGACTCTCAAAACATGAAAAGATTGACGAGTTTGCCTATATGGACTCATTAAACTAATTAGATAGGGCATAGAGTCGCTCTTTTCACAATCCTTTTCAAACTCTTAAAAAATGAAAAGATCAATGAGTTTACCCATCTGGACACACTAAACTAATCAGATGGGGAAAGTAGACAAAACAACTACATTCAGTATTAGAAATCCTGGTTTGGCAATAGTTGCTCCCTTGAACATGGCACTCCCTCAGATAAACCTTCCTTGTGACAACCTCTCAATATGAATCCTACCATCCTATGAGTTTAGCCTAAATACCCCGATGTTCATGAATCTTTGTATCCTCACACTCTTTGGTGTTCATGAGTCTAGTGCTACATGGTTAAAACCATTTTCGTGCCTTCTATTGTTCAAGGGTTAACCTTTTGTTTCCTCCATCAACCCATCAAGCATATCCTTTCATCATGCCCTCTGTTGTTTAGACCCAATGCTCAAAGATTCCTCAAAAAACAAATCATTATTGTCCCGTTTCATGTCAATTGATGTAGGACACATTATTGCCTACCTTTTGACAGGTATCTTCCTATCGACTTCAACACTCTATCTAGGAAGACAACCTAGAAACACATTCAGTGCCTTAGTACTTGCAGACATCAATGGCAGGTCACCTTGTGTTTGATCTAGGGTTCTCATTATTGGCTCCTGGTTAAGCGATTCTACGGGTGTTTGATGACAAAAACATCTTTCACACTCAATAATAGAGTTTAGGCTTCTATGATCCATATCAAGTTTACAAAAGATTTTTTGGCGAAGATCACATGAGACATCATTTGTCGACGCGTTTCGAACCAGCCAGTGTGGTTCTTGACGATGAACCACACTGGTTGGTTCGAAATGCATCAACAAATGATGTCTCATGTGATCTTCGCTGAAAAATCTTTTGTAATCTTTCACACTCGTTAGATTGTACTGTGCATCTTGGAGACCATCAGCATTATTGGTGGCCTTCCTCGCGTCTGTTAATGGTCTCGATTATTGACTGGTAATCAGATGATTTCATGCATGTTTGACATCAATGCATATATTCACATGTATCAATCTATGTTGTTCGGTGAATCAGAAATCAAGACCTTGGGTAGAGGCTTGCATCACTTAGCCTTGTTTCCTCTCCCAAGTTGCGTATATTTTTTTTTGGAGACAACTTATCAGGATGATTCTATTATGACACTGGATCCGCATTGTGCTTATCGGCGGCCAGCATCGTCATATCTCTTCGGAGAAAATCACTCTAACGTAGCTACTAAGCATGGGAATGCCCGACACAGGAGATGATTTTAGTAGTTATATATATATGTGTTGTATTAGGTTTCCCGTACCACCTGAAAGCTCTGATCCTCTCTCTCCTTTTGTTGAAGAAGGAAAATTACTGTTAAGTAAAGTATTTCAGCCATCATCACAGCCTCTGATCTCACACTTTAGAGGGCATCTATTATACAACAAATTGACCCCATCATCAACTCATAGGGGAAAGACATGATAGCTGAAGCAAAGACCAAGATCACATGGCTTGTTTCCACACTAACGCTGGCTATGCACTAACAACCTGCTTTATAAAGCTTCTTTGCAAGTGTAAGGGTGCATTAGTGACACAAATAACTCTAATTTCTAGTTTAGGAACAACGTTAGTGGACCCTAATGAAGTTCTAAGGGTCAAAGGAGCAAACTGACTCATAAATATCTAGATATTTGCTCCTAAATCTACTCAATAAAAGCAAGGAAACATCTCAAGTTCGACCTATTTGGGGATTTCTAATCCTAATGAGGGAGGCAAATGGGAAAGAGATGAAAAGCATGGCAACTTCATTTCTTTTACCCTAAGGAACTCATGGAGGAAATTGGCAACCCTAACTCAATTGCTACATAATAAAAGATAGGGCTATGGTGATGGAGGTCAGATCATTTGAAAGGATAGCTTACTTGATTGTCTAGCATTGTCTCAAATTATAAGAAGTTGGTAAGGGAGAGAGAGAGAGAGAGAAGCTAGAGGGGCAAGGGAAGGCTGATGCAAAAGATGGTTGTAATCACTCTTACGACATTAATATAGAACTGTAGTTGTATTGTCTACTTTATGGTGTTGGTACTATCATTCATTTATTTGTTTGTCCAATACCTTTTAGCATGATTAGCTTAGTTATGTGTAACTATATGTTCTTTTATGTATTCATGTATTAGTAATCAGAGTTGTATACTGTGATTATGCTTGTCTCTTCTATGTGCAGAACTTGATCTGGAGCCGACTTAGGGGACTTCCACCTAGCTGCATTGTGCTCTCCAAAAAATCTACATGGAGGCTTGAGGTAATCCATTTGTCCTACTTTGATAGTTAGTTATTGTTTATGAACATGCATGTAACTTTGTGACGATTGTAGATAATCTTATAGTGTACCAAGGGTCCCAGGAAGACCCTTGAGGGTATTTCCATTCTCCATACACCATGCATTTTATCCTATAGTAGCATGCCCCTCAGGTGGGTACCCTTTCGAACCACCTCGCAGCAGGATCATCGGCAGCACAGCAGATGCTACGCACATGGATGGAAAACACAATAGTGTTGCCGGAAGGGGCCCTAGTCACAATGAATGAGACCGGCAGATTTTTTGTTCACATGATTAAAGGCCTTGGCCTTAATTTAGCTGCCCTTCCATGAGAGACACTGTATCTACTACAAGATGGGATAATGGCAGAGATGTGTGCTAGGGAGAGCCACACGATCCAAGTTCTCAGCGAGAAGAAGATAAACATGGAACAACTCAGCTTGCAGTGCGACGAATTGGTGTCACAAGATCAATAGTTGGTGTAGGTGGTAGACGATGCTTGCCATCGTGTCCTAGAGCTGGCAATCCCAGAAAATATACTAGTAGAGGTGCAGATCCACAGGTTTGCAACCAGAGTCCACGAGGTTAGAGAAGAAATGACCAAGGTTCAGCTGGAGCTAAATCTTCAAATCACTGAGCTACAGTTAAAGGAGTAGCCTTCCACTCCCACGGAGGTCTGAGAGAAATGCAGGAGTGCTATCGTAGTGGGATTGGAAGAAATTGGAGGTGCAGTTCACAACTGTACCACTTTGTTGGAGCAAGCACTTGAGGTCCTCACAACTCTGCAGGAGGACCCCAACATCCAACGCCTGGAGACAGAGGCGCGAGAACCTCAGTAGTAATACGACAATGTCCGATGAATTACGCAGACAATAGTCCTCACTTAGCAGCTTGCGAGGATGCAACAAGCTAAGGCACTGAAGGAGCAGGTGGATGCAACACGACATAAGGAGGAAAATCTCAAAGTGTGCATCCAACTGTGGATCGATGAGGCTTTCACTATCATGACAAACATCGAAGGAAAGCTCACGCACATATAGGGGATGCACATGTTAATGTAGAGAAGTGCCCCAAACATGGAGTTCTCATAATAGAGGATGCAACAAATTCAGCAAGCAACAGCTCAGTGCACTGCCGACATCAGCCCAATTCGAGGACGGTTGGAGGAACTCCATGCCAAGATCATCGCACCGACAGAGTGACTCGAGGGTGAGTCACGATGTTTATGTTGGGGGCCTGTTGGGTATGGAATCCCCGAAAGCATGTTTTGGGGCTCAAAGCCCATGTTTTGACCGAAGGATGTTGTAAAGCCCCGTAGATTGTGTGCACAGAAGTATGTTAGAGTCATAGGGTTGTCTGCACTAGTTTTCGATGTAATTTCTAAGTGTAAAAGATAAAGAGTAAGGAAGAAGCAAAGAGCAAGAGTCTAAGTGTCTAAGTGTGTCTTGGGTAGTAGAGTAGGAAAAGGCTTTGCAGCTGAGTGCACAGAGGCCTAGTTGTCCGCAGCTGAGTGCACAAGGTAGAGTCGAATCTGTAACCAAAGAAGAGAATAATAAAGAGATGTTTCATCCAAATTTTGTGTATCTATTATTGAGTTATTACATGTTTGATATCAATTTCAAATATATTGTTTATTTACTGCGTGCACTTGTATAAATGATTTATATTGCTAAGTATAACTTAACACATACAAGAAGGCTAAGTTAAATCAACTAATAGTGGAACACTAGTAAGAACTTGGGTAATAATAGTGTTCGGCCCCTGAGTAGGGTTGTGCGAAGGCAACATCTCAGGCTGCGATGTACAAGTAAGTGCGCGTAGCGACGTGCCCGCAGGGTCGGACCGCAGACCACTTGAACGTATCAGACATCTCCAGGGTACAGAAACCTAGTTCTAGCACCCTCCCATACTAGTTCGGGTGAGACCTTAGTCCACACTCCACGGACTGTTGCCAAAAGGGCCAGTAGTAACAGGATTTTTTGGCTAAATCACCTATAAACCTGGGTTAGGTCCCAACATGCCAACAGAGTGAAATGATTGCTACTTTACTAGAATAATTCCAAATGTGTCATTAGAAAATCATGCCATACCATCCTCAAGCTAATGGAATAGTTGAAGCTTTAAGATCATGGAGAATTCTCTAATGAAGATCTATAATGTAAATAGGAATGATTGGGATGTGCACATACTAGCTTTTCTTTAGGCATAGAGAACTACCTGTAAGAAGTTGACTGGACATACACATTTTCGATTGGTTTATGGACAAGAAGAAATGGTGCCAATGGAATACATAATGCCAAGTTTGAGGATTGTTGTGGTCACGGAGATGGTAGGTTGGGATATAATGGAAAAACACCTCGTGCAGATACTTAAGTTAGAAGAAGATCAATTCTTGGAAGGTTTTCATCAACAAGTTTAGAAGTCTAGAGAAAAGGTGTAGCATGATCACCACATCAAGCAGTGAACCTTTAAAAATGGAGATTTAGTAATGTTGTATGATAGAAAGTTTACTAAGTTCATAGGCAAGTTTCAAATGCATTGGCTGGGACCATACATCATCAAGGAAATTACGAATGGGGGTGCAGTTTAGCGCATGAAGCTGAATGAGGAGCTATTTCCAAGAAGAATCAATGGCAGCTGGTTGAAGTTGAAGAGGGGTGATCCCACCCCTGTGCAATGACTACATGGATTCAGGACACTCTTAGTACTTCAGGCAGTTGGAAGGAAGTGCGGGACTATAAACTACTCTACTAGGAGAAACGTTTGGCAAAGATATTGGGTTGCATGATGGTTAGGAGAAAGGCGTAGATGGGAGCAGTGATAAAGGAGCTGCGTTATCAAGGTAGGTCCCGAACAACCTAGCCAAAAAGTGACCGTGGAAGCACTTTAGATGGTTAGATGGCTATTTTTCCGTTAAAGGGAGCAGGGTGAAAGCATTGAAGGATCATATCTTTGGAAATCTGTTGCCAAAAGAGCATTAATGAGGGAGATCTTGAGGGAATCGACGGATTTGAATTCAAAAAGGGTTATAAATACAACATCCTTCCCCACATTCAAACACTTTTCTTTCAGAGAGATTGTCTTGAGATTTTGTGCCTAAGTTTGAGCATAAATGATTATTGTATGTTTGGGCGAGATTGGCAAGTAGTAGAGAGGGAGTTTTCGCAGAAGGGGCTTGGTTTTGAGGCAGATTTTCCCGAGTGGAAGAAGAAACTATTTTGGGAGAGCCTTGACAAGATGACTGCAACACCACTAGTCCCTACCACAGTTCCTAGGTCGCGACAGGAGAGAAAAAGTAGAAGAAGCCACAACAAGCTTTGGTTTGGCAATCATTGCCCAAAATCCTAGCTGAGGTTATACGGAAGGGTCATATGGATAAAAATAAGTAGTCGATGAAACCCTGGGATTTGGATGAAGAATAGTTGACTATGGTGGTTAAAAATATCAGTGCAGAGGATGTAGAGCCAATTACTCGGCTACCACCATATATTCACCCTAGGAAATCAACTACCAAAGTGACTAAGGACCCTGAATCATTGAAATACAAGGTATTCACACCATTTTTGCTAGAGGAAGTACCTATTGAGGGTGACTTTTTGGCCTGGGTACCATTTTTGAAGATGGAGGATTGGGATTTGGGTGATCATGCGGAGTTTCCATAGTGAGAACCCTGTAAATTCTTGAAATTGATCTACTATGAAGAGGTGGCCATCACAAGGCTTGAAGAAATGAAATGGGCAGCTAACATTGAGCATGTAGGGTTTCTCAATATCTTGTATGTACCACATTTTAGTCACATCATCATTAATATCATCTATGTGCATCAATTTTTGGCATTGGTTCATGAGGGGTGCCTTTGGCAGGGAGGGCCCATCCTAATTGACAATATGATGGTCCTTAGAATCACAACTCTTTCTTATCAAGGCACGAACCCTGTAGATGCATTTGTGGGGAAGTTGCGGGAGAAAAAGCTCATGGATCAGATGAAGAGCGAATTGAGGTTGGTGAATAAGTCACAAGGCTATGCCATTAGCTCTATATTGGATGAAGTTTTTTGATTTTCTACACAAATCTTGGTAGGAAAAATAATGAGAAAGTGTCGTGCTAATGAAGTGTCAGCCCTTGTAGTATCCTTAGCTCCGTAGTGAAACTAGGCTATCCAATTCAATTGGAGAAAGTACCTCTACCAAGAATTCTTGGAGGATTTTCGCGAAGCCTAGGAGGATGGAAAAGAATTCCACTACATGTGGCTACTATTACTGGTCATGCTAGTAGCTTTGAGGACGCCTAAGGATTCTAAGTTCCCACCAGAAAATCTAGACTTATGCGAGTCAAAAAAATTCACCTCGATGTGGGAAATGAAGGACCCTAACCATATTATTGAAAACAAAATGTTCTGGGTGTTGTTTGATTCAGAGTTGCGTATGTTGATCAACCAACCGCCATGGTTGTCACCCAATCTACATGTGTAGTACAAGAATATTACAGACCTCGCGTTAATGATTTACTTAAAAATATTTTACTTATTGCATAAACATATCAAAAAATAATATAACAGGTATTATTTCACATAATATAGTAAAAGTCATGCATAACAGTATGTATAAACACAGAGAATGACATAAATACACAATATTTTTCAAAAACTTCTTCTTGTTTATTAAGATATATCTTCAATACATACAACTTCTTTGACCTACGCACTCAGCTGCAGACTCTTCCAAGCCTCCGTGCACTTAGCTACGGAGCCTTTCCTTAAGACCCAAAAATAGAAACTAAAGATAGAAAGTATTAATGATTCATCTATGAATTCTCTTCTACTCGACAAATTATTACATATCCTTATATAGATTTGATTACTACAAGGCCATGGTCCACATACCATGGATCCGACAAAACAATGAATTAACAGCCAATACCTGTTACAAAATGATGGTATTTGACCCACCCTAAAGCCCCTAAACATCACGCAATAAATATAACTTCATGAACTCCACGCACTCTGCTCCTAAAAATGCAGAGTCTTTGACCAAAAGTGGGCCAAGTTGGGCTGCGCCCAACAAGTCCACTCACAAATATCTAAAGTTTTCCTTTCTCATCCTTAAGATATGACACATAACTCAACAATTTCAAGAACTTATCCATGTGCCTCATCTATCATTGATCCCATCTTCAAAAAATAAAACTCCTTGGATTTACTTTCATAGTACCACTTTGATAAGTACTTCTTCCCAAAGAGTCCCTTGATTTCATGCCAAATCAGCTCCTCCATCCTAATGTCTCTAACCCACTTCACATCTTCCCACCATATGTTTTCTTTCCCTTTGAGGCTAAAAATAGATATCATGGCCTTCATATTCTTTGTGTAATCATGCATCTCAAAGAATTTCTTCATCGCAAGCAACCATGCCTATGCATCTTCTGGCTTTTTCAAATTTCCATCGAATGTATGTATCTTGGCTTTCTTGAACTCACGTGGTAAATATTCCCTGTCACTCCTTTTATAAGGATGATATCGATGATGACAATGATGTATGTCTTAACCAGAACTAGTGTAAATCCCACGTTCACTACATCTCCTATTTGGTGTATCCAAAAATTTTCCATATATGACCATGGCATCTCTATCCGACCTATGCCCACCATGAGACTTGCTACCATATGCTCCATTAGTCATGTCCTCCTTTCCATGGTTGATCCTAAGTGGTACCTATCTCTACAAGTTTGAAAAAATCTGAAGGATAACTGCATTGACCTCTGTTTGTTTCTTTTATGCCCTGGAAAGTCTTGCTTGTGACCAAATGATTCTGTCATTATCTACTTTGTAACTTCTTATCTCTGCCTTCAAAATTCTCAAAGTTTCTACTATGTCAGGAGAGTACCCATCATCATGTTGCTCATCTAATTTATAGGGAGAGTCTCATGAATTGTAATACACTATTTTCCTAGTCATTTTGATCTTCTTCTTCCTGCAAGTATACCATGTTAGATAAACCAAACATAAACATAACCAACATACCCCCGTATAGTTTAGGGGAGGATATCTTGTCTACAAAATCAACAAATTAGCATGATAAATGTATATACATAATCACATCAATGTACTGACATCATGCATGAAAATACCAACTGCATGCCATGACCTCATGCACGATAAAAATAACTATAACAATTCATGCATAAGAAACATAACAAACACATATACAAATGACATGCATTCATGACAAACACAGTTTTCTCATCCAATTCAAGTATTGAACCATGCTCTAATACCAATATGTAACACCCTCCTCCCACACTTACCTAACTTCACTGGTCCACTGGGGTAAATGTGTGATGAAGAGTTACTATGGGGTGGCTTACCCTCCTAGGTATAGTTAAGCAAGTGGAATAAAAAAACCGAAACTTTTGTGACCTCCCTTTGGATCTACAGGACCACCGGGAGCTAGAAAACCACCCCAGGTGCCTAGACCCTGAGTTAACATGCTTTTTCGCTGACGTGGACTCCCAATCACTTGCATAATAGGGCAATCTGGTGATTCTAAACCCTTCATCCCAACAACTGTAGACTAAATTACCTAGTTCTCTGCATGCGACCTCGAGATCGAAGCCATTTTTTCAGGGCTAGGATCCAAACCTTTGCCTAGAACTTGAAATAACCTTACAAAATGATGAATAACACAAGGAAAAATACATGGATGAAAAATTTAGTCAATAAATTGAAGTAACCAGGCTTAACCATGTTAGACAATTCTTCAAACACATTATCAACATGTAGTTTATAGGTCATAATTACATATTTGAACATAGGGGACTCATACTTATCTGAGAATCGTCAAGAAGATCTGATTACCTCTCACCATAGCTACATTATTATCTATTCAACCATACATTCATTAACCATTCATTTACTAATCATAACATGATGATTTCCATAACTAAGTTTTTCATAAAACCATGCTTATAACTAGTATGTAACCAAGATAGTAACAATGATAGGACAACAATAAAAGCCACATAATAACAAGTATAAATACTGATGAAATACAAGAGGAAAAAGAGCTCTTATTAACATATGAAAATACAACCAAGTCAGGGACTTGCACATACCACCTAACCATAGATTGGGCTGAACCAAATCCTTCTTTCAACTAATTACTCCCATGCTAGATTCCAAGCATGAATGTGGGACTTACAACAAAAACAACCATGGATTTCTCAGGCTTTATCATAATCCTACCAAAATTCGTCAATGGACTGCTAGGCCCGATACAAGCACCTACAAAACCAGGCTTTATTGCATTCCTTCCATTACTGGTCATGGGATTCCTAGGACCAAACAAGAAACATACACCATCAAGATTTACCGCAATCTCGCCAAACTGGTAAAGGGATCACTAGGCTCTAAACAAGCTTGGATGCCTCCATATTTATTCACCAATACCTTTAGGGATTTTCCTATCTCCACCCTCATGGTTGTTATACACAAAATTACCTCATCATCAGCTTAGAGGAGAAGGATACTTTGACTGGAAGAAAAGCACCAAGTTATAGGCCCATTTTCCAGGGTAGCTGTAGAAAATCCTATAGATTCACAAGCTAATGCAATTTGCTAAAGCAAGAGACAAGAATCTACTTCTACTCTTTATAGTGAAAGCCTATAAACATCAAGCAAACAATAATCAATAGAGGAAGAGAATCAAAGGCACATAACACAAAAAATATGCTGGGTGTGGAGCCTGATTATCTTCTTTATTCAGTGGTATTGCCACATTGGACCCCAGTTCGTAATGTGGCAGAAACGCTACCCGTAAAATGTGCACCACCCGGGGGGTTCAGGGGAGGGAAACAACAATTATTTGGAGCCCCCCCTGGTGGGGAATCAAGGGTAGCACCCCCAAAGCTAAAAATAGATGTAAAATTTCCTTGTAAAATGTTGTAATTTCATAGTCAATCTAGGTCATTCATTAGGTGAAGATCTGATGGTAGAAGTTATGTTTAATTTAGGGCTTTTTCCCTATAAGGCAACCCCTCGCTACATATGATGGAATTTTATTGCGTCTTTGTAGATCTTTATTTTGAGTGAGAAAGAGAGAGGAGATTGTGTGAGAGAAAAGAGGGAATTACAACGGATCTATTATAGGTTGTATCTCTTTATTTTGCTGGATAATATAAAAGGAAGGACTATTTTTTTCTCTGTGGACATAGCCCAAATTGGGTGAACCACATATATCTATGTTTCTCTTGTTTTATGCATTTTCTGTGTTTATATTTCTGCAATATATTTTATGTGTCCCATTGCTCTATAATATATAATTTTTCTAACAAGTATCAGAGCCAAAGTTCTATTTGGTTGATAAACTCACAGGAGAGAAGGGTTCCTGGTTCGAGTTGGAGCAATTACAAAAGATGGTAGGTTTAAGGTCGAAAAATTTAACGGCCAAAATTACCAGCTGTGGAAGATGCAGATGGAAGATTATCTATATCAAAAATATCTATACCTACCATTGAGTGGAATCCAAAGAAGCTGATGAGTATGACAAACACAGAATGGGATATTCTTGACAGAAATGCACTTGGAACAATACGGTTGTGCCTAGTGGCGTCAGTAGCCTTTAATATTTCAAAGGAAATGACAACAGAGGGTTTAATGTTGGCATTGGCCAAACTATATGAAAAACCCTCGGCCTCAAATAAGGTATTTCTTATGAAGCATTTATTTAACATGAAGATGTCAGAGGATGGATCTGTTGCTAATCATTTAAATGAATTTAATACAATTACCAGCGAGTTAAGTTCTGTATGGGTAACTTTTGATGATGAAGTTAGGGCTCAGTTATTTCTGTGCTTGTTGCCAAAAAGTTGGAATGGTTTAGTTATGGCCATTAGTAACTCCATCTTTGGATCTAGTTGTTGTGGGGAAAAATGCCTATTTAGGACGATCCTATCCACCTAAGGTGTGACAGTGCCTTAGCAACAAACGAATATAGCTATCACGATTTCTTCCTTTATGAAATACAAAAGAGAGGAGATCGGCAGACTTACCGTTGTCTTTCGGTTGTCCCTCGAACTAAATCCTCTTCTCTTTGTGTGTCCACAGCCACTTGCTTCTTCGCTTGATCAAGAGAACAGCTACTTGAATCCCACGAGATCACAAGAGAACAGCTACCTGTGACAAGAGAACAGCTACTTGCAACAAGAGAAGAACACAATACAAAGGCAAATATACATATTCATAAATGATTCAGGATTAGAAGTAAATCAAATATACCAATGCAATCATACAAAATACACCAGCATATAGGAAAGAATCAAGATAGCTTTATTGAAAGTAACAGGGTTCAGGAAGAGATACAACCCATAGGGCTCCAACCCAGCATCTCCTTCCCAGCAGAATGGAATTCCTTCTTCAGCTCCTTTCAAAGCATAACACACCCAATATTTCTAGCCACAAACCAACAGCAATTCTTTGCAAATACCAAATTCCACCCTCCCTGATCTCATGTAGAAGAGATCTATATATAGGGATATTGGAGAGAGTATGAGTCAGCTTGAGACTGGCCTGAGACTGACTAGTGTCCTCTCCCACTTCAGTTCTTGAGTCCACTTGGAGGTCCTTGCTTCCACTTGGAGATTTGGACCCTCTTACTCATCACCAGTCGAATTCCCTGATCCAAGTGTCATTTTGGAAGCTTCCTGGGCATTGACACCTTGAGGAATGACTCTGCCACTTGTCCAAAATCACTCAGCGTAGGTAGCCTTCTTTGCAGTTGACATTCAACGTAGGTAGACAGTGGAGCAGTTGACATTCAGCGCAGATGCTCAGTGGAGCAGTTGACATGATCCAGAATTGCCTTGTTTTTGAGTGTTTTCAGGTGGAGAACTTTTGTGAATTGCTGTGGTTTGCTGGCCTTGTTCCTCTAGGGGTAGGAACAACATGTTTAGGGACTTTGGATCCCTTGATTATTGACATTTCATGCTCAGTGATGCAAGGCACAAAAATGTCTATAACAGTTTTCCCCTAAAGTATGAGGCCGTTTATCGGGTGAAATGCTTTATCCAGGAGGGTCCGAAGTTCATCCATCTGCTGGGAGGAGACCTGTAATAAAATACAATACAATACATTATGATTCATACTGCTTTCATGATCTAGCTGAGGCGGGCATTCCCATGCTCAGCTTTATAAATTCATTTTTGTACATAGAACAGACGATCGTCTGATGGTAGACTGATAATTTTAGTGAAATTATCATCCTTTGAGTAGGATGATCAGCTGCTGCAATGATGTACATGTCAAATGTCTTTATTTTTCCTGAATATATATCGCAGCCCGGATGGATGAAACTAGATCCGGGGTCTTCAAACTCGTTCGATCTTCACTCTAAGTACAAGTCGATCCATGTGAGAATTGCGCTGAAGTCGAACATGGAAAGACATCGCTTGATTACCGGTCAATAATGTAAACCGTTAACAAGTGCGAGAGGAATCACCGATAATGATAATGACCCTCAAGGTACTGCAGTACAATTCACGTGGTGTGAATAAAGGACTTGGCGTCGAACACCACACAAAATCTTCTGGTCGAAGGTCATTGACGTATACCTGTCGCCGGAAGTGAGAAACTTGCCATTGAGGCATGCAAGCTTCAAAGTACTGAAGGGGTTGTTCCTAGATCAACTCCTTGGATAATGAGCTGATGTCGACAAGGAGTGACCTGTCAAAGGAGGGCCTTAATGAATCCCACATCAGTGACACGGAATGGAGCTAATGATTTTAATGGAGGTGAAAACGATCTGTGACATATGATTCAGGGTGGCGGTCATGAATGGATGAAGGATAATGTATGGCAGTGGATGGGACCCAGTTGACTCTTTCTGAACGACTTCTCTTGAACATATGGTGACACTGATGCGATGGATCGGTAGCATTACCCCAAATATGGATGGTATGGCAAGACCATGGTGATGTGACCGGTGAATGAAACAACCCAACCCGAATGTGATACGGAGGAAAAGTGTCATGTTCAAGAGCGACCTACTACCATCAAAGTTTTCTTGATTTTTCCCAATTTTTCCCTAGTCATTGCTAACCAGTACCTCTTTATTTTTGTCAAGGTTGAGGAGGATAACATATGATTGTTCTATAACCTGCCCTTCGGGCAAGCCTATCGCTATGTTTTAACGAGCTTAGCGATAGTGAAACTCGTTCTCGTCTAAAGACAAGTTTGTCGCTATTTAATAATTTTAACGAGTCTAACGACAAGGATAACTCGGTCCTTTTCATTTTTAGAGAGTCTGAAAAGGTACATAAAGTTAACTCCAAAATTCATTTTTCGTCATCTAATCCCTTAAGTCCGAAAAAGTATAAAACAATACAGAAGGGATGAGTTTTCGATAACTTTAACGAGCCAAATAAAACAAGCGCTCGACCTTTTTGTGCAACAATCCCTCAGGTCCAAAAAGATTAAAATCTAGAGGAGGGATAGCTCTTCCTGTCCTTTAACGAACTGGAAGGCCAAAACTCGGCAATCTTTTCATATTTTACGAGTCAGCTGAAAAGAGCTTAAAGAAGACTCGTCTTTTGAGGAATGAGTGATAAACAGGGATAGCAACTGATTCCAGGTACAGGTTGGAATTTTCCAATCACGGAAGTGTCACAAGGATGGCTAGGTGAAATCACTCTTCGCAGTTGTTCCTCAAAATGGGTAAACAATCATATGGAGGTGAACGATCGGCCAAATGAAAGTGGAGGTGGCAGGTGCAAACACGACCAAGGCTTTTATGGCTCATAAATTTACGATCACAACGGTTATTTACCGGGATAGGTTCATTTTTTATTTAAAAATGAGCTTAAACTCTGGAGGAAACATTGCTCACTGCTTATATTTATTTTTTAACGAGCATGAAGACCGCGTTAAAACTGCTCGGATCTTGCGTTTATTTTTTAACGAGCATGAACTTTATGCTAAAACTGCTCGATAAGTTTGCATGCCCCCAGCATAACAACGAAAAACGCGGTGCATGCCCCCAAGCTTCATTGCATTCAACTCGGTGGTTGGAATGAAGGTTTACCTTTGAGATTTTGAAAGGGGATTGTTTCATTTTTTTTAATGAGGTTGACACAGTAAAAGAACTATCCTCATGATTCCTTGTTTCATTTTTTAACGAGGTTGACATAAGATAAGAACCATCCTCGGCGTCCAAATCCATTAGATGTAGAAGGTCTCATATTCCACTGTGGCAACTTCCGCCAGATTACTCGGAGGCGGTAGGGCAAAAGTACCCATTAAGGCAGGGTCTTTTAGGAGACCTACTCTGATATCTTGGAGCGAATGATTCCTTCCATGGATCATTGGAATGCTTCCCGTAACTTGCGAACTGTTGGGGAGAAAATTTTGTTGGTCAACAATTGTAATTCCTCCTTGGAAGGGAAATGAAATCTTCCTAAAATGGGTCGACACAACAGCTGCCATGGCATATATCCATGGTCTTCCTAGTAGGATGTTGTAATCAAGATTCCCATCGATGACTTCAACATCTATTTCTACCATTTTTCCCTCTAGTTCAACTTTCAAGTTATTTAGTATACCATATGGGGTATATGTCCTTCCGTCGAATGCTTTTAACGTCGTCGCAGACCTCGACAAGGTTGGAGATCCTAAAGTTTTCCAGCAACTCATCGACATAATGCATGTAGATGCCCCCTCATCAATAATTGTTCGATGAACAGTTTTGTTGAGGGCTTTCACTTGAATAAGGAAAGCTAGTTGAGGTGGTAACTGAGGGTCATATCCTTTATGATCAAAGGCCACAAGATTGGAATCCATTGGGTCAATTCCACCTATTGCTGATAATAAAGCTTGCTCTTGGGAGAAGCAATTTTGCAGTACCTCAAGTGTCGACATAACGGACAGCGATTGGGCCAGGTCCTCTATCTGTGCTATTTTCGCACAAGGATTAAATGTCGATTTGCGTACTGCTCCCTTTTGCGACTTTATCATTGGCTCACGGACGATGGGTGGCACAACTTCGGTCAAAGTTGTTGTCGAACTACTAGGTTGTTCATTAGCCTTGTTGTTCGACGGCTTTGGATTCCTGTAATCCTTATTCCTCATCAAAGCATCATTTTGCTGCTTTGATACAGACAACATAAGCACTTGGGATCGGGAAGCATTTTGATTAGCAACGAGTTCGGTTCTCGGGCTTGGAAACGGATCAGTCAACACAGCTGAGGTTTTCGAACTCTTAAAGAATCTTTTAAGCTCAGCTTTGTATGGAAAATCTGCTGTCCAATGATCCTCATCGCATATATGACACCCCATAGGGGGTTTCCTTTTTCTCCCTTTCTTTTTCTTCTTGCCCCCTGGTTGCTTCAGTCGTTTTCCCTTGTCGTCCGACATGGCACTTACTTCCGAGGCAAGAAGTTCCTCATTTGCATTTTGACTGGAAATCATACGGGCCTTTTTAGATATAGCCTTTGTCGATTTCATGTCTGTTGCGCCAATCACGCCATCGTCGGCATGAGAGTCACTATTTGATTTAGGAGGAGGAGGAATTGAAAATTCTGGTCTAGGGGCGTCAGGTATTTTATCATAGAGCGTGCCGGACTGGGTATATACTAAGTCTAGATATTGTGCACGAGCAATAACTTGCTCCTCCGTTACGACTCCCCCCTTGGCCACATCTTCCGTTATGGCAGGAAGTAACGACTTTATAAACCATTCAGCTAACAGTTGATCTGGAACGTAAGTCTTTACCATCCTGCGACGACAACGCCACTCATGTATATGATTGGATATATGTGTGGCCGTCGTCTGCTTGAAGTTGGTTAAGATTTCCGTTCCAGTTTCATACCTTATCGGTAATTGAAAATGGGTTAAGAAAGTCGTGGCTAGGGAACTGAAATTGTCGAAAGAGGCTCTAGGTAATTCAATATACCATTTAGCCGCTGGACCCGTCAATGTCCTCTAAAAAAGGCGAAGCCTTATCGAATCATCGTTCAGGGTGTTCGACGAACACCACAGATGAAAAGTCATGACGTGATTCGATGGGTCTTCACCTGGATTTCCATTGAATTTAGGAATGTCCGATGGAAGTTTATGCGGAATCGCTGGCCACCAAGGGGCATAAGCAATTGGATCATTCGTCAGCCGGTTTAGATCTGGTAATTCTATAGTTGCTACAAAGGGCAACTGTTGATTCAGGTTAGGTGGAGCATACCCAGGATAAGATGGAATCGCCTGAGCAGTGGGTCTTTGCATACCAGCATAATGTATTTGATGCTGGCAACTTTGACAAGTTTGATGGGCATAACCGTTATTATACGGTTGCCCATTACTTACAAAGACTTGTTGCTCGGGTCTTTGATATGATTGCTGGAATTGCGGTTGTTGAGTTTGAACCAGCTCCGGTTGTTGGACCATTTGCTGTCGTCCAATACTGGATGATTGACCAAGATGAGGAGTCATAGTACTTGTTTGAGCCTGAGTCGCTCTAGATAAGGAGGCACTAATCGGAGGTTGTGATTGAGTTGTCGAGACAAGAGGCTGTTGTATGGCAACCTGAGAAACTTGGGGTTGACATACAACAGCTAGCACTTGTACTTGCGACACAATCAACATACCAGGTATAGTGGCAACATTCGACGCAGGGTGGACTGGTTGCATTGAATATGCAACCCTTGGTTGCTGAGGCAGTATTGGTACCCATCCGCTGGATGTAATTCCAGTTTGACCTGAACTTTGTTGTAAACTCCCATATGGTTGTTCTCCGGGGGGGAACAATGAAAAAGCATACTGCCCTCCATATGGTGGCAATCCAGTGCTTAAAGGGTAGATTGGCCTTTGAAGACACATTGGATCAAGTTGTTTAGTTTCAACATAAGAAATACCAGATGATAATCCGGATGAAGAAACAGGAACTAACCATGTCGTCGAAACAGTCTCTGATTGGACTCCAGCTTGTTGTTGACAATTTGCCGGGACAGATGGTATACCAGTGAACATCGTTGGAGTAGCAGCAGGAGGCTCTACCGCTGCTATGTCGATGACACAGTCCTGGATGTCGACGGTTGTTCAGACATATTTAGTCTATCCAAAAGATTTCCTAGCGATTCTACAAGAACTTTGTGATGAAGGTAGACTAACTTCGAAGATCAACGCAGGAATAAAGGGTGATTGTTCCGTTTAAAATAAATTGTTAACGACGCTTTAGACACAACTTGTTTTTTCAGTTTTAAAGAGTCGAGAAAAAGCTAAAGATGACTCTAGTCTCCTTCGATGTTTTAACGAGCCCGAAGTGACAAATGCTCGGATGGACTTTTTCTGTTATAGGGTCTGAAAAAGGCCAAAAGGAACTGCTCTGGAGATCTAGGCAGAGGGTGTGCCAAACTTTTCGCAAAACCACAGAATACTTTTTACGGTACGGGTGGTCGATCTTCGTGAATGCTGTGTTCACTGCATTGCGATCAGTAGGGTGGCCGACATGGCTTCCTAAGGATAAAAGATATATGCCTATAGGGGTCTCCCAATATATACGCGACGGTACGTGGGAGCACAATCCGTATTAGCGCTACCGACTCTCAGGAGGAATCACCCACCTTCTTCGAGATCGACAGTCACTATGTTTAACGACGCCGGAACACGTCTCTAGCCTAGACCTCTATGTTGTGCGTTATGTTACAAAGCGTTGTTAGGTTCATTCAGTTTATTTTAGGTTGATCTTTTTAAAGTTTGCCTTTCAAGGTTCACCACGAGATGTATGATACAACTTCCTAAATGCAGTCTAAGATGATAAGCAAACTTTACAATCTTTCAACTTTGAAAATCCTAGCTATTAAGGGAAAAGAGAGCGACTATATTTTCTCAAAGAGCAATCAGCACACTCTAATGCACTTTCCCTAAATCCAACATGCAAACTTATCAAATGCAAAATGCACAATGCAGGTGTTTGTTTTCACTTTCTTAGTATAAATGCCTACAAGAAAGCTTTTTGCACAACTTTGAATTTGCTTTTACAATGATAAAAAAAAACAAGTTCACTTTCTCTGAAATCAACAAGGGTAGAAGAGATTACAATCACTTTGCGATTTTCGAAATAAAGACTCATTTTGATATTTTGAAAAGAACAAATTCAAACCAATAAGCAAAAGTAAAACTATAATCAATCTGAACAAACAGCCAATGAACTCTCTTCTAAGATCACTTTCAATCAGATCTGAATCAAAGGCTACAGAAAGACTACTTTACTCATGCAAAGGAAGACTGTAAATGATGCCACAAACACATAAAAACATTCACAATCTTTTTGTACAAAAATTGGGGCGGAATTCAGGCAAAGAAAAGGGTTATCAGGCTAGCACCTATACTTGGTTAAAGGCTGCAAAAACAGAGACCAAAACAAGGCAAAAAGGACAAAGAACCCCAGTTGCACAAGGCCACACTGGTTCAGCGTAGGTCTAACACTGTCAGTTTGACATTCAGCGTAGGTAGCCCCTTCGAGACCTGCGTTGAAATGCAGACTGCCTTCACAGTGCCTGCGCTGAAGAGAGAAACTCTCGTTTCCCTTGGTTTCTGGGTCACAAAATGCTCAAAAATCAACTGTTTCAGGCCAAATCAGAAACACAAGCAAGGTATAAACATAGGGATGCTTTGATAGGGTACTAAAGACTATCACAAGGATCAATCAAATCATTTGTGGATCTAGTTTAAATCATAGACAAGTCCAACATACTGGATCAAAGCAGCAACTTTTACTTTGCATCCGGGAAAGATGCAGTTCAAGAGTTGCTGTCAAGTCTATGAAGTAAACAAATGACGGAAACACAAATGAAATGAATAAACAAGTTCTTTCCCAGCGGAGTCGCCAATTTTTTGTGGGGAAAAATGCCTATTTAGGACGATCCTATCCACCTAAGGTGTGACAGTGCCTTAGCAACAAACGAATACAGCTATCACGATTTCTTCCTTTATGAAATATGAAAGAGAGGAGATCGGCAGGCTTACCATTGTCTTTCGGTTGTCCCTCGAACTAAATCCTCTTCTCTTTGTGTGTCCACAGCCACTTGCTTCTTCGCTTGATCAAGAGAACAGCTACTTGAATCCCACGAGATCACAAGAGAACAGCTACCTGTGACAAGAGAACAGCTACTTGCAACAAGAGAAGAACACAATACAAAGGCAAATATACATATTCATAAATGATTCAGGATTAGAAGTAAATCAAATATACCAATGCAATCATACAAAATACACCAGCATATAGGAAAGAATCAAGATAGCTTTATTGAAAGTAACAGGGTTCAGGAAGAGATACAACCCATAGGGCTCCAACCCAGCATCTCCTTCCCAACAGAATGGAATTCCTTCTTCAGCTCCTTTCAAAGCATAACACACCCAATATTTCTAGCCACAAACCAACAACAATTCTTTGCAAATACCAAATTCCAGCCTCCCTGATCTCATGTAGAAGACATCTATATATAGGGATATTGGAGAGAGGATGAGTCAGCCTGAGACTGGCCTGAGACTGACTAGTGTCCTCTCCCACTTCAGTTCTTGAGTCCACTTGGAGGTCCTTGCTTCCACTTGGAGATTTGGACCCTCTTACTCATCACCAGTCGAATTCCCTGATCCAAGTGTCATTTTGGAAGCTTCCTGGGCATTGACACCTTGAGGAATGACTCTGCCACTTGTCCAAACTCGCTCAGCACAGGTAGCCTTCTTTGCAGTTGACATTCAACGCAGGTAGACAGTGGAGCAGTTGACATTCAGCGCAGATGCTCAGTGGAGCAGTTGACATGATCCAGAATTGCCTTGTTTTTGAGTGTTTTCAGGTGGAGAACTTTTGTGAATTGCTGTGGTTTGCTGGCCTTGTTCCTCTAGGGGTAGGAACAACATGTTTAGGGACTTTGGATCCCTTGATTATTGACATTTCATGCTCAGTGATGCAAGGCACAAAAATTTCTATAACACTAGTACTTTAAAGTTTGATGATGTTGTCGATGAAATCCTTAGTGAGGAGATGTGACGGAAAAGCTCTGGTGAGACATCAGGTAATGCTTTGACTGCAGATACTAGGGGAAGAAAAATGGAAAGAGGAAAGAGCCAAGGATATCACAGTAAATCATGGAAAGGCATATCCAAGTCCAGATTGGGGATAGTGTGTTGGAAATGTGGGAAGAAACGACACCTGATGAAATACTGAAAGTCTGAGAAGGGAAAAGAAGGAGACACGCAACAAGAAAACAATCGTGAAACAAATGTGGCAGGTGATGTGTTGCAAGATTCTTTGATTCTTTCATTAGAAAATATTATTGATGCCTGGGTGGTATATTCAGGGGCCTCATTCCATGCCACACCCGATAGGACACATTTTCATGATTATGTTCAATGAGATTTTGGACAGGTTCGATTGGGTGATGATAAACCCTGTAAAATTATTGGGATTTTTCATAGAACACCAAAATGGAATCAATGGTTGTTGTAGGGGGTAAGGCATGCTCAAGATCTGAAGAAAAATCTAATTTCAATAGGGTAGTTGGGAGGTGAAGGTTTTGTAACTACTTTTACAAATAAAACCTAGAAGGTCACTAAAGGAGCCCTGGTAATAGCAAACGGAGAAAAGGTTGGTACATTGTATTTATGCAATGGTAGTTCTAATTTTGTTAATGCTTTAACCTATATAGGAGAAGATATGCCATTGTGGCATCATAGGCTCAAGCACATGAGTGAGAAGGGGATGCAAGTTCTTCACTCCAAAAATTTGTTGCCAGGTTTGAAGCATGTTGATTTAAAATTATGTGAGAATTGTGTTTATGGAAAACATAAGAGAATCAAATTCCTCAGAGTTGGGAAAGAAAATAAGAGCAAAAAATTAGAGCTTGTGCATAAAGATGTATGGGGACCTGCTCAGGTATCATCTCTCAGTGGCTCTCATTATTATGTTACTTTTATTGATGATGCAACCAAAAAAACCTAGATTTGTTGTATTCGAAATAAATCTAATGTATTTGATACTTTCAAGAAATGGAAACATTTGGTTAAAAATGAGACAGGAAAATGGTTGAAGTGTATCAGATCAGACAATGGAGGTGAATATTGAATCAAAGAGTTTGATAGGTATTGTTCAAAGAATGGAATTCGTAGAGAGAAGACAGCTCCATGAACACCACAATAAAATGGTGTGTCATAAAGGATGAATAGGAAAATCGTGGAGTGTGCAAGGTGCATGGGATTGCATGCAGGATTGCCTTTACAATTTTGGGCAGATGCTGTAGATACTACTGTTTATCTAATAAATAGAGGGCCTTTAAATTCCTTGGATGGTGGTATTCCATAGGAGGCATGGACAGGTAAAAAATTAAACTACTCATTTTTAAAGACTTTTGGTTGTGAAGAATTTGTCCACATTAACAAAGAAAATAGAACAAAGCTTGAGGAAAAATCAAAGAAATGTACCTTTGTTGAATATGGTGTTAATGATTTTGGTTATCGCTTTTATGATTATGAAAAACACAAAATCATTAGAGGAAGAGATGTCATATTCAATGAAAAGGTTTTGTATAAGGATAAGTTGCAGGAAAAGAAATGGGAAAAAGAAAACAGAGAATACACAGTGTTTGATGAGATCACAGAAAAAGTGATGGTGCCTAAAAATCATAATGATCAACAACCAGAACAACAAAAACAACCACAACAACAACAGGCACCTCAAACACCTAAAAGTAGTGTTAGAAGATCTACCAGGATAAGTAGACCCCCTGAACAATACTCTCCTTCATTATATTATGTATTGTTGAATGATTCTAGTGAAATAGAATGTTATGAAGAAGCAATGCAGGTAGAAACCAGGAAGAAGTGGGAGAAAGACATGAAAGAAGAGATGGACTCCTTAGCACATAAATAGACTTGGGACTTAGTCAGGTTGCCTGCAGGTAAAATAACATTGCAAAATAAATGGGTTTATAGGTTGAAGGAAAAGGATGGAGGTAGAAAAAGGTATAAATCTAGACTTTTGGTGAAGGGGTTTGCATAGAAAAAGGGTATAGACTTTGATGAGATATTTTCTCTTGTTGTTAAAATGACTTCAATCAGAACTATTTTAAGTCTAGTAGCAGCTGGAGATTTTCATCTTGAGTTGTTAGATGTAAAGACAACCTTTCTCCATGGGGATTTGGAGGAAGAGATATATATGCAATAGCCACAAGGATATGAGGTCAAAGGGAAGGAGAAACTAGTGTGTAGGTTGAAGAAGATCTTGTATGGCTTAAAGCATGCTCCAAGGCAGTGGTATCTAAAATTTGATAGGTTTATGTCTAAACAAGGTTATACTAGATGTCACTCTGATCATTGTGTTTTTCTCAAAAGGAAAAATGATGGAAGCTATATTATATTGTGTTGGCTTAATGGGCCCTGACTTAGGTTCAGCGTTAGTCAGCCAAGCAAATCCCTACACTAATGTCCCTTTTGGCATCAGTCCATGGAGTGCAGACTGAAGTCTTACCCGAAGCAGTATGGGGGGATACACGAACCAAGTTTCCTCACCCTGAGATGGTTGTGATGTTGGTTTCATACCTTAAACCCTTCCTTCACGCAGATCGATAAGACTTTAGGGCTTATCGATGTACTTTCCCTTCCCTCTCTTAGAACCTCCACGAAGGTATACGATCGTACTTCGCGTAACCCTAACCAGCGGCTTAGCTACTTATGCGACTTTGTTACTGTGTTATGGTATAATTTCATGAGTTATCTTAAGTGTTCGCCAATTTTATCATGCAACTAAGATTATCTTCGTGTAAGCATATATCCTTATTTGTGTTCATATAATAGATAGAAGCTTATACATTCACACATCAAATCAGCATTATAACATAAGCCTAGAACTTAACATAACAAAATCGCATGTGATGCACAGAGGAAAAATACATAGTAATTTCAAAATACTTCTCTTTATTGATGATTCAGATTTCCAATACAGACTCTATCTACCCTATGCACATAACTATAGGGGTCTGCGCACTCAGCGACAGACTTCTACCCTAGGCCTCTGTGCGCTCAGCTACAAAGCCTCTTACTATGCTAAGACTCTCGCCCATAACTCTTCATAGACTCCTTAAGCACTTAAACTTCCTTAGAAATCTACCTCTAAGACTCCCTTTTTATATAATCCCATGGTCCGTGGACCAAGGGCAGATCTCTAAAGCCGACATAAGCTATCCAATCTAAGGGCAGAAACCATTTTTGACTCTTGCTATCTTCGCACTCCGTGGCCACAAAATGTAGATAATTTACATTCCTTTGTACAAAATTTAGGCTTTCTACCCCAAACTTAGGCTTTTAGTCCCAAAAATGACCCCAGGGGACCCATTCCCAACAGGCTCCCAACACGAACATGGCGACTCACCCTCGAGTCACTCAGCTGGCACAAAGATCTTGTCCCGAAGACCTCCTAGCTCGACTTGGACTACCGCAACTTCGAAGGTACACTGTGTTGCTTCCTACTTCATCTCTTCGACCAGCTGCTCCATTACTGGCCCTACGCCGTCTGACTGAATCTTCTGTTGAGTCTTTTGTAGACTAGCTAGCTTGCCTTCAATTGTAGTTGTGATCAAATAGGCCTCGTCCAACCAAGGCTGTAAGTGAGCCTTCAACACTACTTCCTTGTGCTAAGATACATCTACCTGCTCTTTCAAAGCCTTGGCCTCCTGCAGCTTTTCCAGTCACTGCGTGATGGTGACAGTGTGCGTCGTCACTTTAACTTCGTCATAGTGTTGCTGCAACTCCCATGCTTCTATTTCTAGCCTCTGCATAGTGGGGTCTTCTTGCAGGCTGGTGACCACCTCTAGCGACTACTTAAAGAGTGTCATACAGTCCTTTACTACAATTTCTACTACTACTACGGCGTCTTTCACAACTAACTCACGTTGTTCTTTGATTTTTGGCAGAGTCAAATGTTGGGCCTTCAACTACAAATCTGTGATTTTTAGGTTCATTTCGAACTGGACCTTTGCCAATTTTGTGTGTGCATCGTGTACTCCAGCAATGAGCTTCCGAACCTGCACATCTATTGGCTCAGCCTCAGGAATGTCTATCTCCGGGAAAAATCTGCATGCCTCACCCATGACCTTAGCCATGCGCTGACTCTTGTCCATAAGGTCTTTCAAAAGGTCAGTGGCGGAGTCTCTTTGTACAACCATCTGGGCGTTGTTGATCTTCTTCTCACTGATGACCGTAACACGTGCTATTCACAGGCACACGGTTCTACGATCATGCCATCCTGCAAAAGGTGAAGTGCCTCACTAGGAAGCGTGGCCAAGTTAAGTCAAATTCCCCTGAGGGTTCTGATAGCAGGCCTGTCAGCTTCTATCTCTGTAGTCAGTGCTCCATCTGCTAGCACTATTGCTCGAGGATCCCGTGTGTGCAACATCCCTGTGGCTTTCGAGGTGCTAGGTGCGAAACTGGTTGACGTTGCATTAGTTTGTACATGTGATGCATGGATCTGCAACTCACACAGACCCATCTAGATAACACCCAAAACCTGTTAAAGTTGTTGTTCGAACTGCTGCAGCAGTTCCACGGTTGCATCCCTCACCGTATCACCTATGTCATTCAAGTCCCCCTCCGTGAGGGTGATTGGGTCGAGAGACATCTTGCTAGCCTTGGACTTCTTCCACAGCACTACTTTCTCTGGATCTCTGGTGTGCTTACTGCAGAATGGAGTCATCTCTGGGTCCACTCCTCCTTGCTATGTTTGTTCATCCTCTTCTTCTAGCTCTAGGGAAGGCGACTTCTGACTCCAGTTAGAGCCACGCTCCTCTTCCTCCCCTTACCCACCTGTCTGCTTTGCGGAAACACACTCTACCTTGGCCTTATCCTCGGCCTCCTTTCTTTTCTTCACATCCAACTATTCCATCTTCATCTTGGCTTCTTCCTCTTTTCACTATGCGACAGACTTTCTAGATACTACTGTCAAGTCCGTGGCAGTGCGCCAATCTACTGGCCAGCGATCAAGGACCGCTGCAATCGTGTCATCTATGGCCAAGTATGGCAGGTCATGCCACTTCTATTTAGGGTCCTTTCACACACATATTGAGACATGGTAGAAGTCAGCCTTCAATTCCACGTACTCCTGTAGCCTATCAAAATTTTTTGGTGATAACTGTGGCTTGCAGTTGATGGCCATATGGATGCTCATCTCCATCAATATCCAGAAGATCTTGTTGTCCTTGATCTGTTGAGGATCCTTCGTAGCCCACAATGAAGTGAAGTTCACTGCTTTTGGTAGGTCTGGTGCGACTGCAGGAAACTGGCTATCCTCGGGTAGTTCCCACATAACCAACACTATCGACAGTAGTAGCCATGTATAGTGGAATTTCTTATTATGATCTTGCACGTCACGATAGTTCATAAGGAAATCACCATAGAGGTAGCACGCCCAATTAAGTTGCATGCCCTCCGTGCACTGGGCCACCAAGGCTATCACTGGTGTCGGTACTTCATTTGTGCAACACTTCCTCATGAACTTTCCTACCAAGATTTGTGTCACCACGTTGATCGCTGGGTCCCAGATACTCATGATGGCATAACCACGTGACTTTTTTACTAGCTTGAATTTTTCCTTCATTGCCTCAGCAAGGCCATGCTCACCGGTCTTTACACCAAACGCCATGGCTGGATTTTCTCCTGAGTGCGGTAGCCACGTGATCCTATGGATCAGCATGTCAGTGATGGGTATCAGCTCATCCAACCATAGACACCCATCGTGCACCAAACATAGCAACTGATTAATAACGATCATCATGATGGGCTCATGGTTGTAATGCGGCACCCATAATAGCTTTAGTAGGCCTACCTTCTCCACGCCTTTCAGCCACTTCCTCAGCTCCAAAGCGGTCACTCTAGTGTTTTTGTGGAAGACACAGTGCATAAGTTGGTCTATCGCTAAATGAGGGAAATGCTCTGTGTCAGCTAAATCCCAGTCTTCCAATTTTAAAAGGGGGACATGCCCCAAGCGTGGTCCATCAAAGACAATTTTCTCTAGAAGTAGGGGTGTGTGTAGGGTGACCTTACTCTCATCAATATCCTTCGGCACCTTTGTTTTACCCCTGTGCAGAGGAATGTACTCAAGTAGCTTAGAAATGGGGTCAGACCCCTCAACCTCAATATCCTCAGTTTCCATCGCAATATCCTCATCATCCATGGGGATTTCTTCGACCTCTTCTTCCAGCTCTAAGTTATTCACCTTGGCCTTTTCATGTGCAGTGGGCTTATCCTTCTCTGGGTGCTTTCTAGGTGATGCGTGCATCCTTCTCTAGGGTGCTTATCCTTAGCCTTTGGATGATAAGGCATACTTTTTTTATGATATGCCTGAAATTCCTCTATCAATGTGCTGATTGTTTCGTTAAGAAAGTGCATACCGTGATCGCTCATCAAGATATTTAGACACTTGAATCTCATTAGGACATACTCAAAAATAAATTTTTCTATTTTCATGCCTATGTAGTCCTTCACAGGCTATGCCTCCGCCCATCTGGTCAAATACTCAGTCGTGATGATGATGTACCGCGCACCCGTCTTCTTTCCTTGAGGCTAAATTGGTCCCACAAAGTCAATTTCCCATTTTTCGAATGGTTGTAACTTCACAAGCAGCATCAAAGATAGCTCATCCCTCTGCAATGGCCTGCCAATCCTTTGACATGCATCACATGCCCTATGTTGGCTTAGTGGGGCCTAACCTAGGTTCAGACGTGATTTAGCCAACCAAATTCCGGTACTACTGGCCCCTTCGACAATAGTCCGCATAGCGTAGACTGAGGTCTCACCCGAAGTAGTATGGGAGGGTGCTAGAACCAGGTTTCCACACCTTGGGGATGTTTGATATGAGGTGATTGGTATGTGGTCCAACCCTCACACTTACCACACTACACGCACCAGCGGACACCCCGCTCCCCGTGATACAGTCTTCGTGTAGTTCTAGCCATAACACAACTCATGTTATTTACCCAAGTCTTCCTTAATTACGCTTTGTTAGCTAATTACTTATATTATTTTCATATATACGCATTCATACAAGTATTCACCAATTGCGCGCAGTAAATAAACAGAGTAAAAGTAATGTATAACATCAAAAGATAGATTCAAGAACAGATGCACAGAATAAACTTCTCTTTATTAACTTTCAATCCCAAGTACAGACCTAACTCTACCCTGCACACTCAGCTGTATGGGTCCATGCACTCAGCTGCGGACTCTACTAGGCCTCTGCACACTCAGCTATAGAGCCTCTTCCTACTACTATGATCCAATACACTTCAGATCCAACTTTAACCTCAAATTATGCCTTCGCTATTCTATTCTTCATCAACTCCCCTTACAACTTAGAGCCTTGCTCTATTTATACAATCCCATGGTCCGCGGACCATTGGTAGGCTGACACAACTTTACATTAAATTACAATATTTTAGGGTGGACAACCCTATGACTCATCCTATATTTCACACTCCATGCCCACAATTCGTGGAGTCTTATAATCCAATTGACCAAAACTTGGGCTTTGAGCCCCAAAAACATGCCATGGGGGATCCCATGTGCAACAAGCCCCCAACACAATCATCGTGACTCGTCCCAAGTCACTCTGTTGGTGTAGCGATCTTGGCACAGAGCCCCTCCAACTGTGCCTGTGCTGCGCAAAGGTCCGTAGTGCACTGTTCTGCCATCTGCTGGATCTGCTCTGCTCTTTTGGCTGAATGCTCACTATCAGGGGCAAATCCCTATCTTAAGGCATGCATCACTTTCATTTGTGTGAGCTTTCCTTTGATGTCAGTAGTGATGAGGAAGGCCTCATCAATCCAAGGCTAGACATGTGCTTTAAGTACCACCTATTTCTATCGCACGACATCCACTTGTTCCTTCAATGCCTTCGCTTGTTGTAGCTTCGCAAATCGCTAATCTAGGGCAACAGTCTGCATCATTCCACGCACACTATCATATTGCACTTGAAGCTCCTGTGCATCTATTTCCAGTCGCTGTATGTTGGGGTCCTCCTGTAAGGAAGTGAGGATCGTGAAGGATTCTTAGAACATAGTAGTACAGGTCTACACTTCCTATCCTATTTCCTCCAGTGCTTTTTGGATAACACTAGCACGCTATTCCCTAACTTCTGGGGGCATTGATGATTGTGCATTTAATCATAGATCAACAATCTGAAGGTTGAGGTCTAGCTGTATCCTCGTTGCTTCCTCCTTTTCCTCATGGAATCCACTGGCCAATCTGTGAATTTGCTCTCCCACTAGTAGATTTCCTGGGACAGCCAATTCCAAGACAGTTCTATAAGCATCATCCACTGCCTGCACCAATCCTTGAGTCTGTGCAATGAGTTCATCACACTTCCGGCTAAGTTGTTCCAGATTGATCTTTTATTCGCTCAATACCTATGGTGCATGACCTTCTCTAGTGCGGAGCTCAGCTATGACCCCATCCTGTAACTGGTACAGGGTTTCTCGTAGAAGGGTAGCCAAGTTTATGCTCAACCCCTTAATCTTTCCCACTGTAGCACGGTCAACTTTGTTTGTTGCGGCTAACATGCCCTTGGGGAACACGAAAGTGTTGGTCATGTGGGCACGCAGCATCTGTTCCGTCTCTGATGTACTCGCTGCGGCATATGGGGCCATCATTCCTATTTGAGGGGGTTACACTTGTAGTCCCTGTAACTGCATTTGTAACACCCCCAACACAGTGTTCTAACCCACCATCACTTCTTGCAACATATCCTTAGTGACATCGCGAAATATTTCGCTAATGTCAAAAAGATCACCTTCTGTAAGCGTGATTGGGTCAATGGATGTCTTGGATGCCTTCATCTTCTTTCTAGGGACCAGTTTCTCAGGGATGCGTTACTGTTTCAACTATTGTGAGGTAGTTTATAGACCCCCGTGCTCTTCGTCCAGGTCGATGTCCTCCACCCCCTGCCCTGTGGACATTTCATGACCCCCCTCAGCCTCTTTTATTGGTGTTGTTGTTGTTTCTACCATTTGAGCCATTGCTACTACACCGGCCATCTTCTGCTGTGTGGCTGGTGCTTTTCCTTGGCGCCTCTTTTTGGCCAGCTATACATCTCCTTCTTCCTTTATTGGGCTATGACCTTCTCTATTCCTGCCAAGTCTAGGGTGCGCCACTCCAGAGGCCATGTTTCCAATGCTGTGAAGATGGTGTCATCAGTAGTAATAAATGGAAGCTTTGTCCATTCCTTTGTTGGATCCTTCCGCACCCGGACATGAATGTTGTGCATGTCCACTTTAAACTTCGCAAATCTCTACAGAGTGGTGTACACTGTGGGAGACAATTGTGATCTTTGATTGATCCACATCTAGATGCTTGCCTCCATCAACACCCAAAAAACCTTGATCGCGTGAATCTACTTTGAGTCCTTTGTGGCCCAGAGCGAAGCGTACTTCGTGGCCTCAGGAAGGTCTTGGTCAATAGGTGAGAACTGGCTATCTTTCAGTAGTTCGCCTACTACCAGCACAATGGACAAGAGCAACCACGCGTAGTGGAAGGTATTACCTTGCTCTTGGGCCTCCTTGCAATTTATCAAAAATTCTTCATAGAGGAACTCAACCCAATTGAACTGGACCCCCTCCACGCACTACTCAGCTAGTGCAACCATAGGCGCTGGTACTTCATCAACACGACACTTCCACATTAATCTTTCGGCCAGGAGATGGGTGGCAACGCGCACACCTTTTTCCTTGGTACTCTCAATTGCATAGCCATGCTTCTTCTTTTGTAACTTGTATTCGATTTTCATGGCTTCCGCAAGAGCCAAATCGCTAATTTTACCAGCTATTTCCATGGGGTCCCTTCCCTTACAGGGAAGCCGAGAAATACTATGAATAAGTTTCGTCGTGATGGGAATAGGCTCCTCCAGCCATAGAGACCCATCGTGCACCATGCACAACAACTTCCTGATGACAAAAATGGTGATCGGCGCTCGGTGAAAGTTGGGTATCCATCATAGATGAAGTAACCTGGCCTTCTCCACACTGTGCAGCCATTTTCATGGCTCCAACGTGATCAATGGCCCCTCAAACTTCTATCTCATCAAGCTTTCCATCGTCAGGTGTGGGAAATTCTCGCTATTTGTGAGGTCCCAGACTTCGAACTTCAGGGTAGGCACCTGGCCAAGGGGCGGTCCTTCAAAAGTAATGCCGTTGGGGAGGAGTGGGGTCTGGAGCACACTCTTCATGGCCTCAAGGTCTTTGGTCGCCCTAACTTTCCCTTTCCATGGAGGGATGTACGTGGGTAACTTTGTTGTGAAAGGCATTGGTGGGACATCCTCCTCCTCATCATCTTGCACCTCTATTTGATCAATTAGAGCCTGCAAGTCTTCCTCCTCTTCATCGGATTCAATGGTGACAGCTTTGCCTTTTTCTTCTTGACAATTTGCTGAACCGTGGGTTTCTTGGGGACATGTGGACTGGTCCCATAGTCTGCTTATCTTTCTTTGGCCGCAGCGTCCATGGCGATTTTGGAACTTCTGGTGCAACCGCCACATCTCTAGGCTCCTCATGGACCATATGGGGCTCCGCAACCTCACCAGCACTGTCTTCGGCGAATCGCAATCCTATTCTGGTAGCAGTCATCATGTTTACCCAGGATATGTTCTATCGTGTACTCACAGGTGGTAAGAGTGGTCGGCGCTCAATGCTCTGTAACTGCTCAAATCTCAAACAACCAAGTGTTGTCTTGTGGTTAGTCCTGGGGGTTTTATAGAATCTTTTGAATTTGAATTCAACCATTCCCCTGACTTTTGAGTCATTAATTCCTTCTTGGTGGTAAATCATCCCAGATCTAGCTCTTAATTCATGTCTTAATTGCACGCCACCCACTCCTCGTTTTCTTAAATTGGAAATCTTGTCATGAACAGCGACACCAACGGTCACTTCCTAGCCTACACGTGTGGCAACGTAGCCCCCTCTGCGTGGGCGCAACCCTTGTGATATGCTGATCTTACACAACCTCCTTAATGCGTAGCTCCCTCATAGACTCTTTTATAGTCCCACGCTCTCTTTCAACTGCTTGAAGCACTGAGACTGGGATCCTTACGGTTAGTTAGATGGTCGCACCACCTGTGCGAGACTTCAATTCACATTCCAGTGTAGTCCACGGGCACTCCTCAATTACCCTCACAATAGTTAGCGCCGCGCGTTCTTCTTTATGCGGTGCACTCCCCTGGTTACTTTGTTTGTTAATGTGTAGTCGCAGCCATGGTAGCAGGGTAACAAATTCTCGGCGACAATCTTCTAATGTATAGCATGGTTATTCGTATCTTGTCTTGTCATTCTTAGTTTATCATTGAGACATGCTTGCGTGTTTTCGTTTTCCAATTTTTTGATTTCCATGTCTATTAACATGCTTTTCTTCCTTAGTCGTACCCGATCTTCTTCGGGTTCATGAAGTTTAAGGTTCCCTCACCGAATGGCTTCCTGAATTCACATATGTTCGCTCTCGCGTAGATGCATAATTCCTTCATCCTGGTCCTCACATACTGTCCCAATTATGGGATCTATTGCATGAGGACTCCTTTCCTCCAAACTTATGGTCTTGACTTTGCTCCTCAACTTTGGAATCATCTCTGTGCTCAGGGTTTTGCACATGACCATATAGGCCCATCGAACCACTGGCACGTGCAGGTCCCAATCAGTTTTTCTCACCTGATGAACCCTGTTCAGGAACCCACACACCTTATTCAATGCTTATATGTGGAATGTTTGTGGTGCGCATCACCTTTCCTACTGCTGTGTCCCGTTCTGATTTTCAATCCTGAGTTTGGGGTGTGCACATGTCTGTACCATCGATACAGGTGGGCGCGCAAGTTGCTCCACCCTTGTTGACCAGTGCTTGTTCGAATCTGGGGGATTCCAAACCAGAGGTGCATCATCCTTCTACATTCGCGCTAGTCCTCAAAATTTCCTTGATGTGTACCCCACCATCATGTAGGTGTTGTGAAAAGTGCCCACTTCAACGCATCGAATCGCTATTGTTCTGGTACTACACTTTCAAATTTTCTCAACACTTCATCCACCACCATCAATCCATCATATGTTGGCAACTCTCTTGCCTCTGTTGTCATGCAACACAATGATCTAATCATCATGTTGCAATTTAGTGTCGTCACTTCATGCAACTGATTCGGCCATCGCTCTACTTCTTCGTCTGAATCCGAAGTGCAAGAGATTTCATGCTCCCACGAGATCCTCCCATTTGTAGTTGGATTCACCCAATTCTGGTCTCATGTAGTTATCTTGTAAATACAATCAAGATCATCATCACTATCATCATTGCGCACTGGTTCAGTGTAGTGCACTCCTTCGGCTGGGTCCAGTGGAACTACTACGTGTAATGACTTTTTCTCAAAGATCATTTTGCACTTCTTTAGGTTGATGATTTTGTTCATATCGGTGGCCCTGTCATGCAGAAAGAGTCGTTAGTGCGGACACAACCGACCTCCCTAGAAGCCTAAGACTTTCTAGTGACAAACAAGACAAATAAGAGCAATCCTTCTCTAACTATGCTTTTACAATATGAGAAATCAAGTGTTTAGATCCTACCTGTAACCCAACGTTGTTGTAGTAGTCCAGCTTTGTTGATCCGGATGAGCTCCTCCTTCCCTTCGAAACCTGCATTCACTAACAATCAAACGATTAAATAGCACCTGAATATCACATAAAATAAAACATATTTAACATATAGACCAAGGAGTATATGAAACAACTCATAAATAACAAATTGTTGAGAAGAATGGACTAATTTCTATTAAAAGGTAACAAAAGGAACCATTACAACCTGAGCCTTGGTGTTGTGCAAGTCCCTCCCAGGGTCCACAAGAGTTATCCTTTACTCTGATCAGCTCACCCACTTCCAAATAGAACAAGAAAAGATGGTAATCTCTCTTCACAAGCTTCTACAAGGAAGTCCTAATTCCAGCAACATCTACCCTTAGGAATGTTCAGCTTTCAACCTCCCCTCCCTTTGGCCCAATGCCTGTATTTATAGTGCTCTAGAGGAAGTTATTCAGGTCCACCATCAATGGGATAAGCCCCTCTTTGGATGGGATAGCTCCCCTCTTGATGGGATAAGTTCCTCTTTGGTAGGGATACATGAACCATCTGGAGGCGCTTCATACACGTCAAACAAGCTTCTAGAAGACTCTATAAATGACCACAAGTAACTTTTTTAAGATGAAACTCGTGCCTTTTGACCTTTACAGGGGTACGCACCCACCTCTTTACATACAGAGCGTACAAGTACACAGGTATTGTGAACTTGGGTTGCGTACACACAGGTAAGGCTAAGAGAAACTGCGTACCAGAGATAATTGACTTTAAATGACTTTTCTCTTTTTCTTGAAGTTTGACATGAAGAGCAGAGGCATGATACTTGCCAAGGAGGATAGTATGACAGTGGATGGAGCCATACTAACTGCAAATAGTCATGGTGACATTTTTTAGTGTAACAGATTGCCCCCTAAAGTGCGAAGCCTGTAGTAGATTAGGGTTTTATATGATCTAGGAAGGGTGAAGTACTTTATCATTTCAGGGAGTATCTTGCGGAGAGCCCGGTCAGAACCTGCAAATATTCAACACAAAATACATATATAAGATGATATCATCGTTGAGGTAGGCATTCCCATACTCAGATTGAAAACTTTAACTAACAATCTAACTACTGCTCTGATACAAGAATGATTTTTCAGTACATCACAATCGTAGACTTTTGTAGACACAGTATGGACGCAACCATCTGTTTATGGTTAGTATACTATATAATGAATAAAAAACTCCTCGCAGCCTGGATGGTGGAAACTAGATCCAGGGTCTTCATCTCTACTTCTTGAATTGGTACGATTCTATCCATGCGAATAAATGAGTTGATGTCGAACATGGTAGAAACCACTTGATTACCAGTCGATGATGTAAACTGTTAACAAGTGTGAGAGAGACCACCAGTGATGTCAATGGTTCTCAAAGTACCCAGTACAATCCATGAAATGTGAATGAACGGGTTGATGTCGAACACGTCACGGAATCCTTTGATCGAAAGTCAATGATGTAAACTGTCGTCAAAGGAGAGAAACCTGCCATTGATGCATGCAGACTTCAAGGTACTGACGATTTCTAAGTCATCTTTCTAGATAATGTGCTGATGTCGATAAAAAGCGACCCGTCGCAGGCAAGCCCACAACACGAAATCATTGTTCAAGTTGAAGAAATGTTGCTGTAAGGACTGACTCAGGGATGGTCAAATGGATGACAAGTATTTTTCATATGAATGGTTTATTTGCAGAGACCTCTTGAACACATAACGACACGACAGATGGCTTGGTGACGATTGACCCAAAGTTAATACCCAGAAATGGTTGAAGACTTTCAGAGTGGTTTTATCAGCTTTAAGGCAAAGGATTTCCCAACCCAGGTGAATGAAACATGTCGTGTTCAAGAGTGGTGATAAGGTTCTTCTGTAACAAAGGATAACAAATAGGTTCATTCTTCTCTCTTTTCCCCCACCATTTCTGGCAAGTACCTCTTTATTTTTTACAAGCTTGAGGAGGATAACATATGCTTGATTATAAGCTCATCCTTCGGATGAGTCCAACTTAGTTTAGATTCGGACCCTAAGAAGGAGTGGTCCATTCCTGTTTGTAATCAAACAGGTCCTTTACTGTGAAATTTTAATGAGTCCAGTATAGGAGAAACTCGGCGTTTTTCAATTTTAGAGAGTCTGAAAAAACTTAAGAAGACTCCATGGTTGAACTTTTTCGTAAATTTGTGTCTCCCAAGCCCGAAAAAGTATAAAATAATACTTGAGAGAACCGCTTAGTCTTGCGACCAAGGAGTACTTTCATGATTAGTGCCTCTGACCTGAAAAGTAAAAAGCGATCAAGGACACGTCGTTTTATTTCCAGTATCGAGTTTGAAACGACAAAAACCCGGCAATCTTTTCCTGTTTTTACGGTCAGAAAAGAGCTATAAGGGGACCGTCTTTTAATTTCATTTTAACGAGTGTAAAAGAAACGCTCTGCAATCTTTTCATGTTTTAGGAGTCAGAAAAGGGCTTAAAAGATGACTCTGTTTCAATTTTTCGTAAGTTTTAACGAGTTCGAAAAAATGATAAAAATGTACTCATGGTTTTCATTTTTTCATAAGTTTTAATGAGTTCGAAAAAATGATAAAATGTACTCATATGGCCGACTTTCAATTTAATTTACGAGCAGGAAAAGATGGAAAGAACTCGGCATTTTCATTTGTTTTACGAGAATGAAAGATGGCAAAATAATCTCGGGATTTTCATGAGTTTAACGAGTCTTGAAAATAACTGAAATTGACTCGAGATAGGTTTCATTTTTACAAAAGCTTGAAACAGATAAAAACTATGCTTCAAAGTAGTTTCATTTTTACACAAGCTTGAAACAGAGAGAAAACTATGCTTGATGCCCCCTAAGCGTAGCTGCTAGAGCGCATGCCCCCCAGCTTCATTTCGTTCAACCAGTTGGATGAAATGAAGGTTGAGTTACGAGATCATTTGAAAGACTCGACCTAAAACTGTAAGAAAATTATGCAAAAAACTGAAATAACTAACCTAAATATACAACTTAACATTTATGAGATATCGACTCAAGTAGAGGAGGATTTGTTTCATTTTTTAACGAGCTTGACACAGGAAAAGAACTATGCTCGGATTCGGTTTCATGTTTACGCAAGCTTGAAACGAAAAACTATGCTTGTTATAAGTTCACATGCCCCCATCATAATGACGCAAAACGAGGTACATGCCCCCCAAGCTTCATTGCATTCAATGAGGTGGATGGAATGAAGCTTTACTTTCAAGATCTTGGAAAGACTTGTGGGAGTTGTTTCATTTTTTAGTGAGGTTGACATAGGAAAAGAACTATCCTCAAAACTCTTGTTTCATTTTTAAACGAGCTTGAAACAAGATAAGGAACTATGCTCGTAAGTACTCTCTACAATCTACCTAACAAAAAACTCTACTCTAAAAACCTTGATTCATGTTTTAACAAGCTTGACACAAGACAAAGAACTATGCTCTAAAATCCTTGATTCATTTTTTAATGAGCTTGACACAAGACAAGGAACTATGCTCATGACTACTCTCTACAATCTACCTACTTAACCTACCCTTGTTTCATTTTTTAACGAGCTTGACACAAGACAAGGAACTATGCTCAAAACTCCTTGTTTCATTTTTTAACAAGCTTGACACAAGACAAGGAATTATGCTCAAGAAGTTCGCATGCCCTCAGGATAATGATGCAAAGCGAGGTACATGCCCCCCAAGCTTCATTGCATTGAACCAGATGGATGGAATGAAGGTTTACTTTCAATATTTAACTTGAAAAGGGAGTTGTTTCAATTTTAAGGAGGTTGACACAAGAAAATAACTATCCTCATACCTGATTCATTTTTTAACGAGGTTGACTCAGTAACAGGAACTTTCCTCGTACCTAATTCATTTTTTAACGAGGTTGACTCAGTAATAGGAACTGCCCTCAAAACTCTACTTTCTACAATCTACCTACATATCCTAAAATCTACTTGATTCATTTTTTAATGAGGTTGACTCAGTAAAAGAACTATCCTCATGCTATCCTGTTTCATTTTTTAACGAGGTTTATACAGGAAAAAACTATCCTCGTTTCATCCAGTTTCATTTTTTAACGAGGTTGAGACGGGAACAAACTATTCTCATTCACACTGATTCATTTTTTAACGAGGTTGACACAGTAAAAGGAACTTTCCTCATGGACACCTGTTTCATTTTTTAATGAGGTTGGCACAGGAAAAGGAACTGTCCTCGCAACACTGATCATGGCTTCCAACTGGAAGAAAGACATGTCAATGGACACACCTTGATCATGGCTTCCAAGAGGTCTTCATCAGAAGGAAGAATACTTCTCTGGAAGGACGACATGTCAAGGGACTCAAAAGGGATAAGAACATCGTGTTCAAGTAATCCCATAGAGTTTTCCATGTCAATTACCAGATCTAAATCAAAGGAAGATGAGAAAACAGTGGGAGGCTCACGTACATCGGTAACTGAAAACATGGGACCAGTGGCCACATAATTAACCCGTGGCAGGGTAGATACCACTTTAGAATCAGGAACATTTAGGGATGTCATATTATTGGTAGTTGAAACAATACTAGGGAACGAAAGCTGGTCTACAGTCACAATACTGCCATTGTGAGGGAAAGACATCACGCGAAAGAGTGTCGATACGACAACTTTCATTGCATAAACATAGTCTCGCCCAAGGAGTAAATTGAAATCCAAGGGACCTCGAACTACCATAAGATCAATACAGACAATTTTACCTTCCAAGGTAATAGAAAACTTAGGAAGGATCCCTAAAGGTTCACTAATGGTTCTGTTAAAAGCTTTCAGATTCTGCATAATAGGCGCAAGCTGAGGGGAACCCAAAGCTTTCCAAACAGTTGAGGATAAAATACTAACAGAAGCACCTTCATCTACCCGAGTATGATGTATGTCCCTACCACCAGCCTTGACAATGATTTGGAAAGGGATGGAGGAAGGAAGACGAGGTTCTGTCAGTCTATTCCAATCAAAGGAAAAGACCTCAGTACTTGGAGGGGGTTCTGTAGAAACAGGTGAAATGCCCCCCGGCATAGAAGAATCTGATGTAACAAGAAGAACCTGAGCGGTATGAAGTTCACTCTCTAAAGGGAAAGTGGGATCGACCGAATGTGAAATTGAATCGACCACTTGATCAACTAATGGATCATCAACCTGAGTGACATGAGTTTCACTCTCCAATGGGAGAGTGTGATCGACTGTACTTGAATTTAGATCAATCACTCCGTCAGTTGACGGTAGGTTGGGAGAAAGTTTACGGTAACCAGTTGGAAATTCTTGCTGTGGAACAGTAAGGTTTTCCAACAATGTTTAGGCTTCATCCATGTGAGGGAAAATGTGAGTTTGATGACTCCCTTTGCATATCTTACAAGGAAACCTAACTTTACCCTTTTTCCCAGGAACCTGACTATCACTGGTTGATGGATCAATGGAAAGTTGATGAGATTTTTCTGACCATACTTCCAAGACCTTTGGGATACTAGGACAATTGACAAGGAAGTGGTCACCCTTACAAAGCCTGCAAGGGTATTTGGGTTTACGATGCATGTTGGAGTTTTCCTCAACACAACTAACACTTACAATCGTGGTTGGTTGGTTGACTTCTTTCTTATCTTGCTTCTTCTTCTTCTTCTTCTTCTTCCCTTTCTTCTTCTTCTTAGCCTCCTGGTTACTAGCATCAAGGCTTTTACCAGGCGAAGAGGAAGAAATGGAGGAAGAAAAATTAGGCGAAGAAGGTAAAGGGTCAACAAAAGGTTGGTGATGTTGAGATGGTGAACTTGTTGAGGTGAAGCATTCGGTTGAGGTGGAACAATTGGAGTACTTTGGGCCAACGAAGTTGAAAATAACCATATCGGTAATCCTATTGTAAATCTAGGTAATGACAAAGTAGCCATATAAGGAGGACCAACATTTCCAAAGTAAGGAAAAGTACTAGGATTTTCGTTAGGAGGGGTTCCTAGGTTGGTAAATTCCGGAACGTTTTCCATTATATTCAACTTCAGTGAATTTTATTAACAATTTATAACTAAAATTAACAATTCACAATTCACACCTAACAATTAAAATTCACAATTCACACCTATGGTCTCTAAAAGTAAAAACAAACAAATTAACACGCGCTATCAAATCTAGGAGTCAAACCATACACAAACAGTAACCTTATAGACCGAAAACACTAGTTGGTAATGAAATCCAACATCGCCGAATTCAGTACAGAAGTGGCGGGTGGAACAGTTACCCCGGCAACCTGCTTAATGAATAGACTGAACCAAGTTCCTCCACTTTAACCGTCTCGAGTGAAGTGAACCCCCCAGAAAATCCAAGTGAGTCTAGCCGACGTCTGCTCTAGGTACAGTGGGATCTTCCCTCCACCGTCACCTTGGGTAGCACCCTAAAGATAATGGTCACTAAGGTCACCAACAGCAACAAATACACCTGGGGGAACAGTCTACGACCCGATAGCACGTAAGGGCAGAGTAACAAGCTCAATCCCCTTGCTGGCTCCTTGACAATAATCCAAGGTTTACCGACAAGTGACCCCAGGCTCCTCGACAATAATCTGAGGTTTACCGTTTGTAGTACGTGCGTATCTGGCGTCTTTCCCAATGAAGGAGGATTGATCCCCTCACTGGTTCGGACACGGTCTCGTGCTTCTCCTTTAAGAGGAGCTTTCCCAGAGCATAAATGTAATAGTTGGATTTATCCTACCACAAGATGAGCTACTTGTTTGATTTTGCTGTCTTGGAGAGTTAATTACTCTCCTACTCCAAGACACTAGCCTAAGCTATGTTGGTGTATCAGAGCCCTAGAAATTTAAAAATTACTAGATGAATTTTAATTAAGTGCTGTGTTATTAAGGCTGTTATTACTCAAAGGGGTAAATGGATACGAAACCAATGGTGTTATGACCCGACTCAACTAAATGCAATCGAATATGATAATGTAATCCTTTCAATTCGATGAATCCTAACTAAAGTAAGGAGAGAGTTTCCATTCACTTCCAACAATGCAAAAAATTGATCATTAAGAGAAAATATAACAAATTCTCTAATGCACTAATTTCATCAAGAAAAACTAATGCAAATCAATTCCAAACCATTTTTTTATTTTTTATTTTTGTGTAAATTCAAATCAAAGAAAGCTGATCTAAATCTACGATTGATTTTTTAGAATGTAAACTATGCAATGGTAATCTAAGCACAATTCACTTGAAAAGTATGCAAATGTAATCTATGCACATTTTTCATTCATATTCTGAAAATGAGAATTATAATTATGCAAATGTGATCTATGCAAGAGAATTCTCAAACACAAGACAATTCTAATGTAATCTAAGAACCAATCAAGTGCAATTTGAGAAAATTGGGTGAGAGTTCCAAAGATCAAAAAATAAAAACACTCAAAGGCGATTAATACTCATACACAATTTAGCCCCCGCCCGGCGAATGAGGGGGAAATTTTTTTGCAAAAACAAAAGAAAAAAGATGCAAAATTGTGAAAAGACTGAGACAAACCTCCAAGTAATGACCAAAGGAAAACAAATCAAGAATTTCTCAAAAAGAGACTCAAAACACCCAATTGATAAAAGCTGAGAGTAGGAATGCCAATGAAATTAACCAAGGTGAAAGCTTCTGACAGGTGAACAGTGGATCTGGGCAGTAAAAACAAATTAAAAACAAAATCTAAAAGGCAAAAAGAAGAAAATTGATATTTTCTTAGTTTTGACAGGGGTACGCAGGTGACCTGTTTGCACAGGTGCGGGTACGCTCTGTGCACAAAGCGACAGTGTGTACAGGTACGCACTATGCTCAACTCAGAGGCTGCGTACTTCTAGCAAAACAAAGAAAAACTAAAATCTTATTTAACCCTAAGCTAGCCCACCCAAATACACAGTTAGACAGCCAAAAACCAGAAAACAAATAACTTTTCTCAGATCAAAAGTTCATACAAAGGAAAAAACATTCACATTAATGGATCCCCAGCGGAGTTGCCATTTTGTCATGCGGAAAGAGTCGTTAGTGCGGACACAACCGACCTCCCTAGAAGCCTAAGACTTTCTAGTGACAAACAAGACAAATAAGAGCAATCCTTCTCTAAATATGCTTTTACAATATGAGAAATCAAGTGTTTAGATCCTACCTGTAACCCAACGCTGTTGTAGTAGTCCAGCTTCGTTGATCCGGATGAGCTCCTCCTTCCCTTCGAAACCTGCATTCACTAACAATCAAACGATTAAATAGCACCTGAATATCACCCACCTCTTTACATACAGGGCGTGCAAGTACGCAGGTATTGTGAACTTGGGTTGCGTACACGCAGGTAAGGCTAAGAGAAACTGCGTACTAGAGATAATTGACTTTAAATGACTTTTCTCTTTTTCTTGAAGTTTGACATGAAGAGCAGAGGCATGAGACTTTCCAAGGAGGATAGTATGACAGTGGATGGAGCCATACTAACTGCAAATAGTCATGGTGACATTTTTTAGTGTAACAGGCCCAGTCTATTCCTAACAGAGTGGGATAGGGATTGTTGTCATCGAAAATCTCTATTACTTCAAAATCCACCTGCACGCTTGCCTTCAATATCAACTGTTACCCCTTGAAACCTCCCCATGGGAAAAATATTATGTTGGTTCAGCATTCATAATTGAATAGGGGACCATTGTAACGTGGACCTGCCCATGCGTTCCCATGTTTGCTTCGGTAATGAATTCACGTCTGAACCCAAATCTAGGATGACCTGATCCATTTCATACTCACCAATCTGTGCAGCCAACCTCATTTCCCTTCTAGTGTGCAATGCATACTTCCCCAATTTCTAGACTACGCATGGTTCTCCTGACCCCACGCACCTGGTGATCAGCTCCTGTGGTCCTTTAACTGCCTTGCTGTCATGCAACAGTTTCATGCATGTCTCCAGGAAGGTAGTAAGCATTGAAGGATCCATTCCAAGCTCTCATTGATCCTTACCCCCTGAAGTGTATGCCTCCGCGAAGCTCTTCTTAGCTTCCATGAATGTATCCTTTGCGCGTTCTATGTCAAACTTAGGTTCCTTTGTAGGAGCCTTGGGAACCCATGCACTTTCCTCTGACTGCTTCCCCATATCATATCCCATGGTCGTACTGATTTTGAGCATCATGTTTACATTCGGGTCCTCTCCACGTGGCTTAGACCTCATCATTTGTATATTCCGAGTTGGGGGAGGCTGGAATACCCCTTTTTCGCGCATCCTTGTGATCAACGTAGGACAGTTTATTTTTTCATGATCAAACTGAGCACAATACGAACAGGATATCCTCGTTTGGTTGGTACAATCGTGAGCATAGTGGCCTGGTCCTCCACAATTGAAACAAATTAATTGTTCGCAGCCCCTTCCTGGCCCCATTCCTCCTTGTCCTCAACCTCACCCCTGAAATTCAGCATGCACCATCCCCACATCTAGGTCAAGGGCTCGCTTTTTGGTCTGCATCCTATAGGCAGGGGTTCGCTCCATCATTAGCTCATAACTACGGCAAGTGCACTCATCGTGGCCTACCGACCTGCAGAAATTACAAAACAATTGTTGGGGTGTCTGTGTATACTTCTGCAACAAATGACAATTATCCATTGTGTGTTTCCCTCCTATCTGACAAATTGCGCACCATAAAGCGGGTGTTGCACTCGTCCTTGCTTGTTCTTTTGGTCTCAATGGCATTGGCTCTCCTCCTCCCAAGCAGTTCGCGAACACTGGACAATGATCCTTGTCATGGCCCTGGCCTTTGCATTTTATGCACCATACTTCCTCATGCACCTCTGGCCGCAGTGCCCTATCCTGCTTTAAACTTTGCATTTCCAAACACAAATTTTGTAGTTATGTGTGGATTTGTTGAACTCCCAACCCAGGGTCTTGTGTAGGGGTCTCATGTAATCTCATTTCCATTTCCAACACTTCAGCCTGGGTAGAAAGTTTTTGTTGTGATAGCACCATCCTCAAGTGCGGTGTCAGAGATACTACAAACCATGCGTAATGTTGTCCATCTGTCAACGTCATATTGTCTTTATGGATCGTACTCTTCAGTCATTGATCCATATCACAGGGAGTCTTTCCTGAGAGCATCGCGATTTCTTTAAACCTGATGATTGATTGTGTTTTTGATTTTGGCTTGCTATATTCCCTATTCAACGCATTATGGATCTCTGCTATCCCTGCGTTTGGGTGGTTGTTAGAGTGCTTGATATACCATGTTAAGGCAGATCCTGCAGCGCATTCACCAATGTAGCCTTCTTAATATTGTCTTCCATGACACCTTGTGCTTCCCATACTGCTCTTACCACAAACCAAAATTGGTCTGGATCTTCATTCCCTACTCCTCTGAATACTGGTAGTTTGATCGTGCTCACCATACTGAACCATGGAGGTGGTGGAGGTGGAGTGGGCAGAGATGGAGGTGAGGGAGGTGAAGCAGGTAGCGGTGAGGGTGGAAGTGGTAACCATGTTGGGTTGTGTTATATTCTTTCCACGTAGTTAACAGGGGGTTTGAAGGGCACTCGTAACCGCACTTTATGGTGTCTAGGGCAGTGCCCCAGAAAATTTTGGTTTTGGACCCTATGTTAGGTTGGGTGGACCCACCTATGGTTTTGTGCATGATTTTTGCACATGTTTTTTGGATGTGATGCTTTTTGGTCCATGGCACTGGACGCGATGGTTTTCGATCCATGGTATTGGATGCTTCAGCATGTATAAATATGTATTGTAACATTGAAAGGAACATAATGAAAAATCAAGCTGGTAGTCCCGGTTTTGGGATCCAGGGGAAAATCTCTATGTATATGTGTTTTATGTGTTATGATCTCGCATTGTTTATTTGTTGTGTTTTAGAATTCATATGCAGGTAATCTCTGTATGGGGTTAAAACCTACATTTGGTATCAAAGTTGTTTTGGCTTCAAGGGGACGCCTTTGTTGCTGAGGGGTTTCACTCGGGCCTATTGTAGACCTTGTTCAGTGGGAGATCTGCGAGATCGATTCTGGTGGTGAAAGAAGATGGCGAGCAATGGAAAGATAGAGATCAAGAAATTTAATGGTCAGAGTTTTGAGTTGTGGAAACTCAAGATGGAGGATTTGTTGGTGGATAAAGATCAATGGATCACGGTAGATCCGGGTACTAAACCAATGGGAGTGTCCGATGAAGAATGGAAGAAGTTGGATAGGAAGGCAAAGAGAACAATATGATTGTGTGTCTCAGATTCAGTATTGTTGAATGTATCAAGGGAAGCTACGACGAAGGCTTTGTGGGACAAGTTAGGGACTTTCTACCAATCTAAGTCTCTGGTGAATAAATTGTTCCTGCAGAAAAAGCTGTATAACCTGAGGATGAAAGATGGAGACTAGGTGACAGAGCATCTGAATGCATTTAATATTGTGGTAAGTCAGTTAGCATCTATTGATATTAAAATCTCAGATGAAGATAAGTGCATTAGTTTGTTGTGTTCTCTACCAGATTCGTGGGATAGTTTGGTTATTGCAATAGGTAGCAATGCAACTGCCTTGCATTTTGATGAAATAGTCTCATCCTTGCTGATGGAGGAGATGAGACGGAAAACTATAGAGAGCCAAAATGGTGAAGCCTTGTCTGTACGAAGGCAAACCCAGAACAGAAGCAAAAATAAGTCATCGAGTGGGAGATCTAAATCTCTAGGAAAACCTGTAAATGTGGTGTGCTAGAAATGTAGAAAGGAAGGGCACTACAAAAGGGACTGTAAATATAAAGATCTTGACAAAGGAAAGGGATCTGATGAGGCTCCTTTTGTAGAGGTGAAAACCACCTCAGATGAAGGTGGGGACGTGTACTTGGCTTCTTCAAGTACACATGTAGATCACGAGGCATGGTTGATTGACTCAGATGCATCCTTTAACTTCACTCCCCGTAGAGAGTGGCTCTATGAGTATGAGAAATATGATGGTGTTGATGTCTTCTTGGGGGATGACAGGAAGGCTAGAATCGTTGGTCACGGAAAAGTAAAGTTGAAATTGCAAGGTGGAAGGGTTAGAACGCTTCCAGGTGTTCTACATATTCCTGCATTAGCCAGAAATCTGATTTCTGTTAGCAAGCTGGATGATGCAGGTGTAAAAATAGTGTTCGAGAAGGATACATGCAAGATGGTTTGAGGAGCACTGGTATTGATGCAGGGAGTTTGGATTGGAACTCTGTACAAGCTGCAAGGTAGCACTATTATTGATGGGTGCAATAGTTCTGTGGTTCCTAAAAATGGAGCAGAAAATCTAGTGGTCTCTGGAGAGAAGACCATGCTGTGCCATCAAAGGCTTGGACATATTGGAGAAGAGGGACTTCAGATACTTCATGGTAGAGGTATGGTAGAAGGTATGAGTAATAGCTCTCTGGATTTTGATTTCTATGAAAATTGTGTATATGGGAAGAAGAATCGGTTGAGTTTCCCCTCTGGTAGTAAGAGGGCGAAATAGATATTAGAACTTGTGCACAGTGATGTGTTTGGACCTGGGAAGGTTCCATTACTGGGTAAGTCTATGTACTATGTATCATTTATAGATGAGTTCTTAAGGAATACATGGATATATTTCCTTAAGAAGAAATTTGAAGACTTTGACAGGTTTAAAGAATTTAAGGCTCTAGTGGAAAACCAGAGAGAGAATAAGATAAAGGTGTCGAGGACAAATAACGGTGGAGAGTTTTGCAGTAAGGAATTTGAAGAATTTTGTAAGAAGTGTGGTATAACATGGCAGAAGATTACTCCATATACACCTTAGCAAAATGGAGTTTCAGAAAGAATGAATAAGACGTTGATGGAAAGGGAAAGAAGAATGCTCAATGGTGCCAGGTTAGGACATGAATTCTGGGCAGAGGCAGTGGATACTGCATGTTACCTGGTCAACAGGTCACCTTCATCAACGTTGGAGGATAAGACTCCACAAGAGATATGGACTGGTAAGAAACCCTCTCTTTCACATCTGAGGGTATTTGGATGTGATGCATATGTACATGTTCCAAAGGAGAAACGAACCAAGTTGGATAGTAAATCTGAAAAGTGCATCTTTATTGGGTATAAGGATGGTTTAAAGGGTTATAAGCTTTGGAACCCAGTCACATGGAAGGTTGTGTATAGCCGAGATGTGGGGTTTAGAGAGGGGAAAGATGTTATTTAACATGAATTCCAACAAAAGGAACCTGAGAAGATAGAGTTTGAGCTAAAGGAGGAAGAATCAGACTCTACAACAGAGGAGGAATCAGAAGATGAAGAGCCACAAACTCTAGCTGTGAGAAGATCAGTTTGAGAAAGAAGGAAGCCTAAAAGGTATAGTCCATATGCTTTCTGTTAAAATTTTTCTTTATCTATTACTGACGATGATCCCAGAACTATGAAGGACGCAGTAGATTCAAAGGATGGAAAACTCTAGAAAGAGGCCATGGTTGATGAAATGGCATTAATGAGGCTTGTGATCTGGTGGAGTTGCTGGCTCGAAGGAAAACCATTGGCTGCAAATGGGTGTTCAAAAAGAAGACAAATACAAAAGGAAAAGTGGAGAAATACAAAGCTCGATTGGTAGCAAAAGGTTATTCCTAGGTGCCGAGAATTGATTTTGGTGATATTTTTTCTCCTGTTGCCAAGGTAACTTCTATTAGATTACTTTTATCTGTTGCTGCTTCTTTTGATGTTGAGGTAGAACAGATGGATGTGAAGACAAAATTTCTTCATGGGGATCTGGAAGAGGAAATCTACATGAAGCAACCTGAAGGCTTTGCAGTGAAGGGTAAGAAAGAACTGGTATGCAAGTTAAAGAAGTCTCTGTATGGGTTAAAACAGTCACCAAGGATGTGGTATCAGAAATTTGATACATTTATATGGGGACTTGGCTTTACTAGAAGTAAAGTAGATCACTGTTTGTATTTTAAATTAATTGGTGACCGTGTTATTTATCTGGTCTTGTATGTGGATGATATGTTGTGGTTGGAAATGACAAAGAAATTATCCTGGATTTGAAGACCCATTTGTCCTCCAAATTCGACATGAAAGATCTTGGTGTTGTATACTATATTTTGGGCATGGAAATTAAAAGAGATCAGGGAAAGAGGAAGCTCTGGTTAAACCAAAGGAAGTATGTTGAGACAATATTACAGAGGTTTAATATGCAGGATAGTAAACTGGTGAAGGTCCCTATTTCTGTAGGTGTGAGGTTGTCTACTGAGCAGTGTCCCAAGACACAAGAAGAGGAAGAGGACATGTCCCATGTTCCATATGCAAGTGTAGTTGGTAGCCTAATGTATACAATGGTCTATATTAGACCAGACATTGCACATGCAGTGGGAGTATTGAGCAGGTTTATGTCAAAACCAGGTAAGGAGCATTGGGCAGCAGTGAAGCGGGTTTTTAGGTATTTGCATGGCACTAGTGACTATGGTTTGTGCTACCAAGGAAGACCAGGATTGGATAGAGTGTTGGATATTCGTGGCTTTGTTGATGCAGATTGGGCTAGAGATCTGGATCAGAGAAGATCTACATGTGGGTATGTGTTTAACCTATTTGGAGGTGTAGTTAGTTGGATGAGTAAGAAACAATCTGTAGTGGCACTATCAATTACAGAGGCAGAATACATGGTAGCCACTCATGCAAGGAAGGAAGCAGTTTGGTTGCAGAGATTGTGTTCAAGTATGGGGTTAGTACAGGAAGCTATAAGGATAGACTGTGACAACCAAAGTGCAATTTTCTTGGCAAAGAACCTTGCATATCATTCAAAGACAAAGCACATTGATGTTAAGTATCTTTGTCAGGGATATGATAGAAGAAAAAAAGGTGTTGCTGGTAAAAGTGGACACGTTGAAGAATACTGCAGATGCATTGACAAAATCTGTGAGCTCTGAGAAGTTCTCTTGGTGTAGAGAGACAATGGGTATTTTAGGGCTAGGAAAATGACTAAGCTCTCTTGTGGCCCCCTGTGGAAAGAAAACAAGTGGGAGAATTTTGGGTTCTGTTATATTCTTTCCATGTAGTTAATAGGGGGTTTGAAGGGCACCCATAACCCCACTTTATGGGGTCCAGGGCAGCGCCCCATAAAATTTTGTTTTGGACCCTATGTTAGGTTGGGCGGACCCAGCTATGGTTTTGTGATTTTCGCACATGTTTTTTGGACGCGATGGTTTTTTGTCCATGGTATTGGATGCTTCATCATGTATAACTATGTATTGTAACATTGAAAGGAACATAATTAAAAATCAAGCTGGTAGTCCCAGTTTTGGGATCCAGGGGAAAATATCTATGTATATGTGTTTTATGTGTTATGATCTCGCATTGTTTATTTTCTATGTTTTAGAATTCGTATGTAGGTAATTTCTGTACGGGGTTAAAACCTACAAACCACGGAATGCATTGCCTTATCAAACTGGCCACACTTCTTAGAGAGACTTTAGTGAACTCTTCTTCACTCTCTCGTGATGGTGAAATTAGGGGACTGTTTTGTAATTATTCGCTGCTTTTGCAGATCTTTCCACTCTGCGTAGTCCCAAACATTAATGTACTTGCATGACCCTTTTTTCACACAATAGCATCTTAATCAAAGTATTCAAAGATTTAATATACTTACCTCATGGTCCTTTGAGAAAGCGTCATTCTGCCTCGCTGTAGCTCACGGTCGTGTCTACCGCAAAATTAGTAATAAATACCCCTATTATCCAGTTGAGCCAATGGTCCACATCTCGCACGATCTTATCCTCTGATGCTTCTAGTCTGCGCACTAATTCCAGAGTCCACACTATTGGTTTGTCGAGCCTACACCTTCCCTGGCTATCGGCTAACTTCGTGATCCACTCATATAGCTTAGAAGGAAAGGATGCAAAGAAAATCTTGTGGATTTCCGTATACACGTAACACTCCAACCACTTTTCCTTAGATACTTGTGGAGTTTTGTTTTCCTTTGTTGCAAACTCGTTAATCTTCTTGTCCAACTGCTCTTTAATTTCCTTCTTTGTTGGGTTCTAGTGGCACGACATCAGACATCCCTTATACAGATCCCGATCCCAGCAATGGAACCATTTGCTGGCTTATTGGGGCCTGACCCAGGTTCAAAAGTGATTTAGCCAAGCAAATCCAGGTATTATGGGCCCTTTCGGCAACAGTCCACGGAGCGCGAACTGAGGTCCCACCTAAAGTAGTATGGGAGGGTGCTAGAACTAGGTTTCTGCACCTTGGGGATTTCTAATATGAGGTGATTGGTATGTTGTCCAACCTTCGCACTTACCATGCTACGTGCAACAGTGGGCACCCCACGCCCTATGATATAGTCTTCGTGCAGTTCTAGCTGCAGCACGACCTGTGTTATTTACCCAAGTCTTCCTTAATTAGGCTCTGTTAGCTGATTACTTAGATTATTTTCATATATACGCATTCATACAAGTATTCACCAATTGCACGCAGTAAATAAACAGAGTAAGAGTAATGTATAACATCAAAAGACAGATTAGGGAATAGATGCATAGAATAAGCTTCTCTTTATTAACTTTCAATCCCAAGTACAGACCTGACTCCACCCTGCGCACTTAGCTGTAGGGGTCTGCACACTCAGCTGCGGACTCTAATATGCCTCTGTGCACTTAGCTCCAGAGCCTCTTCCTACTACTATGACCCAATAGACTTCAGATCCAACTCTAACCTCGAACCATGCCTTCACTATTCTATTCTTCATCGACTCCCCTTACAACTTAGAGCCTCACTCTATTTATACAATAGGATGACACAAATTTACATTAAATTACAATATTTTAGGTCAGACAGCCCTATGACTCATCCTAGATTTCATGCTTCGCACCCGCAATTCACATAGTCTTACAATCCAATTGACCAAAACTTGGGTTTTGTGCCCCAAAAACATGCTACAGGGGATCCCATGCCCAACACCCTACAATATGCTTTCGAATCCTTATGCATGGATGGCCACCACAACCCAGTGCGTACAATCTTCTGCATTGTTTCTTTCCCTGCATAATTTCCTCCTGCAACTCCTCCATGAGCCTCAGCGAGGATGCTGCTTTGTTCAAAGTTAGGCACATAATGTCACAATATTTCTTCTAACCCCATTTTGTACAAGTGCCCTGCAATGATAGAAAAGTTTGCCACACATACTACCAGTTCCTTCTTTTGTTGACTTTTATAACCTTCTAGAGCTGATCCTATCATCAGGAGGTGGATAATATCTCTAAAGTGACTGTCTGTGATGCGCACTGCAAAGTGTTGGGCATCAGGCAATCCTTCCTCTAAATTAATAGGTTCCTCTCTAGTTTTAATGTGTGATAGATGATTAGGTCCCACATTCAATCATCTTGGCTTCACAATAACCTCAAAGTTGTACTCTTGGAACAATAGCAACCACCTACATAATTTTCCCCCAACATAGGCTTGTTGACCGGGTACTTCAATGCGTAATGATATGTATACATCTTAAAGTGTCCACCCAACAAATACTGCCTAAACTTCTGGAGTGCATACACTATAGCTAATCCTTCGTGCTCTGTCATGGAATAATTTTTCTCTTCTTTAGACAGCTTCCTACTTGTGAACGCTATAGGATGATCCAGTTATCCCTCACCGGTCTATGTTAGTACATCCCCCCATGCAATACATGATGCATCCACATGCACATAAAATTCCTTCTTCCAATCTGGGAAACTAGGATTGGTGCGTTGACCATTTTCTCTTTTAGCACATCCAAGCTCTTCTAACATTCATCATTCCAACGGAACGTAGCATCCTTTTTCAACAATTTCTCCATAGGCATAGTGATCTGGGCATAGCTCTTGATGAAATTTCTATAGTATCTGGTATGCCCTAGAGTTGCATGCAACTATTTCACACTCCTTGGTGCCTCCAAGTTGATTATCACTGTGATCTTTGTGGGGTCTACCATCAATCTTTGTCTGCATACCACATGACCCAGCAAGATCCTAAAAGGGACAAAAAATAGACACTTCTTTAGATTGAGCATGATCTGATATCTCCTAAATGTATCTAGCATCAAGCGTAGACTTTCCACATGGCACTTGAACAATCCAAACACTGTCCAATTGTCAAAGTATACCTCCATAAATTTATGAATGAAGTCTTTGAATGATGCAATGAATACACGTGAAAAGATCACTAGTCCATTCTTCAGACCAAAATGCATTACGGTGTACTGAAACATCCCCATTTAGTCACGAATGTCGTCTTACTTCTATCCTCAGGTGCGATTTTGATCTGATGGTACCCAGAGAACCCATCAGTGAAAGAGTATGTTGCTTGGCCGCCTACATTATCCAGGACCTCATCAGTGAATGGGGTCGGGAAAGGATCATGCACACAAGAGTCATTCAATTTCCTGAGATCTATGCATATCCTTATTTCTTCCTTCTATTTATTTTCCTAAACCACTTTTGGGCTTACCCAATCAGATTCTTCCACCGGTTCAATAATACTCTCCATGAGCATCTTATCTAACTCAACGTGGATCCTTTCCTTATACTTTGAGTTGAGGCAGTACGATCTTTGCTTCATAGGTTTCACATATGGCTTTAGGGTGATCTTCATGACACCTAGGTCTCCTATTATCCCTTTCAGTCCTGATATTCCTGGAGTAGTTCGGTGACCTTATCTAATGTCATCTCGTCCCAATAGTCCCTAATCTTTGAAAACTTTGGTTGTACCTTCGTGCCAATGTTCACTTGCCTGGGCTTGAGCGGCTCAATTATGTCTGGGTTCTCTAGCTATGGTCCTTCAACTTCGTGGTGACCTTCAATCTCCAGGATATTAACCTTTCTTGGGTCTTTGTCTTCTTCTTCTGTTGTTACATTGTAACATTCCAGCGTGTGGCTCGACTGGGTAGTCCCATCAGATTGAATGAGGTCTAGAGGATCCTGTGGTATCCTAAAGATGGCTATCTTAACCTCCGGTAATTCTTCATCGATGGACTCAAATCCATCTTCAAAATTGAATGTCATCAGAAATTCTTGGTGTAAAACATCCCATTCTTCAGTGCCATGACGAAATTCTGTCTCCAAGTACCAATTCATTGGTATAACCTCCAAGGTATGAAAAAACACATGAACCCACTCTAGCTAAGGTTTTACTCCATATGCTTTAGTCCATTTGGATTAGTGATCGCACGGATCATTCCTCCCATCATATTTTTCTGTTAGTCGTACCTTCGGGTGGCCAAAGCATATCCTCATCATCCTCATATATTCACGCCAATCATCAAAACTACCCTTGTGCATACCCCACCATCTTGCAAGTGTAGCACGTAGCACCCAATCTAATGCCTAGAAGTGATGCTTCTCAGGCACTTCCCTTTAGAATGCATCCAAAAAGTGATCAATGTCAGTTAACCCATCATAGTGAGACAGATTCCTTACCTCTGATGATACGCAGCGCAATGACTTGGTCATCATATTATAGTGTAGCGTAGATAATTCATGCAACTAGTTCTGCTAGTGCTCTGGTTCTTCATCTGAATCTAATGTGCGGGAGCTCTCACGGTCCCATGCAATACGCCCGTCTGTTGTCAGACTCACCCAATATTTCTCTCGCACCGTTATCTTGTAAATCTGGTCCAAATCATCATCCCTTTCATAATCATAGACCGGTTCTGTATAGTGTGGTCCTTTTGTAGGATCCAGTGGCACCACTATGCGGAGTGATTTCTTTTCAAATATCATCTTTTGCTTCTTCAGGTTGATTACCCCATTCATGTCAGTGGCCCAATCGATCCCAAGGAGAGCAGGGTAGGGAATCTATCATCCACAATCTCTATTACCTCAAAATCCACCAGTGCACTCGCACCTTTGATTTCAACTATTATCCCCTGCAGCCTCCCCATTGTGATGATTTTCTGTTGATTCGTCATCCTTAACTAGATCGGAGACCACTCGAGCACAGGTCTCCCCATTTTTTCCCATGTTTTTTTTGGTAAAGCATTCGCGTCAGACCATAGACCCAAGATAACTTGGTCCATTTCGCATTCCCCTATCTGCACAGTGAGTCTCATCTCACGTGCAATCCTCGCCTTATTCTTACCAAGATTTCTGACTATGTGCAATTCACTAGTAGCGTTGTCCTTGCCAGTGCACTGATTGATTAGTTCCTGCAATCCCTTCACAGCCTTACTATCACGAAGTAGTTTCATGCAAGTCTCTAAGAACGTGGTAATCAATGATGGGTCCATTTCTTCAATTCGCTTCTCCTGAATTCTTGAGGTATAGGCCTTAGTGAAGCTTTTCTTTGCTTCCATAAATGTTTCTTTTGTGCGTTCCTGATCAAACCCAGTCTCCCTTTCTGGTGCTTTGCAGACCCACTCACCTTCTGCAGGCTGCTTCCCTTTATCCTTGCCAGTCATCGTTCCACTCTGCAGCATAATTTTTAACTTAGGGTCTTCCTTGCAAGGCTCAACCCTCATCATCTAGAGGTTCTACGTTAGCTACGGAGGCTGTGCCCACTTTCCGCGAATCTTAGCCAACAATATAGGGCAATCCTCAGTTGCATGGTAAAACTGAGTGCAGTAGCGGCATGACAGTCGCGTCAGATTCATGCAGTCTCTCGCATAGTGCCCTGGTCCTCCACAATTGTAAAAAATAAGTTGCCCTCGGCCTCTACCAGGCCCCCCTCCACCTCAACCTTGGCCACACCGCTGATACTCACCTCACGCTCCCCTAGTGCCTTGGTCCGAAGGCCACATTTCTGCCTGCACCCTGTATGTAGGTGTCCCATCCATCATTAATTCGTAACTATGACAATTGCACTCATCATGACCTACTAATTGACAGAAATTATAGAAGAGTCGTTGCAGTGTCTTTATGAATTTTTGTAGCAAATGGAAATTGTTAGTCGCATGTTTCCCAACTACCTGACATATATCACACCATAGCGTGGGCCCTATACTTGGCCCTAAAGCAACCTTCGGACTTAGAGGCATTGGTCCCCCTACTGCAACATAGTTCGTAAAGACTGGATAGTGATCCTTGTCATGCCCTGACCTTTGCATTTCAGGCACCAGACTTCTTCACGCGTCTCTAGCCAAGCTGTTCTGTCTTTCTTCAGACTTTGCATTTCGAGGCAAAGGTTTTGCAACTATGCATGTATCCACTAAACCCCTAGATTAGCATGCTACATTAGTGTCTCAGGTAGTCTCATCACAATTTACAGAGCTTCTTCCTAGGTCCCAATCTTCTTTTGTGATAACGCAACCCTTAGGTGGGGTAGGAGCAAGGCCATGAACCATTCGCGGTGATGCCCATCAGTTAGGTTCATGTTGGCTTCATGGATCGTACACTTCAATCTTTGATCCAAATCCCAGGGAATCTCCCCGAGCTTCATCATGATCTCCTTGAATCCCAAAATTGATTGCACTTGAGACTTAGATCTACTGAATTCCCTATTCAGCACAATCTGGATATCTGTCCATGCAGACGTTGGGTTATCAATACTATACTTAATATACCACGTTAGTGCGCGGTCCTAAAAAGCACTAACTAGCATTGCTTTCTTCATTTGATCGTCTGTGATACCTTGAGCTTCTCATACAGCCTTCGCGACGAACCAAAACTGGTCCCGATCTTCATTTCCTACACCCTTGAATACATGTAGCTTTACAAAGTTTTCCATATTGAATAGTGGTGGAGGTGGCAGTGGTGTGGGTGATGGAGTAAGTGGTGGAGGTGAGGATGGAGGCAGTGTGGATGGATGAGATGAGGATGGAGGTAGTGTAGGTATTCATGGGAACACTTGTCTTATCAATTGAATAGCGCTTAGTGGGGAAGCCTGCGTTGCTCCTTCATCGTTACTCAAAGGAGGCTCAATTAGCGGGCTATACTCAGGACCTATTCTTCCTCTGTCCCTAGAAGACCTTCCACCTCCCGTAGCTCCAAACATCAAGGTAATTGCATGACCCACTTTTAACACAAGATCATCTTAATCTGAGTATTTAGTGATTTCAAATACTTACCTCGCAGCCCTTTGAAGAAGCAGCACTCTGCTTCATTGTAGCTGACCGAAGTATCAACCACGAACTCTGTCACAAACCCTCCTATGATATGGTCGAGCCAGTGATTGATAGCATGTGCAATCTTATCTTTAGAGGCTTCCAATCTCTGCACTAACTCCGGGTTTCAAACAATTAGATTTTCAAGCCTCCACCTTCCCTGTCCATCTACCAATTTCGTGATCCACTCATATAATTCAACCAGGAAAGAACAGAAGAAGATTTCGTGAATTTTTGTGTATAGATATATGTCCAACCACTGTTCCTTTGTCAATCACAGATTCTTATTTTCTTGCGCCATGAATTCGTGGATCTTCCTATCCAACCAGTCTTCAATCTCCTTCTTAGTTGGATTCCAATGATGCGACATCACACATCTTGTTATGCAGATCCCAATCTCGGCAACAGAACCATTTGTTGGCTTGATGAGCCCTGAACCAAGTTTAGCGTTAGTTAGCCAAGGAAATCCCTATACTACTAGCCCTTTCGGCATGAGTTCGCAGAGTGCGGACTGAAGTCTCACTCGAAGCAGTATGGGGGGATGTAGGAACCAATTTTCTGCACCCTGAGATGGTTGTGATGTCGTTTTATACCTTAAACCCTTCCTTCGTGCAGATCGATAAACCTTTAGGGCTTATCAATGTACTTTTTCTTCCATCTATTAGAACCTCTGCGAAGGTATACGATCGTACTTCACATAACCCTAACCAATGGCTTAGGTACTTACGTCCCTTTGTTACTGCGTTATTGTATAATTTCTCGAGGTATCTTAAGTGTTCTCCAATTTTATCATGTAATTAATATTATCTTCACGTAAACATATATCATTATTTGCATTCGTATAATATATAGAAACTTATAAATTCGCGCATCAAATCAGTATTATAACATAAGCCCAGAACTTAACATAACATAATCGCATGCGATCCACGGAGGCAAAATACACAATAATTTCAGAATACTTCTCTTTATTGATGGTTTAGATTTCCAATACATTCTCTAACTGCCCTGTGCACACAGCTGCAGGGGTCCACACACTTACCTGCAGAGCCTCTTCCTATGCTAAGAATTTCTCCCTTAGCTCTTCACAGACTCCTTAAGCACTTAAACTTCCTTAGAACTCTACTTCTAATACTCCCTTTTTATACAATCCCATGGTCCACGAACCAAGGGCAGATCTCTAAAACCAACGCAAGCTATCTAATCTAAGGGCATAAACGCTTTTTGACTCTTGCTATCTTTGTGCTCCGCGGCCACAAAATGCGGAAACTTTACATTCATTTGTACAAAATTCAGGCTTTCTGCCCCAAACTTAGGCTTTTAGTCCTAAAAATGACCCCAAGGGACCCATTCCCAACATATTGTTATTGTATGTAGTTGACATGCTTGTTGTAGGTTCTAACATGCAAGAAATAAATGTGATCAAAATAAAATTAGTGAACTCATTTGCAATGAAGGATTTGGGTGCTGCAAAACAAATCCCTAGTATGAGAATAACTAAAGACAGGAAGAATAAAAAATTCACATTGTCTAAGAGTGAGTACATAGAAAAGGTGTTGAAAAGATTTAATATGCTGAATGAAAACCAGTTAGTATACCTTTTCCTAGCCATTTCAAACTAAGGAGGTGTGTCCCAAGGATAAAAAAGAAATGGCTTATATGTCTAAAGTTCCATATGCATCAACAGTTGGAAGCTTAATGTATGCAATGCTCTGAACAAGGCCTAATATTTCACATGCAGTGGGAGTTGTAAGAAGGTACATGAATAATCTAGGAAAAGAACATTGGATAGCAGTGAAGTGGATTCTCAGGTATTTGAGAGGTACCAAAAATCAAGCATTATGCTTTGGTGGTTCAAACATTGCTCTATAGGGATATGGTGATGCATCTATGGGAGATGATAAAGATAACAGGAGGAGCACAACAGGGTATGTGTTTACTGTAGGTGGAACAAATGTCAGTTGGGTTTCAAAACTGCAAAGTTTTATTTCACTCTAAACAGTGGAAGCAAAGTATGTTGCTGCTACAGAGGCTAGTAAAGAAATCATTTGGTTACAAAGATTTTTGGATGAATTGGGCAAGAAGAAGGATTTTTGTAGGTTATACAGTGACAGCCAGAGTGCCATACATCTTGCAAAGAAATTTTCATTTCATTCCAAGACTAAGCATATACAGCTCAAGTACCATTTCATACGGTCAGTGTTGGAAGATGGATAATTGAAGCTGGAAAATATACACACTAGCCAAAATCTTGTAGATATGTTAACAAATGTTGTAACCAGGGAGAAAATGAGATTCTTCTCAGTTTCAATTGGTCTTCAAGTATGATGAAGAAGATGAGAAATAATCCAATCCAAAGTGGAGTCATTTCCTAGCAAATTAAGCAGCAGTGGATTTGTTATAATTAGTCTCCAAGTGGGAGATTGTTGGGTGTGGAGGATGATTATCTTCTTTATTTAGAGGTATCACCACATTGGACCATAGTTCGTAATGTGGCGCCAACACTGCCCATAAAATGTGCGCTTCCAGGGGGGTCCAGGGGGGGTGATGATGATTATTTGGAGGCCCCTCCTGGTGGGGGATCAGGGGTAGTGCCACCGAAGCTAAAAATAGATGTAAAATTTCATTGTAAAATGTTGTAATTTCATAGACAAACTAGGTCGTTCATTAGGCGGAGATCTAACGACAGAAGTTATGTTTAACTTTGGGTTTTTTTCCCTAGAAGGAAACCCCTTGCTACATATGAGGTAATTTTATTACATCTATGTAGATCTATATTCTAAGCGAGACAGAGAGAGGAGACTGTGTGGGAGCAAAGAGGGAATTAAAGTGGATCTGTTGTAGGTTGTACCTCTTCATTTTGCTGGATAATATAAAAGGAAGGACTAGATGTTTCTCTGTGGACGTAGCCCAAATTGGGTGAACCATGTATATCTGTGTCTCTCTTGTTTTATGTGTTTTCTATGTTTATATTTCTGCAATATATTTTATGTGTTCCATTGCTCTGCAATATATAATTTTTCTACAAAATATCTGGGGAAAGCCACAACTCAAAACCCCACTATCTGTTTTGTATTAATCTGGAAAATCAAGGTGAAATTACAATGCTTTCTCTCTCAAGAACAATCCCAGCACTCAACAAGTTCAATCTCCAACTGATAAGCAAGCTCAAGGCCAAATCTTAGCCAATTCAAAAGCTCTCCAAGTCTCTATTCCGATGCGTAATTCCTATGAAGGATAGCTTGTATTTAAAGGGAAATGAAGCCTCTAAAAATAGCGCAATCCCTCAAGGATCAATTCCTAAATGCATGCACTATCAGTGCAACTCATAAAAATGTAAAACAAATAGTACATTATCCCTGCGCTCTAGTCTCAACTGGGTCTTTCTTAGAATCAACATGCATGAGTTTCCAATGGTGGAATCTTCAGTTAACTAAAGCAGCACTAATTAGGTAACTAGTGTCCTAACTAACTGTTTACTGACTATTAGTTCCCAAAACTAATTGGAACTAATTTAATTGGACTCAACTCAATAAATTGAGTTAACTAATTACAACTCATTCATTACTCATCCTTAACTCCTATAAGTTATGGAGAACATATACATGTCTTCTAAAGGAATTCCAATTTGAATTTCTAAAATTAATTAAGTTAATTAAACTTAATTAATTATTTTCAAATTTCTATGAGAAAAGAATTCTATTTTCATTCACAGTTTAGTTCAAGGAAAAATTAAATTGGAATTTTTTATTGCCATTTCTTAACACTCCCTCTCCACAAGAAAGGGATTATCCACTACCCCGATCTTGTCTCTGTGAAACTCGAATTTACATCTCGGCAATGCCTTTGTCAAAATGTTAGCATCTTGCTCCACTATTGGAATGTAATCTAACAACATGATTCACCTCAATACACAATCTTTGAGATGATGATACTGGATATCTATATTCTTGGACCAATCATGAAAAACTGGACTTTTAGATAGTTTGATATGACTCTGATTATCACAATAAATCATTGTCAGATCCATCTGCTAACCAAACAAACCAACCAGGATCTTCCTCATCCATATAGCCTCACATGTTACTTGACTTGCAACCATGTACTTTGCCTTCGCTGAACTGAGTGCAATTGATATCTGCTTCCTACTATACCAAGAAACTACAGCTGACCTAATACTAAATATCCCTCCTGATGTGCTCTTCCTGTTAGATGGACTCCCCGCCCAGTCTGCATCGATGAAGCCTTGAAGCTCACTCCCTCTATCTGTCTATACCAAAACCCAACCTAAGTAGTGCCTCTGAGGTATCTCAATACATGCTTTGCCACCTTCCAATACAACTTGGTAGGCCTAACCATCTCTTGGCTGAGCTAGTTAATTGCATAACACATATCTGGTTGTGTGTTCACAAAATACATGAGTGAACCCACAAGCTACCTATAAACAATAGCTTACACTACTTCTCCTGAAGTAGCATCCTCCTTCCTCCAGTTACCAGCTAGAGGAGTCTCCATGGGTTTACTGCTCTCCATGTGGAATCTCCTGAGTATCTCATTGGCATACTTTCCTTAAGAAACAAACAACTCCTAATCTTCCTTCCATACCTCCATGCCAAGAAATTAATGCATGAGCCCCATGTCCTTCATCTCAAACTCTATTGCAAGGTCCTCCTTGCAATATTTGATGATCTTCTCATCACCTGCCAGTATGAGATCACCTACATAAAGTACAATGATCAAAATATTACCTTCAACCACTATGTGATACAAGTTCACATCTGCTTCACTCTTCGTGAAGCCCAACCCAATGAAGTAGCTATCTATCCTAGTGTACCAAGCACGGGGTGCCTGCTTCAGCCCATACAATTCTCTCTTGAGTCAGTACACATGCGCATCATGGTCAAAGTTTTCAAAACCTTCGGGATGCTTTATGTACACCTCTTCCTCAATTATGCCATTGAGGAAGGTAGAATTCACATCCTTCTAATGTATCTTCCAACCCATCTATGCAAATAATGCCAAAATAGACCTAATAGATGAGTACCTTGCAGTAGGAGCAAAGGTCTCATCATATTCAATCCCTTGTACCTGTGAAAAGCCATAGGCCACAAATATGGCCTTATGCTTCTCCACACTACCATCTGCAGCTTTCTTTACCTTGTAAAGGAAACAAGAGCTCACAACTCACTTGTCCTTCGATCTTTGGACCACATCCCAAACACTGTTTCTAACTATGGAGTCATACTCCTCCACCATCTCATCAACCCAAACTGGCTGTTGCACTACTTCCTGAAAGGAAGATGGCTCTATCACAACACATGCACCCATAAGTGCCATGTATTAAGTGTACCTCTCTGGTGACCTCATCTGTCTCCGATGAGAAGATGGTGCTCCCACATTCTCTAGTGCATCATCCAACAATCTATCAGCCTCTCTAGCGTGATTGCTTCCCTCTCTGGAATACTTTGCTTGAGTGGATGTCTCCACTCCCAAAACCTCTGGATGTGGTTGCTCCACATCAATCTGAGGCTCCTCAAGCTTAGGAACTAAAATTTCCTCCTCCGCATGTAGCTCAAGTTCCCTCTTAAGGGATACTCGCATGACCTTCTCCTCATCAAACTTGACATCCCTGCGAACCAATGTCATTCGACTAGTTTGCATGTACACCTGATAGTTGTCGGGAGTATCAGTGTACCTCACAAACATCCCCAACTCTTATGTTGGCTCAAGATTGTTTAGTACATCTTTGGTCACATGGCAATAAACCGATGACCCAAAAATCCTAAAGTGACCAACATCTGGCCTCTTACCGGAATAAGCTTCCTCTAGTGTTTGACTCTCAAGTATCCAATGTGGACTACGGTTCTAAACATAAACTGTTGTGTTGCATGCCTCAGCCCACAAGGGTAGTGGTAGGCCCTGATCATGCAACATCACCCTTGCTGCCCCTACTATGCTCCTGTTCTTCCTCTCGGAAACCCCATTCTGCTGAGGGCTATGAGGTGTCATCAAGTCTCGTTTAATCCCTTTTGTTGCATAGAAGTTCTTAAACTCATTGGAGACTTGTTCTCCACCGTTATCACTTCGTAGAGCTTTAACCTTCTTGCTTGACTCTTTCTCGACCAATGCTTTGAATTCAAAAAACTTTGTGAATGTCTAATCCTTTCTCTGCATGAAAAATATGCATCATTTAAGAGATTAGTCATCTACAAATATAACATAGTACCTGTGTTTGGCAGTGGATACTGTCAAGAATGGTCCACACACATCTGAATGGACTCTCTCCAGAATAGACTCTGCTCAACTGTCTCTATTTCCAAGTGTATTTTCCCAAAGTACAACCCTTGCATGTAGCTACTTGATCAAGTGTACCTTTTGGAAGACCGATAGAGATTTGTTGCAATATCTTCAAAGCCCCATGATGCAAGTGACCCAATCGCCTGTGCCACAACTTGCTGACATCTCGACTCAACATCTTTTCCATTGTTGAACTCAAAGCAGCACAATCCTTTACCTCTATCTTATAGAGGTCCTGAACTTGAATCCCTATGTTATTTACTTGACTCATGGCTACGTGTCGAAGGAACACCTTTTCTTTCGAAAATAACACATCATAGCCTCTATCCTCAAGCATGGCAATGGATACCAATTTCTTCGCCAGTCTTGGTACATGCATAACATTCTTCAAGGCTCCCTCTAAAAATTAATAGTTCCCACACCAGTAACATTATACTTACCATTATCACCCATCTCGATATGCATCTTGAGATCTTTCTCCTCCAGTTCACTGAATAACTCTTTATCACCAGTCAGGTGGAAATAAGCTCCACTGACTAAGTACCAGACACTTCCCATCATTGAAGACACCATGCATGCAATAAGGGAAAAGTCCAATTCGAATTGGGAGGCCAAAGCCTCACTTGTTGCTCCTCCTGAGGACTTGTCCTTGGACTTCTTGAATGGACAATTTGTAGCAAAGTGACCCATATTATGACAATTAAATCATTTAACTTTCCTCATGTCCTTCTTCTTACCTACATGATAAGAATTTGATTTGGAATGAGAAATTTTACCTTTCGACCCCTTCCTTTCCTTAATTTCTAAAGAATAATTCTCTTCATCGTCAGTCTTTCATGAAGATCCATCCCTAGTGTTCTTACTGATCTCATCCTGCATCAAATCCAACCATAGTCGTTCTGAATCTGGCAGCATTTCCTGACTATTAACAAAGTCCTAATAACTATGCCAACTCTTTGGGAGTCCAAGAAGAGAAAGGCTCACCATATCCTACTCGGAAACTGTGATTCCAACACTTCCAAGTTCATCCAGACATTGAGTGAACTTTTTCAAGCACTTTGGAATCATCTTGCCTTTCTCCGCATTGATTTTATGAAGTTTATCCTTCAATGCCAACTTCCTTTGATCACTGTTATTCTGATACAATTCTGTCAATGTTTTCCACATAGTATGCGGAGTTTCCTTGCCATGGAGACTCGAGACAATGTGGTTTCGAACTCCCTTAAGGATTATCGCCTTGCCTTCACCACACACTTCTTCCATTTGGCCAAGTTCTGTGCATCCATAGCTGCTGGCTTGGGGACTTCTTGATCAATGAATTCCTTCAAGTTATTATCTTCTAGCATAACCTCCATCCTATCCCTCTAGGCTATAAAGTTCGAGCTTCCTTCCAAGGCATACTAAAGCCTCAACCCATGGAACGCCATCTGCTGATCTTGAAGTATGTATGAAAATTCAACTTTCACCTATAACCCAGAAACTCAAAACTTCGAAATCTCCTCTAGAGAGATTATTTTAAATCAGTGATATCTCCCTCATCTGAACTCTGATTCTGCTGATTTTTTTTTTTTGAATTTGGGTATCTTTTCCCAAGGTATCCAAATGTACAATTTTTTTCTAAAACTTTTGTAGAGAAATTCTCATATCTTCTCTGCAAACTCTTGGCCTAAAAAACAATCTTTCTCTGATACCATGTAGAAAAACCTATAGATTCACAAGCTAATGCAATTTGCTAAAGCAAGAGACAAGAATCTACTTCTACACTTTACAATAGAAGCCCATAAGGATCAAGAAAACAATAATCAATAGAGGAAGAGAATCAAAGGTGCATAACACAATAAATATCCAAGGAAAGCCACAACTCCAAACCCCACTATCTGTTTTGTATTAATCGGGAAAATCAAGATGAAATTACAATGCTTGTTCTCTCAAGAACAATCCCAACACTCAGCAAATTCAATCTCCAACTTATAAGAAAGCTCAAGGCCAAAGCTTAGCCAATTCACAAGCTCTCCGAGTCTCTATTTGAATGTTTAATTCACATGAAGGATAGCTTGTATTTAAAGGGAAATAAAGCCTCTAAAAATAGCACACTCCCTCAAGGATCAGTTCCTGAATGCATGCACTATCAGTGCAACTAAGAAAAATCTAAAACAAATAGTACATTGTCCCTACACTCTATTTTCAACTAGGTCTTTCTCATAATCAACATGCATGAGTTTCTGATGGTGGAATCTTCAGTTGAATAGAGTAGCACTAATTAGGTCACTAGTGTCCCAACTGATTGTTTACTCACTATTAGTTCTTGAAACTAATTGGAACTAATTTAATGGACTTAACTCAATAAACTGAGTTAACTAATTACAACTCATTCATAACTCATCCTTAACTCCTATAAGTTAGGGAGAACATATACATGTCTTCTAAAGGAATTCCAATTCGAATTTCATAAATTAATTAAGTTAATTAAACTTAATTAATCATTTTCAAATTGCTATGAGAAAAGAATTCTATTTTAATTCACGGTTTAATTCAAGGACAAATTAAACTGGAATTTCTTGTTTCCATTTCTCAACAGTAACACACCCCAGAAATAGACAAAGGGAGTTATAGCATTGTCCATGACTCAGAAAAATGCATTAATACTTAGGTTAACTCTATGTTTTTCCTAAAGGGAAACATTACTTGATATTTATGGGATTCTAGAGGTCAAAGCATGAGTTAACTAACTGACACTCCACTTTTCACTCAAGTGTAAGCTTGAAAATCGAGAAATGTTTGCCTCAATCCTAACTAAGGACATAAAATCTTCAAGGGAAGGGAAATAGAAATAAAGAAATGCAACATCCAATATTTTTCCTCATTGGAACTCATGAATAAATTGGCAAGGAGAGAACCTCTCCTCATATATAAATTAGAGGCTTGGCCATTGTAACGGGGATCTAAATATTGAGACAAGTTTTGTTATTTTGTCGAAGAGTTGACAGAGAGAGAGGGAAAGGATCCAAGGAGCTAAGGGAAAACTTGATTCAGAAACCATGGTTGTAATCATTCTTCTCTCGTCTAATAATCTAAATCTTCTCATGTTATTTTTACTTGATGATGTTGAGACTTCTTTTCTGTATATGATGATAGATTGATGGTTCTCTTAGATGCATGCTTGTTTTATAAATTCTTGTATTTTAATGATTTTAATTGTCTAGGTCTATATGCTGCGAAGGTTACTTATTGTCTTGCCTATATGCAGGTTTTGTCCTAGGAGTAGGCGAAGGGGTATCCCTTTGTCAGATTGAGATCTCCAGGAAAACTACACTAGAGATTGAGAGGTAACTCTTCTCTTTTAGTTTATCAATTCTAGATTAACATGAATATGTACATTGTTGGCTTGTATGGGCCTAACCCAGGTTCAGAGGTGAATTAGCCAAGAAAATCCCGCTACTACTGGCCCTTTTAGCAACAGTCCGTGGAGTGCGGACTGAGGTCTCACCCGAGGTAGTATGGGAGGGTGCTAGAACCAGGTTTCCGCACCCTGGGGATGTCTAATGAGCTTATGGAGGTCTGCGGTCTGACCCGTTGCTATGCACGCTTGCTAACCCTTCACAACCTGCGATGCTGCTTCCGCGCAGCCCTACTCAGGGCGCAACCAGTATAATACCCAAGTCCCTTGCTATTTAATCTATTATTATATGATTACTTAACTTGTTTATGTAAGGCTAATGATTATTAGAGCATATTCAACAATCATATCAGTGCGTGTGATAAATAAAACAATATAAACATAAAGAAGGAAATGCATAGCAGATACACAGAAATAGGAATCAACTTCTCTTTATTAATGTTAGATCCAGATTACAGACTTGACACCGCCCTACATACTCAGCTGCAAGGATCTGCGCACTCAGTTACAGACTCTACTAGGCCTTTGCGCACTCAGCTACAGAGCCTCTTCCTACTACTATGACCCAATACACTTAGACTCTTACTCTAAGCTCAAACCATTCTTATTCTTCTCTCTTATTCCTTCACTATCCTTACAAATTAGAGCCTCACTCTTATTTATACAATCCCATGGTCCACAGACCATGGGTAGGCCAACATGACTTTACATTACACTACAATATTTTAGGGTGGACAACCCTATGACTTAACCTCTACTTCATACTCCACACCGGCAACTCGCGAAGTCTTACAAAACCTTTGACCAAAAATTAGGCTTTAAGCCCCAAAATATGTTGTGGGGGGATTCCATGCCCAACAGGCCCCCAACACAATCATCGCGACTCGTCCTAAGTCATGACCTTGGCACGGAGTCCTGCCAACTGGTCCCGTACTGCTCGGAGGTCCGTGGCACACCATTTTGTGGTTTGTTGGACCTGTTGCATGCGCTCTTCCGATACTTCTTTGTGAGTATCTGCTACCTGCCTTAGCACATATAGTCCCTACATCTATGTGAGCTTACCCTCAATATCAGCTGTAATGGTGAAGGCCTCATCAATCCAAGGTTGGACACACACCTTGAGAAGTGGCTCCTTCTATCTAGCGGCATCCACCTGCTCTTTCAGAACCCTTGCTTGCTACATCTTCGCCAGTCGTTGGGTGAGGACAATTGTTTGTGTATCTCCCATGACATTATCATATTGTTCCTATAGTTCGCACACCTCTGTTTCCAGGCGCTGTATGTTCGGGTCCTCCTGCAAGGATGTGATGATGTCAAAAGCTTGGTCCAACATACCAGTACAGTCTTGCACTGCCCCTCCAATTTCTTCTAGTCCTGTTTGAATCACAGTAACATGCTGCTCTCTAGCTTCCAGAGGAGTGGAAGGTTGTGCCTTCAGCCACAGCTCATAAATCTGGAGGTTCAGCTCCAGCTGCACTCATGTTGTTTCCTCGCATGCGCTTCGGACTCCACTTTCCAGACAATGGATCTGCATATTTGTTGGTAGGTCTACAACGATGGACAACTCTGGAACTCACTAGCATGCTTCATCAACTGTTTGCATGATCTGCTAGTTCTGTGACACTAGTTTGTCATGCTGCAGGCTGAGCTATTCGATGTTGATTTTCTGCTCACTCATTACTTGAATCGCACGGCCTTCCCTGGTGCAGAGCTCTGTTGTTATGCCATCCTGCAGCTGATACAATGTATCTCGCGGAAGGGCAGCCAAATTTAGGCCAAGTCCCTTGATCCTACCCACCACGGCTCTGTCGTCCTCTTTCTCTATTTTTAGTGCTCCTTCCGGTAGCATTATTTTGTTAGCCATCTTTTCGCGTAGCAACTGCACTATTGCTGACATGCCTTCTGTCTCGTAGGTGGCTACGGTTCCTTCCTATGGGGGCCACACCTATAGTTCCTGTAGCTATGCCCTTAGGGCCCCCAACACAATCTGATACTCTGACATGGCTTCCTGGAGTGCTTCCTTGGTGACCTCGCGAACTATGTCGTCAATGTCATAGAGGTCACCCTCTATTAATGTGATTGGCTCGATGGCCAATTTGGATGCCTTGACCTTTTTCCACGGATCCAATCTCTCTGTGACGTGTGGTCTTTTTGGTTGGGTGGAAGGTGTACTCGGGTCCGCACCTGCTTTTGTTTCCTTTACTCCTTGTCCTATAGACAAGTTCTGGCCCTACTCATCCTGCGTTATGGTGGCCCCTATTGCCTGAGCTACTGTTGCTTCTTCGATGGCCTTTGCCTGCTCTGCGGCTGCCTTCACTTCCTCATGGACAGCCCTTATCTCTGTGGCTGCTTGTTCATTGTGCCTTTGCTGGGCCAACTTCGTGACATGCAACTTGGTTGCATCCTTCTACTTCTATTCTACTGTTTTATCCATATCCGCCAGATCTAGGGTGTTGGGAAACGGATGCCCCCATAGCATGTTTTGGGGCTTAAAGCCTGAGTTTTGGTCAATGTAATGTAAATACCCCACAAAATTTGGGCGCAGAGCACGAAAGTCTAGGGTTTTCCACCCTAAATAATGTAATTTAATATAGAATGTGTTAGCCTACCCATGGTCCGCAGACCATGGGATTGTATAAATAGAGCGAGGCTCTTTGTGGAAAGTTAGTCTTAGTCTTAGCTTTGAGAAGTATTATGGGTTTTTGAATAAGGAATTCGCTCTGAGTTTGTAAGTTTGAGTCTTGGTTTGTAGTGGTAGTAAGAGGCTCTGCAACTGAGTGCGCAGAGGACTGGTAGAGTTCGCAGCTGTATGCGTGGACCCCTGTAGCTGAGTGCACAAGGTGAAATTGGGATTGTACTGGAACAGAAGATTAGTAAAAGATAAGTTGATTTTGGAACACTATGTGTTATTGTTTCTATGATATTTATACATCTCTTTACAGTTTATGATTGTGCGCACTGGTTATAAATATTGAATGATTAGGAAGAATATTAGGCCCACATAATTAAGTAAGATCTAGAATAAAGGCGTAGTAAGGATAAAGGATCTAGACATCATCTCTTCATGCCCTTTACAAAGCTGCGCAGAACTGTTGCATAAGGCGCGAGGGACAGACGGCTGGGCGGAGTAGCGCAAGTGCAAAGATCTATTTGTAAACTTCCCAAAATTCATCAATACATCCCTAGGGTGTGGAAACCTGGTTCCAGAACCCTCCCATACTACCTCGGGTGAGACCTCAGTCCGTGCACCATGGACTATTGCCGAAAGGGCCAGTAGTATCGAGATTTTCTTGGCTAAACTCACTACTGAATCTGAGTTAGGCCCCAAGTAGCCAACAAATGGTTCTATTGCCAGGACCAGGATCTGCCTAAGGGATGTCTGATGTCATGCCATTGGAACCCTAAAAAGGAGGAAATTGAAGAGTGGTTGGACAAGAAACTTCATGAGTTCATGACACAGGAAAACAGAACTCTGCGGATATCCGAGAAGAGGTGGCTGGATCGCTACATATATATGGAAATCCACGATATCTTCTTCACGTCTTTCTCTTATGAACTGTATGAGTGGATTGCAAGGTTAGCCGACAGCTAGGGAAGGTACAAGCTTGATCAACTGATAGTGTGGATTCCAGAATTAGTGCACAAAGTAGAGACATCAGAAGATAAGATCGCATGGGTGGTGGACCGTTGGCTCAACTGGATAACAAGGGGACTTATCACAGAGTTTGTGATAGACATGATCGTGAGCTATAGTGAAGCAGAGCGACGTTTTCTCAAGGGACTGTGAGGTAGGTACATTAAATCCTTGAATACCTGGATTAAGATGTTGTTATGTGAAAAATGGGCAATGCGAATACATTAATGTTTGCAACAACACGGAGTGGAAGAATCTACAAAGGTAGCAAGGAACTAGGAAACAATCCCTTGATTTCACCTTTGCATGAGAGCGAGGAAGAGCTCGCTCAAGTGTCTCCGAGAAGTGTGGTCAGTATGATAAGGCAGCGCATTCTGTAGTTACCACCTCCACTTATGCCACCACCCGCTTCACCTCCTTCACCTCCATCTCCACCCACTCCACCTCCACCACCACCGCAGTTCAGCATGGCGAGTGTGATCAAGCCTACTCGTATCCAGAATGTGTTGAACAGAGAATTTTGCTGGCCGAAATCAGAGATGTAGTTAATCATCAGATTTAAAGAGATCGTGATGCTTCCAGGTGAGACCCCATGAGATCTGGATCAGTAGCTGAAGAGTACGATCTGCGAGGCTAATATGACGCTAACGGATGCACAACACCACTCGTGGTTTGTGGCGTGTTTGACACTACACCTGAGGACAATGCTGTCAGAGTAGAAGATTTCAACCCAGGCCGAAGCGTTGGAAATGGCGATGAGGTTGAATGAAACACCGATACAAGATATGGGGCTAGGAGTTCAACAAATCCATGCGCAGCTACAGAATCTTTGCCTAGAAATGCAGAGCTTGAAGAAGGATAGGGTACTGTGGCTAGAGGCGGGTGAGGAAGTGTGGTGCATAAAATGCAAAGGCCAGGACCACAACAAAGACCACTGTCTAGTATTCGTAAACTACTTAGCAGGAGGGGGACCAATGCCGTTGAGACTAGAGGCACAAGTAGGGCCAAGTGCCGCACTCGCACTATGGTGCATGATTTGTCAGATAGGGGAAAGCACATGACGGATCACTATCATTTGTTGCAGAAGTATACATAGACACCCCAACAACTGTTTTGTAATTTCTGTAGGTCGATGGGCCATGACGAGTGTACTTGTCACAGCTACAAGTTGATGATGGAGCGGACCCCAACCTATAGGATGTAGACAGAAACACGAGGGCTAGACCCAGCCGCGGGGATGACATGTGCTGGATTTCAGGGGCAAGGTCGAGGAAGAGGAGGCATGGGACCAGGCAGGGGCCAGGGACAGTTGATTTGCTACAATTACGGAGGACCAGGACACTAAACCCGTGATTGTACTAATCCAACAAGAATGTCTTGTTCATATTGCGATCAGTTTGATCATGAAATGTTAGATTGTCCTACGTTGATTGACAAATGCGCGAGAAAGGGGTACTACAGCCTACTCTGACTCATAATATCCAAATGATGAGGTTTGAACCATGTGAAGAAGACCCCAATGTGATCATGATGCTCAGAAGTGGTGCGACCACAGGGGAAGACAAGGGGAAGCAGCCTGAGGAAGATACATGGGTTCGCAAGGCTCCTTTAAAGGAACCCGAGTTTGACTTAGAACGCGCAAAGGAGACATTTGTGGAAGCTAAGAAGAGCTTTGCGGAGGCCTCTACTTCAAGTAGTAAGGATCAACCAGAGCTAGGAATGGATCCTACTATGCTTACTACCTTTTTAGAGACATGCGTGAAGCTGTTGCGTGACAATAAGGCAGTCAAAGGACTTTAGGAGTTGATCACCAGGTGCACAGGGTCAGGGGTGTCGTGCGTAGTTCAGAAATTGGGGAAGCATGCATTGCGCACTGGGAGGGAGATGAGATTGACAATGCAGATTGATGAATACAAAATAGATAAGGTAATCCTAGACCTAGGTTCGGATGCGAATGTGTTACCAAAGCAAACATAGGAATGCATGGGCAGGCCCACGTTGTAGTGGTTCCCTATTCAATTACGAATGGTGAACCAACAGAAGATTTTTCCCATGGGGAGGTTCCAAGGGGTAACAATTGATATCGAAGGTATGAGCACACAGACAGACTTTGAAGTGATAGAGATTGTTGATGATAGCAATCCGTATCCAGTGTTGCTAGGAATAGACTGGGCCACTGATATGAATGGAGTCATCAACCTAAAGAACCGGAAGATGATATTTGAGAAAAAGTCCCTACGTGTAGTAGTTCCTCTAGATCTAGCCGAAGGAGCACGCTACACTGAACCTGTGCATAATGATTACAGTGACGACAAACTAGATTGCATTTACTAGATAATGGCGCAAGACTAGGATCAGGTGAACCTGACTACGAATGGGAGAATCTCATGGGAATGCAACAGTTCCTGTACTTTGGATTCAAATGAATAAGTAGAATGCTGGCAGAATTAGTTGCATGAGGTGACGACACTAAATTGCAACATGATGATTAGATCATTCCATCGCGTAACGACAGAAGCAACGGAACCACCAACATATGATGGCATGGTAGTGGTAGAGGAATTCCTGGACAAGGTTGAAAGCGTAGTACCGGAACAACATCAATACGCTATGCTAGAAGGGATACTATGCGCAACCCTATACGGGGATGGAGTACATGACAAGAGACCATGGTAAGCTAGCGCGAGGGTAAAAGGTGGATGTGGGTATGGGTTGGAAGCCCCCGTCGCCAAGCAATGCTCAAGCATCCAGGACAGAGAAGTCTACACACCCACCTATGTCGATGGGTGCAAACGTGTGTTGTGCAAGCACATCCCAAACTAAGGATCGACACTTGGAACCAGCTGCAACAACCAGAAAAGTGTCGTGCATGGAAAAAGTTCCACATAGAAGCATTCAAGACGGTATGCGGGCTCTTAAATAAGGTTCACTAAGCCAGATGGATGGATTGGGACCTACACATGCCAATGGTCTGATGGGCTTATAGGGCCATGTACAAGAACTTGAGCGTGGGAATGATTTCGAAGATGACAAGCAGAGTCTACGCCATAGGTTTGTGAAGAAGGAACCCTCACATAATTGGAATGAGTCGTAAGGACCAGGACAAAGGAATTATGCCGTCGCGCGGGGTCAAACATATGTAGATTCAGGAAGCCATTCGACAAGGGCACTTGAAAATTCACAAACTCGAAGAAGATCGAGTACGGCTGAGGAAGAAAAGCAGGATCTTGGATGAAGAAATCAACAAATTGGAAACCGGAATCACACAGGCAGGCCGCGGTGAGGAACCAAGTATGACAGAGGGAGGCCGCCATACTATTGCATTAGAAGGATTGGTGGCTCTACTACCATGGCGGTGGTCGCACCTCATTAGACAAAGGAATCGGGGGAGCGCACCATGTAAATAAGAATGCGAAGCACTGATTGGCATCAGGGTAATTACAGGGTACCCGCGGACAAGGCTGGAAGGTGCAGGATAGTCTCGCGTGGGTGGAGTAACCACCTGACTATTCATAGAAAGCACAGTCTCAGTGTTCCAAGCAGTTGGAAGAGAGCGCAGGACTATAAAAGAGTCTATATGGAAGCAACATGATAGGAGGACTGTGTGCAGGGCCAGTCTGTCCCAAGGGTCACGCTCGCACATGGGAGGCCACGCTGTCGTACAGGTAGACTGGGAAGTGACTGTTGGGGTCACTGTTCATGATAAGATATCCCCTTTAAGACAACAAGGAGTGGGTGGCGGGCAATTAAGACACAGCATCAGAACTCGATTTGAAACGATCTACCGCCATTCTCGCATTAATGAGCCGAATATGGGGGGAACGGTCGAATTTGAATTCAAAAGGGCTTATAAATCACAGGTGGCTCTCCACTGAACAAACCTTGGTGGTTTGACAATTTAGTTGTTCCATTATGAAGTAGTTATGAACTTGACGAATTTGGAGGTTGTAAGAGAAAGTTTGTGGTTTGAAGCATTGCCAAAGGAGACACAGGATTCCCTAATCAGAATAATGTCAACAACCAAGGGAGCCACACAGAGCTCTATGTCACCAGTGGGGGATGTGCCGGAAATCCCAAAATCACCTCGAACACTGAGGACTAAAAAAGATCCACAGGGAGCAGGACTGGTCCATATGTCTCCGCGCAACCCGCGGTTTGGTAAGCTGTCCATGGAAGAGAAGGGAAAAATGGTTACCATTGAGAGCAATGATGAGGAGGAGGATTTCCAGGCATTCGTAGAGGAGATTGAACCAGAGGAAGAAATGGAGGAAGACATCCTGCCAGTATGCACCGCAGCAAAGCTACCCAAGTATGTCCCCCCGTGGAAAGGGAGGGTAAAGGTACCTAAAGATTTGGATGCCCTTAAAAGCACATTCAAAACCCCGTTCCTCCCCGAGGGAATTATGTTTGAAGGTTTGGCTGTGGGCCACATACGCATGATGAAGTTTGAGGGCTGGGACCTCGTGGATAGCGAAAAACTCCCTCATTTGGAAACTAGCCAACTGATGAAACAAAGCAAGGAAGGGGCAATTACAGCACTGTAGCCACGGAAATTGCTATGCGGGGTGGAGGAGGCCAGGCTACTCCACCTCCTATGGATTCCACACTTTCATTGAGCACCAATCACGATATTTGTCATCAGGCAACTGCTTTTCCTCGTGCACGATGGGTACTTGTGGTTGGAAGATCCCATTCCCATCACGGCGAAGCTTATACATAGGATTTCTCAGCTTCCCTGTGCGGGAAGGTACCCCGTGGAAATAGTTGGAACAAGTGGAGACTTGGCGATTGCAGAGGCCATGAAAAAGAAATATAAGTTGGAGAAATATCAGAGGGGTTACATTATTACTAGCATTCAAGACAAAGGGGTCTGAGTTGCTACCCAGTTGCTAGCAGGAAAAGTGATGAGAAAATGTCGTGGCAACGAGGTACCAGTAACGGTCATCACGCTAGTCGAGAAATGTGCCAACGAGGTACGATTCAACTAGGCATAGTTCCTCTCCGAGGAGTTCCTGACGAACTGCGGGGAGGTCCAGGAGAAAGGTAAGACCTTCCACTACGTGTGGTTGCTCTTATCCATGTTGTCGGTAACAAGAGAATTACCTGAGGATATTCAGTTTCCTCCCCTTGACCAGGACTTGCTAGAGGTAGCAAAATACACATCACTCTGGGCGACAATGCACGCCACGTGCATCCACGAGATCAAGATCTTCTGGATACTTATGGAGGCGAGCATACGGATGTGGATCAACAAATGACCATGATTATCCCCCATAATATATGACAGTAAGCAGAGATTTGTAGACTTTAAAGCATATATTCACAATGTGTATATCATGGCACAGAAGGATCCAGAGCAGAAATGGACCACGCTCCCCTTCATCACAATTGATGACGTTGTTTTCGCATTGCTCGACTCATGGCCACCAGTATGGCGTGCACCAGATTTGGCAGTGCACGATGAGATGATGATTCAAAAACAGAAGGATGCCATCAAGCTGCTAGCACAACAGAAGCGGAATGAGCAGCTAGCTGAAGAAGTACGTCTTCCTGTGAGGTCGCAAAGGCCGCTGTAGAAAAGGTAGTAGCAGTGATAGCATTTGAGGCAACCCCAACACAAGAATAAAGAGGACAAGGGATAGAGGACACAGCAACAGGCATGTGTAAGGACTCTAGACACCACATATCTCCACAATGGTATGATATTGTCCACTTTGGGCCTAAGCCCTCATGGATTTGTTTTTGGGCTTTACCCCAAAAGGCCTCATACCAATGGAGATATTTGTCCATCCTTATATACCCATGATCCTTCCCACTTCTAGCCAATGTGGTACTTTGGTCGTATACCCAACAACATGGACCCACACACATCATCAACAAATCTAAAGTGGCCACACAATATAGAACGGACAGGGCCCAAGAAGAAGACCAAGGCTTCTAAATTGGATGGGGAACCCATTACACTGACTGAGGGTGACCTATATGACATCGGTGACATAGTTCATGTGGTCACCAGGGAGGTGCTCTAGGAAGCAATGACAGAGTAGCAAGATGTGTTGTGGGTGTTTAGGGCACAACTCCAGGAACTTTAGGTGCAGCCCCCACAACAGGGAACGGTAGTCGTCTACGGGGCTATGGGTACATCAGCAACAGAGCAGTTGCTGCAGGCCAAAATGGATAATACCATCGTGCTTCTGAAAGGTGCACTGATAGCAGACAACACGGAGGATAGAGCTGTCGTATGCCAGCTCAAGGGACTTGGCCTAAACTTGGCTGCCCTCCCGTGAGAGATATTATATCAGCTACAGGATGGAGCGACGACAGAGCTCCGCACTAGGGAAGGATGCACAATGCAGATGCTCAGTGAAAAACGAATCAACATCGATCAACTGAGCCTCCAACGAGATGAAGCAATAGCACAGACTCAGTAGTTGGAGCAAATCATCGAGGAACCATGTTTCCATGTCCCCGAGCTAGAGATTGCAACAGACTTACTAGTAGGTACACGGATCCACAAATTGGCCAGTGGATTCCATGAGGCAATGGAGGAAGCAACGAGGATCCAGCTGGACCTCAACCTATAGATCACAGAACTACAACTGAAGGCGCAACCCTCTACACCCCCGGAAGTTAGAGAGCAGCAACACCATGCCATTCAATCGGGGTTGGAAGCAATAGAGCGCGCTATACAGGATTACACGAGCTTGTTAGATCAGTCACTCTTCACCCTCACAACACTACAAGAAGACCCAACACTACAACATTTAGAGAGAGAGGCGTAGGAGTTGCAGTAGGCCTATGACAATGTCCAGGAGACCACACAGACAGTTTCCCTTATTCAGCGGCTGGCCAAGATGAGGGAGGCACAGGCTCTAAAGGAACAGGTGGACGCCGCACATCAGAAAGAAGCAGTGCTTAAAGCACGCATCCAACCTTGGCTCAAGGAAGCATTCACGGTCACTGCCAAGATCGAGGGAAAGCTGGCACAGATGCAAGGAATATATGCAATCAGGCAAGGAATTGCACCTGACAATGATGCATCGGAGATACGCACACAACTGATACAGTGGACACTGGAAGAGTGCGTTGTAGACGTGAGCGAAGCACAGAAGTTTTTGAATGAACTCCATGAAAATATCAACGCACCAGCTGAGTGACTCGAGACGAGTCACGATGATTGTGTTGGGAGCCTGTTAGGCAGTAGATCCCCCATAGTATGTGTTAGGGCTTAAAGCCTGAGTTTTTGTCAATGTAATGTAAAGACCCCGCAAAATGCGGGCGTAGAGTTCGAAAGTCTAGGGTTGTCCGCCCTAAAATAATGTAATTTAATATAGAATGTGTTGGCCTACCCATGGTTTGTGGACCATGGGATTTTATAAATAGAGCAAGCCTCTAAGTGGAAAGTTAGTCTTAGTCTTAGCTTTGAGAAGTATTATGGCTTTTTGAATAAGGAATTTGCTTTGAGTCTATAAGTCCGAGTCTTGGGTCATAGTGGTAGTAAGAGGCTCTGCAGCTGAGTGCACAGAGGCCTGGTAGAGTCCGCAGCTGTATGCATGGACCCTTGCAGTTGAGTGCGTAGGGTAGAGTTGGGATTGTACTAGAATAGAATATTAATAAAATATAAGTTGATTTTGGAATACTATGTGTTATTGTTTCTGTGATATTTATGCATCTCTTTACAGTTTATGATTGCGCACACTGGTTATAAATATTGAATGATTAATAAGAATATTGGGCCCACATAATTAAGTAAGATCTATAATAAAGGCATAGTAAGGATAAAGGATCTAGACAGCATCTCTTCGCGCCCTTTACAGAGCTACGTGGAACAGTTGCATAAGGCGCGAGGGACAGATGGCTGCGCGGAGCAGCGCAAGCACACAGATCGGTTCGTGAACTTCCCAAACTTCATCCAAACATCCCTAGGGTGTGGAAACCTAGTTCCAACACCCTCCCATACTACCTCAAGTGAGACCTCAATCCGTGCACCATGGACTATTGCCGAAAGGGCCATTAGTACTGGGATTTGCTTAGCTAAACTCACTATTGAACTGGGATCAGGCCCCAAGTAGCCAACACGGGGTGTGCCACTCGAAGGGCCATGATTCTAGCACTGAAAAGATCGCATCATCAATAGCGATGAAGGGGAGCTTGGTCCATTGCTGCATTGGGTCCTTACGTGCCTTGATGTACACATTATGCATGTCCGCCTTGAAGTCTACAAAGCTCTGTAGACTGTTGTACACTGTGGGGGGAAAGCACGGTCGTCTATTGATCCACATCTAGATGCTCACCTCCATGAGCACCCAGAAGATCTTATTCTCGAGAATCCACTTGGTGTCCTTGGTGGCCCAGAATGACACATACTTTTCGGCCTCTGGTAAGTCCTATTCAATACTAGGGAATTGACTGTCCTCAGGCAGTTCCCCTATTACCAGTAAAATAGGCAAGAGCAACCATGCATAGTGGAAGGTCTTTCCCTACTCCTGGGCTTCCTTACAGTTAGTCAGGAACTCCTCGAAGAGGAACTCATTCCAATTGAATTGGACCCCCCCCCCCCCCCCCCCGCGCATTGTTCTTCCAGTGCAACTACCGGTGCGGGTACCTCATCTTTGCGGCATTTTCTCATTACCTTTCTGGCTAGGAGTTAGGTGGCTACGGGGATTTATATTTAATGCTGTTGATTGCATAACCCCTCTTTTTCTTCTCCAGTTTGTATTTTTTCTTCATGGCCTCTGCGAGTGCCAAATCTCTGCTTTTGCCTGCAATCGTTGCGGGATCCTTTCCCTTACAAGGGATCCGGGAAATCCCATGGATGAGATCCACCATGATGGGAATAGGGTCCTCTAGCCATAAGTACCCATAGTGCACTATGAAAAGTAGCTGCCTGATGATGAAAATAGTGATAGGCATGTGGTGAAAGTGTGAAATCCATGGTAAATAAAGTAATCTGGCCTTCTCCACACTGCACAGCTATTTCCATGGCTCTAGTGTTGTGACTGACCCCTCCGTGATTTGCTTCATGATGCTTTCTGTCTCCAAGTGTGGGAACTTCTCGTTGTCCGTGAGGTACCAATCTTCAAACTTCATTGTGGGTACGTGACCCAGGTGCAAACACTCAAACACAATTCCATCAGGGAGGAGTTGGGTTTGGAGTACGCTCTTAGTGGCATCCAAGTCCTTGGGTATCTTGGCTTTCCCTTTTCATGGAGGGATGTATTCGGGAAATTTTTCTGCAGCACATCGACTGGATGTCCTCTTCCATGTCTTTTTCTGCCTTTATCTCATTGACAAGAGCCTATAGGTCCTCATCCTCGTCATCTGTCTCAATGGTGACAACCTTACCCTTTTCTTCCATTGAAAGTTTACCGAACCACAGATTCCTCGGGGACATGCGAACTGGTCCCACTACTTGCTTATCCTTATTGGGCCTTGGCATCTAAGGCAATTTTAGGATTTCTGGCATGACCCCAGTGTCTTCAGGAACATCATGTACTGTGGGGTTCTACGTAGCCTAGTCGGTGGTTCCTTCTGCCGAGCCCAAACCTCTCCTGGTAGTCGTCATTCTGTTTGAGCTGTCTGTGGTTGTTCGTGAACTTCGGGGCTCAAATATTTTTGGTCCTCAACACTTTTTGCTCTAATCAACTGCTCAAATCTCAAATGAACAAGTGTTGTCTCATGGTTAGCCCCTAGATTTTTATAGTGCCTTTTGAATTCAAATTCGACTGTTCCCCCCAATTCTGGGCCATCAATGCTTTCTTGGTGGAAGATTTCCCCAAATGTAGCCCTTAATTCATGTCTTAAATGCCCACCATCCACTCCCCTTTGCCTTAAATTAGACATCTAGTCATGAATAGTGACACCAATGGTTACTTCCCAGCCTACCCACGTGGCAGCGCAGCCCCCCATGCGCAGGCACAAACCTTGTGTCATGTTGCTTCTACACGTACCTCCCTCATTGCACACCTCCCAAACAGACACTTTTTTAGTCCTGCACTCTCTTTCAACTACCTGGAGCACTAAGACTATGATCCCTATGGCTATTCAGGTGGTCGCACCACCCGTGCGAGACTTCAACTCGCCTTCCAGTATAGTCCATGGAAACTCCTCAATTGCCTGCGTGACTGCTGGCACTGCACGTTTTACTGTATGTAGTGCACTCCCCTGGTTACTGCGTTTGGTGAGGTGCGATCATAGCCATGGAAGCAGAGTCATAAATTCTCAGCAACAATCTTCTAATGTAGTGGTATGATCATCTGTATCTTGCTTTGTCACCCTTGGTTTATCAACGAGACATGCTTGCGTGATATCGTTTTCCAGCCTCTTGATTTCAAGATCCATCCAAATGCTTTTATTCATCAATTGTACCCAGTCCTTTTCAAGTTTGTGAAGTCTAAGGCTCCCTCATTGGATGGCTTCTTGAACCCTTAGATGTCTGTCCTCACGTAGATGTGTGATTTCTTCCTCGTGGCCACCCCGCACTATTGCAACTGCGGGAGTCATTACATGTGGATTCCTTTTTGTATTTTCTTCACAACTTACGGTCTCTACTATGTTCCGTACCTTTGGAATTGTCTCCACATTCAGGGTTTTGCGCATGGTCCTATGGGCCCATCGAACCGCTGGTATGCGCAGGTCCCAATAAGTTCATCTCGCTTGGTGAACCTTGTTTAGTACTCTGCACACCCTATCGAATGATTTTTCGTGGAGAATTGTTAGTGTGCATCGCCTTTCCTGCTATTGTGGTTTGTTTTGATCCTCTAGTCTGGGGGTGGTGTGCGCTTGTGCATAATATACAACATATGTCTATACCCATCGGGAAAGGTGGGAGCTCAAGTTGTTCTACCCCTATTGATTGGCTTTCGTTTGGAGTTGGGGTTTTCCAAAACGTAGGTGCATCATCCTTCTGCATCCATGCCAATCCTCAAAATTTCCTTGATGTGTACCCCACCATCATGCGGGTGTTGCATGCAGTGCCCACTTCAGAGGATTGAATCACTGTTGTTCTGGTACTACACATTCAATTTTTCTAAAAAAATCATCCACCGCTGTTAATCCATCATATGTCAGAAGCTCCCTTTCCTTTGTTGTCATGCAATGCAATGATCTGATCATCATGTTGTAGTTCAACGTTGTTACTTCGTGCAACTGATTCTACCATCACTCTACTTCTTCGTCTGAATCTGAAGTGTATGAGCTTTCGTTCTCCCACGAAATTCTTCCATCTGCAATCAGATTCACCCAATCCTATTCTTGCACAGTTATCTTGTAAATACAATCAAAATCATTATCATTATCATCATCATGCACCGGTTCAGTGTATTGCACTCCTTCGGCTAGATCTAGTGGTACTACTACACATAGTGACTTTTTCTCAAAGATCATTTTACGCTTCTTCAGATTTATGACTCCATTCATATCGGTAGCCCAATCTATTCCTAGTAGCACTGGATAGGGATTGTTGTCATCGACAATCTCTATCACTTTAAAATCTACCTGCGCACTCACACCTTCAATATCAACTGCGACCCCTTGCAATCTTCCCATGGGCAAAATATTCTGTTGGTTCACCATTCATAACTGAATAGGAGACCACTATAGAACGGGTCTGCCCATGTGTTCCCATGTTTGCTTTGGTAGTACATTCACGTCTGAACATAGGTCCAGGATTACTTGATCCATTTCATAGCCTATTTGCACAGTCAATCTCATTTCTCTTCCTATGCGCAATGCATGCTTTGCCAGTTTCTAGACCACGCACGATTCTCTTGACTCTGTGCACCTAGTGATAAGTTCCTGTAGTCCTTTTACTGCCTTGCTGTCACACAACAATTTCATGCATGTCTCCAGAAAGGTAGTGGGCATTGAAGGACCCATCCCTGGTTCTAGTTGATCCTTACTACCTGAAGTGGAGGACTCCCTAAAGCTCTTCGTAACTTCCATGAATGTCTCCTTCACGCGTTCTAAATCAAATTCGAGTTCCTTTGTAGGAACCTTGTGAACCCATGCACTTTATTCTGGCTACTTCTCCTTATCATCTCCCATGGTCATACCACTCCTGAGCATCATGTTTACATTCAGGTCTTCTTCGCGTGGCTCAGACCTCATCATCTGTAAGTTTTGAGTCAGAGGGGGCTAGAGTACCCGTTTTTCACACATCCTCGCTATTAGTGAAGGACAATTTTCTGCCTCATGATCAAACTGAGTACAGTACCAACATGATGTCCTTGTCAAGTTTGTACAATCGTGGGCATAGTGCCTTGGCCCTCCGCAATTGTAACAAATTAGTTGTCTGCGACCCCTTCCTGGTCCCATTCCACCTTGACCTCGATCACGTCCCTGAAATCCAGCGTGCGCCATCTCTGCATTTGGATCAAGGGCTCGCGTCTCGGTCTGCACCCTGTAGGCAGGAGTCCGATCCATCATTAGTTCATAGCTTCGGCAGGTGCATTCATCATGGCCTACCGACCTGCAAAAATTACAAAACAAATGTTGGGACATCTGCGTATACTTTTGCAACAGATGACAATTATCCGTGGTTTGTTTTCCTCCTATCTAACAAATCGCACAACATAATGCAGATGCTACGCTCGGCCCTGCCTGTGCCTCCAGTCTTACCAGCATCAACCCTCCTCCTACCAAGTAGTTCATAGACACTGGACAGTGGTCCTTGTCATTCCCTTGTCCTTTGCATTTTATGTACCATACTTCCTCGCACACCTCCGACTGCGGTGTCCTATCTTGTTTTAAACTTTGCATTTCTAGACATAGATTCTGCAGTTGCACATGGATTTTTTGGACTCCCAACCCCGGGTCTTATATAGGGGTCTCATGTAATATCATTTCCATCTCCAATGCTTTAGCCTGGGTGGAAAGTTTTTATTGTGACAACGCCATCCTTAAGTGTGGCATAAGTGAGGCCACAAACCATGCGCGATGTTGTGCATCTGTTAATGTCATATTGGCTTCATGGATTGTACTCTTCAGCCTTTGGTCTAGATCCCATGGGGTCTCACCCAGGAGCATCGCGATATCCTTAAACTCGATGATTAATTGTGTTTCTGATTTTGGCGTGCTAAACTCCCTGTTCAGCGCGGCCTAGATTTCTACGATTCCTGTGTTCAGGTGGTCATTAGAATGCTTGATATACCACGTTAATCCGTGATCTTGCAGAAAACTCACTAGCGTGGCCTTTTTAATATTATCATCCATGACACCTTATGCTTCCCATACTACTCTTACCATGAACCAAAATTGCTCTGGATCTTCATTTCCCACTCCCTTGAATACTGGTAGTTTGATCATACTCGCCATATTGAATTGTGGTGGTGGCGAAGGTGGGGTGGGTAGAGATGGAGGTGAGGAGGGAGATGGGTGGTGTTGTGGGTGGAGGTGGTAAATGCGAAATGCGCTTCCTTATCAGACTGACCATGCTCCTTGGAGAAACTTTCACAAGCTCTTCCTCACTTTCCCATGAGGGTGAAATTAAGGGATTGTTTTCCAACTCTTCGCTACTTTCACTTATGTAGATCTTCCCACTTTTTGTAGTCCCAAACATTAATTTATTTGCAGAACCAACTTTTCACACACTAGCATCTTAATCCAAGTGTTCAAAGATTTAATATACTTACCTTGCGGTCCCTTAAGAAAACATCATTCCACCTCACTACAGCTGACGTTCATGTCCACCATGAACTCAGTGATAAATCCTCCTATTATTCAGTTGAGCCAATGGTCAATAGCTTGCATGATATTATCTCCTGACACTTCTAGTCCGCGCACTAATTCTGGAGTCCACACTATTGTTTTGTCAAGCCTACACCTTCCCTGGTTGTCTGCTAACTTCGCGATCCACTCATACAGCTTAGAAGGAAAGGATGAAAATAAAATTTCATGGATTTCTGTATACAAGTATCACTCCAACCACTATTCCTCAGATACTCACGGATTTCTGCTTTCCTGTGCTGCGAACTCGTGAATCTTCTTGTCCAACCACTCTTCAATTTATTTCTTTGTTGGATTCTAGTGGCATGACATCAGACATCCTTTATGCAGATCCCGGTCCAGGTAACGAAACCATTTGTTGTCTTGTATGGGCCTGACCCAGGTTCAGAGGTGATGTAGCCAAGTAAATCCTGATACTAATGGCACTTTTGGCAATATTCCGTAGAGTGCAGACTGAGGTCTCACCTGAAGTAGTATGGGAAGGTGCTAGAACCAAGCTTCTGCACCCTAGGGATGTCTGATGAGCTTCTGGAGGTTCGCGGTCTAACCCGTCGCTATGCGCCTTGTTATCCCTCATAACCTGTGATGCTACTTCCATGCAACCCTACTCGGGGTGCAACCAATATAATACCCAAGTCCTTTTCTATTTAATCTGTTATTATCTGGTTACTTAACTTGCTTATGTAAGACTAATGATTATTACAACATATTCAACAACCATATCAGTGCACGCGATAAATAAAACAATATAAACGTAAAGAAGGAAATGCATAGCAGATACACAAATAGGAATCAACTTCTCTTTATTAATCTTCAATTCAGATTACAGACTTGACACCTCCCTGTGCACTTAGCTGCAGGGGTCCGCACACTCAGCTATAGACTCTACTAGGCCTCTGTGCACTCAGCTGCAAAGCCTCTTCCTACTACTACGACCCAATACACTTAGACTCCTACTGTAAGCTCGAACCATTCTTATTCTTCTCTCTTATTCCTTCACTATCCTTACAACTTAGAGCCTCACTCTTATTGATACAATCCCATGGTCCACGAACCATGGGTAGGCCGACATGAATTTATATTCCATTATAATATTTTAGGGCAGACAACCCTAGGACTTAACCTCTACTTCGGGCTCCGCACCCGCAATTCACAGAGTCTTACAAAACCTTTGACCAAAACTTGGGCTTTAAGCCCCAAAACATGTTGTGGGGGGATTCCATGCCCAACATACATGTATCTTTGAACAATTGTAGGTCGCCTAATTATGTCTGCCTTGTGTCACAGGAGACCCGAGAGGGTTTTTCTGTCCACAATCACTCGTGCATTAGTCTCTACAAGAGAATTGGTGACTCCCTTGGGGAACACTCTTAGTCCCTGACTTTCTTATTATTGTTCCTAGATCTATATTTATCTCTAGCCCTTCCTACTCTTATGGATTCATATTCCAATCACCATGTGTGCTTCCCAACCTCTTCTACTACTCACAGTGTCTAATCAGACCCTAATTGGACCCTTTTTTCACCCTGATCCTCTGTAACATACTTCCTTGTGTAATCCACAGCGCTATAACGCTTCCCTGTCTCTGGCATATAGTGTTAGTCCTACCACTAACACTCTGATTGCCCTTCTAAGATGTGTTACTGAACCATTATCTTGACATCTAGCTTGTTTTATGGATTCTTGGGTTGATAGTTTTCCTATGGTCTGTCCTTTGGATTTGCAACTATGAAATTTTCTTGGTTGGCTGCTTGCATGGTCATTTTTCTTTTTAGAGAATAGCTTAATTACATTTGATTTTCAAAAAAGGAAAATTAAAAAATTACTTTAGCTTCCTATTTCAGCTGGTTTCTTTCTGATTATATTGGGTTAGTTGTTAGAGAATTGTATGTCTACATTTTGTGCATGAGTTTTTACTACATTTAGATGTGTATTGTTGAAATGATGTATAATCTCTCCTTGTAAGAAGCTCTTTTTCATCGAATGTAAAACTTAAATAATGTTTCTTGCATGGTTTGAGTCAGAGTCTCATTGAACTCCATACACCAACACCTCCTCTGGAGACACGAATACAAGTTCACATAAAATCATTTGCTTAGTAAAATTAATCAACAACTCTCTTTTTGAGCTTACACACAGACTAGTTTAAGCTAGGGTCTCGGGCGAAGAAGTGGTGAGTAAACTACCCAATATCACAAAAACGAGACTAGTTTCATTAATGAGAATAAAATCATGTTGCATTCATATCATCTAGGATCACTCCCTCACAAAGGATTTAAGCGCAAAACAACATCGGAGTGTGAGAGAAGGTAGGTTGCCTTTGATAGAATTTATGGTGGGTATTCTATGTATTAGGGATCCCCTCAAGGATATCGGATCTAAGTTAGGGAATCGGGTATTCTTCCCACACAGTGTACTATCTACGACCATCAAACCCCCAGTGGTGTCTCTGGTTTGAGGTAATGTTAGTGGCCAAACCTTTTAGGAATGAACACAAAGTGACTAGGAAGGGCTGCCCTGGTACCCAAAAAGATGAACCTACTCCGTATTTGGTTTTTTGGGAGGGTACTTGTCTTTAGGAGAGTTCTTGGCCCCTTCTTACCGAGGTTCAAGTGAAGATCAAGAGTAATCATAACTATAAATTTGGCCAGATCTCTCATTTAGCCACTGTGATATTGGGTTTCATCTCCAGTTAGTGGTGGTTATTAGGCAAGGTTATGTTACCTGGCTACTTGATGATTGCCTTCAGATTTTTTTTATTTTTAGGTGTTGGATTGTAGATACTGAGACTATAACAAATATCACTTACAAATTTGTTGATAAAATATACCTGTCATCGTGGCTACATTCGACCCTCATTGTCTATCTAGATGACAATGAGGTCTTCCTCCAATGACTTTGGAGGACCTATCGAGCCTTGGTGAGCCACATTCTCCATCTTCAGGAAATCAGTCTCCAATGTCTAACACTAAATCACATAACACTTCCCAGGACACCATACTTCCTGAGGAATTTTTTCATGAAGGAGTTGTACCTCCTTACAATCCTCCCCTCACCGATCCTCTTGGACTAGTGTCAGTTCAGGTAGCACTTGTACCTATCATGTCTTCATTAGCTCCCATATCCAATATTCCTACGACGACTAATGGGTCATGGTCCTTTGTGGACAATTTCACTCCACCATCACTTCCCCCACCTATGGTTAGTACTACACAACTAATTGATCACCCTGCTATTCAAACTATGCCCAGTCAAAGCAACCTTGTTACACTAGTTATTAGTGGAGTCTAGCACATCCTAGTTGTGGAGTACTAAAGTAGGTATGTTTTTTATGGTTATTTCAGTATCTTTTCATTAGAACTTACAAAACTTTTGCATCATGAACTAGGAAAATGATAAAGAATTATAATAGACCATGTGAGATTAATATGCAAGACGAAAACGCTGACAATTGTCATTTCCTTATGCAGAAAGGAGGAAAAACGAGAAGTTGTTGTTCCAAAGGAAAGGAAAAGGACGGGTTAACCACTGTCCCTTTGACGGGAGACCGAATGAAAACAAGGCAAAGAAAATCAAAGCGAATCAGCCTGGGAAAGGAGGTGGAGATATCAGCTCGGCGCAGGAGAGGAAAGAAATGACTGAGGACTAATGGTTTGGCGAATCCCTCAGGATCCTTGATCCTGAGGGATCGTTGTTTTATCTATTTCTGCACTTAGATATCTCCGCCGTCACCCTTATAAAAGGGGCAGCACTGTTAGCTCGGGAGAGAGTTAGATACAGTTATTCCTTTATGTAATTTCCTTTAAGATCAAAACTTTGATCATCGAGTCTCGTTAAGAATTGGTTTATTGTAATTCTGCTCTATGCATTAATACAAACTTGGTTACTATTTCATCTCTGAGTCTAGAATAACTTCAAGCGGTGTACCCCTGGAGGCTAAGGGCCCGGCCTTGGAGGACACTTGCTCCTGTATTATTACATTTGGTTTATGCGTGGTTTTCTTATCAATGTCATTTGGTAATCTGATGTGATTTATAAGTTTACATCACATGATCTGTTATATTTAATTTATTAAGGCTTCTACAGACAGAACGATTGTATTGACTCTACATCATATTACTATTCTATTAGGAGTTGATCTAATACTGCTAGTCTTTATAGAATATTGTTATTGTTCCATTACAGAGCCTTTTTGCTGTGTACTTGTTCATTAACGTTACAGAATTCATCTTGGAAGTTATGTTCTTTGCGACTGTTGGATTTATGAACAATGTTGTTCTACTTTGAGTTGCAGTCGTATTCTTTCTAACTAAGATCGATACTTGGATCAGATTACTATTTAAGTGTGTTGTGTGTGTATATGGTTTTCAAGCGCTGTTCCATAATTTATCAGTAATCAGTGCTGTTCCATTGGTGTGTGTTATTCAATCTGCCCTTAAGAGTGAAAGATTGTCGTTTGATTCCTGTAGATTACGATTAATGCATTTGATCTGATAGACTAAGATTGTTACTACTTGTGAGACTTAGTTGTTGTTCTATTTCTTAGCTGTTGTTCCATTTCAGATTTGCTGTTCCATTTCAGACTTGCTGTTCGATTTCTTAATTGTTGTTCCATTTCTTATCTGTCGTTCCACTTATTAGTGTTGGCGTGAAGAACGATCTTAGGCTGTAGTGAGCATTGGCATCTACTGTCCGGCCCCCAGATCCACGATCTGTTCTCTGATTTCCTTTTCCATCAGTTTCCAAAGGGATGGGTTATTGCTATCGAACCCCTGACTGATAAGTTGCTTAGTCTTTTGAATATGTGATTTAATCTTTTGAAGTAGTTAAGCTATAGACAATCATCCATTTACTCTTGTATTTTTGAACACTGTACAACTAGCATTACTTTGACAAATGATAGCCTCAGACTGAGACACTCTTTGAAATAACAAAACGTTCCTAGATTGACATATTAATGTGAGGTAATTAGAGGTGAAAGAGACCCTTTTTATAGCTCTACATTTGGCGCCGTTACCGAGGAGAGTGTAGCCATTTTTAAAGAGTACTGTGCATCTGATGAGTGCCTATTAGGAAAGAATTGGGTATTAAAAACGGAAGTAAGAACCTGCGTAAGGAGTATGTAGAAGCCCTGCTCCCCCGCCTGCTTTCCAATAGAATTGTTAACGAACTTAGGGTAAATGTTTTAATTTTTGTGTGAACGATTAAAAAAAAATTAGAAATTTTGAAAAACAAATCTTATGATTTCTCTCAAGTGGTGATGTAAGCACCACCCATTTAACTAACCAATTGACAGGAACATTTGAAGAAGGAGCCTCGATGAAACACATGAAAAACATCTTCTATTATGGTAAGAAATGGCTCACATTGCAACTTTTGAATTTCCTATCAAAGATCTAGGAGGAGTGACACAAATGCACATAATTCCCCCATCTTCTCTACCAAATTTTCATGGTTTAGCAAATGAAGATCCAGATACATTCTTATTTGAGTTTGAAATACTTTGTAGAGGATATGATTATTGTACTGACGATCAAAGGTTGAAAGTGTTTCCTCTTACTCTAAAAGGAGCAGCTCTCCGATGGTTCATGAGCGTAGGTGGGAACTGCATCCAAACATGGGAGGACATGAAGAACATATTCTTGAAGAAGTACCAGGGCTACTGCAAGGCCGATGAAGATATTTTCAATATGATACAAGGGGAAGATGAAAGCTCGGAGGACTATGTAGATCGATTTCAATACAACCTTCAAAAATCAAAGTATAAGAATTTGGAAAAAGAGATCTTAAAAACACTCTTTCTTAAAGGAATCAAAAATGAATTTTTAAAACTTTTAAATCTGATAGGAAAAGGTGATGTTTTTCAGTTATCATATGATGATGTTTGTGAATTGTGCATAAGGTATTCAAGAGGAATCTACAAGGCTAGTAAGAATTCTAGAGATGTTTGTTCTTTCTTTTCCAAATCTGCTATAAGAACAAGAGACATAAGAGCTGAAATCAATGCTTTATTTGAAAATTTTAAAGTTGATTTTATTAGCTCCCTAAATGAAAAATTGGATGCTTTGCAGGTTCATAAAATCAAGAATTTGATGAAGTGTTTTTCCCTCATGACCGAAAAGAGCATCCCGTAGATAGTTGTTCTTCCTTATCTATGATGGAAGAATGATGAAAAAAATGATGAAATATTAGAGATTTAGAATTGAGGATGGCTGAGAGAATGTAGAATTAGGAATGATGGATTCAAATTGAGAATTAGAAATTCATAATTAAGGATTCATGATTCATGATAAGATAGGAAGAAAAAGGGATTTTTGCATGTTGTAATTCTCAAATCTTTAGCTATTGTAATGAATTCACAGTTTGATGATTAATATATGATTTGGGAGTTGATGTTCATTCCTCTCGTCTGAGGTAGCCTAGCAACATCCGCTGGTGGCTAAGGGCCCAACCTTTTGTGGATTGTGCTACTGCTGTATATTATCTTTTTGGTTTATGCGTGGTTTTGCTTATCAGCTTTATTCGGTAATCTGGTATGTTCTATTATTTTACATCACGGTTATGTTATATCTAATTTATGTTCAATTGAGTAATATCGTTCTCTATGACAGGAATGTCGTATTGATTCATCTTGACTTGGTAACGCATTTCTATTCTTTTAATCATTGATATAACGTTGCTGATCCTTACAGAATGTATTGTTGTTAAATTGCAGCGTAACCGTGTTGTAACACTCTTTAATTGGTATTACTGAATTCATCTTAGAGATGATATTTCCTTGTGATTGTTGAATCTATTGACGTTGCTGTTCCATTATAAAATACAATCGTATTATTTATAACAAAGACTGATAATTGGATTACCAGATCAGATTACTATTAAGGTGTGTCGTGTGTTAAGTTATTATGCATTTGTATTTGGCTTTCAAGCATTGTTCCATATTCTATCATTAATCAGTGCTATTATATTTACCTTGTGCTATTCGATTCATATTTAAAGATGGGGGATTTCCATTTGATTTCTGTAGAACACGATTGTTGCATTTATTCTTGTAGACTAAGGTGTTGTTGCTTATTGAATTCAGTTGTTGTTACATTTCCTAGTTGTTGTTCCACTTCCTGTTATTCGCATTATCTTTTCTTTGGTGTGAAGAATGATATGAAACTGTAGTGGGCATTGAAATTTGTTGTCTAGTTCCCATATTGACGATCTGTTCCTTGATTATCTTCAGCTACATCAGTTTACAAATGGATGAGTTACTGTTACTATACCCTTGACTAATAAATTGCTGTGGTTTCCTGAATGCATGATTTAATTTTCAGAGTGATAAGTTTCTTTTAATTGTAAGTAGATTTTATTTCCAGATTTCATTTACTTTTGGATTTTAAGCATTATAATGCAAAACATTACTCTTGAGTAAATAGCCACCTCAGACTGAGTACACTCTTAAAATAAAAAGTCATCCCTGGGTTGATAATTAATGTGAAGGTAATTAGGAGTTAAAAAGACACCTTTTTATCCGGACGAGCATCTGTTTGCTATGGCTGTTCAAACACCCTGGTATGCTGATGTTGCCAATTATCTAGCAGTGGGTAAATTACCGAAGCATCTAACCCCTAATGAGCGGAAACAGATTGTTCGGCGGAGTGCTCGATTTTCTTGGATTGGGGGCTATTTGTTCCATACAGGGGCAGACATGCATATCAGGAGATTCGTTAGAGAAGATGAAATCTTTGACATTTTAAAAGCCTGCCATGACAGACCATGCGGTGGACATTTTGCTAATCGTAGAATGGGACATAAAGTGCTGCAGACAGGGTATTATTGGCCCACGATTTTCAAAGATGCAAAGAAATTTGTCCAAGCCTGTGACAGTTGCCAGAGAGCAGGACGCCCCGATCAGTATGATGAGATGCCTCTGAAACGACAGCTAGTCATTGAACCATTCGAGCGATGGGCTCTTGATTTCGTTGGACCAATTAACCCATCATCAAACCAGAAAACATATATTTTGGTGGCAACAGAATATGTCACCAAGTGGGTTGAAGCAGAGGCATTGCCAAGAGCTATAGAGGACTCTGTCATACAGTTCCTGTTCCATCTATTTGTACGTTATGGCCTTCCAAGAGAAATAATTATAGACGGTGGACCATAGTTTGCTGGGAACAGAATAGTTGCAACACTCAACAACTATCATGTCCAGCATAAAATCACTACTCCATACCACCCACAGGCAAATGGGCAGGTAGAAAGTAGCAATAAAATAATAGAAGCAATCCTAACGAAAACCATTGCATCACATAGACGTGATTGGGCTGCCAGACTACCTGAAGCACTGTGGGCTTATAGAACAACATGGAGAAGCACCACTGGTTAATCACCTTATCAATTAGTATTTGGAAAACAATCCATTTTTCCCATAGAATTCGAAATACAAACATTGCGAACATCACAGGAAGTTGGCTTAGATCTAACCGAGGCATAGATTAATCGATTGCAGCAGATCAATGAGCTGGACGAAATTAGGCTCTCTGCACTTCAGAATACTGCCCTGATCCAATAGCAGCGAGATAAATGGCATGATGCTCTCATTAAAAATAAAGTCTTCCACAAAGGAGACTGGGCTCTTTTGTACGACTCCAGGTTTCAGGACTTCCCCGGGAAACTCCAAACACATTGGTTGGAACCATACAAAATCTAGAAGGTACATGACAATGGGACCCTTACTCTAATCACTATTGACGGTTCTAGATATGCCTTCAAGGCAAATGGCCACCGAGTTTGTCTCTATCGTAAACCACTCACTCGGGAGTCCTTCTGCCAGCAGCTACGTCGAGACTCTGATATGGAGATTTTGGGGGAGGAAGAGAAGTCTTCCTCACCTGTAATTCATTAATGAATTTATTTCTTTTACAGTTTGTAAATAATTTCTTTTGTTGAATCATTTTTGTAAATATTTTTGAATCAACGTTTTGCTGTTATTATTTTTGCTGTTCCTTTTTCTCAAAAGAACAACTTATTCTTCTAGCTATTCCTTTTTCAAAAGAGCAACCCCCTTTGGATCAGCCGTTATTTTGTTGTAATTTGGTTCTTTCTCTTTATTTTTGTGTTCTGTTGTTCCTTTTCCAAAGGAACAACATTTTTGATTTCTGCTGTTCCTTTTCCAAAGGAATGGCATTTGTGTGTTTTTGTTGTTCCTTTTCCGAAGGAACAACAATTTTTTTGGATTTCTGTCGTTCCTTTTCCAAAGGAATGGCATCTATGTGTTTTGCTGTTCCTTTTCCAAAGGAACAACATTTTCGATTTTTGTTGTCCCTTTTCCAAAGGAACAACATTTTTTATTTCTGTTGTTACTTTTCCAAAGGAACAGCATTTGCCTGTTTTGCTGTTCCTTTTCCAAAGGAACAACATTTTGATTTTGTTGTTCCTTTTCCAAAGGAACGACATTTCTGTGTGTTTTGCTGTTCCTTTTCCAAAGGAACAACATTTTTTATTTCTGTTGTTCCTTTTCCAAAGGAATGGCATTTCTGTGTGTTTTGCTGTTCCTTTTCCAAAGGAACAGCATTTTTGATTTCTGTTGTTCCTTTTTTTTCAAAGGAACGACATCGATATGTTCTGCTATTCCTTTTCCAAAGGAATAGCGTTTTCGATTTCTGCTGTTCCTTTTCCAAAGGAATGGCATCTGTGTGTTGTGTTGTTCCTTTTCCAAAGGAACAGTGTTTTCCATCTTTGCTGTTCCTTTTTCAAAGGAACGACATTTGCGTTTTCTGCTGTTCCTTTTCCAAAGGAACAACATTTGTGGTCTTTTTTTGTCCCTTTTTCCAAAAGGAACACCACTTACATGCTTTTTCTCTCCTTGTGGAACATCTTGTTCCTTTTGCTGTTCTAAATTGAGGATGCTTATTGCTCCTGTTCTTTCAAGTCTTTTAGAATACAGCTATGCACTTATGCAATGGATACAAAATCACAACATACTGAAGTCAGTCTATCATAAATCGCTATCTTTATAAGAATTGCTCTGAATTGGTAAGAGAACAGAAGGAAGGACATGCTTATTTATCATCTTTTGCTGTCATTGTTCTACTAATTCTGCTATGATTGGTTATGTTTATCATTTTGATCCCTTTTAATCCTCTTTGATTATTATTTAGGAATAAGAACAAAGGGTTTATATATTCCTATTGAGATGTTAAGACTTCTTCCACCGTTCCTACTCTTAAGGAGTGTTGAACCACCCTTTGTGTATAAATAAGGGAAAAAACTTTATGAAAAACAAAGAAAAAAGAGTAAACATGACAAGTTATCAAATGCAGGATAGGGGGTCTCATCAAGAGCCAGCCTACCATGATCATGAGGATGAAAGCAAAGTGGCATTCCCACTATGGCCACCACACTAGGGATATGGTCCAAAAGGTATATCAAATAAACAACCCTTGGAACAGGAGGTCTCATCACGAGCCGGCCTGCCCACTTCTCGCTCCTTCCTCATGAATGGCATTATGCCTAACTGGTCACCAAGCCAGCATAATGGCCTACATTTTGACATCACACAACATTTCCTAAGCATACACAAAGGATCATGGTTCCATGGGTGAAATAAACAACTCTGCCAAGGTTATGGACACCTGTCGGCAGCAGAGCACTGTTAATGGTATTGAAGTCACATTATTTACACCAATACGTAAGTTATTAGCACCCTTCTGCTTCTTATACCTTATTAATCAATCATATATTATTTCCCTAACCATATAATACATGGATATCTATTATTACCAATCATGACAGAACAATTAACAATGACCGCATGAGATTTTGTTCCACAGCAGATGTCCTATCCCCCAGCCTCGCATCATATCACAGCAGTTTCTTACGTATTAAGCGATCCAACTCTACGCCTCGATTTCGGTAATTCGTTGCTTTTGTAAACATGGCATATTGCCATACGTTGTTCCTTTATGACTCTGCTTCAGAGCGGGCGCTGCTCCTTTATTTGACGGCTGGGACAGCCTATCACATTGCGGGGGGGAGGTTAACCTCATCATTCCCTGGATTACGTGTCAGCCCACTATTCGGGAAGTTGTGTACTAGGGTATAGCATGGCTCAACGACATACTATTTTTTTATTTTTTTTGCATGACTTGCTGTTCATAAGCCATTTCTATTGTATACTCTGCAGCATTAGATTTTGAACAAGTCTTGCGTCTGTCAGCCCCTCTGTGTTTCAACAGCACGAACAGTTGCCATTCCATTGAGAGTTTACAGCGAAACCATGGGAGGAAGATCGATTCGGAGAGAACTGCAGGTGTTAACAGTCTCTGCTGCTGCCCGGGAAATCTTGGCAAGAGCAGGGTGGCTGACTTATCCCAACCGCTTGCAGGAGTCTAACGAGACTGTGGCAATTGAATTCTTGCAGAACTTGCAAGAGGATTACTCCACAGTGAGGGGGAGACACGTAGCAGTCACTGATGACATAATCGAAGAAGTCTCAGGACTACCAGCCACTGGACCTGTATGGACGTTAAAAAAGGAAAGATTGCAGAAGATTATAGAAATCTTCCAGGATGAAGGCCAGAGCCTGGCAATTAGAGGAAAGGGAGTTCTACCAGCAGCACTAGGAGAGCCATGGGTAGAATTGGCAAAAGCCATTCAAAGCTACGTCACGTGTGAAGGTAGAAAAGATGTGGTAAGACCACGAAATCTTAAACTCTTAGCTGTACTAAAACAAAAATGATCTATAAATTTACTTGCATTTTTGAATTCGTTACTTCATGACATTGTACGGAGCATAAAAAAAGGCACAGCATGTAGAGTTAGTTGTTAGTCATCATGGGTTGATTCGGTTAATAGTCAGCCATAGCCTCACCCAGCAGTAGAGCAGCTGGGAAGAGCTAATTGCCATGATAAATGGGGGATTGACCGCACCATCCCCAAAACGTAAACATGCCACCAATACACCCAAGTGCCCGGAAAAATGCAGGGAATCGGCAAAGCGTAAACATGCCACAGGTACACCCGAGCGGCCAAAAAAACGCAGGAAATTGGTCCGACTAGCAAAACTACGAGGAAGGCTAGAGAAGCCCCAAGAAAACACCAGCCAGCTGGTAGAAATAGAAGATGAGCAACCCCCGCGACCAGAAGAGGAGGACGATGAGAAAGGAGTGCAAGAAGAAGAAGAAAAAGAAGAAGAGGCCGAGCAATCTGAAGAGGAAGAAGAAAAAGAAGAAGAGGCTGAGCAATCTAAAGAGGAAGAAGAAAATGAAGAAGAAGTCGAGAAATCCAAGCAGGAGGAGGAAACAGAACAACAGGAAGGTAGCCCATTGCAGGACCCAGTGGGAGAAGATGAATTGGCTGAATTTTTGGCCAATATGGGCGAATATAGCCAACCTTCTAGTCCACCAGACCTCAATGCCGAAAAGAAACCCCAGGAGGAAAATGCACCTGAAGAATCACATGCAAAGGAGGCAGAAGAAGAAAATCTACCTGTTCATGATGAAAAGATGATAAGAGATGCTGAACAGGAACAATCCATTCCTAACCAGAAGACACCAGAAGAAATTACGGAGGAAACAGGGGCAGAAAGAGGAGTCACCCAAGAAATAACAAAACCAGTTAGGGTTCTTGGCCTGGAACAGCTAGAGCATAACAGTGAGGAAAAAACCCAGATAGAAAATCCACGAATTAGTCACAATCCAGGCCGCAGTGAACAGCCTGTTGTTCCTTCTAAGGAAATTTTGGAAATTAAAGAATTGCGAAAGGAATAGCAGAGATTACTGAATATAATAGTCCAGATCCACCAGCAGATTATGATTCTAAAAGCAAGGCAAAGGGTAAAAAGGACTTTGGGAAGGAAAAATGTGACCACTCCAGCAAAACCCCTCAAGGCAAAGGGGCGAAGGACTAGAATCCATCTTGTTGTTCAAAACCCTATTGAAAACCAGGCTGTTGTTCCAAATGATGCTGAGAAACAGACTGTTGTTCCAATTGAAAAGGAACAGCAATGGACTGATATCCACGTTAAGATAGAAATGGATGAGATGATGACCCGTGATAAGGAAATTCAGACGGAGGCACCACTTTCGGGAGTGATAAGGGTTATGAACTCAAAGCAACGCAATAGGAAAGTTTAGGTAAAACTCCCGGCCTCCATTGCCGCATGGAGAAGAGATCCAAAGAAAGTAACCCTACGAAAGGGTTTGAAGCAAGCTCAGCAAGAAGTAGAAAAGCTTAGAGAGCAAATGGTCCCTTGCGAAAAGTATGAAGAGCTACAGTAGCAGCTTAGGAACGTCAATCTATCCGAAAGCCAGGCCTTTGAAGGGCGGCGAAGGGAACAAGAGAAAGTCGCGAAGGTAACTCGTAGGTTAGATATAGTTATCAAGAAGATGGATACCTTCTATTCTTTATACAATCATGTCTTAGCATGTAGAGCCCCTGCTAAGAATTATGCCTTGTTTTTACTATAACGGTATTTGCAGTTAAAAATAAAGGCTGTTAAAGCAGATGCTCCCATACAAATTAACATTGTCAATGATTTTATAGACTGCTGTAAGCACTATGGGGTAAAAGTCTAGAGACTACTGTGTGAGTTCTATTTACATAACCTTGTATTGGACCAGGAGACTGAGCTGAACCCTGGCCCTTTTGTTGGGGATATCCAATTGCAAGCATTCATTTCATTTGGGGTTAATAAAATTAAATGGCTTAAAGCCTATAATACTTTCCAAAGACAAGAAAACGGATTAGATTTGTGGGTAAGGGATGAGCCTGGGGACCCAGTACAGTTGTGGAGAGCACATAGAAACCTCATGAAGACTCCAGGTGTAATTGAAGCCTTAGGACCCATGCATGAGGCACTCATTCAACAGGGATTAGAATACGTTTTCTCTATCAAAGACCTTGCCATTGATGCAGCTAAATTTCGATATCAAATCTCTAATCCTAATATCCATCTCAGGGAACCGTTTAAGTATGAGAATTTTAAATTAGATGCCGATTGCTTGCACCTCTATGGCGAAATCGTTTTTAGGGCAGGGCCATCCTGGTTAGGATATAGGTTCCGGAGTCCAATTATTTGGCACCCTGCACCCGAATACCAAGCCCTGTATGAGATGCCTAAGGGTTAGACAGGACATTTCTTTGAATACCTACTTCTGCATCATGGTTGTAGGCCTCCACATGAGATTCCAACTCCAGCCTATTCTCTCACTAACTTACATGTCAACTACAATGTTTTCATGAGGGCATGAAACAGGGTAAGCAGGGGGGTGTGTGGAGTACTAAAGAAGGTATGTTTTTGATGGTTATTTCAGTATCTTTTCATTAGAACTTACAAACCTTTTGCATCATGAACTAGGAAAATGATAAAAAATTATAATAGACCATGTGAGATTAATACGCAAGATGAAAACACTGACAATTGTCATTTCCTTATGCAGAAAGGAGTAAAAATGAGAAGTTTCCGTTCAAAAAGGAAAGGACAAGGACAGGTTAACCATTGTCCCTTTGACGGGAGACCGAATGCAAACAAGGCAAAGCAAATCAAAGCGAATCAGCCCGGGAAAGGAGGTGGAGGTATCAGCTCGGCGCAGGAGAGGAAAGAAATGACTGAGGACTAACAGTTTGGCGAATCCCTCAGGATCCTTGATCCTGAGGGATCACTGTTTTATCTATTTCTGCACTTAGATATCTCCGCCGTCACCCTTATAAAAGGGGCAGCACTGTTAGCTCGGGAGAGAGTTAGATACGGTTATGCTTTTATGTAATTTCCTTTAAGATCAAAACTTTGATCATCGAGTCTCGTTAAGAACTGGTTTATTGTAATTCTACTCTATGCATTAATACAAACTTGGTTACTATTTCATCTCTGAGTCTAGAATAACTTCAAGCGGTGTACCCCTGGAGGCTAAGGGCCCGGCCTTGGAGGACACTTGCTCCTGTATTATTACATTTGGTTTATGCGTGGTTTTCTTATCAATGTCATTTGGTAATCTGATGTGATTTATAAGTTTACATCACATGCTCTATTATATTTGATTTATTAAGGCTTCTACAGACAGAACGATTGTATTGACTCTACATCATATTGTTGTTCTTTTAGGAGTTGATCTAATACTGCTAGTCTTTACAGAATACTATTACTATTCCATTATAGAGCCTTTGTGCTGTGCACTTGTTCATTAACATTACGGAATTCATCTTGGAAGTTATGTTCTTTGCGACTGTTGGATTTATGAACAATGTTGTTCTATTTTGAGTTGCAGTCGTATTCTTTCTAACTGAGATTGATACTTCGATCAGATTACTATTTAAGTGTGTTGTGTGTGTATATGGTTTTCAAGCGTTGTTCCATAATTTATCAATAATCAGTGCTATTCCATTGGTGTGTGGTATTCAATCTACCCTTAAGAGTGAAAGATTGTCGTTTGATTCATGTAGATTACGATTAATGCATTTGATCTGGTAGACTAAGATTGTTACTTCTTGTGAGACTTAGTTGATGTTCTATTTCTTAGCTGCTGTTCCATTTCGGATTTGCTGTTCCATTTCAGACTTGCTGTTCGATTTCTTAATTGCTATTCCATTTCTTATCTTCCGTTCCACTTATTAGTGTTGGCGTGAAGAACGATCTTAGGCTGTAGTGAGCATTGGCATCTACTGTCCGGCCCCCAGATCCACGATCTGTTCTCTGATTTCCTTTTCCATCAGTTTCCAAAGGGATGGGTTATTGCTACCGAACCCTTGACTGATAAGTTTCTTAGTCTTTTGAATGTGTGATTTAATATTTTGAAGTAGTTAAGCTATAGACAATCATCCATTTACTCTTGTATTTCTGAACACTGTACTACTAGCATTACTCTGACAAATGATAGCCTTAGACTGAGACACTCTTTGAAATAACAAAACGTTCCTGGATTGACATATTAATGTGAGGTAATTAGAGGTGAAAGAGACCCTTTTTATAGCTCTACACTAGTCTCCACCCCTTTCGTGTCAACTTCTGGGCCTTTGACTATCATTCCTAGTAGTGTTGTTAGCATGGTCACCTTCAATAACCCTTTTGGTTGGAACCCATTGCTATGTTCTAACCACCAAGTTCATATGCCTGGGGGAAATGTTCCCAAGATGCATATATCAGTCGAGGGAATTAATATTCCTCATTCGACTATAGGACAACATGGTTATTTTCTAGTCAAGTTACCTCCTCCAAGTGGACATTATTTTAGTGTTATTCATGTGCCTATTGCAAACTACATGGCTAGCGGTATCCATCAACCTAGTCTTGCTACATCCATTTGGGAAACCCCCCCAAAACCACAATTGAGTAATGGGGGCACTTTTTATCTTAGGTGAAACTGATATTTTTCCACATAGACTAATATCCCATATGGACCGCCACCTTATATGAGTACATCACTACAACCATGAAGTTATTATCTGATGAATCCCATGTATCCTGTTGGAAACGACTTGATGGGGGGACCTCTTGGTCCTTCAAGTTAACATGCACCACCTTAGTTAGATTTAGGAGCACCTACACCTTTGGCTTTTCTGGAAACACTTGATATCCCTGATCTATATAAGTTGACTAATGATCCCATCAATCACAACTTGCATTGGCCTCCATTACTACACAAAATACTCGTCGACATTCTGAAATTCGAAGGGAAACAAGGGGATGATTTGGATATGCATGTCACCACCTACCATTTATGGTGTTTATCGAACTCCATGGTTAATGACAGTATATGGCTTAGACTCTTCACCCACACCCTTACTAGAAATGATTCCAACTAGTATTGAGTTACCACACGTGTCATTCAATACCTTTCGTGCCCTGAAAATGGAATTCTTAAAACACTTCCAGATTCTTATCTACTATGAAACTGAAATGAAACTCCTCACTACTCTACACCAAGACACCTCTACCCATATCTCTAATCATATCCATGAATGGAGATGCAGGTGGAGGCTTGTCAAAACCACCATTCCAAATCACTTGTTAGTAGATTAGATCTGCAAGTCACTTCTTGCCCCCATTTCCAAGGACATTTCCCTAGGTCCTGTGGTCACAAAATACCAAGCCATTCATCATGCCCAACATTTAGTTTTTATCTACTCTAAGTCTAGCACACTTTATGCTATAATCCCCCATGCCCCTCAAACTTCCCGTGCTCCCACTACTCAACAACCTGGTGTGCATGCTAACAACCTCATCGGGCTACCTCTAGGGTTGCTGTAAAATAACTCAGTGGGTGAGCTACCCAATTATCTACTGATATCTCTCCTACTTCCAAATCTGCCACTCTTCCAACCACTGCAATAAACTATACACAGTGTACACAAAAAACCAATGGTAAGAATAAGAAAAATAAGACCTCTCCTTCTGAGAATCATCTTGCTACGTAGAACAACCCCAAATAGAAAGTCACAGCTAAATCTGATACCAGGGAGGAAAAAAATATCAAGTTTCCTTGCAAGATCTATGTGGAGGACCACATGACTTACAAATGTCCTTGCCTTCAAGAATGCATAGAACTTCTTTCACAAAAGGAAATTAGCCGAACCGCTGTGGTCCTCAATAACCTTTTCCCTGCTCAATAGCAGCAACACCTTATATTGAACCCACCGTAACCCCTGCAAGGGGGTAATGGCGATTCACATCCTCCTTCCTTTGTTGAAGGATATCCAACTATTTACACCTTTTAAACGGTTGATCTACAAACGAGAGCCAAGAATTATGTAACTCCAGTCACTAACACTCCAGAAACTACCTCGAGTTTGAATCCACCACTACCCACCTATCTTCATATTGAAAATCCTGTCGCTAACCTTATGATTCGTCCCCCCAAAGGGACACTTCATCGCACGACACATAATACCTCTTCACGATCTGTCCAAAACTACAGTATTATCAAATATTTCGCACAAGCACCGTCAATCATGTTTGGTCTGGAAGTATTACAAACTTGTCCAGCACAACGGAAAGCTTTTCTTTTGGGAGTTAATGGAATTGATCCTCAGGATTCCACTCTAGCAATTTTTGACATGGAAAAAAGTAAGCCTCGCCTTTCCCACCAACTCTCATTTTAGATGAAATTTATGTTGAAAGGTAGAGCTATCCATTGAATAGTCATTGACAAAGGTGCTTCAACCTACGTAATGTCCACTTCATGTTGGCTCGCTCTGGGTTCTCCCACTCTTACACCACCGTAAATTTCCTTGAAAGAATTCGATGGCCACACTTTCATCCCAAAAGAATACCTTTCCATCTACCCCATCACTCTGAGTGGGAAAATGATAATGGTGGATATTGAATTCATAGATCATCATCTCAATGATAATCTGCTTTTAGGAAATAATTGGACTTATGCCATGACTACCATTGTTTCCTCGATATTCTGACTCATCCTCTTCCCTTTGGATAGGTAAATAGTCACATTGGATCAATTATCCTTTTGTACTCTAGATTACTCCCTGTTACCTAGCGGCACCGTGCCCTTAGTGGGTGGTATACTTGACTCCTATGTTAGTGTAGGTACTTGTCTTTTGGAGGGTTCCTCCCTTTTTGTTTGTTTTCCTCTCTCCCCTCCCTGATGACCCTACCGAACCCTAGATCCTCTCAGCCCCTTCAAACATTGATTCCTATGGAGAACAAATGCTGCTTTCACCAGCTAAATTGGCTTATCAAGCCATCCAATTTGTGTTCGATTCTTTCGATTCTTTGGTTACAACCAATGGTACCAATTCCTCTCCCCTTGCCACTCCTTCTAACGATCTCCTCAATGAATTCCTACCTTTGGACGAAGCTATTTGAGAGATCATGTATTTAGAAGAGTGACCTTGGGATGATTCTCATCATCATGCTTTGATATATGATTCAGACATGACACCTCTACAAATCTTGCTTTTTGTCCCACTCGAGATTGGTACTTCAACTTATACGACTATCCAAACTATGAATTCAGAAGGTAAATTGGGAAATATTTCAAATACTATGCTCGTCGATATCTCGGTCAAAACAAGTATCATGGAAAACATTCAGATTGGATTTGACTATAGTCATGAGGAAATTGTGAGCTTCACCTACCATTTTAAATAATTTTGCAATGTTCTCGCTTGGTCTTACAAGGAAATTCCTGGCATAGATCCTTATAATGTAATATGTCCTTACAGACCATGGCTCCCAATTTCAAAACCATATGATGTTTGATTTAACATTCTTGCTCGATTTTTGGAAAGAACATTCTTCCTCCTACTACCCACAAGCCAATGGCTAGCTGGAAGCCATCAGTGGCATCCTCAAGACCACAATATTTCAGTTAGTGGGAAATCATAAAACCAATTGGCATCGAATGTTATATCCTGCTTTTTGGGCATACCAAACATCACTAAAAACTACTACAGGCTTCATGGCATTTCAGCTTGCCTATGGCCTAGAAGTAGTTATTCCTATCGAGTGTCAGATTCCCTCCCTCAAACTAGCTATTGAAATCTTGCCCGACACTACTATCGAAGAAGAGTGCTTGTTGTCACTAAATCATCTGTATGAGACTCATGAAGATGTCACACTAGCTCTCGAATCACATAAGAAATGAGTCAAAGCTAAATACGACAAACATGTCAAGCCTTGATCTTACCAAGAAGGTGACCTCAGCTTAATTTATGATCAGAAGCATGATCTCTTGGGGGTAGGAACACTTCAACCATTATGGGTTGGTCCATATGTCTTTACTAAGGTTACTTCTAAACATCGTGATGAACTTCAGGACTACGATGGAAATCCCACTCCCTGAGCCCCGTAATGGGCTCTATCTGAAAAACTATTTCGCCTAGTGTTCTACTAGGCTTCTGCTTTGTAATTTTATGTATATAAGTTTTTCTTCCTTTGGTGTGTCTATATATTTTTGTCTTTTAAATGGCTATTTGAATCATACATGTCTTTCATTACATAGATTTCTTTGTCACCCTGTTAGGCCCCTATACTACTAGTGTAACCCCTTATTGTTATTAGTATAACCCACTTATTATATTGATGTACCCATGTAGTGCCCATATTGTTGTTGGGAAAAGCATCTATTCAGAATGCCCCTATCCCACTCTAAGGTGTGACAGTGCCTTAGCAACAAACAAGGAAAACTACTTGAGTATTCTTCTTTATGAAATGTAAACGAAGAGGAAGGATAAACTAACCTGTGTCTTGCGCTAGTTTGTTGATCCAATCGCTCCTCTCTTCAATAGCTCCCAGCTCCCTGCTCCCTTATCGGCCCAGCTTCACCAAATTCCTGCAAGATCACAGAAGAGAGAAACTACACGAAGATATAGATTTACATTCATAAAAAGCTTAGGATCAGATTAAGCTAAACATGCAAATATAAGAAAACATCATTGATACACAGCATGTAGGAGAAACTCAAATAGTTTTATTGATATGATAAGAAAGTCCAAGAGGAGATACAACCAAGTGAGTCCCGATCCAGCATCTACCTCCCAGCAAAGGAATCCCTTCCTCACCTCCAACAAAGCATAAATCACCCAATGCACTAATCTCAATCTCAAACGAACAGCAATTCTTTGCAAAGTACAAAATTCCAGCCTCTGGATCTCTGGGATGAGGGATCCATATATAGATGTAAGTAGAGAGGATGAGTCAACTTATGTTTTGACTTGTGGCTTCTCTCTGTCAGTTCTTGCTTCCACTTGGAGGCTGAGAGCCTCTTACTCATCACTGGTCGAATTCAGTGAGGCAAGTGTCATTGGAGAAGATTCTGGAAGCTTCCATTGTCTCTCCACCTCGTTGAATGACTCTGCCACTTGTCATTTCCCGCTCAACGCACCTGGGTAGTGCATTCAAGTGCGTTGCAACGCACCTAGCCAGTGTATTTGGGTGCTTTGCAACGCAGGAAGCTAGTGGAGCATCTGAATTGATCCTGATTTGACTAGTTCTGAGTAGTTTTTGGTGGAGAACTTCTGGGAGAAGCTGTCATTGGTTGACCTTGTTTCTTTAGGAGCCGGAACAACATCTTTAGGGACTTAGGATCCCTTGGTTTATGGACATTTCATGCTTATAGCTGTAAGGCACAAAAATGTCTATAACAGTTGCCCCGTAAAGTATGAGGCCGTTTATCGGGTGAAATTCTTTATTAGGAGGATCTGAAGTTCTTTCAATGCTGGGAGGAGACCTGTAATAAGATACAATACAATACATTATTTTTCATACTGTTTTCATGATCTAGCTGAGGTGGGAATTCCCATGCTTAGCTTTATAAATTCATTTTTATGTACATAGGACAGAAAATCGTCTGATGGTAGACTGATGATTCTGATGAAGTCATCATCCTTTTGGTAGGATGATCATCTGTGCTGCAGTGTTGTACATGTCAATGTCTTTATTTTTTCTGAATATATATCGCATCTTGGATTGATGAAACTAGATCCGGGGTCTTCAATCTCGTCTGATCTTCACTCGAAGTACAAGTCGATCCATGTGAGAAATGTTTTGAAGTCGAACATGGAAAGACATCACTTGATTACCAGTCAATGATGTAAACTGTTAACAAGCGTGAGAGGAATCACCGATAATGATAATGACCCTCAAGGTACTGCAGTACAATTCACGTGGTGTGAATAAAGGAGTTGGCGTCGAACACCACGCAAAATCTTTCGGTCGAAGGTCATTGATGTATACCTGTCACCGGAAGTGAGAAACTTGCGATTGAGGCATGCAAGCTTCAAAGTACTGAAGGGGGTGTTCCTAGATCAACTTCTTGGATAATGAGCTGATGTCGACAAGAAGCGATCCGTCAAAGGAGGGCCTTGATGTATCCCACATCAATGACACGGAACGGAGCAAATGATTTTGGTGGAGGTGAAAACGATTTGAAGATATATGGTTCAGGGTGGCGGTCATGAAAGAATGAAGTATAATGTATGGTAGTGGATGGGACACGGGTGACTTCTCTGGATGACTTCTCTTGAACATATCGGCGACACTTATATGATGGATTGGTAGCATTTACCCCAAAGGTGGATGGTATGGCGAGACCATGGTGATGTGACCGGTGAATGAAACAACCCAACCCGACTCAGGCACGGAGTGGAAGTGTCATGTTCAAGAGCGACTTGCTACCAATAAAGGTTCTTTGAGTTTCTTCCCAATTTTTCCCCAGTCATTGCTGACCAGTACCTCTTTATTTTTGTCAAGCTTGAGGAGGATAACATATGCTTGTTCTATAATTTGCCCTTCGGGCAAACCCATCGCTATGTTTTAACGAGCCTAGAGATAGTGAAACTCGTTCTCGTCTAAAGACAAGTTTGTCGCTATTAATGTTTTTAACGAGTTTAACGACAAAGATAACTCGGTCCTTTTCCTTTTTAGGGAGTCTGAAAAGGAACGTAAAGTTAACTCCGAAATTCCTTTTTCGTCATCTAATCCCTTAAGTCCGAAAAAGTATAAAATAATACAGAAGGGATGAATTTTCGATAGTTTTAACGAGCCGAACAAAACAAGCGCTGGATCTTTTTGTGCAATAATCCCTCAGGTCCAAAAAGATTAAAATCTAGAGGAGCGATAGCTCTTCCTGTCGCTTTAACGAGCTGGAAGGCCAAAACTCGGCAATCTTTTCGTATTTTACGAGTCAGATGAAAAGAGCTTAAAGAAGACTCATCTTTTGAGGAACGAGTGATAAAATGGGTAGCAGCTGATTCCAGGTAAGGGTTGGAATTTTCCAATCACGGCAGTGTCACAAGGATGGCTAGTGAAATCACTCTTCGCAGCTGTTCCTCAAAATGGTTAAACAATCAAATGGAGGTGAATGATCGGCCAATGGAAAAGTGGAGGTGATGGTGCAAACACGACCAAGGCTTTAATGGCTGATAATGTTACATTCACGGTGGTTATTTACCGGAGGATAGTTCATTTTTTAACGAGCTTAAACGCGGATTCAAACACTTGCTCGGTGTTAACACCCAGGTTGTTCCCTATGACTCCCAAGGGAATACGGCCGGGGTAACCACTAACCAATCTTTGGATCACAGTTTCTAGCCAAACTGTAATCAGAGAGGGCTCTCTCTTTATGATTTGTCTCTGTTATGATGGTGTTTTAGGCTAGCTATTTTGCTCAGGTTTTGGTTTATAGTTTGGTTGAAGGATTTCTTTCAGGTCTTATGATATAGTGTTTAGAGAGTAAAATACCATTGGGCAATGGAGTCTGGAATTGTGAAATGATTTGATATGCAGGATTGGTGGTGTTCAAACTGCGGGGCCTATTGTGTATCTTAGACAAACAAATTTAGCTTAAATGGTGATATATGTCAACCAACAGAAAGCAATTAAGAATTTTCTATTAAGCTGGTGAGGTGAAAGTGAACACGCTGCACAGGAGCAAAACTTGAATTCCTGTGACAAAGGCCACTGTGAAAGGTGTATTCTGAAAGTGCAGCAATTAAGAATTACACTTATCTAGATTATAGCTGAAGAAAACATTCATTAACAACACAGATTGAACCCAGGGTACTCAGTGAATAAATCCTGAAAGTTATTCTTTTTCCTTGTTGCTTAGTATTGAAAATCAGATAACATATATGGATTTTAACAAAACAAGTAAATAACAGAGAGAGTTACAGAGACTTATTGTATGGTGAAATACACAGGAATCCAGCAGTTATCAACAGACACCAGAACGCATTTAACACCTCAGAAATCCGAGAAATTCCATCACTTTCTTTATTAACTTATGAAAGGATTACAGCATAATAACTTTTTCAGGAGAAATCAACAACAACCCTTGCAAGCTCATGCGAAGGGGACTTTATAGGAATGTTTCTACAAAATATCTCAGGCATTGAGTCATCTGAGAGAGAAAATATCTTCATGACTTCGTACAGAAAGTAGAAAAGAAGTTATTACAATTTTAAATGCAGCATAAATGCTCTTCAAGTCTGTCAGAGGATAATTTTGACCTTTGGAGGTCAGTGAGTCGGTTGAGCCGCTTTGCTTTAATGCTGGAGAACGCGTCTTTATGTTTGCTGCGCTGTATTTTCTTGGGTTTGCCACCTGTGACTGTGATTGCTGCTGTGGTGACCGAATAGCCCTGCTGAGTTGGTTCAGCCTTTATCTTTCCTCTGTATGCTTATCTATCAAAATTCTGCCTGTGTATGACTACTTATAAACTGGACAAAAATTAACATTTACAGGTTCTGGCTTGATAATATTATCTGTGTCAAATTCTTCCAGACTTCCTGTGGGGGCAATTGGTGCTTCACAATTGCCTCTATGGTTTCATCTGCTTCTGTATACTTAAAAAAATTTGGAGGCACATCAAACAGATGGTTGATCTCATTCATAATAAAAAATAGGTTGTCCACCCTATTGTATAAAGTTTGCCCTGATGCTGGCCCTGATTCTGCTGAAGTGTTGGGCTGTCTTGCAATTTGTCCTGCAGCATAGGCATCAACCCTCTTGGTGTAGTTTTCAAGGGTAAGCAGTCTTCCTACACTGCTTAATATGCTGGGGAGGCCTCTGTTCTGTAATGCCTGAAATCTGTCCATGAACTTGTTGATTTTAGTCTGCATATCCTGGGTTCTTCTTTCCAATGTTCCAACCAGGTTTCGTAGTGTCAGGACCCTTTTAACCATTGAGATTGTCTCAGTCCTGTGAGCAATTCCCATGGTGGCCAGTTGAGAGCTTGTCCTGTTATTTAAAATATTGATCATTCTGGTGGCAGCATCAGGCATGTTGCCAAGGCTTGCTCTAGCTCTGTGTATTTCCTTGTTTGCCTTTGCAATGAGTACTGTTTGTTCATCTATAGTCTCAATGTACTGCCACTGATTGGTGATAGACTGGCCAATATTGGCCCAAAGGACTGCCTTTAGCTCTGCTGTCACCTTTTCTAGTGTGAGCTCCTTCTCAAGCTCAGTTATCCTCTTCTTTAGAGCTTTTATTTCTCGTTCCTTTTCAGCTGCATTCTGTTTTCTCTTATCATATCTCTCATTTACTTTAGCCAAAGATTCTTTGGCTGAATTGAGCTCCAACATTTGAGCTTCCAGGACTTGAATTTCATTTTGGAGCTTCTGCATATCCAGACTATGAGTCTGCTCTGTTGTTGGTGCAGTTGTTGATGTAGTTGGTGCTGTAGGCCCTGTTTGCTGAGGAGGAGGGGCAGTTGTTGGAGGAGCTTCCTCAAGATTGATTATTTCAGGAGGAGGCTGGGAGGTTTGACCCTCTTCTCTTTGCTTCAATGCTGCCTGTAGTGCTGCCTTTGCAGCCTCTGATTCTCCTAGTTTGTCTTGAGTCCGGATTAGCTCCTTGTATAGAGATATCAACATGGTTGTGGCCAATCTCAATGATTATGTCTTCCAAGGACCTTATTCTGTTGTCCTTTGCCTGGGATGATGCCCTCTCCAACTCCAGTTGAGAGGCTGTATTGTTAAGGCTATTTTGTAGCCTATAGTTATCCAAGGTTTGGTCTGCCAGGGAAGCATAGACCATCTCACCCATTTGCTTGTGCAGTTCTATCTTGTCCATTGGGTGGATATCCTTGGCAAGGACTTCCAAGTTAGTCCTCAAATAATCAGAGGCAGATTGGGGCTGTACTGCTGTTGGCATGAAATGACTCATGATCATTTTGCCTTCCTGCACATCATATGCAGACATGAGTCTTTGCTGATTGGTGGGAGCCAAGTTTAGCAGATGGTTGTACAGTTGTCTCTTGATGGGCTCATTTCTCATCTTAATATCGATGAACTGTTGTTTAATACTAGGCCCACCTTCCCTTTGCTGCCTAGAGGAACTGACTTCTCCTCCCATTGCTCTATCCTGTTCCTGTTGAAAGGAACTTGCTGATGTTTCCCTGCTGGGTGGGACCATACCCAGAGGCTGCCTTATTGGCATCTCTTCCTCTGAAAGAGGATTGATTCTCTGCCTCTTCTCCCCATGAGTTGCTGATGTTGTAAGGGGAGTTTCTCTGTCCCTTTTCCTGCTTGTGTCCTCCTTTTGTGGAGTCTGGAGTGTAGATGCCTCAGCTGAAGTCTCTTGCCTTGGAGGCTCAGTTTGTTCAGTGGATTTAGGGGCTTCCACTGTTTGCTTTTGCTGGGCAGGCTGTTCCTGCCTTTGTTCTTGTTGTTGTTGCTGCTCCTCTTGCTGCTGCCCTTCTCCCTGCTGCTCCATCTCTTCTTGTTGCTACATTAGAGTTTCCATTTGCTCTTCGGTCATAGGAGGTGGCTGTTCCACCTGCTTTTCTTTGCCTTTGTTGACTGTCTGTGGAGGATTCATGGCAGCTTGATGGTGTGTTGTTGAGGACGAGGCAGCTGCTCCAAGTTGTTTTTTGTATGAGAGGGGAACCTGTCCACAAGTTTCTAAGTCAGCTTTCTTTTGAATATTTCTAGCCTCTCTCTCTAGCAGCTCCTCACTAGTAATTTCTTCTTCTAGGGTACCTTCTTCCTAGCTTAATCTATTGGCATACTGCTCAATCTTAGGCTGCCTCACGTGTGAATAGCTGCCCAATTTGTATCTTATCCTCCTGAGGGAGACAAAGTGATTGGGATCATAGGGTATCCATTCAAAGCTAGTTTGCAGTTTGAGGGCCTCTAGGATACTGTTTGCCTCTTTCCACCCCTCCTCTTTTCTGTTGTATAGGAAAGGGCCCAGCTGGCTCCTTACCTTCAACTGTGCCTTCTTGTTCTTGCTTTGAAAGTGAAGGTAGTCGGCATTCCCAAATTGCCTGAAATATTCTAAGGCAAAAAGCCTCATGGGGACATACCTTGGCAACCTAAAAGGCTTCAACTCACAGCCATATACTCTGATGACTGTGTGGTCTTGGTAGAGGTACCAATTACCAATGCTGTAGGTTTTGTTCAGGTGGAGAATTCTCCTCATGTCATTAGTTAACCTTGGAGGAGGAACACCATCCAATACTGTCATGGCTGGATGAATGAATAAGTCTATGAACTCAGAGTATGTGTATGGTGATACAGAGGCACAATGAAAAACAGAGGTCCAAAACACAACTGACCTTGGATTCCCCTGGGCATTGACTTGTTTCAAGGGAATAGAGAAGCTGGCTGGCTGATAAAACAAGAATAGGTGGTATATGTATGAAGTATACCTGAACAGTCTTTCCCTCTTCAAGTTCATGAGCTGGTCATGGATCTTATCTGCAATGTATGTGGCATAATCATAATGTACAGCTGGGGGCTTTCCAGGAGAGAATATAGACAGCATTGCCATTATGATTTCATCCACATCCTCCATTCCCTTGAACCCTAGGACATAGCTGATCAAATCCACTAGCATTCTGCCCAATTCATTCAAGTAATGATATCCAATAGGAGGAGTTCTGATGGCTTCAGAGCCTGGTTGTACAAACAGCTGGTTGATTTTGATGGTCTGGTCATTTGACAACTTATTCCCCTTCTTTATCAAGTTCTGCATGTGGAGGGGGGTCAATGGCTTTGCAGTGTGGAAGTGCAACATCTCATTTATGCTTTCTGGGGTGATATGAAACAGAATTTCGCCTGTAGGGCTGAGGACAACTCTTTGGCCTGGATCGTAGCACTCCTGGCATTTGTAGATCAACTCTGGCATAGGATTTACCTGGGGGAGGTTGTAGATGGGCAAGTTTGAGTCCCAAATCCCTAGAATGTCAGCTCCACTAAGGTGCTGGGCTTTCAACTCATTCAGCATCTGAATATTATATTTGGAGCCTAATGGAAACCAGTCTAGCATTTGATAATCCATATCTCCCAGGGCTTTCCATTCTAATTCCTGGTGAGGGGCATTGAGAGGCTTGATGTTCAATGCAATTGGAGTCTCCATGGTCTATTCAGTTTCTGTCTTGCAGGTGAATTAGTTCAAGTGAGCAGTACAGCACAGAGGTGACTTTTTACAATGCAACTGTGAATTATAGGGACTAGAGGGTGGAGTGGACACACAGCAATTGAAATACTACTCGAATTATGAATAAGACCAATGCCTGGTCTCCCTCTGTCTTCTATGGCAGGTTTTAAATAGCTTGACCAACTGTCTCACGTTTGCGCGAGCAGTTTACAGTTTTTGACCAAAACTCAGGAAATGAAGGCTCAGCCGGTGGTTTCAAGGTTGCAGTTGTAATTTAGAAGTGTTGCAGAGGAAAACTGTCGATGAAATAGTGAGTTTCAGTGTTCCTTAAGCGTTCTGAGAAATTTACAGTGAATTTAGGCGTATGGAGGATGAACTATGAGAAATACCTGGCTAACCGCGAACAGAGGTCGTAACTGTGGGTGGAATTGGTGCTCTGGAGGTCTTCAGGTCGTTTCCCGTAGGTGGCGCAGTTCAGGACGTGAAATAGCATGCAGAGGAAACAGTAGCAAATGAGCGAAAAGTATGAAAAAAACGCGTTTTTTGGCTAAAATATGGACTTTTTGCAATTTGGCGCTTTTTTTGTGATGACGTCAGCATGACGTCATAGGGTGGGGTCAGCCTCGGATGACGTCCGCATGACATCATCGGATGAGGTGGCGGGCTGCCATTGGTCCACGGGGAAATGAGGTGGCAGGCACGGTGGCACAGATGCGGACAAAAGCGTGATGCGGTGGCAGGCACGGTGATGACGTGGGGATGACGCTGGACCCGCAAACCGGGCGGTGAGTGACCTAACGGTTATGGTTTAGCCCTAGCCGCCACGGTTTCTCGGGGCGGTTATGATACGGCCCCGCACTTGTCAGAGGTTGCTCCGAGAGCCCTCAATGGGCGACGCGTGGCCGCTCCCTGACGTAACGCAACGTCACTTTCTCGGGCGCTAAACCTCTGTCGCGGGGACCGCTCCGATATCCATAAGGACCGTCGGATCTCTTGGATTTGATCCGACGGTGGACGGGATGATGACATGATAGGTGGATACGGCCACAGGCGGAGGGATAAATATATATTTTTTAATGTCTTTTCAATATATTCCGAAAAATTGAATATATGCGCAAACTTTGGTTAAGCAGCGAAAAGTGGGTTTTTCGGGGTTTTTTGGTAGTTTCAAAGGGGTTTCATGGATAAAGGGGTTTTGTAAGGTTTTCTGATGCGCAATAAGACAGCCCCAATACTTTGGATAAGAGAACGAAGTGGGTATTTAGGGGTTATTTTTGTAAATGAAGTGGGTATAGGCAAAACCAGGTCATTTGTGAGGCTCTTTTATCAAATGAAGCTTTCCAAGGGGCCAAATGAATTGAGAGGAGGGGAGGGGGTTAGGGTTAGGTTCATCAAAGTGACCAGATGCCATTTGATTCCTGACAGAGAACTTATTGGCTATAATGCCAAAGGGAGGGATATTTATACAAATTTTGGGGTTTATACACCATGGTGTTAATACTAGTAGGGGAAAAGGTAATGTAGGGGATTTACATAGTAGTGTTAGAGTTAATATGGATGAAGGGGTAAATGGAGGGGAAACCACTAAGCTTATTTTAAACTTACTTAGTTTAGAGAGTAGATCAAAATGAAAAGATTTTTAGACAAGAAATGTGGCTTTTGAATGAACAAGAACCACCATGACACCATGATCTTCTTCCATGAATCTCAGCTGATGAGGGGATGTTAGTAATGAAATGGAAGGGGGAAGGAGGGAGGTTAGTCATGCTCCTTGCTGTAACTTGATGAAGATGAACACCTTGTCAATTGATTGACTTTACTCTGGTAAACACAGTTAACATATCTGCAATGGTAAAGATAACCTTTCTGCAACCCCAACTACTTACCCAGCTACTTACCTAGCATTTTTTATTTCTCCTTGGAGGGTGCACTTGGACTTGCAAACCCTTACTTGCCTTTTCTTTTCTTTGGCTTTTTCTTTGTTTTTCCTATCTACTTCTACCCTTATCTCTTCCAAGGTCCCAGATTAAGCTGTTGGGAGCCTTTTCTTCTCTACCTGAACTACTTGTCTGCCAAGATTAAACAGTTTGGACAGACTCCTTTCTCTATTCTACAACTGCAAATTTAAACCATGGAATGATCCAGATTAGACTGTTGGACCATCCATCAAAATTTTAAGTCCATACCAAGCTATAAGCACAGATCAGATTTTCTAGGAAATATGTGATCTTTGAATCATCAAAGCAGAGCATATTTGGACCTTCCATAGCCAATCATGAAATATGAAACCTATTGGTATAGGTATCTAACAGTGGCTCCACATGGGGATGGTTTTTCTTTTGAAAGACCAAGAACAGCAGGTCAGATTGCCTTGCTCCTTGATTGTTCTTACCAATTTTGCAGTTTGCTGCTTTGAGGTGCCAAAATTGTGTGCTTCTCTTCTTGGTAGACCTCTGATTCTATTTACCTTTTGCTGGCAGTCAATAAACTTGAAAAAACTGCATTTTTACAATCTAAACAGAAAATAATATATACATCTGCATATATACAAGGGAACCCGAACTGCACTTATGGGGAATAGTCAAAATAGTGTTTCAGCATCCTGCCATTCACAGGACCTTCATCCAGGTCAGTTTCACTAAGACTTTTTAGGAAGTAAGTGTTGTTACCTTGCACTGCTTGGACAGCAAATGGTCCTCTCCATAAGGAATCAAATTTTCCATGTTTTCCTTTGTCTTCTCTCCTTGCATCCCACTTGAGGACTTTATCAACAACATTAAAATCTTCAGCTTTGGTTCTTCTATCAAAGGCCTTCTTTAATTTCTCTTGTAATACTTGCACTCTGCTGAAAACTTGGTCCCTAGTTTGCTGCAAACAAATTATCTGATTGATCCTTCTTTGCATATCATTTGGTTCTGCTTGGCTTTCTTGAAGAAGCTTCATAACAGGCACTCCTAGTGATGAGGGGAATTTGGCTTCTAGTCCATAAACCAACTCATATGGGCTGGTCCCAATTGATCTTTTTGTTGTTAGTCTATCTGCCCATAAGGCATTGACTAGTTTCTTGTGCCAGTTCTTTTTGTTCTCTTCCAGCACCTTCTTTATGATATTTAATAGGCTTTTATTTGATGACTCAGCAAGGCCATTTCCTTGAGGATAGTATGCAGTGGAATGGCCCAGAGTGATGTGAAATTTATGGCAGAAGTTGACCATTTTCTTGGATCTGAAAGCAGCAGCATTGTCTGTTATTACTTTGTCAGGACAGCCAAATCTAGCCAATATGTTGTTCTCCAAGAACTGAATGATAGTGGAATCATTCGCTTGTCTGCATGGAATAGCTTCAATCCACTTGGTGAAGTAGTCTGTGGCTGTCAAGATCCATCTATGTTGGCCTGAAGATGAGGGATGAATTTCCCCAATGAAGTCCAATCCCCATTGTTGAAAAGGTCTCTCTGTTGCTATAGGCCTTAAAGGAAGTGGCAGCAACTGCCTCTTTCCCTCAAACACTTGGCATTTATGACATGATGTGATAAATTTCTTGACATCAGAGAACATGGTGGGCCAGTAGTATCCAGCCCTTAGTATTTTATCCACAGTGGACTTCCAGTACAAGTGTCCACCACAGTCTCCTGCATGAAACTCTTGCATGATATTGTTAGTTTCATTTTCCATTAAACAGTGCAACAATATACCTTCATGGTTTTTCCAAAGCAAATTGCCATCCATCACACAAAATCTTGATGTTTTCATTTTTAAGAACCTACACTTAGTTTTGGACAGTCCTGGGGGAGCACACAGGTTTTGTAACACATAACAGATATCAGAGTACCAAGGGGATTGTTCAAAGGCTACATTGATCTTTGGAGTCGCCAGCTCTATTCCACTGTCCAGCTGATTGATGTCTAAGGCTTGAAAATTTGTTTTTGTCATTAATTTGGCCAAACCTTGGCCTTTTATTAGTTTTGTAGGTTTTATCTCAATGTCAAATTCCAAAATGCTGGCAATCCATTTTCCTCTTCTGCCTTCTAAATTCTCTTGGGTGAGAATGTCTTTGACAATAGGACTTGGCACATATGCTTTAACATGGGAATAAAGGATATAAATCCTAAAGTCTTTAATGGCTTTGACTAAAGCATAAGCTTGCTTTTCCATGATTTGATATTTTAAAGGTGCATCTCTGAGAGCTTTGCTAAAGAAAGCAATTGGCTTCTCATTTCCTTGGTCATCCTTTTGTAATAGAACAGCAGCAATAGTATGTTGGGAGGCAAAAGAGAAAATGATAAATTCTCTGTCAAACCGAGGATTGGTCAAGACTGGGGTTTGGGTAAGGGCCAATTTTATACCTTCAAATGTTTGATTGGCTTCAACAGTCCACTTTACTTTTGAATCCTTTTTCAGCATGTTATTTAATAATCTGATTAGCTCTGCTAGGTTTGGGATAAACCTTCTCAAGAAATTGATTTTTCCCAAGAATCCTTGTAATTCTTTGACATTCCTTGGGTGGGGCATTTGCAGGATAGCTTGTATCCTATCTGGGTCAATTCTAATGCCATCTTTTGAGATGATGTGTCCTAAGAGCTTGCCTTCCTCTAAACCAAATAGGGATTTCTTGGGATTTAAGGAGATTCCATATTTTCTGCATTTTAGGAAGATCTGTCTTAAATGTTTGAGATGTTCTTGGTCAAATTTTGAAAAAGGTGTGAAATCATCTAAGTAAATGACTAAGAAGTCATGAATCTCTTTGGAAAAAGCAATGTCCATTGCTCTTTGAAATGTTGCCCCTGCATTCTTCAACCCAAAAGGCATTTTTACATATTTGAACGTTCCCCATGGGGTTGTAAATGCTGTTTTGTCTTGGTCATCAGGGTGTACTAGGATTTGATTGAATCCTGAGAATCCATCCAGTAATGAGATCCTTGAGGCCCCTACCACTCTTTGAAGAATGTGATCCATCTTGGGTAAGGATAGTTGTCTTTAAGGGATACTGGGTTCAAATTCCTCAAATCCACACACAACCTAATTTCGCCAGTCTTCTTTCTTGTAGGGACCAGGTTGGAGATCCATTCAGAGAATCTGATTGGTGCTATGATGCCTGCCTTAAACATTTTTTGTACCTCTTGTTCCATCGCTGGGAGGAGCATAGGATTTATTCTCCTCAGTTTTTGTTTAAAGGGCTTTTGATCAGGTTTGAGAGGGATAGTGTGCTGGATTACAGAGGTGTCATAGGACTTTAGATCCTCATAACTCCATGCAAAGACATCCTGGAATTCTTTGAAGAGGTCAATGTATTTAGGCTTTTGGTCAGGAGGTAAAGAAGCAGATAATTTAATTATTTTGGGCTTGTCAATGGTACCAATGTTGCATTCTTCAATGGCTGCATTTAAGGGCTGCATTTTTGGTTTTCTGGGAATATCATTTGAATCAAAGATGTCCTCTAGTGGAGTTAGGCCTGTTGGTAAAAAATTGTCTTTTAGCTCTATGATTTCAGTTTCAATATTGGCTATTTCCTCACCATTGATTGATTGAATTTGCTGTATGTTGTCTTTGTTAAAAATAGTTGGATTTAGCATTTGTTTTGCTGTTCTGGGTGATATTGGGTGAGTAATCTTTTGAAACTGTATTTGTGATGGACTTGCTCCATCAAATATTTGTGATTCACTTGCTGTGTCAAGTATTTGTGATTGACTTGCTGTGTCAAGTATTTGTGATTGACTTGCTGTGTCAAGTATTTGTGATTGACTTGCTGTCTCAGAGTCAATATTTAGTCCTGCAAATTCTTGCTGCAGAGTTAAAAAATGGTTTATTTGCTTGTCATCCTCAAATACTTGCCAATCATTGATGTTGTTTGGAATGGAGGGTCTGTGTTTTACCTCAGCTGTAAAACAATGGTGGGGCTCAAAGGGCAACTTGCAGGTGCTTGCAAAGGTGGCTAAACTGTGAGCATGTAGATTTTGGGTTCTGGGAATTTTAGTAATTTGGAATTCAGAGAAAAAGTCTAGCACCTCAGCAACAGCAGACCTATAAGTCCTTAGTCTTTTGTCATTAGTGACAAAGTTTCCTTTCACCTGTTGGATAACTAAATCTGAATCACCCATGATTGAAACCCTGGCAGCTTGTAAGAATTTTGCCAACTTGAGTCCTAGTAAAAGGGCTTCATATTCTGCCATGTTATTAGTACATCTGAAATTCAATCTATAGGCTCTGCCTTTTGCATGACTGTTTTCTTTATTGTGTACCCAAACTCCAGCTCCTGCTCCTAATTTGTTAACTGAACCATCAAATTCAAGGAACCATAGAATATCCTGGTGGAAAGGAGATTTGATGATATGTTCATGGGCTGGTAATGTGAGCAGCAATTGTGGTTTTTTCTCTAGCTTGTCTTCTAGGACAGTCTCATCATTTGATTGGATGTTCTGGACAACTAGGGCAGCAACACTCTCTAATGTTTGATTGACTGTTGTTTCATGAGTGATACTACTTTCATCTGCATCTTCCTCTTGTATGAATGTCTTGGTTTCAACTTCACCTTTTGAAGGAATTGTGGTGTCATTGAAGAGAATGTATGAGTCTATATCTGAGTGGATAGCATATATGGGAAAATTTTGAGGCTTTTCTTCACTGCTGACCATGTACTTCATTAGTGTTTCTTTGTACAGTCTTTTTGGTTGCCCAAACACAGAGATGGTGGCATATGACATGTCTAATTGCAGGGAACCTTGGAGTTTAGCTCCCCATGATCTTGATAACAGCATTCCATACTTAGGTGGGTGTTATAGACATTTTTGTGCCTTACAGCATAGAGCATGAAATGTCAATAATCTAAGGGATCCAAAGTCCCTAAACAAGTTGTTCTTACCCTTAGAGGGACAAGGTCAGCAAACCACAGCACTGCAAATCAGTTCTCCACTGAAAAACACTCAAAAACAGGTCAGTTTTGGATCATTGCAGCTGCTCCACTAGGCATCTGCGCTGCATAGCAGGTACAACAAAGGCTACCTGCATTGCATAGAAAGTAGAACAAAGGCTACCTGCGTTGGGCGTACTTGGACATGTGGAGGAATCTTTTTCTCAAAGTGCCAGTGCCCAGGAAGCTTCTAAAAAGACACTTGGTGATAAGATTCGCCTAATGATGAGTTAAGAGCTTCTAAAACTCCAAGTGGAAGACAGAAACTCCGAGTGAAGAACTAAAGAACAACTGGAGTTGAAGAGGACAACAAGTCACACATCAAGCTGACTTATCTTCACTCCAAAACTCTATATAAGGATCTCATCCCATGGGATCTGAAGGGCGGAATTTAGTGCAAAGAATTGCTGTTGGTTTACAGTTGTGAGCATTGGGTGATTTCTTGAGGGAGGTGAAGAAGAGATTTCTCTCCGTCGGGAAGGTGATGCTGGATTGGACCTCTCATGGTTGTATCACCGCCTGAACCTTACTTCCATATATTAATAAAGCTTTTGAGGTTCTTCTATTCGCATGTGTTTCAATGATGTATTGTCTTACTTGCGTATTTGATTTATGCTAATCCTTGAATCAGTTATGCATGCATGCTTCTTGTAGTTTCCTTTTCTTGTCTTATTTGCAGGATCTCGTGTGGCTGGGCCCGTGAAAAGACTTGGAGCTGGGAGCAAGCGGAAATCAAAGGAGATTGGATCGACCATTTGCGCAAGACATCGGTAAGTGGATCTCTTCCTTTTATCTCTTGCATGTCATAAAGAAGAAACTTTAGATAGCTTTGCTTTCAGCTGTTGCTAAGGAACTGTCACCCTTAGAGTGGGTTAGGGTCATTCCGAGTTGGATACTTTCCCCCACAACAGACTGGCGACTCCGCTGGGGATCGTGTCTTGTTGGTAGCTTGTGTTTATTGCTATTCATTTCTTAAACAAAAGAGTACCGAATCGAACTGCATGCGAGTCCTTCGAATGCAAAGTAGAGGGCAGCTACTCTAGCCCAGTGTTGTGCATGTTTATGATCTGAAGAGCTGATCCACAAGGACTCTTTTTAGCTCTTTGTGATAGTGTTCATCTTCCTTTAATCATCCTCTAGTGTATACTTGACTGACAGCCTCTGATTTGGCCAAAAACCGCTCATTTTTGAGCAAACTGTGACCCGGAATCTGAGAGAGACGTGACTTGTCTCATCAGTGCAGCTACCACAAAGGCTACCTGCACTGCAACGTAGGTCCCGAAGGGGCTACCTGCGCTGCATCTCAGATTCACAGTGCAGCACCTGCGCTGATCCAGTTTTGCCTTGTGCAACTTGGATTCTCCACTGTCTGTTGCCCAGTTTTCAGTATTGTTTTTGCAGCCTGTTGTCAACCTGTATACCCAGCTGAAACCACTTCTCTTTGCCTTCATTCCGCCTCAGTTGTATGAAGAAACCGTGATTGTTCTTATTGTATTTCTTGCTGTCATTCACAGTTTCCCATAGCGAAAGTGAACTAGTCTTGCTATGACCTCTTGAATCTAGACCTGTGAGAAAGTGTCGTTGTGATTCTAAGAGTTAGTTTATTGTTGTTCATAGCTGCTTGAGCATTTGCTTTCGTTATATGGTTCGAATTTCAGTATTTCTTATGTTGAAACGAGTGAATCTTAAGGTGTTCTTTTGATTATTGGACAAAAACTTGTTTTCTTTCGCTTGAAATTGAATTCGAAATTATACAACAGCTTTCTTTTTGTAATACATCAACATTAAGGAAGAAGAAAAGAAATACTTGCATTGTGCATGTGCATTTTGACAGTTTGCATGTCGATTTAGGAAAAGTGCATCAGTGTGTGCTCTATGATCTGTTTGAAAAGATGATGTCTTTCTTTTCCTTCAGTAGTTAAGGTTTTCATAAGTTGAAAGAATTGAAAAAGCTTGCTTATCATTCTTAGACTGCATTTAGGAGTTGTCTCATACATCACGTGGTGATCCATAAAGGCAAACTGCTAAGCAAGATCAACCTAAAAAGAACTGAATTTATCTAACAACGCTTTGAAACATAACGAAACACAGTAGAGGTCTAGGTAGAGACGTGAACCGGCGTCGTTAAACATAGTGACTGTCGATCTCTACGAAGGTGGGTGATTCCTCCTGAGGGACGATAGCACTAATACGGACTTGTGCCCCCGCGTACCGTCGAGTATATTGGGGGACCCCTATAGGAACAAAGACTTTATCCATAGGAAGCCGTGTCGGCCGCCCTACTGATTGCGATGCAGTGAACACAGCATTCACGAAGATTGACCACTCGTACCGTAAAATGTATTCTGTGGTTTCACGAAAGGTTTGGCACACCCTTGCCTAGAACTCCAGAGTAGTTTCTTTTGGCCTTTTTCAAACTCTATAACTGAAAAAGTCCATCCGAGCATTTGTCACTTCGGGCTCGTTAATACATCGAAGGAGACTAGAGTCATCTTTAGCTTTTTCTTGACTCTTAAAAAGTGAAAAAGCAAGTTGTGTCTTAAAAAGCGTCGTCATATAAAATTCATTCTAAACGGAACATAATCACCCCTTATTCCTACGTTGATCTTAAGGTTGAGAACATGGAACACACCAACCAAGGGATTCCACAGCATGGGACCCCTAGCCCTTTCTCCTCTTGGGGAGAAGTTGGTGCGCCCCACATGGCCACATTGTCGCTTCTAGGACTGACAATTGGCCTGCCAATTTGGCTATTCTCAACCGCTGTAGTTCAGACCACCACGGTTCCTGAACAGTCGAGTCAACAGTTAGACCAGTCTAGAGCTACTCTCCAGCCTTCCACTTCTTATGAGCCTTCCTCCGATCCTTCTTCTTCGAAAGGTCAAGCCGCCAAAAGCGGAGCTCCCATAGAAAAGAAGAAGGAAAAGAAGAAGAAAGAAAAGAAGCAGAAGGAGCCAAAGGCGCCTGGGGGCAAGCAAAAGGCATCTAATGAAAACCCACACACAGCACGGACCAGGCCCAAATCGCCATGTGTCATATGTAGAGGAGACCACCTCCACCGTGATTGTCCCAGTATTCCCCGGATACTAAGGGACTGGTCCCCTCGTTTGCACGATTCGGAAGCGTCAACCTCTGACGACCAGGTTGAATGCTTACCGTCGACCAACGAAAGTGAAGGTCGCAGACGACGAAGAGGGATGAGATTCCCCTGCGAACTGTGTGAAGGCGATCACACCCTTCGCCGTTGTCCCTTTTTAGACGAGGCAAAGAGAGTTTTGGAAGATCAACCGGTGGCATCGGTGCTACTTCCTCCTGGATATCAAAAACTCGCGCCAGGTCCTTCGTTGGTCGAAAATACAGCTGTCTTGCTCAGAGGGCCAGCTGAAGTGTCAGTCACTGAAAGTGAACCTACTGAATCCGGACCGGACGAAAGTCCAAAGGTCGAAACGGCAGTTGACCCGGTTCTCCCTTCAGAAGTTTCATCTTCAAACACCACAGTCACTGAGGATTCATCTTCAGTTGACACCCCCGCCGAAGAGAATAAGGATGACACCGTCCATATTCTTTTCGTCAACTCCGATTTTGATGAGCATCTGGGCAAAGGGCCCACTCCTTTATCGCAGGAAGGAGCATCGTCAGGATCATATCCGGCCGTATATTCGGTCCCACCACCAAGCAACCTAGTTGCGTCCTTTGATTGGAACCAACTAGGCAGACCCCGGTTACCAGCCAGTATACCATTTAGAATTATAGTCCAAATATACAAAATGGTGATGGATGGAACTATCATTGATGAAGGGGCGTCTGTGAGTATCCTGTCCTCTATTGCTTGGAAAGCACTGGGTGGCCCGGCGCTTTTGCCCGAGACAAGGCGTCTCTCGGGTTTTGACAGGGGAACCAGTCGACCATTAGGGATTCTACCTAATGTGCCTATTACCTTGAAAGGGAAGGTCGTCAAGATGAATTTGATGGTCATCCAAGGACCCTTGGATTATAACCTACTCCTTGGACGGGACTACATATATTGCATGGAAGAAATAGTCTCCTCACTCTTTCGAATAATGTGTTTTCCATACGAAGGAAGAATGGTCAAGCTCGTAGACCAACTTTCATTTCCGGGATCACGCATCGCAAATAGTCACATACCTATCCTCAATGGTATTTTCAATCAAGAAAGGTCTCTTCCCCCGGTTCTTCTTCCTGATGAATGTGAGTGATTCGGGAAAGGAACGCAGGAGCCCAGGGGGCATGCATCCTGGTCTGCTCTGGAGGCAGAAAAAACCTTGGGTGTAAAGTAGAATTTCCGCGGGAGAATATGACTAGTCCGTACCCCGTCCCCTCCTTCTTCTTCTTCTTCGAAAGGAAGAGCCGGCAAAGTGCCAAGGCCCCGTGAAGAAGAAGGTGTTGATGGAAGTGGGGTTGTTCTGGAAAAAGATTCTTTTGTCAAAGTTATGTGTTTAAGGCAGCGCCACTCACCTTCGCCTACTTCGGTAGACGCCGCCAAGGAAAGTCCTGTTAAAAAGTTAATGGAACAATCTTTGGATAACCTGAAAGAGGTAAGCCTCACCCGTTAAAAACAAATGTTTTGACGGAAAAAGTAGGGGCAACCTTGAAATTAGACTTTACACCTGGGGGCATGCAAACCTCTTGGAAGGCAAGCATAGGCGACTTTTAGTTTTAGGTAGGACTAACCCCGCTAACCCGTAGATAAGTCAGGACCCAGCTTGCCCAAAGAGAGGATATGGAGCATAGCTTCGTGAGATAAAAGCTCCTTAAAAAATAGCTATCTCACACGAGACCTTCCTACTATATGACTGGTAAAAACGAGCAGTTTTGGCAAGGTTCATGCTCGTTAAAAAATAAACGCAAGATCCGAGCAGTTTTAATGCGGAAATTCATGCTCGTTAAAAAATAAACGTAAGCATGTGAGCAAGCTTCCCCCAGAGTTCAAGCTCACTAAGAAAAATGAACCGGTAAATAACCATTTGAGACTTTAAAATCATCAGCCATAAAAGCCTTGGTCGTGTTTGTGCACCGTCACCTCCACTCTGCAGTTGGCCGATCATTCACATCCACTTGATTGTTTACCTGTTTTGAGGAGCAGCTGCGAAGAGTGATCCCGCTTAGCCATCCTTGTAACACTGCCGTGATTGGAAAATTCCAACCTGTACCTGGAATCTGCTACTATCCCTGTTTATCACTCGTTCCTCAAAACATGAGTCTTCTTTGAGCTCTTTTCAATTGACTCGTAAAATATGAAAAGTTTGCCGAGTTTTGGCCTTCCAGCTCGTTAAAAGGACGGGAAGAGCTATCCCTCCTCTAGATTTTAATCTTTTTGGACCTGAGGGATTATTGCACAAAAAGATCGAGCGCTTGTCTAGTTCAGCTCGATAAAGATATCGAACATTCATCCCTTCTATATTGTTTTATACTTTTTCGGACTTAAGGGATTAGATGACGAAAAAGGACCCCTGGAGTCCACTTTATGTACCCTTTTCAGACTCTCTAAAGATGAAAAGGACCGGGTTGTCTTTGTCGCTGAGCTCGTTAAAATATTAGATAGCGACAAACTTGTCTTTAGACGAGAACGAGTTTCCCTATCGTTAGGCTCGTTAAAACATAGCGATGGGCTTGCCCGAAGGGCAGGTTATAGAACAAGCATATGTTATCCTCCTCAAGCTTGACAAAAATAAAGAGGTACTGGTCAGAAATGACTGGGGAAAAATTGGGAAGAACCTCAAAACTTTAATGGTAGCAAGTCGCTCTTGAACATGACACTTTTGCCTCCGTAAATATCGGGTTGGGTTATTATCATTCACCGGTCCCTTCACCATGGTCTCGCCATACCATCCAAATGGGGTAATGCTACCGATCCATCACATCAGTGTCGAGATATGTTCAAGAGATGTCATTCAGAAAGTGTCAACCGGGTCCCATCCACTACCATACATCATCTTTCATCCTTCCATGACCGCCACCCTGGATCATATTTCACAGATCGTTTTCACCATCATCACTAGTTCCGTTCCGTGTCACTGATGTGGGATTCATTAAGGCCCTCCTTTGACGGATCGCTTCTTGTCGACATCAGCTCACTATCCAGGAAGTTGATCTAGGAACACCCCCTCAGTACTTTGAAGCTTGCATGCCTCAATGGCAAGTTTCTCACTTCCGGCGATAGGTATACATTAATGACCTTCGACCGGGAGACTTTGCGTGGTGTTCGACGTCAGATCCTATATTCACGCCACGTGAATTGTGCTGCAGTACCTTGAGGGTCATCATCATTATCGGTGATTCCTCTCGCGCTTGTTAACGGTTTACATTATTGACTGGTAATCAAGCGATGTCTTTCCATGTTCGACTTCAAGAAATTCTCACATGGATCGACTTGTACTAGAGTGAAGATCGGACAAGTTTGAAGACCCCGGATCTAGTTTCATCCATCCGGGCTGCGATATATATTCAGGAGATAAAAACATAGACATGTGCAGCAGATGAGCATCCTACTAAAAGGATGATAATTAAAAGCAGAGAATTATCCGTCTCTTATCAGACGATCGTCTGTTTATGTACGACAAATGTATTTATAAAGCTGATCATGGGAAATGCCCGCATCAGCTAGATCATGAAAAGAAAGTATGAAAAGATAATGTATTGTATTGTATTTTGTTACAGGTCACCTCCCAGCGATTGAATGAACTTCGGATCCTCCTAATAAAGCATTTCACCTGATAAACGACCTCATACTTTAGGGGGCAACTGTTATAGACATTTTTGTGCCTTACAGCATAGAGCATGAAATGTCAATAATCTAAGGGATCCAAAGTCCCTAAACAAGTTGTTCTTACCCTTAGAGGGACAAGGTTAGCAAACCACAGCACTGCAAATCAGTTCTCCACTGAAAAACACTCAAAAACAGGTCAGTTTTGGATCATTGCAGCTGCTCCACTAGGCATCTGCGCTGCATAGCAGGTACAACAAAGGCTACCTGCATTGCATAGCAAGTAGAACAAAGGCTACCTGCGTTGGGCGTACTTGGACATGTGGAGGAATCTTTTTCTCAAAGTGCCAATGCCCAGGAAGCTTCTAAAAAGACACTTGGTGATAAGATTCGCCTAATGATGAGTTAAGAGCTTCTAAAACTCCGAGTGGAAGACAGAAACTCCGAGTGAAGAACTGAAGAACAACTGGAGTTGAAGAGGACAACAAGTCACACATCAAGCTGACTTATCTTCACTCCAAAACTCTATATAAGGATCTCATCCCATGGGATCCGGAGGGCGGAATTTAGTGCAAAGAATTGCTGTTGGTTTACAGTTGTGAGCATTGGGTGATTACTTGAGGGAGGTGAAGAAGAGATTTCTCTCCGTCGGGAAGGTGATGCTGGATTGGACCTCTCATGGTTGTATCACCGCCTGAACCTTACTTCCATATATTAATAAAGCTTTTGAGGTTCTTCTATTCGCATGTGTTTCAATGATGTATTGTCTTACTTGCGTATTTGATTTATGCTAATCCTTGAATCAGTTATGCATGCATGCTTCTTGTAGTTTCCTTTTCTTGTCTTATTTGCAGGATCTCGTGTGGCTGGGCCCGTGAAAAGACTTGGAGCTGGGAGCAAGCGGCAATCAAAGGAGATTGGATTGACCATTTGCGCAAGACATTGGTAAGTGGATCTCTTCCTTTTATCTCTTGCATGTCATAAAGAAGAAACTTTAGATAGCTTTGCTTTCAGCTGTTGCTAAGGAACTGTCACCCTTAGAGTGGGTTAGGGTCATTCCGAGTTGGATACTTTCCCCCACAACAGTGGGATATCAGCAACTACCACATCCATTAGGATTGTCTTGTTTGGGTATTGAACTAGAGACACACATAAGTCTTTTATGAGACCTAGACACTTGACTTGGCTGGAGTCAAAGGAAAACAGATCCTTGTATGGTCTTGTTATGTCTAAATTCAGCCTTTCCATGACTGCTTTTGGCATAAGGTTGTGAGAGGCACCTGAATCAAACATTGCATTATGTAATATTTTATCATGAATATGTAAACTGACATAGAAAGGCAGTACCCCTGTGACTACTGTTTTTCCATCCACTTCTGGACCAAACAGGAGTTCTGGGGTGTCATCCATCACATTGACATCATCTTTGTTACTAGTGAGTTGAAGGGACCTTTTGATCTGTAGTTTATAGATGTCATGCTTGGCAAGTTCTAAGAGAGGAATTGCTATCTTTAATTTGCCAATTTCTGTTTCTAGATCAAAAGGTTTTTCAGATTGCGTCTTGGGGTTATAGGTGACAGTTCTTTCCTTGTTCATTACATCTTCTTCTTGATTTTTGTCTTGACTTTGGGACTTATCCTTTTTACTCATCTCTTGAGGAGAAAGAGTTGAATGAGGATGGGCAGGGGGAGTGACCATAGGCTGCTGTTTTAAGGACAGTGGTTCAGTGATCTCCTCAACAATCACTTCTTCTGTATGTGAAGTCATTTTGTCATTAGGTTCTATGACTGTAACTCTTTCGGGCTGCTGATTATCCTTTTTCTTTTCAGGCTGGTTAACATTCACAGTTCTGCTCCTCAGCTTGTATTGTTTATGGACTTCATAAACAGCAGTGTCATAGCCTTGTTTGAAGTCAAAGGATTCACCTGATTTAGTTTGGAATAGTTTGATTTCATCATCCTCATGATCTTCTTGTGTTAGGAAAACTTGACTTTCACCATCTAGACCCATTAAATTAATCTCATGATCTTCATTGGGCTCAGCTGATGTGGAAGTTTCTGCATAATTTTCTTTGAAAGGGGGTCTTATGTCCTGGTCAGCACTGGTCTTACCAACATTTAGGTTTTGAGTTCTCCTACAATTTGGATTCCTAGGAGGGTTGTTTTGTGGTGCTTCCCATGATGATTTTCTTTCAACCGATTCTACCCTATCACCCAACCTTTTCATACCATTAAGTATTGCATCAAGTTTTTGGTCTAAGGCTGTAGGTTCTTCTTTGTATATGTTTTTCTTTTCCAACCTTGCCCTGTTTCTTTTGGCAATCAGGTTTGCTTCCACTGTGACAGTAGCCTTTTGAGCGTCTTCAAGGGTTTCAGGTTCTCTTTCCTTCAACTGATAGGCCATGTCAGAATCAAATCCATCAGGGAATTTGTACAAGGCCAAATCAGGAGGAGGTCTTAGGTTTTGTGGTATTGCATTGTACACATTGCTGAATCTAGCACAATACTCCAGAACGGTCTCTTGAGAACCTCTCTTGATTGTTTCATGTTCACCAAGTATGTGCAGGGGATCTTTCTTCTTCTCCCATCTGGTAGTAAAGGCCTGATAAAGCTCATCAGGGGTTGTGATAGTATTTGCAGTGATTGACCTGAACCAGGTTCTAACATCACCTGTCAGGCTTTGGACAAAGATTCTCATCCTCACACTGTCATCATCTATTTCATAGTTTTCAAAGTGATCTTGCATCCTCTTAGCATGTTGAATAGCAGAGTAAGGGCCAGTGGAGTCAAAATATGAGATTTTGGATTGGTAATCCTGGGGTAGAGCTGCAGGATTAGCCGGTAGCTACAAGGGTGCATATCTATTATCCATATTTGCAGGGTTTAGAGGATTAACAGGGGCAGCTGGGATAATAGGAACGATGGGTACCACAGGGAAAACAGGTAAAGCGGTAGCAAGAGTATTGGTCAAGGGAATATGTTCAGTGGATGATGATGTGAGAGGAGGACTGTGAGAAGTGGATGGTGAACTAGGGGAACTTGGAACAGACCGAAAGAGGACTTTAAGTGGAGTAGAAAGGTTAGGAAAATCTGCAACTGAGGTCAAAACAGCAGGCTGATCCTGCCTTTGTTGCTTCCTAATGTTTCTAGGGATGGTATTTGGATTATCAACAATGATGGGTGGATTAGGGTCAGGATTTGCCCTAGTATGCCGTGGATTTTTCTTAGGAGCCAGTTTCTAACTGTTTTTTGGGATTTTGTAGGAAGTTTTTATATCTGCAAGGACTGGATAAAGATTTCAAAATGGTTATATATATTTCAAAGCTAAGATGAAGATTCCCTAAATAAGCTCTTCCCTAAAGCTGTCACTGTGATGCAGAAACAGTTTTAAGGCCTCTTGACTGATTTCAGGCTTGATGGTAGCTATGGAAGATAGATAGCAATTAAAAAATCCTAAAAAGTCCCCAGTGGAGTCGCCAGTTATGTTAACACCCAGGTTGTTCCCTATGACTCCCAAGGGAATACGGCCGGGGTAACCACTAACCAATCTTTGGATCACAGTTTCTAGCCAAACTGTAATCAAAGAGGGCTCTCTCTTTATGATTTGTCTCTGTTATGATGGTGTTTTAGGCTAGCTATTTTGCTCAGGTTTTGGTTTATAGTTTGGTTGAAGGATTTCTTTCAGGTCTTATGATATAGTGTTTAGAGAGTAAAATACCATTGGGCAATGGAGTCTGGAATTGTGAAATGATTTGATATGCAGGATTGGTGGTGTTCAAACTGCGGGGCCTATTGTGTATCTTAGACAAACAAATTTAGCTTAAATGGTGATATATGTCAACCAACAGAAAGCAATTAAGAATTTTCTATTAAGCTGGTGAGGTGAAAGTGAACACGCTGCACAGGAGCAAAACTTGAATTCCTGTGACAAAGGCCACTGTGAAAGGTGTATTCTGAAAGTGCAGCAATTAAGAATTACACTTATCTAGATTACAGCTGAAGAAAACATTCATTAACAACATAGATTGAACCCAGGGTACTCAGTGAATAAATCCTGAAAGTTATTCTTTTTCCTTGTTGCTTAGTATTGAAAATCAGATAACATATATGGATTTTAACAAAACAAGTAAATAACAGAGAGAGTTACAGAGACTTATTGTATGGTGAAATACACAGGAATCCAGCAGTTATCAACAGACACCAGAACGCATTTAACACCTCAGAAATCCGAGAAATTCCATCACTTTCTTTATTAACTTCTGAAAGGATTACAGCATAAGAACTTTTTCAGGAGAAATCAACAACAACCCTTGCAAGCTCATGCGAAGGGGACTTTATAGGAATGTTTCTACAAAATATCTCAGGCATTGAGTCATCTGAGAGAGAAAATATCTTCATGACTTCGTATAGAAAGTAGAAAAGAAGTTATTACAATTTTAAATGCAGCATAAATGCTCTTCAAGTCTGTCAGAGGATAATTTTGACCTTTGGAGGTCAGTGAGTCGGTTGAGACGCTTTGCTTTAATGCTAGAGAACGCGTCTTTATGTTTGCTGCGCTGTATTTTCTCGGGTTTGCCACCTGTGACTGTGATTGCTGCTGTGGTGACCGAATAGCCCTGCTGAGTTGGTTCAGCCTTTATCTTTCCTCTGTATGCTTATCTATCAAAATTCTGCCTATGTATGACTACTTATAAACTGGACAAAAATTAACATTTACAGGTTCTGGCTTGATAATATTATCTGTGTCAAATTCTTCCAGACTTCCTGTGGGGGCAATTGGTGCTTCACAATTGCCTCTATGGTTTCATCTGCTTCTATATACTTAAAAGAATTTGGAGGCACATCAAACAGATGGTTGATCTCATTCATAATAAAAAATAGGTTGTCCACCCTATTGTATAAAGTTTGCCCTGATGCTGGCCCTGATTCTGCTGAAGTGCTGGGCTGTCTTGCAATTTGTCCTGCAGCATAGGCATCAACCCTCTTGGTGTAGTTTTCAAGGGTAAGCAGTCTTCCTACACTGCTTAATATGCTGGGGAGGCCTCTGTTCTGTAATGCCTGAAATCTGTCCATGAACTTGTTGATTTCAGTCTGCATATCCTGGGTTCTTCTTTCCAATGTTCCAACCAGGTTTCGTAGTGTCAGGACCCTTTTAACCATTGAGATTGTCTCAGTCCTGTGAGCAATTCCCATGGTGGCCAGTTGAGAGCTTGTCCTGTTATTTAAAATATTGATCATTCTGGTGGCAGCATCAGGCATGTTGCCAAGGCTTGCTCTAGCTCTGTGTATTTCCCTGTTTTCCTTTGCAATGAGTATTGTTTGTTCATCTATAGTCTCAATGTACTGCCACTGATTGGTGATAGACCGGCCAATATTGGCCCAAAGGACTGCCTTTAGCTCTGCTGTCACCTTTTCTAGTGTGAGCTCCTTCTCAAGCTCAGTTATCCTCTTCTTTAGAGCTTTTATTTCTCGTTCCTTTTCAGCTGCATTCTGTTTGCTCTTATCATATCTCTCAATTACTTTAGCCAAAGATTCTTTGGCTGAATTGAGCTCCAACATTTGAGCTTCTAGGACTTGAATTTCATTTTGGAGCTTCTGCATATCCAGACTATGAGTCTGCTCTGTTGTTGGTGCAGTTGTTGATGTAGTTGGTGCTGTAGGCCCTGTTTGCTGAGGAGGAGGGGCAGTTGTTGGAGGAGCTTCCTCAAGATTGATTATTTCAGGAGGAGGCTGGGAGGTTTGACCCTCTTCTCTTTGCTTCAATGCTGCCTGTAGTGCTGCCTTTGCAGCCTCTGATTCTCCTAGTTTGTCTTGAGTCCGGATTAGCTCCTTGTATAGAGATATTAACAGGGTTGTGGCCAATCTCAATGATTATGTCTTCCAAGGACCTTATTCTGTTGTCCTTTGCCTGGGATGATGCCCTCTCCAACTCCAGTTGAGAGGCTGTATTGTTAAGGCTATTTTGTAGCCTATAGTTATCCAAGGTTTGGTCTGCCAGGGAAGCATAGACCATCTCACCCGTTTGCTTGTGCAGTTCTATCTTGTCCATTGGGTGGATATCCTTGGCAAGGACTTCCAAGTTAGTCCTCAAATAATCAGAGGCAGATTGGGGCTGTACTGTTGTTGGCATGAAATGACTCATGATCATTTTGCCTTCCTGCACATCATAGGCAGACATGAGTCTTTGCTGATTGGTGGGAGCCAAGTTTAGCAGATGGTTGTACAGCTGTCTCTTGATGGGCTCATTTCTCATCTTAATATCGATGAACTGTTGTTTAATACTAGGCCCACCTTCCCTTTGCTTCCTAGAGGAACTCACTTCTCCTCCCATTGCTCTATCCTGTTCCTGTTGAAAGGAACTTGCTGATGTTTCCCTGCTGGGTGGGACCATACCCAGAGGCTGCCTTATTGGCATCTCTTCCTCTGAAAGAGGATTGATTCTCTGCCTCTTCTCCCCATGAGTTGCTGATGTTGTAAGGGGAGTTTCTCTGTCCCTTTTCCTGCTTGTGTCCTCCTTTTCTGGAGTCTGGAGTGTAGATGCCTCAGCTGAAGTCTCTTGCCTTGGAGGCTCAGTTTGTTCAGTGGATTTAGGGGCTTCCACTATTTGCTTTTGCTGGGCAGGCTGTTCCTGCCTTTGTTCTTGTTGTTGTTGCTGCTCCTCTTGCTGCTGCCCTTCTCCCTGCTGCTCCATCTCTTCTTGTCGCTGCATTAGGGTTTCCATTTGCTCTTCGGTCATAGGAGGTGGCTGTTCCACCTGATTTTCTTTGCCTTTGTTGACTGTCTGTGGAGGATTCATGGCAGCTTGATGGTGCGTTGTTGAGGACGAGGCAGCTGCTCCAAGTTGTTTTTTGTATGAGAGGGGAACCTGTCCACAAGTTTCTAAGTCAGCTTTCTTTTGAATATTTCTAGCCTCTCTCTCTAGCAGCTCCTCACTAGTAATTTCTTCTTCTAGGGTACCTTCTTCCCAGCTTAATCTATTGGCATACTGCTCAATCTCAGGCTGCCTCACGTGTGAATAGCTGCCCAATTTGTATCTTATCCTCCTGAGGGAGACAAAGTGATTGGGATCATAGGGTATCCATTCAAAGCTAGTTTGCAGTTTGAGGGCCTCTAGGATACTGTTTGCCTCTTTCCACCCCTCCTCTTTTCTGTTGTATAGGAAAGGGCCCAGCTGGCTCCTTACCTTCAACTGTGCCTTCTTGTTCTTGCTTTGAAAGTGAAGGTAGTCGGCATTCCCAAATTGCCTGAAATATTCTAAGGCAAAAAGCCTCATGGGGACATACCTTGGCAACCTAAAAGGCTTCAACTCACAGCCATATACTCTGATGACTGTGTGGTCTTGGTAGAGGTACCAATTACCAATGCTGTAGGTTTTGTTCAGGTGGAGAATTCTCCTCATGTCATCAGTTAACCTTGGAGGAGGAACACCATCCAATACTGTCATGGCTGGATGAATGAATAAGTCTATGAACTCAGAGTATGTGTATGGTGATACAGAGGCACAATGAAAAACAGAGGTCCAAAACACAACTGACCTTGGATTCCCCTGGGCATTGACTTGTTTCAAGGGAATAGAGAAGCTGGCTGGCTGATAAAACAAGAATAGGTGGTATATGTATGAAGTATACCTGAACAGTCTTTCCCTCTTCAAGTTCATGAGCTGGTCATGGATCTTATCTGCAATGTATGTGGCATAATCATAATGTACAGCTGGGGGCTTTCCAGGAGAGAATATAGACAGCATTGCCATTATGATTTCATCCACATCCTCCATTCCCTTGAACCCTAGGACATAGCTGATCAAATCCACTAGCATTCTGCCCAATTCATTCAAGTAATGATATCCAATAGGAGGAGTTCTGATGGCTTCAGAGCCTGGTTGTACAAACAGCTGGTTGATTTTGATGGTCTGGTCATTTGACAATTTATTCCCCTTCTTTATCAAGTTCTGCATGTGGAGGGGGGTCAATGGCTTTGCAGTGTGGAAGTGCAGCATCTCATTTATGCTTTCTGGGGTGATATGAAACAGAATTTCGCCTGTAGGGCTGAGGACAACTCTTTGGCCTGGATCGTAGCACTCCTGGCATCTGTAGATCAACTCTGGCATAGGATTTACCTGGGGGAGGTTGTAGATGGGCAAGTTTGAGTCCCAAATCCCTAGAATGTCAGCTCCACTAAGGTGCTGGGCTTTCAACTCATTCAACATCTGAATATTATATTTGGAGCCTAATGGAAACCAGTCTAGCATTTGATAATCCATATCTCCCAGGGCTTTCCATTCTAATTCCTGGTGAGGGGCATTGAGAGGCTTGATGTTCAGTGCAATTGGAGTCTCCATGGTCTATTCAGTTTCTGTCTTGCAGGTGAATTAGTTCAAGTGAGCAGTACAGCACAGAGGTGACTTTTTGCAATGCAACTGTGAATTATAGGGACCAGAGGGTGGAGTGGACACACAGCAATTGAAATACTGCTCGAATTATGAATAAGACCAATGCCTGGTCTCCCTCTGTCTTCTATGGCAGGTTTTAAATAGCTTGACCAACTGTCTCACGTTTGCGCGAGCAGTTTACAGTTTTCGACCAAAACTCAGGAAATGAAGGCTCAGCCGGTGGTTTCAAGGTTGCAGTTGTAATTTAGAAGTGTTGCAGAGGAAAACTGTCGGTGAAATAGTGAGTTTCAGTGTTCCTTAAGCGTTCTGAGCAATTTACAGTGAATTTAGGCGTATGGAGGATGAACTATGAGAAATACCTGGCTAACCACGAACAGAGGTTGTAACTGTGGGTGGAATTGGTGCTCTGGAGGTCTTCAGGTCGTTTCCCGCAAGTGGCGCAGTTCAGGACGTGAAATAGCATGCAGAGGAAACAGTAGCAAATGAGCGAAAAGTATGAAAAAAACGCGTTTTTTGGCTAAAATATGGACTTTTTGCAATTTGGCGCTTTTTCTGTGATGACGTCAGCATGACGTCATAGGGTGGGGTCAGCCTCGGATGACGTCCGCATGACGTCATCGGATGAGGTGGCGGGCTGCCATTGTTCCACGGGGAAATGAGGTGGCAGGCACGGTGGCACAGATGCGGACAAAAGCGTGATGTGGTGGCAGGCACGGTGATGACGTGGGGATGACGCTGGACCCGCAAACCGGGCGGTGAGTGACCTAACGGTTACGGTTTAGCCCTAGCCGCCACGGTTTCTCGGGGCGGTTATGATACGGCCCCACACTTGTCAGAGGTTGCTCCGAGAGCCCTCAATGGGCGACGCGTGGCCGCGCCCTGACGTAACGCAACGTCACTTTCTCGGGCGCTAAACCGCTGTCGCGGGGACTGCTCCGATATCCATAAGGACCGTTGGATCTCTTGGATTTGATCCGACGGTGGATGGGATGATGACATGATAGGTGGATATGGCCACAGGCAGAGGGATAAATATATATTTTTTAATGTCTTTTCAATATATTCCGAAAAATTGAATATATGCGCAAACTTTGGTTAAGCAGCGGAAAGTGGGTTTTTCGGGGTTTTTTGGTAGTTTCAAAGGGGTTTCATGGATAAAGGGGTTTTGTAAGGTTTTCTGATGCGCAATAAGACAGCCCCAATACTTTGGATAAGAGAAGGAAGTGGGTATTTAGGGGTTATTTTTGTAAATGAAGTGGGTATAGGCAAAACCAGGTCATTTGTGAGGCTCTTTTATCAAATGAAGCTTTCCAAGGGGCCAAATGAATTGAGAGGAGGGGAGGGGGTTAGGGTTAGGTTCATCAAAGTGACCAGATGCCATTTGATTCCTGACAGAGAACTTATTGGCTATAATGCCAAAGGGAGGGATATTTATACAAATTTTGGGGTTTATACACCATGGTGTTAATACTAGTAGGGGAAAAGGTAATGTAGGGGATTTACATAGTAGTGTTAGAGTTAATATGGATGAAGGGGTAAATGGAGGGGAAACCACTAAGCTTATTTTAAACTTACTTAGTTTAGAGAGTAGATCAAAATGAAAAGATTTTTAGACAATAAATGTGGCTTTTGAATGAACAAGAACCACCATGACACCATGATCTTCTTCCATGAATCTCAACTGATGAGGGGATGTTAGTAATGAAATGGAAGGGGGAAGGAGGGAGGTTAGTCATGCTCCTTGCTGTAACTTGATGAAGATGAAAACCTTGTCAATTGATTGACTTTACTCTGGTAAACACAGTTAACATATCTGCAATGGTAAAGATAACCTTTCTGCAACCCCAACTACTTACCCAGCTACTTACCTAGCATTTTTTATTTCTCCTTGGAGGGTGCACTTGGACTTGCAAACCCTTACTTGCCTTTTCTTTTCTTTGGCTTTTTCTTTGTTTTTCCTATCTACTTCTACCCTTATCTCTTCCAAGGTCCCAGATTAAGCTGTTGGGAGCCTTTTCTTCTCTACCTGAACTACTTGTCTGCCAAGATTAAACAGTTTGGACAGACTCCTTTCTCTATTCTACAACTGCAAATTTAAACCATGGAATGATCCAGATTAGACTGTTGGACCATCCATCAAAATTTTAAGTCCATACCAAGCTATAAGCACAGATCAGATTTTCTAGGAAATATGTGATCTTTGAATCATCAAAGCAGAGCATATTTGGACCTTCCATAGCCAATCATGAAATATGAAACCTATTGGTATAGGTATCTAACACTCGGTCTTATGTTTATTTTTTAACGAGCATGAACTATGTGCTAAAACTGCTCGATAACATGGTCTATTTTTGATTTTTTTACCATAAATAGCTTTGCCTTTTCAAAGATAGTACTGTTCTTTCAATTGCTTCATCAAACTAGTTAGAAATGAACAACATTTGCTTGAAAATGAGATTAAAACGCTAATATTTTACTTTGAACTACGTAAAGAGCAATTAAAAATTGTTTTTACCTCTCATTTTACCATTTCATTTGAACTTGGTTTGTTGGAGCTTTGGAGGTGCCTCTTCCCCCTTGATTTTCATCAGCTAATTTCGGGAGATTCTGTGGACGATTCTCAGCACCGTCTGGACCAGGTAGGAGCTAAACCTGAGCTCTTTCATTTCATGGTTTCTTTTCTGCATTTTGTGCTTCAATCCCTGCTTTTCTGAGCCCCTGGGGTTTGATGGGCTCGTTCTGCCATCAACGCACCCTGGGCATTCGAAACCTGTGCTGAATGTTGACCACTATGAAGGCAGTTTGACATTCAACGCGGGTGGAACACTATGCAGGTGCGTTGGGCGTAGAAAAGGATTTTATTGCACAGTTTTTGATGAAACTTTTTGCCTGTTTCTCATCAAAGTCAGGATCTAACTCCCCTCTTGTTTGTTTTTCAGAGATCTTGGAGCAAAATGACCCTTACATGGCGAGAACGAGAACATGAAGAAGAGGACATGATTGCCCTACATGATCCGGTTACAGTGAACGCGCTGCGGAACTGTGGTTTGCTGAAGTTCTTCCGCATCTCTAGCATGAGACAGCAGATCAACCTACTGCAGTATTTTCTCGATGCTTGGGATCCTATCAATCAAGTTTTCCAGATTAGGGGCAAATCTATCCCCTTGACCGCAGTAGACATTTACTTCTTGACTGGCTTGTCAAGGCGGGGTGCCCCCATCTCTTTGTCAGGTTCGGCCCGAGGGAGTGACTCTGTGAGAGATTATGTCCGCCAGTATTGCAGGGAAGGATCTCAACCGAGTAAAGACGGCAAGATCATCATCCGTGACGTCACTGACAGGTCCCTTAGGTCTATCCTGTTTACTTTTGGTAGGATGGCCGGAAGTGCATCTCTTCATGTAGCCAATAGATCCTATATGCAGCATGCCTTGGAATGCCTCCAACCGAAAATATTCAACTGGTGTGATGCAGTACTTCTTGTGATGAAAAGTCAGTTGACCAAGATAAAGGACGGGAGTTTGAAGAACTTTGGGTTCGGTTCTATTTTGACCGCCTTTGCCTTGGAGAAGATACCACTGATGTAGCCGCAGTACATTGCACTTGACTTACCTTCTCCTACTGAACCACGCATGCAGAGATGGGTTGACCATATGTCTAGGCATGCTGGTCAATCTCAAATTTCTTTTTCTGATACCTTCTTCAGGTGGTTTGACCGTCAGGAGATGGTCTATTCCGAGTATCCATATGTTGGCATGGACTTCCGGGGTGATCCGGATTTAGTACTGCCGGATGGCGAGCAGTGGGGTGCTATTGGTAAAATCTTCGACCATATCACTGTTTACTGTTTTTATTTATAATGTCCTTGTGCTTTATTCTATCAAGACTTTAATCAAACTCATGTGTGCATGCAGATGTTGGTCCTGTTCGTCCAGTAGTTTGCTTGAGAGTGCCAGCTATTGCCCCAGCAGGAGAGGTTGTTGGGAGGGTTATCCTTCATGACCTTGATGTGGCCGAGACTCTCACAGCTGTGCAGGAGCAGGTTGAGAGCCTTACTCTCGGTATCCCAGATGTGAGGATCGACGAGCTACCTTTACAGTTACAGCGGCATACTACTGGTGTGCCTAGACGATGGACTCGTCTCTTACGCATGATCGCACAGGCTGTGACTTGCTATCACGAGCATCATTAGACTAGGGTGCCCCCTAGCATTTTGAGTTTTTGGGTCATGTGACCGATTTTTTCTTGGTTACAGAACATTATATGTAAACCATAAACAGCTATATATATATATTTTGATTTTTGGGGTTTTATTCTGGTTGAGTTATATGATCCACATGTAAAACATTGCTGATGTGTTTCTTTTTATAAATGTCGCAAATGTCTATCTAACTCATAGTTTGCTAATGAGTCGGTTAATGTGTTTAAGTTTATGGAAATATGTTGGTATTGAATCAAATCAAATTGTCTTTCCAAAATCTTAACCCTTAGGAACATGCGATAAATGGCTGGGTTTCGGACAGAATATATACCATTGAGTTGTAGTATTACGAGTTGTGAGTCTAGCCTGACGATTAGTCGGCGTATACCATGGGTGATGGCATCAGAGAGAAGTTCTACCAACGCGCTATTCTCAGCGATGTTATTCATTGACTGACCAATACATACCCCTCTGAAACTTACTAACTCACCGCTTGGATCAAAAATGGCCCAGGCTGAGGAGGACAGGTTCCGCGAACTACGACTCGCTCCGTCGGCATATCCAACACATGTCTCCAAAAGGTTTGACATCTGCAATAAATGTAAAAAGGTGGATTACTCGACCAAAACAAAAACTTTAGCGAAAACAAAATACAACAAAAGCATATTGGTTACTATTTAAGCATAGTAACGCTTGAGGTACAACCCATTACGAGGTTGCGCCAGTGGAATTCCGTCATAATCCATTAACTCGTAGGCTCCTTTTGCTAACACCCATTTAACAATATAGGGGCCCATCCATAGAGACTTAAATTTACCTGCTCTCAATTTATCGGATTCTTGGTCGTAAAGCAAGACCAAGTCGCCTTCTAAGAAGACACGGGGTTTGACATTTTTGTCGAATTGCGCCTTGACTCGTTTCTTATGGGATTCATTAGTCAAAGCGGCATCACGAGGGGTTTCATCCAATTGGATTAATTCCAAGAAAAGGGCCTCTTCTTCTGAAGTTCCGGGGAGGAGATCGATTGCGAGTTTAAGAGACGAGATTTCGCACTGGACTGGTAGGACTGCTTCCAGGCCATATACCAGTTGGAAGGGTGTGAACCCGGTCGCATTCCTTACCGATGTTCGGTAAGCCCACAAAGCTGAGTACAGGATTAGGTGCCACCTTCTTTTGTGAACTCCGATCATCCTTTGCAACATACGCTTCAAGACCTTGTTGATCGCTTCAACTTGTCCGTTGGCTTGCGGATAATACGGAGTAGAGCTGTCGTGAGACAATCCTAGTTTGGCAGCTAATTCGAGCATCATGTGATTGCGAAAATGTGATCCATGATCCGTGACTATAGCCTGTGGTACGCCGAATCTGGCGACTACATGATTGAAAAAGAAAAGGGCAGCTGTTTCACCAGTGTTATCTAATGTAGGCATCGCCTCAGCCCATTTGGTAAAATAGTCAACGACGACTATAATATACCATCCAAATCAAAGAAAGCTCTAGTTTTTGCAGAATTATTATGCGATCTCCCATCGTCGTCCAACGATGAAACATTCGAAGAATCAATCGTGGACGAGAATTTGTTTCTGATATCCACAAGCAATGAGTGGTATGGAGATATAATAATTTATCTCCAAACCCAAAAGTTTAGGCCTAACACCTCTCACTCTGAAAAGAAACGTATACGATACCAAGCAAAAGACTACATGATCGTTGGTGATACACTTTACCGTCGTGGTATCGATACAGTTCTGAGAAGGTGCCTCACCCACGAGGAGGCCGAAAAAGCCATGAATGAGTGTCATTCAGGCGCGTGTGGAGGGCATCAATCTGGATATGCTACAGAACAAAAAATCTTACGAGAAGGATACTTCTGGCCAACCATGTTCAAAGATTGCATAACCGCAGTCAGAAGTTGCCATGCTTGTCAAATTTTTGATAGCAAAACCAGAAGACCTCCCGCACCTTTACAGCCAATAATTGTTGTTGGGCCTTTTGCCAAATGGGGCATCGATTTCATGACATGTAACCCCACCTCGACCGGGGGGCATGGGTATAAAATAGTCAACGGCGACTATAATATACCCATGCCCCCCGGTCGAGGTGGGGTTACATGTCATGAAATCGATGCCCCATTTGGCGAAAGGCCCAACAACAATTATTAGTTGTAAAGGTGCGGGAGGTCTTCTGGTTTTGTTATCAAAAATTTGACAAGCATGGCAACTTCTGACTGCGGTTATGCAATCTTTGAACATGATTGGCCAGAAGTATCCTTCTCGTAAGATTTTTTGTGCTGTAGCATATCCAGATTGATGCCCTCCACACGCGCCTGAATGACACTCATTCAGGGCTTTTTCGGCCTCCTCATGGGTGAGGCACCTTCTCAGAACTGTATCGATACCACGACGGTAAAGTGTATCACCGACGATCATGTAGTCTTTTGCTTGGTATCGTATACGTTTCTTTTCAGAGTGAGAGGTTTTAGGCCTAAACTTTTGGGTTTGGAGATAAATTATTATATCTCCATACCACTCATTGCTTGTGGATATCATAAACAAATTCTCGTCCACGATTGATTCTTTGGATGTTTCATTGTTGGACGACGATGGGAGATCGCATAATAATTCTGCAAAAACTAGAGCTTTCTTTGATTTGGATTTTACAAATTCCAGATCAAACTCTTGAAGGATTGCTATCCATTTTGAATATTTTCCCCCCAGCAACTGTCGCGACAATATATAAGTCATGGGGTTGCAATCTGACAGAATGGTAGTTTTCCGAAAGAGGACATAGTGTCGAAATCTTTGTATCGCTTGAACAGCTACAAGCGCTAGTTTTTCAACATAAGAATATTTTCTTTCTGTATCATTTAAGTTTTTACTTAAATAATATATAGGGTGTTCAATTCCATCGACTTCTTGAACTAAAACCATTGCGATGGTTGTATCTGCTGCAGCCAGATACAGGTTAAAATCTCTTTGATAATCGGGGGCGTACATTAATGATGCTTTTATTAAGGAATCTTTTAAAGCATCAAAGGAAGCTTGTGCAACCTGATCCCAGACGAAGGGTACCTCCTTTTTCAAAAGACGTGTATAACCTTTAGCTAGTTCGGCGTAATTTGGAATGAACCTCCTCAGAAAGTTTGCTTTCCCTTGGAGTTTCTGAATCTGAAGCAAATTCGAAGGTGGAGGAAAATCTATGATTGCCTGGACCTTACAAGGGTCAAGACGAATCCCATCCTTGGAGACTAAAAAGCCAAGTAAACGACCAGAACTGACGCAAAATACACATTTGTGTGGATTGAGTCGTATCTTGTAGTGTCGACAACGTAGAAATATCGCTCTTAAATGATGTGGATGATCAGTCCACTTTCGCGAATGAGTCGGAAGGTCGTTGAGGTATGGTTGAACGATGTTCTTGATGTCATTGAAGGCATAATTAATTGCCCTCTGAAAGGTCGCCCCTGCGTTCTTTAAACCAAAGGGTAATTTTCGATATGCGAATGTGCCCCACGGACAAATGAATGCAGTCTTTGACTGGTCCTGTGGGCGGATATTTATTTGATTATACCTGGAAAATCCATCCATGAATGAAAAGATTTCGCATCCGGCTTATTCATCAATTATCTGGTCGATGAAGGGTGTAGGGTATTTGTCTTTCGGACAAGCTTGTTTTACATCCCTATAATTGACACACACTCTAATTGTCCCTTGTTTCTTCACAACAGGGACAATATTCGATACCCAATCGATTAGAGGAACCGGGTAGATGAAACCAGCATGGAGAAGTTTTTCAACTTCTGCCTTAATGGAAGTGGCTTTCTTGGGGTGCACCTGTCTGAGCCGTTGTCGTACCGGTTTGACATCTGGATACATCTTAATTTCGTGTTCAACGATACTCGAGTCAATGCCTGGCATTTCATTATATGACCAAGCAAAGACATCTCTGAATTCGCGAAAAAGAGCGTTATATATTTCCAGTTCTGAAGGAGAACAACATTTGCCGACATAAATATTCTCTACAACATCCATTTTAGTCGAGATATTTATGGCTATAGTCTCTTCAATGTTGGATAAGTTTTGCTCGGAATCCACCGTATTTACAGTATTTGATAGGAATTCAAAAACTGAAGGATGATAAAGGTCATCTTGAGTATCTTCTTCATAATCTGGAAGAAGGGAATGATGGTGGCAATCATTCCATGGTGCCCCTTCAATCAACATTGATTGTATAATTCCTTCGTCGGTTCCATGCACTCGCGACCAAGGATCTGAAGGGGTACCATATTCTTTAGACCTATCTACCCAAACGCTTGATGAGCGTTGATTTGGGTTTGCCTCCCATGCTAGAAACATTGATTGCTACAATATTTCTATTGGGCTTGGGGGCAAAACCATTGCATGATCCATGTTGATATCGTTTCCTGAGATCTTTGTGGAAGATATCATATTGCATGTTCCTATCGATGCTACTTCCGCCAAGTTGATTGGAGGTGGAAGAGCAAAAGTTACCATTAGTATAGGGTCTTTCAGTAGGTCTACTCCGATATTCTGAAGCGAATGGGGGCTTCCATGGATCATGGGAATGCTTCCTGTAACTTGTGAGCCATTGGGGAGGAAGTTTTGTTGGTCGACGATTGTAATCCCCCCCTGAAAGGGAAATGAAATCTTTCTAAAATAGGTTGACACAACAGCTGCCATGGCATATATCCACGGTCTTCCTAGTAGGATGTTTTAATCAAGATTTCCATCGATGACTTCCACATCTATTTCTACTGTTTTTCCCCCTAGTTCAACCTTCAAGTTATTTAGGATACCATATGGGGTATATGTCCTTCCGTCAAATTCTTTTAATGTCGTCGAAGATCGCGACAAGGTTGGAGATCCTAAATTTTTCCAGCAACTCATCGACATAATACATGTAGATGCCCCCTCATCAATAATTGTTCGATGAACAATTTTGTTGAGGGCTTTCACTTGAATAAGGAAAGCTAGTTGGGCTGGTAACTGAGGATCGTATCCTTTGTGGTCAAAGGATACAAGATTGGAATCCTTAGGATCAACCCCACCAATGTCTGATAACAAAGCCTGCCTTTGGGATGGGCAATTTTGTAGTACTTCAAGAGTCAACATAGCGGATGGCGATTGGGCCAAATCTTCCACTATGTTATAATGCTGCGCCGCTCTAGCGCGAGGATTAAATGTCGACTTGTGTACTACTCCCTTTGGCGGTTTTATTGTTAATTCATGAATGATGGGTGGTACAACTTCTGTCGAAGTTATTGTCGAACTACTTGGTTGATCTTTATCCTTGTCGTTCGACAACTGCAGATTCCCGTAATCTTTGTTCCTTGTTGAAATCAAAGCATCATTTTGCTGTTTTGAAATCGGCAACATTAGCACTTGAGACGGGGAAGCATTTCCACTATCAACCAGATTTGTTCCTGGATTTGGAAACGGATTAGTTAACACAACTGAGGTTTTCGAACTTTTAAAGAATTTATTAAGCTCAGCTTTGTATGGACATTCTTTCGTCCAATGATCCTCGTCACATATTTGACACCCGAAAGGGGGTTTCCTATTTCCAGGAGGGTTTGAAGAAGTTTTTTCAGGAGATGACTCATCCTGTTTCTTCTTCTTCCCTTTTCCTTTCTTCTTCTTGCTTCCTGGTTGTTTGGTTTCTTTGCCCTTATCTACTGATACGGCATTTACTTCTGAAGCAAGAATTTCGTCTTTTGCATTTTGATCTGAAATCTTACGGGCTTTCTTGGACGTAGCCTTTGTCGATTTCACGTTTTTCGTGCCAATCATGCCATCGTCGGCGTGAGAGTCATTGTTTGATTTAGGAGGAGGAGGAATTGAGAATTCCGGTCTAGGGGCGTCAGGTATTTTGTCGTAGAGCGTGCCAGACTGAGTATAGACCAAGTCCAGATATTGCGCACGAGCGATGACTTGCTCTTCCGTTACGACTCCCCCCTTTACCACATCTTCCGTGATGGCAGGAAGTAAGGATTTGATAAACCATTCAGCTAATAGCTGATCGGGAACGTATGTTTTTACCATCCTACAACGACGTCGCCACTCATGTATATGATCAGATATGTGAGTGGCCGTTGTCTGTTTGAAGCTGGTTAGGAGTTCCGTTCCCATTTCATACCTTATCGGTAATTGAAAATGGGTTAAGAAAGTCGTGGCCAAGGTACTGAAGTTGTCGAACAAAGCTCTAGGCAATTCAATATACCATTTTGCTGCTGGACCCGTTAACGTCCTCTGAAAAAGGCGAAGCCTTATCGAATCATCGTTTAGGGTGTTTGATGAACACCATAGATGAAATGTCATCACGTGATTCGATGGATCTTCACCTGGATTTCCATTAAATTTAGGAATATCTGATGGAAGTTTATGAGGGATCGCTGGCCACCAAGGGGCGTAAGCAATTGGATCGTTTGTTAACCGGTGTAAATCAGGTAACTCTAAAGTTGCCACGAATGGTAACTGTTGATTCAGGTTAGGTGAAGCATACCCAGGATATGATGGAATTGCCTGAGCAGTTGGCCTTTGCACACCAGCATAATGTAGTTGATGCTGGTACGACTGATACGGTTGGTGGACATGACCATTGTAAAGTGGTTGATTTTGACCGTTTTGAATGTACGGCTGTCCACTGTTCGCAAAGATCTGCTGCTCAGAACCTTGGTATACTTGTTGGAATTGTGGTTGCTGGTATTGCACCAGCCACAGTTGTGAAGCCATGTTCTGTTGCGCTATACTAATCGTTGGACCAAGGTGTGGGGTAATTGTACCCGTTTGGACCTATGTCACCCCACCAGTCGGCGATTGTGGTTGAGTCACAGGGTCAAGGGGCTGTTGCATTACAACCTGAGAAATCTGAGGTTGACATACAACAGGCAGCGTTTGAACTTGTGACACTGTCACAATAGCTGGTGTAGTCGGGATGTTCGACATAGGTACACATTGTTGCATAGAATACACAACTCTTGGTTGTTGGGGTAGTATAGGTACCCAACCACTTGATGTAACTCCAGTATAACCTGAATACTGTTGTGAACTCCCGTATGGATATCCTCCCAGAGGGGGTAATGAAAGGGCATACTGCCCCCCATACGGTGGTAATCCGGAACTCAAGGGGATTGTCTGCCCTTGGGGACTGGATTGCCCAAATTGACCTCCAAATGGATCAATTTGGTGAGTCTCAACATAAGAGTTGCCGGATATTATTCCGGAGGAACAAACAGGAACGGACCATACTGTCGAAATAGCCCCTGGTTGGACTCCTTCTAGCGGTTGTGAGCTAGTCGGGACAGATGGTACGCCGACAAACATTGTCGGACTGATGGCAGGGAGTTCTGCTATCGCTGTGTCAGTCGACACAGTCCTAGATGTTGACGGTTGTTCAGACATTTTGAGTCTATCCAAAAGATTACCTAGCGATTCTACAGGAACTTCCACTGGTGGTAGACTAACTTCTGATGTCGAAGGAAATAGAGTGACCCCGACTCCAACATGTGTTGGAGTACTTGCTTGCGGATCTTCTACAATTTCCTCTATCGCAATCAAACTAGGTGGAAGGGGAAGACCGTCAGGTCCGTAAAATATTTCCGGTGCCGAAGAAGGGGTTGAATCGACAGCGACAGATGTTTGAGGAGAAAGACTCTCCAAACCGGTTGCAGATGGAACTGGTTCAGTAACACAAGTGTTTGCTCTCAGACTAGGATCAATATCACTGTCCCTCTGTGGCTGTTGAACTTCTTCTGTAGAGGCAGGGTTTCCAGAAATGTTTGGAGTAACCGGAATCTCGGATGTTGTTGGAACACTTGTTCTAACTTTAATAGGAGATTTCGAACCGGTTAAACGAGTTCGCTTTGCCAGTATTGTTTTCGATTCCAGAGACAAAGACGGTTGACTCGCAAGCCTCCGCGAACGACGGGGTTTCAATTGACTTTCTTCCACGATTGCGGATTACTCGATCAACCAAAATACAAAAAGGGGAAATATGTTTCCGAATTAAATGAATTTTAGACGCTTTTAGACACAACTTGTTTTTTCAGTTTTTAAGAGTCGAGAAAAAACAAAAGATGACTCTAGTCTCCTTCGATTTTTAATGAGCCTAAAGTGACAAGTGCTTAGATGGACCTTTTAGTTTGAAAAGGAACGAAAGGGACTGCTCTGGAGATCTAGGTAGAGGGTGTGCCAAACCAATCGCAAAACCGTAGAATACTTTTTAGGGTACGGGCGGTCAATCTTCCCGAATGCTGTGCTCAGTGCATTGCGATCAGTAGGGCGCCCGACACGGCTTCCTATGGATAAAGGTTTTATGCCTATAGGGGTCTCCCAATATATACTCGACGGTACGTGGGAGCACAATCCATACTGGCACTTATCGTCTCACAGTGGAGGAATCACCCAACCAACAGTGAGGTCAACAGTTACCAGGCTTTACGACGCCGGAACACGTCTCTAGCCTAGACCACTATGTTGTGCGTTAAGTTACAAAGCGTTGTTAAGTTCATTCAATTTATTTTAGGTTGATCTTTCTTAGAAGTTTTCCTTTTTGGATCACCACGAGATGTAGATACAATTCCTAAATGCAGTCTAAAGATGATAAGCAAGCTTTTATCTCTTTTCAACAATGAAAATCCTAGCTACAAGGGGAAAAGAAAGACACAATCTTTTCTCAAAGAGCATAGAACACACTGTAAATGCACTTCTCCTAAATCAAACCATACAAATTGTCAAAATGCAAATGCACTTGTGCATGTATTTGTTTTCACTTTCTTAATATTGATGCCTAAAAAGAAAGTTGTTGTACAAATTCGAATTCGATTTCAAGTGAAAACACAAACAAGTTTCTTTTTGAAATCAAAAAGATGATTACGACATTTTATGATTTTGAAGTAAAAACTTGTTTCGACACTAGAAATTCACAAATTCAAACCAAAAGACAAAAGTAAAAGCGCAATCAACTGTCAACAGCAAACAAATTTACTCCTAAGATCAAAACGACACTTACGACAGGTCTAGATCTAAGGGCGACAGTATGACTAGTTTACTTTCGTAATGGGAAACTGCAAATGATGTAACAAATACACAAAAGCAAATATAGTTTCTTTTATACAACTGAGGCAGAATTAAGGCAAAGAAAAGGGGTTTTCAGATAGGTACACACACTGATAACAGGCTGCAAAAATCAGAGATAAAACTGAACAAAATGAAGCAAAGAACCACAGCTGCACAGGGCAAAGGCTGATCAGCGCACTTGTTGCACAGAGAAACTGAATTGCAGCACAAGTAGCCCTCTCAGGACCTGCGTTGAAATGCAGAACCTCTTCACAGAGCCTGCGCTGAAGCAGAAACGAGAATTTTCTCTGGGTTCTGGGTCATGGTTTGCAGTTTAATCTATGGTTTTTTGGCCGGATAAAAGCTATCAGTAAGGTACAATTAGAGGGATGATTTAAAGGAGGACTAAGAGCTATCACAAAGGGTAATTAGAGCATTTTTGGATCAGTTGTTCAGATCATAAACAGGCCTAGTGAATGGACTAGGGTAGCAGATCTCTACTTTGCATTTGTAAATGGCAAATGCAGTTCGATTCGCCACTCCTAAGTTTATGAGAAGAACAATAATAGAAACACAAATAAACTAACTAGATACAATCCCCAACGAGTCGCCATTTTGTTGTTGGGAAAAGTATCTATTCAGAACGCCCCTATCCCACTCTAAGGTGTGACAGTGCCTTAACAACAAACAAGGAAAACTACTTGAGTATTCTTCTTTATGAAATGTAAACGAAGAGGAAGGATAAACTAACCTGTGTCTTGCGCTAGTTTGTTGATCCAATCGCTCCTCTCTTCAATAGCTCCCAGCTCCCTGCTCCCTTACCGGCCCAGCTTCACCAAATTCCTGCAAGATCACAGAAGAGAGAAACTACACGAAGATATAGATTTACATTCATAAAAAGCTTAGGATCAGATTAAGCTAAACATGCAAATATAAGAAAACATCATTGATACACAGCATGTAGGAGAAACTCAAATAGTTTTATTGATATGATAAGAAAGTCCAAGAGGAGATACAACCAAGTGAGTCCCGATCCAGCATCTACCTCCCAGCAAAGGAATCCCTTCCTCACCTCCAACAAAGCATAAATCACCCAATGCACTAATCTCAATCTCAAACCAACAGCAATTCTCTGCAAAGTACAAAATTCCAGCCTCTGGATCTCTGGGATGAGGGATCCATATATAGATGTAAGCAGAGAGGATGAGTCAGCTTATGTTTTGACTTGTGGCTTCTCTCTGTCAGTTCTTGCTTCCACTTGGAGGCTGAGAGCCTCTTACTCATCACTGGTCTAATTCAGTGAGGCAAGTGTCATTGGAGAAGATTATGGAAGCTTCCATTGTCTCTCCACCTCGTTGAATGACTCTGCCACTTGTCATTTCCCGCTCAATGCACCTGGGTAGTGCATTCAAGTGCGTTACAATGCACCTAGCCAGTGTATTTGGGTGCTTTGAAACGCAGGTAGCTAGTGGAGCATCTGAATTGATCCTGATTTGACTAGTTCTGAGTAGTTTTTGGTGGAGAACTTCTGGGAAAAGCTGTCATTGGTTGACCTTGTTTCTTTAGGAGCCGGAACAACATCTTTAGGGACTTAGGATCCCTTGGTTTATGGACATTTCATGCTTATAGCTGTAAGGCACAAAAATGTCTATAACACATATTGTTACTATTGTGCCCCATAGAAGCCCACTATTGTTATTATTGTGCCCTTACATTATTATTGTTATGTCGGCTCTGATTATGTTATGACCCCTTAGACTCCTATATATAGAAAGGAGGTCTTTTCATTTGTATCATCCAAGAATTGTTCATTTATGTAATGTAAAGGAGGTTACCCCCTCGAATAGGCTGAATTCTAAGGCGTTGATCTATCTTTTCTATCTTTTCTTGAGCTGGTTTCATAACATTTGGTATCAGAGCTTTGGATTCTACGGTTTCGCTGCTCCAAACAGGTCATCGTGGCATTTTCGCTATAACATTTTTTTTGTTACATTTCAGAAGTCACAAAAAAAACCCATTTGAGAAGAAATAGCGTTGAACCTTGGGTCCAAATTTTAGAGCTTTTCGCACGACATTTGCGGAGATATGATCTAATGAAGTTGGTCCTTTTCCAGACTCCTGAATTACATTAAAAATAGGTGACCTGGGGAAATCATCATAACTTTCTCTCTGGGGATCGGATTGAAATTTCATAAGAAGGTACAGAAAGAGGACAGACTGTAGTTTCTTGTATGCATTTTTCAGATCCAAAGGTTGAAACAATGACTCGTGGCACGTCGTACAAGTTCGCACTACTGAACTAGTCTATAATCAGGTCATCTTGGGAGATTGTGCATAACTCTTTCTTGGAGAATCCAAATTGGATCAGACTGGTGGCATTGGAAAGAGGACACAGAGGTCTACTGCAGATCACAATTTCAGAACTTAAAGATTCAAAAGTACAGAGTTACAGTGTTTCAAGGTAGAGCTCCTAAAATCAAGAAAAAGCAAGATGAGGAAGTTTGATGGCAAGGATCCGGTAAATTGGATACTTCAGATGGAGCAATATTTTGATATACATGGTGTACAACTGTTACAAAAGGTATGTATTGCATCTTCATATTTAGAACCAGATCAATTTTTATGGTACAAAGGGCTTTGTTCTCGTAAACAACTTGTTGCGTGGTCAATTTTCATGGAGGAAATGATAGCACATTATGAGGATACAAAGAGCAACACCTTCTTTAAAGCAACACCACAACAATTGGAAAGAGTAAAAGGGCTTTGTGACATAGTAGAAAGAAAAATTATGGAAACCAGGAAGTGTACCCCTCACAACTATAAAGACGGAAGTGTTGTTTCTCCTAGCCTTCCACAACCTACAAGGGTTACACCACAACAATTGGAAGAAAAAAGAGAAAAAGGGCTTTGTTACAATTGTGATAGCAAATGCACTAAAGGTCATAAGTGTGCTCAGAAGAAATTATTCTACATAGAATATGAAGAGGAGGAAGAAAAGGATCAAGAAACAACAAAAGAAGAAAATATATGCCAGGACCCCACCCCAGAGAAAGAAGAAATGAATCAGACCATATCTTGTAAAGCATTGGCAAGAATTACCACTCCTCAAACTCTCAAGATAGAAGGACATATCAAGAAGAAAAAGGTGCAAGAAGTGAAAGATCACATCGAGAAAGAAGAAATGAATCCAACCATATCTTGTAATTCATTGTTCGAAATTACCACTCCTCAAACTATCAAGATAGAAGGACATATAAAGAAGAAAAATGTTCAAGAAGTGAAAGATCACATCGAGCATCAAGAAATAAATCCGACCATATCTTGTAAAGGATTGGAAGAAATTACCACTCCTCAAACTCTAGAGATAGAAGGACATATCAAGAATAAAAAGGTTCAAGCAGTGAAAGATCACATCGAGCATCAACAACAAGTTCTCCAACTTTTAAAGGATAACGCCACTTCGATGCAAAATCAAACGAAACAACAGGCACTTAAAAAATGGCGACCTTACCGAATGGGAAGACTCTTCAAGGATGAGGATATGGAAGCATTGTTTTGTGCTATTTATATTATCCAACCAAATTGGATAAACGAAGCAAGGGATGAATGGAAGAAGGACGAAGAAGTATGGCTACTTATTCAAAAGTTGCAGAAGATCCCAATTCAAACAATATTGCCAGAAATTAAAGAGGAAGGAAAAATCATATTGGAACCTGGAGCAGTCACAGAAACAAGAATCCGACAGCTATGAAATCGATCAATTTCAGAGTATCTCATCAAGTGGAAGAACTTACCCGCTGAATATTCCACATGGGAGGACAAGAATTTTATACAGAAGCATCAAGAACTACTCAAGCGTTGAGGACAACGCTTTTTGAAGGAGAGGGGCATGTTAGGCCCCTATACTACTAGTGTAACCCCTTATTGTTATTAGTATAACCCACTTATTATATTGATGTACCCATGTAGTGCCCATATTGTTACTATTGTGCCCCATAGAAGCCCACTATTGTTATTATTGTGCCCTTACATTATTATTGTTATGTCGGCTCTGATTATGTTATGACCCCTTAGACTCCTATATATAGAAAGGAGGTCTTTTCATTTGTATCATCCAAGAATTGTTCATTTATGTAATGTAAAGGAGGTTGCCCCCTCGAAGAGGCTGAATTCTAAGGCGTTGATCTATCTTTTCTATCTTTTCTTGAGCTGGTTTCATAACACACCCTTACCATACATTGGATATGCGGATGGTGCCAGTCATCACACATGGCACATTGCATTAGCTTCCTGGGTTTTTTATACACTTGATTCGTAACTACTTAGTTCCAGGGGGGTTTTCTTTGTTATGCCACCAATAATATTGTTGAGTACATGTTTTTTATCGAACTCCTTACTGAAGCTACATCTCGCAACATCTCCAATTTGGTGGTTAGGTTAGACTCTCATCTTGTTGTTATGCACTTGACTAATCATTATCACATTCACAATACAATCTTATTAGGTTACTTTTTAAGGGTATGCCTTTTAGAACATCAATTCGAGTTTATTACTTATCAGCACATTCCCATAGAATCTAATGCAGTAGCTGATTTGTTGGAAATTATGTCTTGGATTAGCATCTATCACATTCTTTATAGTTAAATTGCATGAGTGTAAAATTTTCATATTAAAAATTATCAAGAATCAAAAAACACATACACCACTAATTTCCAAAAAGTATATATATATATATATATATATATATATATATATATATATATATATATTGTTTCCAGTCTGTTTACATCAAAAATTCCCAAAACTTGGGTGTTTTAATACAAAAATGGCTTTGCTAAGCCTCGCTCTGACACCCACTAGCCATAATCTACTCCTGTTGAGCCTATTGCTCATGGTAACATATCACTTCTCTAGATAACCTCCTCAGAGGTACCAAAAACCACTTCAGCACATCGATTATGTGTTGTTTCATGTGTATAGCTATCTCTCTCATGGGAAGAGGTGGAACACCCATGCTCAAACCTTCAATGCTCCTAGTAACCTTGCGTAGACTTTGTGTGGCATATCCCTCTTCGGTGGTTGTCACACCCTCTGCTACTACTCTAACCCCAGTTAGTTAATCACCTTGCTTAGCATGGCGAGGCATACCCGCAAGATGAACTGGCACCACATTTGTGTTAAGAAAATGGTTCATGTCAAATTTTTCACCCATCAAAAAAAAAAAACATTGCATGGGCTTCAAAAGACAAAAAATAGTTTCCACTTTCATCTATTCTCTTACTTAGTGGCCCCCACTAAGTGTCAGGTGACAATATCAATTCTGGATCCCCTATATAGTTCATCCCAACATATGGATAATCCTCAATCATGGGGATCTAGTCTGTAAGCCACTAAAAGAAGTCATCCTCAAATAAATGTTTAATTGGTCCCCCTCCCGTACGAGGCGTTAAGGCTTCCCATCAATCATGTCGATTCTTCCTAGGACTGGCTATACCAAGACTCATGTGAGGACTCGTCACGGGAACTCTCTCTCGTAGGAAATATATTATCAAAGTTCCCAAAACTCTCTTTGGGCCCGAGTCTTACATGTTGTCAACTCTACTTTCACCTAACAAAGTACTCCCTCACACTTGTTGAAAACTTGCGGCTACAAGAAATCCAATGATGGTAGCGCCTAGGACTTTGTAGCCACATGTTGACTCTTAAACCCTTCCAGATGCACAATCATCCATAGAATAGACCTTATCAGTTTTGATGCTATCCACACTATTGGAATTCTTTTGCTCATTGGCCGAGTGCCTTAAGTGTAATATGTTTGGATCAACTCCACGTTGGTCCTCGAATCTTCTCTCCCTCCTATCAAGTTTACTTGCACACCTCTACATGATAAACTAGTGAGGAAATATATGTCTTCTCATTTGATAGAGACCTCATGGTCCCAAATCCTAAAAAATACATGTTGCTCATCCAACTGTTGGATAATCTAACTCAAGAGATCCTCCTAACTCTTCAGCATGTCAAGTCTGACATACTTTATGTTATATGGTATTCTTATCGAGAGTGTACGAAAAGAAACCACTTTGGACTATAGATGACAAACAACCTTAACAGTAAAAATGGTTGTAAAAAAGTGTGGATTTGCAACAAATGATAGAAACAAAACCTACCAAAGTCCTAATCTATGCAGCATAAATAGTTAAACAACAAGATGAAATAAGGAATTAAGCGCAAATAATTCCAATAACTCAATGGAAGCCAGATATAAATAATAGGTTTTATTATATGACACTTGTTAAGGGAACAAATGATGTTACCAGATATAAATAATAGGTTTTATTATATGACACTTGTTAAGGGAACAAATGATGTTACCAGTCCCCCTTTGTGGGATGGGTTCTTGGCTATCCTCAATGTCTTCAACTCTGTAGAGTCTCTCTTCTCTACAATGTGTAAACCTAGCAAAAAATGTTTGAGCTCAATGGGAACTCAAATGGAAAAAGAAAATGGTAAGTGGCAGTGATTATAATCAAAGTTACAACAATGAGTGCAATAATGAAAATTATCCAAAGTGAATAATGGATGTAAAACCATTCAATTTGTAAAAGAATATTAGCTTATTCTTAAATAATGGAAAATAATAAAATAATATTAACCAAATTCTAGGATTAACCGTTTGGAATATTTTATTATATTTGGTTGGAGGGAAAAAGTAATAAATTGGTTAAATACTTTTATTTAGAAATAATAAATAAATAAACGATTTATTTATCATCTCAAGGAATTTGGTTAAGGAATAATAAACAAATAATGATTTGTTTAAGTATTCCTAGAGGATTTAGTCAAAATTGACAAGGAATAATAACTAAATAATGATTAATTAATTATTCCTAGAGAAAAATAAGAAAAATAATGATTTATCTAATTATTTCTCATGATTGGGTCAATTATGACAAGGAATATTAGTTAAGAAATGGTTTAATTAATTATTCGTAGAAGATTATTAAATAAATAATGATTTATTTAATTATTCTTCATGGGTTTAACCAAAAATAACTTAACGATTGTGGTTTATTAAGTAATTTCTTATAGTGAAAGCAATTTTACTATGGTAAAATTGGCCCTACATGGTGTACTTCAATCCATCTAGTAGGTTATGGTTAGATGATCAGTTTTTGGTGATAAAATATTCCCCCCAATGTACGAGTGCTAGGAGAAAAACATATGGCTAAAGTATGTTGTGAGGACACAATCACTAGACACCAAAGGGGAGTTAGAGAGAGAGAGAGAGACCAATGGAGCTGAATCGAAAGAGGATAGTGACTAAGGGGGTGAGACTAAATAACTGATGTAAGTCTCCATTTATGTCGTGATACTTGATATCAAATTAGGTAGGGGAGGCATACCCATACCCACCGAGATAACTGAGTACAAATAATAATGGTGCACCCAGAAAAATGAAATTGAGCACTAAAGTACATGTTGAATGGTACATGACATGCTAGCATAAATGAGCCAGGAAATAATACAATGTATCTCATATAGATAATGCATCTGGAAAAAGATGAGTCAGAACTGAATACAATAACATCTGAGTACATAAGACATAATGTCCCTTCCCTCAAAAAATGGGTGGGAGGGAGGGTATAACAACCAAAGAAGCCCTGCTAAATAGGAAAGGGCTCTACAAAACTGAATGGATCATCTGAAGGAGACATGCATGCTATGAGTGTTGCAAGCAGTAGGAACCAAACCCATCAAATCTACGAAACTGCATCTGAGGCTGTAGAATAATATGAAGTCATCTGGGCATGTGGGGGGCTACCTAAAGGGCCACCCCCTCATGAAGTCTAAAACACCTCACACACACACCCGGGAATCACTGGTACAATATGTTGCATCACTGGACCATCAAGTGTATGAATCACAAGCATGAAACAATCAAGTCAAAGGGAAATGATGATTCCCTTTGCTTGATCTGAGGCACCGAACAAGAGTGGAAGTTGGAACCAAGATACACCACCCTCTAGGTCGTTCTTCTGGAATATATGTACTGATGTTGGCAGAAAATGACCCGCCATAGGTGAGGCAATGAGGATCCTTAGCTAAGGAATTAGGTAAAATAGTAATGTGACTGATGGACTAACACCACGGAAAATGGGGAAAATGGGATTGAGGGACAAACAAATGACTTCCCTTTTGAGAGCATGAAGTGCATGGTTGACTAGAAGCGACTGACTTGACTTCGGAGGGGATGGTGGACAGTACAATTGAAGGATAAAATGGGAAACATGGGATGAATGGTATCCAAAGATGGATGGAATATTATGACATGACACAATGGGATGAAAAATAGACTCCATGGATGCAAAGGTGACTCATTGCGGATGCTCTGAACAAGGGTGACCCAACGATGCTGCCACACAGAATAGACCTGGTGGGGACCATGAAAACATGAGGAAATGATGGTTTCTATTGAAAAAAATCGACACATGAGACAACAAGTAGCAAGGGAATATGGTCCCGAAAGTACAAGCATCACATGTGAAGAAATTCGATTTTGAGAGGTGACGAAGTGACCCTTCTTGGAAACATGGCTTCTGGGTGATGTGTCAAATCATCAAAAATGAAGAGAAACCATTATAGTGCTCAATGGGATATTGCTAATGGTGTTGACAGTTCGTCAAACTGAGATATGGTTTGGTTGCAATGGGTGACAAAAAAACTGTGGGTTTTTGTGGAAAAGAGCTTTTTCCCTCCAATTTAATTCATTTTATCATTAAGCTTTGGTGAATTTGGAGAGGAGAAAAAGTCCCTAAATCTTGTGGAGATTGTAGCAAACAAACTGACCATCAAAATTGGGATCTACGAATTTCAGGAAAGTGGCCTTACTTGTCTAAAGATGGCCTTAATGCTTCTTGGAACGATGGTTCCTAGTCAAGAATTGAGGGTAGAGGAAAACAAGAATGAACTACTAGAGGAGGGCTATAATCATCGTCACCCACTAATTCAAACATGGGGACTATGTGGTAAAGGTGGTATGCCATAGAGTAGAATATGTGAAGATATGGTCTCAAATGTCTACGATATGTGATCTGAATATGGCTCATCGGAGAGGCCGTTAGGTCAAACAATCCAAGGAATGGGAGGATAATCGACCATACCTATATCCATTGGGATCTAGGCCGAGACTTATGTTAATCAGTTGAGAAGATGGCTAGAGGAAAAGCATCATGCCCCCAAGCATGGGATACTTCCCGCAAGCATATGTGATGGAGGAGACTGATCTCATATGCAAAGGTGCGAATTATGCCCACTAGTAGGAGGAGTTTGTGGAGCACCATTGTGTTTCGAATGCTCGAAAAATGTATTCAAGCATCTCAGCGCAACTTGGAATGAGATCCTCCAAAGGATGATAAGGAGATGTAGGGGTCTATGTGTTGCCTAGTATGCTATGGGCATACCAGATGTAGTTAGAGTGGTAGACTCCAAAAACATTTATTTTTATATGTCAATACATAATGTGGTTATGCATATTTTATATGGTGATTGTGGTTCACCATTTTTTTTGGTTATGGTTGTATTCTGTGATATACATGTGATAAATTCCAATCTAGAATGTTATTTACAATGGTATCTACATAGTTATTTTGGGCTCGAGGAACATGAATGAAAGTAATGGATTCAAATTCATGTACTAACAACTTAAATTGTAGATATTTTCTAAATAGGACTTGGTTATGCACATGATACACACCATTCAATTGTATGAAAAGTAGCAAGGAATATAAATGAACATGAAGATGAAGGATGCGATGAGCAAGGGAATCGACTAACAAACCTATCATTGCATCATATTCAGCTTGTTTATTATTGGAAGATCCAATGCACACGCCATTAGAATGGACTAACGAATGCAAGGGGGTGAAAATGGCCCATGCTACTAAGGCTAGATTCTTGGAGAAGTGGCTTGAACTATTGGCATAAGCCGATATACGGAGTGGATGATGGATCCTATTAGCCTCCTATTTCAATAGGTTTCATATTTCATGATTGACTGTTTTACATGCCAAATATGTCATCTTTTCATGCTGCAAGGTTCCATATTACCAAGAAGTTCCATTTTGAAGAACTATACCATTTTTGAAGAGTTTTACAGTTAAGGGAAAGCCAAACAGCGTAATCTTGGCTCCCCTAGGTTTAAATTGCTTGTTTTAGAAGATAGAGAATGAATATCTGTCCAAACAGCTTAAGCTTGGTAGATGAATAGCTAGGTAGAGAAATGAAGGAGCCCAACTACTTAATCTGGGCCCTTGGAAGAGATAAGGGTAGATTTAGATAGGAGGGAAGTCAAAAGAAAAGAGGATAATCAGGGTCTGCTAGTCTAAGTGCACCCATTCAAAAGGAAGAAAAAATGTTAGGTGTGTTAGGCTGGATAGGTAGTTTGAGGTTGCAGAAAGCAAGGTTTTGATCACCTGATGTATTGTCAATTACAGCTTGTCTCATCAATGAAAGAAATGCCAAAGCTGTTGTTTGATGGCAGAATTATGGAAGCATGTCTAACTCCCTTTCACCCCCCCCCCCCCAAAGTTTCTTACTAACACCCCTGAAGGACCTTGGGATCTGCCCAATCAGTCCTGTTATCACTTCATTTTTGTAAAATACTAAGTCAAGCTTTGACTTTCTTCAATGAAAAGAAGCCACATTTCTTGTGTAAAAATCATTTCTACACATTCCATTCACTTCTTATGTCTAAGTTTCAATCCATAAACTTGACCTCTGCCCCTACACTTTCACTTCACAAGGTCATATTAACACCTAACTCTATTATCTAGCTCCCTAGATCATTTACTTATCCCCTATTATACAAAAAATTATATAAAATCCCAAAAATAATACATATTCCCATCCCCTGGCACTATAGCCCTATAACATTAGTTTGGGGAAATGCTAAGTTCATTTGGGGCTTGGCATTAGCCTTTCCGCATTCAAACCTGGGATTGATTTAGCATTTGGTTAAATTAATAACCATACCCCCCCTCTCTCACACATAAACCTTATAGCAATATCCTCCGCGCATACATTTTATTTGGGATTAATTTGATATTCGGTTAAATTAATAACCACCGGCGCCCACTTACAAACCCATAAAACCCATATTACCCAAAGTCTAAACCCCCGCAGCATTGTATAAATATTCGAATATTCGGGCGGGTTCTGTATGTTAACAGCCCACCGGATCGCAGCTCCGTCCACCATCAGATCAGGCCTTCCCCATCCGACGGCCCTCGGCGATTTTGGAGCCACCCCGACGTTCGACAGTTAGCCTCCGATAGGCTAGCAGTTTCTTCGCCGTATAGAAGACAGGTGTCCCGTTTTGATTGTATCGGGCGGGCTCTGACAAAAACTACCCCCGTATAAAAGGCAGTCCGATAAAACTACAAACCGCCTTTTGTCTCTCCGCCCCTGACGTCAGCGCCACGTCGCCGCTCATGTCACCTTTGCGTCAACCCGCCACTGCTCTGTGTCACCGCCAGCTCATCTGTCAGCATCCCCACCTCGCCTTCTATCCTGTGCCACGTCGTCTCACTGATGTCACTGCCACGTCACCCTGCCGTACTGCCATGCCATCCACCACATGTCCTCTGCTGATGTCACTGCCATGTCACCTTGTCGTACCCAGGACCTGCCGATGACGTCATCACAGAAAAGGCACAAAGGGCGAGAATCGCATCAAAGAATTCCTGAAATGAGAAACAGAGGCAATTTTCAATGCGCAATTAGCGCTTAGCGC